>CM061534.1:125081012-125126704 GCA_030545055.2 Neoaliturus tenellus
GCTTATATGTTGTATTAAACTATTTTGTTAACTTGTGTTACAAACTTATCATGGACAAGTTTAAAGTTAAAAACTATTTTTACCGCGTCCGGTAGTAATAGTGCAATACTTTTTTCCCCAACAAAATAGACTTACCTACTGTATATAAGTCGATATTATAGCAATATTTAGAAAAGAAAACAAGGCTTTAATAATTGACCCAACCATAAGGATGGAAACTGGGGAAGAGCAGGTACAAGAAGTAAATACGAAAAGAAGAAAATATATGAACCTTGCATCCCATACCTATCACAAAAGTATAATATCAAAAACTGGATTTTGATTGGCATTCTAATTGCCAGTCGTGGAACCATTCCAAAATTTCTTGTTGATTAAAAAAAAAGTAATAAGTTTACCATAAAAAATTATCGATTCAATTTGTATAAGTGTTATAAGAGACTCTATCAAAATTTTATATCATCACTTATTCCAGTCAAATACATAACTTTTATTTTACTGTATGTAATTGAAAATTTTCTTATTGTATCACAATCAAAATTGTTTGTATTCTAGATCAACTTTGGTCAACTGGAAGTCCAGTCAGATTTGAAACTTTTAATAAAGTTAATTTCTCTCTCTCTAATACAGGAAACATTATTGGTAAATTACTGATTTGATACCGCGAAAAGTTTCGTCAAGTTTAGGAAATGCTATATTAGAAAATCTAAATGTGTAAAGTCACACTACATCTTCAAAAAAATACAGGAATACTGTAAGGAGGTGATAAATTTAAACGTTTTTTTGGAGACAACATTGTCATTTTTATTTATAGGGGCCTTTGCCCCTACAAGCCACCAGTATTATTGACTTTCAATGCTAGTATAATATAATAATATAGTAATACAATAAACACTCAAACCAATAGTATGAATAGTCAATGCTCAAACAATTAATTAGCATTACTATTCCAGAGTCTGTACTTTTCAGCTGGGTTTAACCATTGAATATACGTTTAACCGTTTGACGAAACAAAACAATCTTACCTAACCTATAAACCTGATACCCAAATTAGGGATGGGCTTAACTAATGTTTTCCCCGCATTAGCTGCAACTGCATTAGTTGCGGCCGCGCATTAGTTGAATTAGTGAATGCGGTTGCATTAGGTAAGCTCTGGCGGCTGGCGGCATTCGTGCAACCGTTACCGGTTTCGCGCTACTGTTGTTTCTTGTCCGGATAGAATTAGCTTGCGCTAAAACAGAGTTGCAGTTAAATAGATGTTTACAATAATTCTCTTTGCCACACAAAGTTTCATTTTCTTACTAATCGCTAAATAACGGTAATTAAATCACAAAATTTAACGATAGAGTATAAACAAAATATATACATAATGCTTGTAATCTTAAAAATAATTAACACTCAAAAATATTGATAATTTTTTAAGTATTCATTTGGGAATCACCGGAAGTTTTACTGTTTCCTGAATTTAAATTAAATATATAAAAATTATTATTATTAAAACAATAAATTATTTAATAAATTGTATTTTATAAATTAGTAAATAAATATAATAACGATGCATTATGTTACAAGCATTAATACTTTGCTAAATTTAATTATTGATTTATTAAATAAATTAGAATTTAATTTAAGTCTAAAATAAATATAAAAATAAAAAAGCACATTTACCGCTTCAAATGTACGTCCGAAACTGGCCTGCATGAGATATGAAGAATATCAGATAACATTGTAAACTTTTTAAACAGGTAGAAACAAGAGTTTCATAAAGTTTTGTCTCCTGGTCAACTGATTTTACTAATTCAACAGCCACGTCCACGCAGTGTTTAGCGGCATCAGCTGTTGCGAGCTTATCTTATGTATTAGCCACTTTCCCGCATTAGTTACATTGCGCATCAGTTGCGGCGCCACAACTAATGCAAAGTAACTGATGCGGTTACATTTTGCCATCCCTAACCCAAATACATCATAACAACAAACAATTTTATCTAATTTATCTAGGAGTATACAAGAAACATTTTTAATGACAAGTTTTTCTTATACTTCAAGATTATAACTGTACCAAAATGTTGATGTTTCAAAGGCATTTAGTTAGAAGGTAAGTCAATCTTCTTTTGGGTTAGATTCAAAATAACCCCTCCCCAATTTGAATTTTCCAAACCAGTTTTAGATTTAAGCTAGAAAGCCTAGCTTAATATTTTTCATCTTATTAGGACTATTTACAATTTTAATGCCTAAATGGTGTACTGACTCAATGAAATAACATTGACCAAAAGTTTCATCCAGGGACGGGTTTTCCTGAAGTAGGGTTACCATAGGTTCATCCCAGACGGGTTTTCCTGAAGTAGGGTTACCATAGGACGGGCTGGAATTTCGAGGCTCTTTCTGGGATCCGGTCATGGGTTTTTAGTAAAATGATCAATTGTGTATCTAAACTTTGAGTGCTTAACAGGAGAGCTTAATATAATATAAAATTTCTTCTCAGTAGCCTAAATTTAACAATTTTTGCAGTTTCCAAGTCCTAGGCTTAGGTAGGTGGGAGGGAATGTCTCACTGCGTTGGCATAGTCATTTTTCTGATGAGTGATAACTTAGCATTTAAGATATTAGAATTCTTTCTAAGTAGGGTTGCCATATATTTTTGAGGCCAACCCCGGACTTTTTTATAGTAGGCCCTACCATATGACTCACTTACAAAACCACGGTTACCCCAACCCTTCCCCCTCCCCGCTGAATTCAGGAAATAGAATGAGAGACATTTATGTTTGGACAAATTTAAATCAATATACTAACCTAATATTTGTCAGGCTAGATGATGAAAAATAACCAGTTTAATCATTAATTGAATGAACAGGAAGAACTTGATTAGCATAAAATAATACTTCGTACATTGAACTAAAAATACATTATAGGCTATTTAGCTGGATAACCTACTTCCCAGGATTAAAGATCGTTGGTGTAACAAAATCTTGATTAGGCCTACCTAGTTAAATTCAATCAAAATAGTCGTGAGCGGTTTTGTTCTGCAAAATACAAATAAATATTTCTGTTTACATTGGTACTGGTACTACATTGGATCCAACCCAGACTGAACTAGAATGAGCTCAAAAAGATTCCTAATGTTACAAATAATCGGATAATCAATGTTTAACACTCTGAGGCTAAAATCATGAGTTGGAAAATTGACTAATTATGCTTGGAATGTAATGGTAAAGTTTGCTGGTTTCTAATAGGCCTAGTCATTTAATGAATACTTCTTTGATGGTCCTGGAGTCATGCTGGCTCTTCTGTACTTTGTGCTTTTGAATACATAAAATACAATATAGGTTCAATAAAATCTTGTTTGATTTTTATTTATCTTATTGTTAATACTGTGTAAATATATTGGATCAACCTGAAGTGACGAAGAAGTTGGGCAGCTCTGATGTCCCAGATCTGAGCAATAAATTTTGTGACATCAGTCACAGTTACAGTATACTTTAATGACATTGAAGCATTTTTTTGCTGGCCCACCATGTTCTTACTGCAATATGATAGCCTAACTATACAATAAGTCATAGTCAAGTAGGTACCGTATTTGAAATAATAGCTGAGTTTTGAAGATATAAATATTATTTTATATTACAGCATATAGCAGTGAATTTGTTGAGGAAAATCCATTGCCTTATTATTTGATCAACCTTTTTCATTCTGTTTTACTAGCCTAGTTATACTTACCTTCCAAGCCTAACTCTGAATGTGTGTTTGGAGTGAAGGTGTTGTCATTAGGATATTATTATTTTTTAGGGAACTACTTACAAGTACTGAATGAGTTTATCACTTAATTGATTAATTAGCCAACTTCCAAAAAATAGTGATAAATATACAATCAACTTGTTAGGTTAGCGAACACATTAGCTGCGCATGACCAGTCTCCTTGTCATTGCTAATGCTGCCATGGGACATGTAATGAGTTCCATCCTCTTAACACATTATTTCCTCAGTGTGAGCTCCGCTGTAGCCCCAAATTAGTTCCTTACATTAAAAGTAGTAGTGGTCTTTTGTGTTTCCTCTGATTGCAATGTTTCAGTCATGCAATTTTTCGTCAACTTAGGCTATTGTTATATACCGGTACCTATGTCAGCTTTGGGGTGATAAACCAATTTTGTCCTAGCATTGAATGTGTTAAGAATACATGAAGCCAAAGTCTTGGTTATATTTTGCAGCTTAAAGCAGGTTAGAGCCTTTACAAGTTCTAAAAACTTATCATCAAAAGAGGACAAAACTACTAAAAATAATGAAGACAAGAATGAAAATGAACAAAATAAAAAAGAACGCAAATTAAGTAAAGAAGAAGCCAATTCAAAACTTAATGATCTTCTTAAAATGATGGCTCAGGTAAGTTCAACTACTTCAGATTCCAGCTTATTTTCAACTAAGAGTAATTTTTATTTCTATTATCTTTTTTTTTACCCAGCAGTCAAACCGTAGGCCTACCAGTTTTAATTTTGTGCGTTCACTTTATTATAATGCGACATGATTAATACAGATATTTTCTTAAAAAGACAGTAAATGTGAGTGTTGCTGTAACGGATTAATACAATGCTGGAATACAAGAACTTGAATATGTGATGTAGATTGCAAAGAGATAGAGGACTAAGAAAAGCAAAAAAATTTGAGCTTAGTATTAAGAAGCATGATGTAGTATTATACCTGGATGATGTTATAATCCTCACGGCCTTCTTCTAAAGGAGCAGTACATTTCTTGCTGCAGGACAGTGGCCCCACAAGACCAGACTGTAAGTTAGGTGACTGTGGAAGAGTGAATAATCTACTATCAGCAAATATGGCTGGGTGTGATAAAAAAAAAATTTGTTTTTGTCAGGAAACAAAAACAAATTTAAAAAAGATTAAAAGAATATCTTATTAAAATAGCTCCGTATTCTTTTGACGATTTTTTCCACCCATCTAAGTCATCATAATTACATTAACGACTCTGTGTTATTTAAAAATCTCGTGATCTGTAGAGTAGATGAGATTGTCACTTAGAATAGTTTGAAAATTGTTGTATAACCTGACACTATTCAATGTAATACATATTTTATATAATAATGAATAAAGAAGTTTGAATTGAATTGAATTGAATTGATCACCAGTTTTAGTTTCCTTAGCAAGAACAGGACTCTTGATAACCTAGTACATACCTGCTCAATGTGGTGGTTTCAATCATTCTTGAGATCAACCCACAAACCAAGAAGCTTGATAGGCCCTGCTTCTTTTGCTCCTGGTTTAAGAGTACAAACCATGGACTGTGTTTTGTCATTATTCACCATTAGCCGGTTCGCAGCAAACCACTCTTTGGCCTCCTCCAAAAGGCAGTCTGCTTCTCGCTTCAGGTCAACTAGGTCCTTGCCCCTCGAGAACAGGGTCGTGTCGTCTGCAAATAGGAGTGTGTGATCATTTAAAATCAGGTACATGTAATTTATCATGACTGCAAACAACAGCGGACCAAGTACCGAGCCCTGTGGTACGCCGTGGGGAATATCGCCAGTCCTGGAGGATGTTCCTCTGAGGGAGACTATTTGCCTTTGATTTTTTTGCTGCTCACAAACTTTGTCAGAGGTGCATACTGACTACAATCAATAGTCAGCCTCATGTCATTCAGTGATGTTGTGTTGGTGTTTGTGCTCTATGTTGTAAGGTAACGGTATCAACATACTCACTTTCTTTCTACTTGAAGTTGTTTTTACTAGTAAGTTCAAAATAGCAAAAATATGTCCAATTCACAAGCTAGGCCCAAAAAGGATATAGGCTCCAGAAGGATATAGGCCAGTATTGTTGATTCCCATTTTTTCCTAAATTACTTAAGCTTTTAGTATATGACCAAGTGAGTTATTTTTTAGATTGCAACAATATTCTTAACTTGGCTCAATTTGGTTTTTGCAGGGAAAAAAAGTACAATTGAATGCAATAGGTAAACTTATTAGTGAAAATTTCAACCTTTGAAAACAAGGCTTTTGGTCAGGTCACCTTGTGTGATTTCCAGATAGTCGTTAAGTGTAAGCTTGCAGAATGTGTTGTGCTATACAGTGTTAAGGATCATATTTAATTTTCTGCTTTGAAGCAAAAACTTATTAAAGTTGTGTAATTAATTGTTCATGTAATTTTTTGTAATCATCCAAAATTTCCTAGAACTGATACACCATGCCACTCAAAACTAATAGGTAATTGTATTTTTCTATATTTTTATTGTTAATTTGAACTGTCAAAGCAGGGCATCTGACTGTCACTATTGGAGTCTAATGGCAGGAAAAATATTGTTGTAATGGGTTTTATGGTTACCTTACTATCTATGTTAAACCTTGAAATTCAGGTTTCAATGATTGTTTACTTGATAAACCAGTTATTACACCAAATAAAATAAGAAATGTTATATGTGTTTGTATGTCAATATATTACTGAGCAAAGTGGTTTTGAAATATAGTCTGACTTCATGGGCTGCTTTTCAGAGGGAACAAGAACCTACAAGAGAAGTCAAAGTACCTAGAGCGGTAAAACATGAAAGAGAGAAACCTGTCAAAGAGAAACCACTGGGTAAAGATGTAAATTTTATTGTTAACAATTTCTGACCTTTCTTAACTTTTTCGCTACTTAATTTTTGGCATATTTCTATATTAATTATTGCTAGAGATCGCCTCCTGATCAAAATTCGACCAAAATTTCATTTGATATGGACCCAAGAAGTTTAAAAAAATTTTATAACTGAAACATCAGTTCTTCCTGTTTTTCTAGCAGTTGTTTACAACAGCTGTCTAATGATTCAATCAATTCTGCTTCCTTTATAAGATTAATAACATCGAAACTTTGAACGCCTGTGGAACGTCATGGAGTCCAAAGTGAATAACAATGAGATTCTGCTCATCTACAACACCATACCTTTCTAACGGTATGTGCAGATCCTATGATGCACTTGAGCCGAGAAAAAAAAGGAAACAAAACATGTTTTCCTATCAATATATAGATTCTATCTCTATACATTTCCATTCACTATTATATAACGCTCATTAATTGGCTTCATAAAACCTCATCCCTAAGTGTGAAATCACACTAGGATTGGATATTAATTCTTGGGCATTTTTCAATGTTAGACCCTGATATTATTACTGCATGAACCCAATGTTTTTCCATGGAAAGGTAAGTCATTATTTAAATATGCCTTGTCTCCCCTTCCCCCCCCCCAAAAAAAAAACTTTGGTGCAGTGTAAATATTTTAATAACAGTTTTCCTTAAAAGTGAAGTAACACACACAGCGTAAAGTTTTCTGCATATAAGTTGAAATGAAAAATTTCAACATGAATCCCATTGTTCAGCAAAAAGATGGTCAATAGGGTCATCTAATTTTGACCAAACTCTATGCTGCCTTAAATCAGAGATGTTGCTTAAGGCTGCATTGATTCTTAATCTCAAATCCCAAACAATGGATACTTTCGACTACAGTAGTAAACATGGTTTTGGCAATAAGATCACAGGGTTTTACATCCAGAAACTGAGGAAACACTCCATTTTTGAACTGCGCACCCAATCCATAGTGAATGGAGGGTATTATTGTCAAGTCACTCTTTGTTAAGTTCGTACCAGAGATAGTAATCTTTGAGCGACTATAATGGGCAAGCTGATACATGAAAGTTACGTTGAAAAAAAATTTATCGAGTTCCTCTGTCATGTGAAACTTTCAAATTGAATTATGTATGCAAAGATAGAGTTTATTAGGTTTCAAAGTAGTCCATTTTTTTTATATGTGGTGCATTACATAAACTTCAAAGTTTGTGTATTACTTGTAAAACCATGATTTTACCACCTCAAAATACAGATAACACCACAGAATTTTTTTACTATTTAAGAAATTAGCTGTTTAGTAGAAGTTGAAAGAAAATAGCTGATTAGAATAATTTTGCATTTTTAAATCTTTTTATCATACCAAAAAATGTGATTGTCAGTGACCCTCTACCCATGAGCATTTGGGGTACGGTAATCGTTTTCTCACCCATCAATACAGCTAAAAAATTGAATCACACTTTTTGTTTACTTTTTCATCCATCTCAATCTTTAAAAACATTTGTCTTAATTAGGTACCAACCATGTGTTACTTCAAACTTAACCACACTCTTAACTAAAAAAATCACAGCCAATGTTGTAGAACTTTGATGGGCTATCAAAAAAGTGTTTGATTCTGAGCAATTTGCTTTAGCAAACCCAACAGTGGAGCCTGGTACAGTCTAGGATGTTAGACCTTTACATGGGCCAGCCGCAGCCAGTGTGTTAAAAACCTTAAAACTAATTGCGCCTATTTCAAATTTATTGTCAAGACCAGGTTATCTCATCTACCATAAAGATCATATTTGGATAATTCAAATTTTCGACGGATTACAGTTAGGTAGTTATTGATTGATCTCATTGTTGATCACTTTGACTATTGTATTCATGTAAATGTGCGTACAGACAATAGAGAATACTGATTCTGATAATTTCACATTCAAAACATTAACCATGCAAGAAGCGTTGAAGGACAAATAAATAATTTAAGCTAACAGCATTTATTTTTCAGGTGAAAAATTAGCCGATGCAGCTAAAGATGTAGCTACAACGTTAGGAGGAGATGTGCAACAAACTCAATCTGAACTTTTGAATATCTTGTTAAAGCGGTCTGAACCTAACACCCAAGTGAAGTAAGTAGGCTATGCATATAGTAATATCCTGCATTCCATTTATAATTGCAGTATAAAACAGCTTAACAAGAATAATATTATATATTTTTGTTACTACCATAGGTGGATTGAATTATTCTTGTATAAATCAGTATTATTTTGTTAGTCATGGTATCGCCATTTTATTGGTTAATGCAATAAGTCAGAATATTAAAAAAAGTTTTCATCATATCCTTGCGATAAACGTTGTTATTGGAACGGTCAGCTGTGATCGAAACAAGTCTATTCTCAATGGGTTGGATAAACGGTCTGGTGAACAATAGTTTTCGGGACTAGGCCGGAAAAAAATTACAAGATTTTACATCACGAGCGCTGCTATTCTTTTTACAGTAACTTGTATTCCATTGTACAATGTTCAATCATCTGATTGTTTTTGCTTGTTGAAACAAGTGAGACAATAAAAAACATATTTTTTGAAGTCAATTTGTATCAATACTAAATAGCTGATATCAGATCAAATTCAATATAAACAAATAACAACTCAAAAGGCGATTAGGTAAAAATTATAAACTTTTATCCAAACTGTATATTTATTAAAGGTGGTATGATAAAAAGTACTGTTCATGACTCGTCTGAAAGTGGTATACCGGTGCTCAAATTTGAAATTCACCAGTAACGACCACTTTCAGGATTAGTGACGAAATATACTATTTCAGTCAAGTAATATTATAGGTAATTGGAAAATTGTTAATACTCATCCAAGAAAATCAGCAAGTAAATTTATAAAATTTATTCTTGAATATTGGTAGAGAGAGGATGTGTAAAATAAGCGATTGTTACCAATAATCACAGTAATTAGTTTGAGTTTGTTTTTTCAGGGATGTTCTGTCAGGGATGAAAGTAGATAAATCACCGGCTGAAAAGGAGAGTAGAGCTCAGCAAGTGCGAGCTTCCCTGGCTGACAAGTCCAGGGACCCTTCCTTTGCTAGTCGGCTCCTGATGGAGAAGTATGGGACAAAGCGGTAAGGTCTTTAATTGGCATATCCCACAGCAGAGTCTTGTGCAAATTTCAAATGGAATCTATAATTTGTAAAAAAACAACATGGGCCTGAGTAAGATTACTGTCAATAATAGTGTGTATTATTGAAATAAGTTAGTAGCTCAACGTACCAAACAAGTATAGCTTCCAATAAATGTCATGAAACACATTCCTATGTGAAGAGTTTGTCTTATACATTGTAAACATATAAATTAAATGTAACTAATATTATTCTCGATGCAAAATTCATCTCAGTAAATTCACTTCAATCCGCCGAGACCGGCGCCAACCAGACGGCAACTTGATACAAAAAATGTACCGTGATCAGATGTACAACGCTGGGAGGACGGACGGCACGCACGTTCTCACGCCATGTAGCAATTCTTAGAATAATCATGCAAGAAATATAAATCGACTTACCGATCAGCAATCAGCGGCAAAGATGGCGGCTTGATGACGAAGTATTCAATCGCCAATAGGGAATAAGGAAGAGGTGGTAATTGAAAGATAATTGGCTGGGAGGCGTGGACAATCGGAAACGGGGATGAAATCAAAAAGTAGTGGGGACAAAAATTGGAACTTAGGAGCGGAGGAAATGATCAGTCTTCAAAGAGTACAGGATAGAAGAAGTCAGGGGAAAAGGGTTGGTCTGGGCTCTGAACGGAGTAGGAGCCAGGAAGCCAACTGGATCGGTATAGAACGCCACCAGTGACGACCCGACTCCAAGACCAGCGCCACAGCTCCAGACCCTCCAGAGAAGGAAGACGGGCCAAGCAGGTCCAGGGATCCCAAGGAAGGAAGACGGCCAAGCAGCTCCAAGGACCCCCCAAAGAAGGACGACGGGCCAGCAGCTCCAAGGACCCTCCAGAGAAGGAAGACGGGCCAAGCAGCTCCAGGAGTCCCAAAGAAGGAAGACGGCCAAGCAGCACCAAGGACCGCCCACAGAAGGAAGACGGACCAGCTCCGAGGCCCGGGGACGAGGACTCCACCGCACCGACGAACACTCGCGCGCCCACAAGGAGAACGGCGCAGCACAGCCGAGGGACCACACCGACCGACCCCGTACCGGCAACGAATCCGACGGACGGCGGAAGAAAGGTCAACTCCAGGGTATGTCGAATCACTCTCAGTCCGGTGCACAGCATTAGGTCCCGAACGTTTAAATTTAAATAATAGATAGAGCATTTCTAGACTCCCTTTAGTTGAATAAATAAACAAAAGCAATAAGCCCTAAAGCAAAGAGGAAGCATAAATGAGGTAATCAAAGTAAGGATAAAGTTATAAGTAGGAAAGGAATAAATAAGTAAACAAATAATTGTATATAAAGTAATAGATAAAATTAATTAAACCCCCCAGCTTAGAGAACGAAGTAAACCCCAAAGTAGGAACTGTATTCAAGCACTGCAGTTTAAAGTGTTAAATAATCTATTCCCTTCAACATTTGTATATATTAGAGGCCAAGACATGACTTCATTTGTAGGTTAATTTGTAAAGTATCTTTGTTTGTGGAATTGAATTTTTTAAGCCCAAGTTTGATTTAACGATCTCACTGTTTGTTTTATTGCTGTAAATAATTAATGGTCAATTAACATATAAGTTAAATATCATCAGTGACACTCACACATCGGACGCTCCAGTTGTGCGCGAAGTAATTTACCGAACTCTTACTTCATGAGTGTTGAGTAAACGAAGGAGAACTAGCCCCAGCACATGGGTGGACTCTAATTCATGTAAATACATTTCGCTCACTGCAATTGAAGGGCATAATCATATGTTTCACCTGTGCACCATGTTAGTTTAGTTATAGTTGTATTATTAAAGTCTGTTTAGTTGCTTGATCTGAGTTCATTCAATTGCCTTCCTGATACTCTCACTATACTGTCAAGCGAGTCAAACTATTTCAGCAGTATATTTGTAACAGAGCTCACGCTACCCAGGCGAAAGCTTTATATGGTGGATGCTGCCTTTTGATTTAATTATCAAGCAATTGAATCAGCTCAGTGAGAGAAATTTGTGTTAATATAATTGTTTAGAAATAAGAGTTGAAGGGTTATATTTTTATATGTTACGTTAGTAATATTAAGACAGTAATAGGAACCCCCCCCCATAAGACAAAACCCCTAAACAAACAGAGAAACATCCCCCAAACATTTTAAATAAACACCCCTATTTAAACTCAGACAAACATAATAAGATAGGCCCCAAATCTACGAAAATGAAATATGTCATTAACTGCAGACCGAAAAATCTTACCTCCCGATGTATACCGAGTAAGTAAACAAAATTTGCAACAGATTTTAACTAAATTCAAAATAAAATATAGGGAAGAAGACACAGTCGCGGACCTCAGACCAATAGTTGCGGATATAAAGGCGTTCCTTACACGTAACTTAAGCGAAGAAAAAAAATTCACCTTCAAAAAATTAATCGACCGGAAAATAGCCCTAAGCCCAGCAGAATTAGATAAATACCCAGGACTAGTCCGAATCCAACGGTTCATAACCGATCGAGAAAATTTGTACGACACCCCGGAACTAAACGAGGCAGGCACTTCCGAGAACGAATACGAGGAAATCGTGTTCCCTAATTACCTAGAACTGTCTAGAACACCCAGCCCCGCTAACACGGAGACTGACGAAGAAGGAAATAACAGACGTGATTTAATGATGGCGAACGAAGGCAGACCGAAAGAAAAAATACCGTTAGTTTCGGCAGGAACCTACCATGGCCTTCAAACCGAAAACCCCATGGACTTTATCGATAAATATGAAATTGCGGCTAAATCAAACAATTGGACGGACGCAACTAAATTAAATATATTCCCCGCACATTTAGCAAGCACGGCCCTTTCATGGTACCAGCACTTAAGCGATGCTACAAGACCAGACAACTGGCAGGACCTTAAGACATTGTTTATCGCAACATTCACCCCAGCCGCGCAGGCACAGACACTCGAAATGATACTAGCGCAGAAGATACAACGCCGAGATCAACCTGTCTTAGCGTATTACCTCGAAATCTTAACACTATGCAAAAGACACGAACCAGATATTAGCGAGAAACGAATAATTCAACACATTATACAGGGACTGCGTCCGGAAATTTGTGACAAAATTCTCAATGAAACGTGCGACACGCTCCAACAGCTAGAGAACAATCTCAAGAAAATCGAATTACAATTAGAAATCAGCCGTCTCAATAGGGAAAAATATAATCGTGCAGACACACACACGACACAAAACAGCGATGCGGGAACACAAGAGTTGCGTAGCCTACAACAGGAAATAAAAACCCTCACGATGGAAATTGCAAATTTGAAGGCGTCACAACAACAGAGCATGTCTGTGAACAACACCGCGGTCAGTAATCCAAGGTCGAATGACGTCAGGCAGGCGCACGCACGCGCGTACCCTACGTCACACAACAGCTGCACACCGAGAGGGAACTACGTCACTGGGAGGCCATACACCTCATATCAGCGACACACACACCCGTCACGACCAGGTCAGCGATACCCCTCGACATACTACGGTCATTACAATGCAAACCCACGTCATTACACATATAACCCAAGACCTAGGAACCCAAACCACGACCGAAACACGACATTCTGCAATATTTGCAAGAAGAATAATCACACAACACAAAATTGTAGGTTTAAGAAAACGGAAAAATTTTGTGATTTTTGCAACATGCGAAATCATAATAAGAGTGACTGTTTCAAGCTAAAGAACCAAAACACTCAGCAAAAAAACTAATCAATAGGGGATCAACCTTTACTAACAGAAACAGGATGACTCCCCGCCCCTATAGCATTCCTAAGGAGCACAATAATGTAAATAGTAAATACCGTTTGAATAATTACGAAAAGGAATTTCCCACCTTAAGTGAGTCAAAGGACATTAAACCCAGAAAGAAAAATAAGTGGCAGGGAAACCAAGAAACCCACATTAGATGTACAGATACGAGTGTAAATACTAGGAAAACGTATCTTAGCCAGCATAACAGGAAGAATCCCAGGACACAAGGAAGGATGGAGCAAGTTCAAGATAGGACACCGCCAAGAGAAATGAAGAGGAGACAGGGGAATGAGGATGAATCACAGGATCATAATGGAGAGAATACAAGACAGGATAAGACAGAAGAAGGACCGAATGGCAAGAGGCATGACACAAGGGTCGACCTGGGACAGGAAAATAATTTATTAAGAGACCACGAGAAAACAGAAATTTGTGAACAATTGGACCAGCAGACGGAGGAGCACAAAATTTACAGTTGCGACATTACACACTTATCCGACGAACGAGTCTACAAACCGAGGAAGAAAAACAAACTGAATAAACGGGATTTAAATGACACATTATTCAAAATTCATGAAACAGAGTACAGAACAATTCCAGTATTAACTTTAAATGCAAAATTAGCCAATAATCCATCTCAAACTATAGAATGCATTGTTGATACCGGGTCAAACATAAACCTAATTAACGCTAACCTAGTATCACAGCAAAATCTAGATACCGATGACTTACCACTGATAGTATCCGCAAACGACAGCCCAATGCATATTAAAGGCAAAGCTGAAATTACGTTAGAGGTAGATAACATAATTTTGAGAGATAAGTTTTATGTAACCACAAACGCAACGAGTGACATAATTTTAGGCAATAGATTTTTGCGCAAACACAAAGTTGAAATCAATTTCAACACCAAATGTATTATTTTCAATTTAGGCCAGCACAAACATAAAATACCTATGGGAAAAAAATGGCTAGTCGACATAGAAACAGTATGCACTACTAAAGTAACCGAGGCCAATAAATTAACAGACATACGTCTCAAAGAGGACCTAATCATCGCACCCCACCAACACAGGAGAATCCCAGTACAGGAACCAATAACTAAACGAACGCATTTTGAACCTGAAAAAGGCTTAAAGGACAAAAAGAAATGCCACGCATACCTAATCGAAGATCCAGAAAACAAACAATATTTTATAAATATTTATAACGCATCAAATTTCCCCAAGAACATTAGTGCCAATACCATTTTAGGATTCCTGACACAGGACACCAACGGCATGACCACGGAAAATAGGGAAACATCAGCTAATGAGAAGCCAACATTACTGCATCCTGAAAAGCATATGATTACTGATAAGGATGGCATTCCATTTGACATATCACCACACTTAACCAGCACTGAACATAATCGACTTGTTAAACTCCTACAAAAATACAAAAATGTCTTTACCACGAAAGTAACGGATTTAACACCTGCAAAATTACCACCGGTTGCACTGGAAACAATTCCCAACGCCAAACCAGTAAATTCACCTCCCTACAAATTAGCTCAAACTGAACGACAGCAATTAGATAAAATATTAGACGAAATGAAACAAGCTAATATTTTGGAAGAATGTCCACCATTCTGTGAATGGGCATCACCAGTATTTTTAACACGAAATAATGATGGTTCCCCCAGACTAGTCAGCGATATGCGGAAAGTAAATCAAGTATTAAAACCCTGCATATTTCCAACACCCAGCGTTGGCCTAGTTCTAAACTCATTAAATAAGGCCAACACATTTACAAAATTAGATCTCAAAGGTGCATTCCATCAACTAACAGTGAAAGAAGAATTTAGAAATTTATTAGCAATAAGAAGCCAGCACCGTTTCTACAGATACACACGCCTACCTATGGGTCTTTCAGTGTCATCTGCACTCTTTACAAAAGCAATACAAGCCCTTCTAAACAAATACTTGTATAATACGGTAATATCATACATCGACGACGTTATCGTGTATGGAACCACATTTCAGAAAGACTTACAAAATTTGGACACAATTTTAAGCATTTTAAACGAAGCAAACCTAAAACTAAACACAAAAAAATGTAGATTTATGTATCAAGAAATTGACATACTAGGATTTACAGTTTCAAACAAAGGAATTTTACCACAAAAATCATCAGTCAAAGCCATACAAGATTTCAAAGTACCAAATTGTATACGAAGAGTGAGACAGTATTTGGGTGCGACTTCGTTTTTCAGGAAACACATCAAAGGCTATGCCGAAATTACATTACCCTTAACAGAACTAATAAAAGCCTCCAATAAAGGTGAAAAATTTGAATGGACCCCACAGTGCCAACAAGCTTTCGAAAAAATCAAGCTAATCCTAACAAACCCACCCCTTCTAGCCCACTGGAATGAAAATAGGGAAACAGTAATATTTGTTGATGCCTCATTATTCGCTATGGGCGCGTGTCTTATACAAATAGATCCAGAAACTAACAAAATGCACCCCGTAGCATACTTATCAAAAAAATTTACAGAAACACAGACAAAGTATGCAAACAGCGAACGAGAAATGCTAAGTCTAACGTATGCAGTAAATTATTGGAGAGAATTTACTTTAGGCCGCCATGTAACAGTTTACTCTGATTGTAATGCATTGGTACATTTCAAGAATTTTAAAAATACTTCCTCAAGACTAAATCGATTAGCATTAAATTTAGTCGATTATGACATCACAGTAAAATACAAAGAGGGCACAAGTAATTTATTGGCAGATTGTTTATCAAGAACAGAACCCACACAAACAATGGACGACCACCCCTTCGAAATTACACTAAATATAAACCAGTTACAGACAGAGGATTTTGAACATCTCCAAAATACGGACCCTTATCTTAAACAAATAAAATTAGCAAAAATTAACCCGGAAGCAGTCACAAAGAAAATAAGAAACCAAGCTAGAAAATATCACGAACAAGATGGGTTATTATTTTACAAACATTTCAACGGCAGAGAGAATAGTAATTTATTAGCAATTCCCCAAGAAAAGGTGAAGGATATTCTGAAGGCATTCCACGACAACGCATATTCTGGAGGACATTTTTCAAATTTCAAAACTTTAAGGAAAATAAAGGACCGATATTACTGGCCAACAATGACACAGGATATCGAGAACTACACGCGGACTTGTAAGCAATGTCAGCTACGACGCACACCAACTTACAAACAATATGACGCTTTAACTCCCCAAATACCGCCAGTAGTACCATTCGAAAAGATAATCATTGATTTCCTCGGACCAATCACGCAAAGCGCGGGTTTCAAATACGTACTCATGGTAACCGACCAGGGTACCAGAATGGTACACGCAAGACCAACAAGGGATGCAACCGCCCCAACAGTAGCGAAAATTCTACTTGAATTATTTTGCCAGTACGGATGTCCCCGTATGATACTCCACGACTCAGCCACGAATTTTATGAGTACGCTCATGAAACAATTGTGTTTAAGTCTTGGAATCGAACAAAAAAATAGTCCCCCATATACACAACGAATTCAGGGCTTAACCGAAAGACAGAACCTAATTTTTAAGAAAACTATAAGTCACTATATAGAAGAGAAACCAAATCAATGGGCAAGCATGGTAAAATACGTTGCATTTGCTTACAACACAACTGTAAATAGAACCACTGGATACACCCCGTTCTACTTAATGTACGGCAGGGAAGCAAGACTACCCTCAGACTACGTCTACACACACAAAGATCAAGATCCGGACATAATAAAAGAATTAGAGTGCATACAAAAATTACGTAAAGAAATCCCTCAAATAATACATAAAGCACAGATTTCACAGAAGAAGCAATATGAAAAGGATAAAAGGAAAATCACGTATAAGCCAGGAGATGAAGTCTTAATCAGGTATCCACAGGACCACACAAAACCTTTTAACAAGTTTCAAAATTGTTACCGTGGCCCCTTTTATGTAATTGAAAAATTGAGTGAAAACAATTATCTTATCGCACTGGACAAGAGAGGACGGACTGTCAATGAACCCGTCCACGTTTCTAAGTTGAAACCATTTTATAGGGAATAGAAATATTAATACTAAGGGAACTTGAAATGCCTATAAAATGGCCACAAATGTAAGCTCTATCGCAGGGCGTATAAAATACGTTCATCCCCAAAGGAGTCCATGCTAACAAAAACGAACACTCCCCCTAATCAGGAAGTATTCCTACAATTAAAGGACACCAAATATAAGTGCATCACTTACGACCACTTATGCAACTGAGCAAACATTTGAGCGACAATATAGGCCAAAGAAAATACTGCTGACCTCCGCTTCCACAGAAAACAACATACAACCTAATCTCCCACGATCGCATATGGATGCGCGGGCTAACTTAGCGAGGACATAAGTCAACTCCCCTACGCTAACACACAATCGACCATCAATCAACCACACAGCTAGAGGCCAACAGCATAACCACACTGGGAATATTCCAAGGAATTTGATAACTAAAACGATTATTTCAAAGAAAATCCAAAATAAAAATTCATTCCGAATATTTCAAAATATTTCAACAAAATTCAAGAAAATATTTCATATAAAATTATTTCATGTACAGAAATAAATACTATTATTAGACTCACTACATCATTTCTCAAAATGCAATAAGCACAAAAGGAGCCACGTCAAAAATTTGGATCAATCAATATGAAATTGTAAGACAATGGCAAGTAAAAAAATTATGTCCATTTCCGTGACAAATTAATTTTAAAAAAATATTTAAATTTAAATTAAAGAGAATTCAGGATACCTGATCAATGGATTATCCATACACATTCACCACACTACACACAAAAAAAAGACACTCAAGAAACTTCACTCGAATATCACTCATTTATACGCACACACGTGTACATAAGTACCGACCGACGCGGACAACGGACGCTCACAGACTGAAATAAACCACAGTCCCAAGGCAGTTAGCAGAAAACAGACGCAGCTCAAACGTAGGCACAGAGATGACGTTATCTCTTGCAGAAGTGACAAGAGATAAGAACACCTGCAGCACGTCTCTGCGGGAATCAGCACATTAGGCGAAGCACAGGGCACGGCCTGGAAACATGAATACCAACTGTTTCAAAAACATTGCCTCCTATTCTGAAAACATGTGTTCACATTCGAAAAATATATTCAAAAATTTACCGAATAATTACTGATTAGCTTAAGATTCATTGACTAGGGCCCAGTCATGAGTATTAAGGGATTCGGTAGCTATAAATTCTGACTAAAAGCTAAAATAAAAGTACAAATTCTCATATTAATGTATAAACGCATTCTCTTAAGAGAGTAAATGCTAAGCGCGCAAGCATTACTTTCTGACAGAAAAATGTTATTACAGAACGAAGAAACCATTACATTTTGGATGTAGGACGAAAATACCACGATTAGTTAAATGTAACCTACACTCTTGAAAATGAAATTACAAAATTATTATTATTATTATAACACTAACACGAAATTTGTGGTTCAGATCTGAATGGCTGTATGGAAAGAACATAACACCAGGATGGCTTCACACCTGTTACTCGCCACGATAACAATATTGCTTTGCAACGGAACACAAGCAACTCAAGAGTCCGACAGCTACCAATTCTTCAGCGGCTTACATTTCGAACGCCAAACAGCTCTAATCCCTTACGAAGCATCGATTCCATTAATCTTAACGACAAAATTAAACCAAAAACCAACGTTCCCAAAATACCAAAATATAACAGGAAAATGTAGCTTGAATAGAAATAACACATCCACGCAGTGCGAACTACAGAGAAATCTAGTGAAACTCCAATCATTAATTATATCAGTCATTGAAAACCAAAGCCATGACCTATCGCTTAGTGATGTAACAAACACAAGAGGAAAACGGGGACTAACATTCTTAAAAGACTTCTTTCAATGGTGCTGTGACTTAGCCTCCACTAACGAAGTTGCTGGCATCTATGACAATCAAAAAAATCTTGAACAACACACTAATGAAATTATTAACTCCGTAGGAAATCAATATAAGGACCTAGTTAGGACAACACATAATCTGAATAATTTCTCACAGAATGTCGCACAACTAGCGGACAGAGTGCATACAACATTTTCAATCGCACAGCAAGAATTCAGCGAGAGCCAATACACAACATCAGAAATAATCATTAAGCAAATTTACTCTCTAACACAACAAACATGGACATACATATTGTACAATTACCAGCAACAGAACGAGAGAGACATCCTAGGAAAATGCCATTCAAATCAAATCTCAGACAGCTTAATCAAACCCAAGAAACTATTAACTCATCTCACCGAATTACAAACAAATGCCTTCGAAAAGAATTTAAGACTAGCCATACCGATCGACAAAATACTGCTGTACTACAAATTACCAATTACTCAATGTACTTTACTTAACGACACATTACTTATAAAGATTAACATCCCACTGATGCCAAAGAACATCCTCTACAAACAATATAAAACGATAATATCTCCAGTACTTTGGGGAACAGACATTTGCTCCTTACAAATAAAAGGAAAATTTGTGTTCACGAACGAACACCTCACAAAAGTAATTACCAGTGAAGATAAACACTGCAATGAAGAAACATATCCCTTATGTCTATTACCCCGACAAACTCTCCCAACAAGGGAACAAAAATGCTTACATTTCATTTTAAACAATGTAAATATAGAAACACTACAACAACATTGCCACTATGTTTGCCAAACAGCCCCAGAATATCCAATAGTTACTAAATTATTGCCAAATAAATACCTGATTACCAATATTAAAGAAAATATGACACTCAGGTGTGACAACGGGAAATCAACCCACCAAATCACTCCCATCACGGCAGGAACATTACTAGTAAATATCCCTTGTGACTGTGAGTTACTCAGCGAAGACGAAATATTAATAACCCAGTTACACCCGTGTGATTCCCAGGACGACATTAGAAAGAAAATTATAAACCTAATCCCAGTAACTTGGTCTAAATTACAATCAATTAAATTATACCCAATGGAATCGGGAGTGACACACGAATTCAAAAATTTAACCGAAATTTTAAACACAAATTGGACATTTTGGAACCCAACCTTTAAGGTTACAGAAATGAAAAAAATCCAACAAGTAAAATTACTACACGATGAATATGAAATATTTAATGACACGAGACTCCTGTTGTACATCCTAATAGCATGGTTAGCCATAGTCACCATCGCTATAGTAATATTAGCATAGTGCCACCCAGAGACTTTACGCAGTAAAATCAGTTAAGTGGGCAATTAAAAACAAAATTATGGAGCGATCGGTGGAATATCGCTCAATCGCAGTGGGGGAATGTAAACATATAAATTAAATGTAACTAATATTATTCTCGATGCAAAATTCATCTCAGTAAATTCACTTCAATCCGCCGAGACCGGCGCCAACCAGACGGCAACTTGATACAAAAAATGTACCGTGATCAGATGTACAACGCTGGGAGGACGGACGGCACGCACGTTCTCACGCCATGTAGCAATTCTTAGAATAATCATGCAAGAAATATAAATCGACTTACCGATCAGCAATCAGCGGCAAAGATGGCGGCTTGATGACGAAGTATTCAATCGCCAATAGGGAATAAGGAAGAGGTGGTAATTGAAAGATAATTGGCTGGGAGGCGTGGACAATCGGAAACGGGGATGAAATCAAAAAGTAGTGGGGACAAAAATTGGAACTTAGGAGCGGAGGAAATGGTCAGTCTTCAAAGAGTACAGGATAGAAGAAGTCAGGGGAAAAGGGTTGGTCTGGGCTCTGAACGGAGTAGGAGCCAGGAAGCCAACTGGATCGGTATAGAACGCCACCAGTGACGACCCGACTCCAAGACCAGCGCCACAGCTCCAGACCCTCCAGAGAAGGAAGACGGGCCAAGCAGGTCCAGGGATCCCAAGGAAGGAAGACGGCCAAGCAGCTCCAAGGACCCCCCAAAGAAGGACGACGGGCCAGCAGCTCCAAGGACCCTCCAGAGAAGGAAGACGGGCCAAGCAGCTCCAGGAGTCCCAAAGAAGGAAGACGGCCAAGCAGCACCAAGGACCGCCCACAGAAGGAAGACGGACCAGCTCCGAGGCCCGGGGACGAGGACTCCACCGCACCGACGAACACTCGCGCGCCCACAAGGAGAACGGCGCAGCACAGCCGAGGGACCACACCGACCGACCCCGTACCGGCAACGAATCCGACGGACGGCGGAAGAAAGGTCAACTCCAGGGTATGTCGAATCACTCTCAGTCCGGTGCACAGCATTAGGTCCCGAACGTTTAAATTTAAATAATAGATAGAGCATTTCTAGACTCCCTTTAGTTGAATAAATAAACAAAAGCAATAAGCCCTAAAGCAAAGAGGAAGCATAAATGAGGTAATCAAAGTAAGGATAAAGTTATAAGTAGGAAAGGAATAAATAAGTAAACAAATAATTGTATATAAAGTAATAGATAAAATTAATTAAACCCCCCAGCTTAGAGAACGAAGTAAACCCCAAAGTAGGAACTGTATTCAAGCACTGCAGTTTAAAGTGTTAAATAATCTATTCCCTTCAACATTTGTATATATTAGAGGCCAAGACATGACTTCATTTGTAGGTTAATTTGTAAAGTATCTTTGTTTGTGGAATTGAATTTTTTAAGCCCAAGTTTGATTTAACGATCTCACTGTTTGTTTTATTGCTGTAAATAATTAATGGTCAATTAACATATAAGTTAAATATCATCAGTGACACTCACACATCGGACGCTCCAGTTGTGCGCGAAGTAATTTACCGAACTCTTACTTCATGAGTGTTGAGTAAACGAAGGAGAACTAGCCCCAGCACATGGGTGGACTCTAATTCATGTAAATACATTTCGCTCACTGCAATTGAAGGGCATAATCATATGTTTCACCTGTGCACCATGTTAGTTTAGTTATAGTTGTATTATTAAAGTCTGTTTAGTTGCTTGATCTGAGTTCATTCAATTGCCTTCCTGATACTCTCACTATACTGTCAAGCGAGTCAAACTATTTCAGCAGTATATTTGTAACAGAGCTCACGCTACCCAGGCGAAAGCTTTATATGGTGGATGCTGCCTTTTGATTTAATTATCAAGCAATTGAATCAGCTCAGTGAGAGAAATTTGTGTTAATATAATTGTTTAGAAATAAGAGTTGAAGGGTTATATTTTTATATGTTACGTTAGTAATATTAAGACAGTAATAGGAACCCCCCCCCATAAGACAAAACCCCTAAACAAACAGAGAAACATCCCCCAAACATTTTAAATAAACACCCCTATTTAAACTCAGACAAACATAATAAGATAGGCCCCAAATCTACGAAAATGAAATCAAGCGAGTCAAACTATTTCAGCAGTATATTTGTAACAGAGCTCACGCTACCCAGGCGAAAGCTTTATAACATTCCTTTTACTAATTAATACTACTAGGGGATTGTAGGGACAAATGCCCCTAAGAATCAAAATGGTGATGTTGTCTCAAAAAAATAAGTTTCAATTCATCACCTCCTTGCACAATTACTCTATTTCATCTCAAGTTGTAGTATGATTATACGTTTGGATTTTCTAATAAAATATTACCTAATCTTGATGAAACATTTTTGAGTTATCAAATCAGTAATTTACCAATAATCTCTCCTTTATTAAAATGCATTTGTCTTTTTATGGGGAAAAAAGCTATTGCACTATTATACAACCGGACTCGGTAAAAGTAGTTTTAACCTTAAACATGTCTATAATAAGTTTGAATACTCAAGTAAATAAAATAGTTCAATCCAACATTAGCCCTTTAATACTGTATACTCCTTCACCATGGACCCCTGTGCCACCCATTCACTCACACTCGCCGTGTCCCCCACGCCTCCCCGAGTCCCCGTTCAACTTTCGGGTCCAGTGTTTCCTGTACCTCCAACACCCCTAGGGCCCGAGTAACCCCCATGCTCCCGGACCTTGTGCCCCCATGTTCCTTTTCCCCTATTCTCCCATGATGCCCGCAGTTCTTCAACATGGTCCCCGTAGTCTCTATGTTCCTCATTCCTCTTCTGTGCCCCACATTCCCAACCAGCTTTCTTGCCACTGACATCTCTAGTGTTCCTTGTGCCCACACATGCCCGTGCCTCCATGCTCACCATTTCACTCCGTGCCCGCTATGTCACTCATGCATCAATCTTGGCCCCAATGCCCCCTAACCCCCAGTGCCACCTACACCCCTCTTGCCCCCCCCCCATACCCCTGCACCCACAGTGCTCTGTGCCCACATGCCCACCCTTCTTCCCCGTGGTCCCGATGCCCTCTATGTCCCCCATGCCTCTCGCATGCCACCCCACCCCATCTAACCCTCTTGCCACCGACGCCCCTGGTGCCCCTTGTGCCACCACACTCCCTGCCACCACATGCCCCCGTGCCCCCTATGTCGCCCATGCCACCCCAGAGTGCCTATGCCCCCGCACTCCCGTTTCCTCCATGCTCCTCTGCCCTCATTCGTTCCTCCCCCATGCCCCCTTTGTCCCCCATGCCCCAATCGTGCCCTCTATGCTCCCATATCACGAACATCCTGTGCTCCCCATGGTCCCGTATCGCCATCCCCTCCGTCCTTCCCGTACCGTCCTGGTGCCCTCCGCAGTTCCCCCTATTTCTCCCGTGCCCCCATGCTCCCTTACCCCCCGTGCCACCGACGACCTTGTGCTATGATTGTAGTCTACTTTGTTCTATTCGGTCAATTATAACATTGATTGATACACTGTGTTGTTCGTTTTCGCACACTATTATTTACATAAAAAGCTCCCCGTCTTTATGGACTAACGGGCTTTAATTGTTTTCCCTACGAACTACGTTTAGAAATAAGCAGAGAAGGCATCAAACCAAAACAAAATATTCCTCATTCGGAGGTTATTCAAAGTTAGTAGTTTACATAATATGAATCAGTCGGAAATAAACATTCAATAAAACTATTCAACTCTAACTACCTACTCTAAATAGCCAATATATAAAGCATTAATATAATAACTAAACGAAATTCACTGATTACAGACAATATATATTTGACAATTACTGTATATCAATCATGAAACGTCTAATCCACTTTTAATCGTGATATATCAGCATATACAAAATCATTCTACTCCTGTCTCCTTAAAGACATAGATGGGGTCACGAAGAAGACTTCCGTTGTGAATCAGTAATTTGTAATTTGCCCATGACTATCAATGTTCTCTTTTTTTATAGTGTATTGCCAATTTTTAAAGTTATAATTGTATGGTTATCTTAACTCAAAATATCTGCTCAATAAACAGCTGAGTTTATGATAAAGCATATTTACTTTAACATCTGCTTAATTACACGTGCAGATCTAAAAATCTTTTTCCCATTAAATTAACATTGGAACTTCAAGGTCCAATGGGGCAAAGCCCAAGTAACTTTTGATGATTCTGGTATTTTTCCTTGCGTCCTTGGCCCTCAAGCTTTAAAATGAGCCATCATATGTTACCCTATCTTTCTTCTAACTCGAGATATTTCGTGGGGACCGATTCGCTTACGGAATTATATATATAGATAGCCAAAATAAGTTGATCGTAGAGAAAGAAATTATCTTTTTGAAGTCTTAAAATATAAATATTCATCTAACTTTTACTTGAAATTCTGTATTTTATTCTCTTTGGGAATGTTGGTTAAATGTACAACTAAATTCTACTATGATAATTTTTATTTTGCTGTAAGATTTTTTTGTAGATGCTTGGTATACCAAGTTTTAGTGTTCCTTTTGAAAGAATATTATTAACTAAATAGGTTTTTGAAACCCACTTTTTGGGATGACTTAGTTGTAGTTATAAGGATACACAGAATTTAATTGGTAAATGTAAAGTGGAAATTGAATTTTAAATGAGAGCTGATTTAGTTTCTAAACACATACTTGATACCCACATATGACTGCTTAAAAAAGTAGTACGGTACTGTCAAAATTTTTAGTTTTTAAATTTTCGAGATGCTATTTTATTTTAACAAACACTATTTAATTAAATCAATTAGGACATAACATCATTTTTACCATAGAAGCCCCATAGTTACACTTATAAAAGTACTACTTTTTTATAAAGAAAAGTCATATAAAATTTTAAGATTTTCCATAAATTAATGCCTGAAACACTTTTTATGAGGGTGGGTTTCAAATAGAAATTTCATCTAAGCAATTGTTCACTAGGAGAGATCCAGTGAAGAAAGCTGGACCGCAAGTTGACATTCTGGGGGCGCAGCCGTCGTCGTACTTTGCTAGCTTGAAGCCCGCGTCTGCGTCTGTAAGTCTCAGCACCTGGGACGCCTGCGTCGAAAGGGATCTGCGCCTGGCCGCCACTCACCCGCCTGCCAACATCTACGAGCAGATGATACAGTGGACGAACCGCGGCATGCTGTGGCGGTTCCCCATCGACAACGAGCAAGGTGAGACTTGCGATTTGTAGCTGTGGAGAAGCACTGTCAAAAGTAATGTATCCCCATTGAGCAAGTTGAGGAAGGGAATCAGTAATGGAATGTCACATACATGTCAAAATCTAAGAATTTGTGTTACAGTATAATAAAACAATCAGAAAAAAATCAATTTAGCTGTAAGAGAAATTTATTATCAACTAGGTTTTGTTCACAAAGTTAATAGGCTGCCAGGCAGTTTGTTTTGTATACAGGGTCATTCCATATCAACTCAACCAGGGCAAAACACCCAAAGTCACAGATTTTTATGAAACTTGGTAAATTTGTTCCTTTTATATAGATAAACAACCTTACCAAGTTTTATTGACTTATCTCTATCGGTATTCTTTTTACAACCCTTCAAAGTTTTAACTAAAATGCCGGCTGGGGCTCGCCCGAGGCCACAAACAGAACGTGTTTATTTTCTCAGAAAAGATCATATCTTTAATATTTATCAATATAACTCAATGAAAATTTGTAGTTTGACTAAATACAACATGCTGATTATGAAAAAAAATATAACACTCTAGGCCTTACCAAAAAATTACCATAAATTGTTATTTTACAAATATTTTATTTCCGGAAAGTGATTACAAGGGTTTACGTTGCAGCCAATATCTACCTGAGGGTTAAAGATAATCAAACAAAACTTTTTACTAAAATTATCTTCAAGATATTTTCTATCACATCCAACAATAAAATTAATGGCTTTTTTATTCCTTCACATTTGAAAACTAATATTTGTCTGAAAAACTTGATTTTGTCAAATAATACAACACCGATATGCTTATTTATTTCCTTGGGCATAAAATAGTGTGTAGTTATATAGTGTGAAGTACTGAACAACTATTAATTATTTCATGTAACTTAAGAAAATATGTTAGAGATAAAATATTAGTATTATCACCTAAATAATTTGTTTAAAAACATTACATTAAGCCTTTCCGTTGGTCATCCAGACCATGTCACCCACCGATTTTGATTTTAATGAAACTTGGTATGGTTGATTCTTCTATACAGATAAAAAAATATACCAAGTTTCAGTGCTCTATCTCTGCTCATTTATTTTCTAGAGAGCTGTTATATTGAAATAAAACTGTCATTTTTGCATGCCTGAAGTTTCCACGGTAATGTGCCATTGATTATGAAAATAAGTTGTGACTCTCTTATTTGCCAACCAAATCAAATGAAAATTTCAGTTGTTCCCATTAATATTATACAAATTTCAGGGAAAAAATAGTTTATATTACTTCTAACTCATCTAGGCTATTAAAAAAATGAAACACAGACACCAGTAATTTTTTTAGTGAGAAATTTTGTTTCACTGAAATGTAAATATTTTTGAAAGGCACAGTGGTCAGTAAACCACTTGAAACTGGTTTTATTTCATAGGAATACTTCATACAGGAACTATTCAGTTTTCTCGACTTTTCTTATGAGAAATGCATACTTTGCAGTATGCAAATGTAATAATCAAACTTTAAAATGTTGGATTTTATGGAGTGTAACCATACGAAGTTTAACATTCTGTATTTATTTTATTCTAAAGAGTAAGTTTTTAACCGTGTAAGACATTTTAATTTTTTTAATTAAAGTTGAAGAGTATTCCCTGAGATATTATTGAAAAAAAACATTTTCACTTGTTCAATTTATATTTAATTCATTCAATTTTAATTTATTAAATATTAATTTTCAAAGGGTTGACTTTTAAGACTATCATATTGAAAGATGGTAAAATCTACACTTTCGTTTTATTTTATATTTGTACCGGTACTTATCTCTTTGAATGTCAAGATATACGGTATTTAACTTTACCCAGATAACAATTAGTTTTTTTAGGAATAAGCATCTGCCATGTTTGAAAATCAGCTAATGAGAACTAACTTATTATACTATATTTAATTTAAAAACAAAATTTTATTTTGTGATTAAATGTATGAATAACATAAAAGTTTTTTTTAAATAATAAAAAAACTTTTATTAATTTAAGTTATTAAGAAGCAATTTAAGTTATTATTTTTAGACAATTTCAATGGAATGACCATAAATTATGAAACAAAATTGTAATTTATTCAAAAGGGTTTTAATATTATAAATGGGTTGTTGCTAATGTTAAGTTATTAGAGTACACAGTTTATGATTTTAAGTTGGTTCACAGATGTTTTAATTCATAGCAAAGACATTAAACATGGCGCTAAGAATTTAAAAAAAAATAAGTGTAAATTTTTGTTTAAGTATAAAGAAGAGAAAAAGCCATGAATTTGATTGAATCATAAGGTAGCACATATTATTGGGATTGCTGAAAAACCCTTCAACTTGAAAACCACCGTGCCTTTCAAAAATATTTACATTTCAGTAAAACAAATTTTTTCTCTAAAAACCTTATTGATATATGGTTGTCTGTACAGTTACCCAAAGGATATACACGTCTGTATTTTACCTTTTTTTTTTTAAATAGATGAATTGGAAGTACTGTTACCTATTTTTGTTCTTAAATCTGTAGGTTTATTGACAACACCTGCAATTTTCATTTTATTTGGTTGGCAAATGAGAGAGTTTCAAATTTCTTTTCATAATCAGGGCACATTACAGTACCATGGAAACCTCGGGCATTCAAAAACGACACATTTATTCAAATTTCAAACAGCTCTAGAAAATAAATGAGCAGAGATAGAGCACTGAAACTTGGTATATTTTCTTATCTGTATAGAAGAATCAACTAGCCTATACCAAGTTTCATTAAAATCTAAATCGGTGGGTGACATGGTTTGGATGACCAACGGAAAAGCTTAATGTAATGTTTTTAAACAAATTATTTAGGTGATAATACTAATATTTTATCTCTAACACGTTTTCTTAAGTTACATGAAACAATTAATAGTTTTTCAGTACTTCACACTATATAACTACACACTCTTTTATGCCCAAGGAAATAAATAAGCATATCAGTGTTGTATTATTTGACAAAATCAAGTTTTTCAGACAAATATTAGTTTTTAAATGTGAAGGAATAAAAAAGCCATTAATTTTATTGTTGGATGTGATAGAAAATATCTTGAAGATAATTTTAGTAAAAAGTTTTGTTTGATTATCTTTAACCCTCAGGTAGATATTGGCTGCAACGTGAACCCTTGTAATCACTTTCCGGGAATAAAATATTTGTAAAATAACAATTTATGGTAATTTTTTGGTGAGGCCTAGAGTGTTATGATATTTTTTTTCAAAATCAGCATATTGTATTTAGTTAAACTACAAATTTTCATTGAGTTCTATTGATAAATATTAAAGATATGATTTTTTCTGAGAAAATAAACACGTTCTGTCTGTGGCCTCGGGCGAGCCCCGGCTGGCATTTTAGTTAAAACTTTGAAGGGTTGTAAAAAGAATACCGATAGAGATAAGTCAATAAAACTTGGTAAGGTTGTTTATCTATATAAAAGGAACAAATTTACCAAGTTTCATAAAAATCTGAGACCTTGGGTGTTAAAATGATTTTTTTGTGGTTGATTTGATATGGAATGACCCTACAAGTACAAGCATATTCCATATTTAACACATCTAGCATGTATATAACATGTCAAATGAAAATTTGTGATCAGTAAACTGTGTTATATTCCTAAAATTTGTAGCGATTTCGCATATGAAATCTGAAACGACTGAAGGGGTGGGGCATAAAATTTAAGGACTTACCTGACCACTAGTAACCTTTATCTCCTTAACTATGGTGGAGATCAAGGTTACATTTCATTAGTAAAGGACTAGTATGACACTAAAGATTCAGACTGTGGTAAATTTATACATTTTTTATTTGGTTTCCTATGTACTTAAAAATTCTGACAGTTTAAAATTTTTAGTGACACTCATAACTATAATACTAGGAACAAAAATAAAGCAACCATTGAGTTTTATAGATTGAGTAAACCCCTAAATAGTCATCTTGTCATATCTTTGAAAGTGTACAACAAGGTTAAACACTTGCTTAATAAGTACACTGTGTAAATGTTCAAAAATAAAATGTACAGTTGGCTGCTGGAAAATCCATTTTATAAAATATAAGAATTTATTTTACTTGAACATGTTTTTTTCTAATTAGGCCATTTAGATTTTTACAGAAGTTTTATATAAAGTGTATACTTAAGTAGGCCTATTTTTATCTAGTTTTTAAGTCATTTTCTGTGATATATTGAATGTTGACCTGCCCTATATTTTATGGCTAAAACTATGACAATGTCGATACTTGTACAAGTCATATGACAATAATAAAGATGAGTTGATTTGATTTGATAACATAACTAGTAACACTAAGTTGTATAACTAGTAAAGGTGCTAAGTTACCTGTATCAAGTGTAATGAAATATATTATTTTTCATTACTCTACACACAAAAGTACACTTTCCAAACGTAAAATGAGCTAAGAAAATAGGTTATTCCCCCTACTGCACGGCAAAATTACATAACTTTAACTTTCTGTGCATTTGTGGTGGATGGAAAAAAACCGTTATGGGATTTTGCGGTGCAGACCAATCAGCTGTTGCATTAGGCCGACCAGCTGTTGCAAAATGCTGAATTTCCGTGTGTATGTACCTCGACATAAGCATGGAAACTCAGCGTTATGAGTTTGGTTTGTTCTTGATAATAAGTTAAAAAACTAAAATATTCATGTTATTTACAAGTTTTTCGATATCGTAATGAAAATAATGTTCAATACTCAGCTCAAAAGTCCTATTGTGGGGCTCCATAGCCTTTTCCATGCTCGGCTTTGCCTCACGGGTAAATGCAATCTCTCCCCGCAATAAGTCACTTTCAAGACTAGTAATGAAAACTACTATTCCTTTCTAATTTAGTTATGATAAGAAAAATAGCATAGATGGAAAAATCTATGCTAGCTTGAGGATTATTAATAACTCTGGACTATCATGTACCTCTCATCATGTATCTGAAGTACATCATGTACCATGTATCTGAAGTACATCATGTACCTCTTTCCTAAATTCATTAACATAAGTTTTCTAATTAAATCCATTAACCTAACTGAGCTCACTCTTTGTAATTTAATTTAATTACTGAAGTTACAGATTCTGGGTCACTTATGTTCTAATGGTATTGTTCTAATGACGAAGGTTAAAAATAGTTGATATATTTTTTTACTAAAATATGATACAAGGGAGAAAATGCATCGTACTTGTGAACCGTGTCAATTTTTGTGATGTAGTCATCATTGAATGGCTTGTTGTTTATGGCTGGTAGCAGAATCTGGCTGAATAAAGAATTAATTATCCATTGGTCGTTTATAATGGGTCTTGAAATCAATGGAAACAAGTGTTACATTTTCAATTTGCCAACTTTAACTTCTGACTTTTAGTCAAAGTTATTCTATGTATATGTATAAATACCCCCGTCGCAGCAGACCTGCGTACTCAGCAAATTTCCAAAGGAATATGAGATTTTGTATTTTCCCCATAAATAGGAACGAGTATTTAGGTTTGCTGCAATGGGGTGTTGTTAGAAAATGTTAGTTTTTAGGAAATGTAATGGTAAGATAAGGGAATTATAAAATTGTATCAATATTCGGCACTGTTTAATTTTCCCCATTTAAACCCCATGGAATGAGTATAAAGTTTGCCGCCATACGGATGTTGTAAGCAAATATCAGTTTAACGCTACCTATTGAATGTATATACTAAATTTTACCAAGTTATGTCAATAAATAAGCGAGGTACAGGGATTTGGTGATTTCCCATAAGATTAATATGGAAAAACTATTTTTGGCTTTTCTGATTTTTTTATTTTATTTTATTTATTTATTTTATTTTATTTTTTTTTTTTTTTTGTAGTCTGTTAAGCCTAGTTAAAAATTCAAAATACTCAATTGTTTGTTTTTTTTAGCTCTTTTAGATAGTTTTATTTAAAGTTAATGAATTTTAAAAATTGAGGTCTAAAAATGCCATAACCCATTTTGGGCTCTTTTGAAACCTCATAAAACACTGTTCCCTAATCTCCATCATGCTGGTTTGCAAACTCGTGAAAATAGACTTGATCTTACACCTCCATACCAAATTTCATCAAAATCGGTCCCCTTCAAAAGTTATCTGTACCACGGGCACACACACACACACACACACACACACACACACACACACATACGCGCATATAAGTCGCAACGAGATCCATGTAAAAATCCAGCTGTACGAGATCCACTAGAAGGAGTGGTTTTTTAAATAAAATAAGTGACACTTTTCTTCCCTGTAGTTAGTACAATGCACCAGTCTCGTCAGATTTGGGATAGCTTCAAATTTAACCATACGTTTTTTGCGGTCAAAGTGAGATCCGGTATGTAAGGTCACTGTGAGATCCATTTTGACCTTGGCTATACACACTTGAACTACCACGGTCGCAATGAGATCCGTCTGCAACTTCCCGATTATTGTTCGACCACCTCGCTGGTGTTTACACACACTCTATCTAGTTGCGGTCGAAGTGAGATCCTTTACGGTTTGCATGCGTAATTTAATAGACTTTAAGAACAAATTAATACATTATGGTATTTTGGTGTTGCAGATTAATAGTCTAATGATTACGAGGCTCTGTTAAGAAATGTAAGTCATATTGTTTGGTGCTACCGTATTGTTAAACGTTTAATCTATATCTATAAAGCTCCACAGTTACAGAAAGTAACTTCAAAACTTTCATTTTAACACAAATCTTAATATAATGTTAGTATGTTAAAGTAATTTAAAAGTTTTATATATTTATAAATTTTTTTATATTTTTTTTAATTTTTTATAAAATTTTTAATATGACGGAGACTTTAAATGTATAGAATATTAAATTAATTACGTAATAATCGGTATAATTATGATGGAATATTATTTAAAATGTGGTTATTATATATTTTTATGCTTAGAAAATTATGTTAAAGGTAAAAGTTTCAGTGTTAATGGATATGAAAATTTGCTTTATGTTGTATATTCTTATGGGAAAAAAACCAAACTTACACAGCCATTATCTCCCAAATCGTTAGAATTACGAATATACATTAATTTGTAAAGTAGTCTTAAAATTAAGTCTAGAATCCAAAAATACCACAAAAGTTTAAGTTCGTATTTAAAATCAATGACTTCCGGTTTGAATAGGTTACTTCTGGTACAACCAGTACATTGAAATTGTCATCAATTGATAGAGTGCAACCAAGTTACCTATAAATGGCAAAATTTGTTTTAATTAACAATTAATTTTATATATTTTAAAAGGGGTGTACGGGTGGTCTGGAACACCCGGTCCCGGTAGATGTAAGTTTTTTTTAATAATGGGGGTTTTAATTCAATGTAATAGCTAAGATATTTAGAGCTACATCGCTATAATAGTAAATATTTTGCTTTAAAACCATGACATATTTAAATTAATTTGGATATTTATCAACCGGTAGAGAAGCGTGTAAGTGAGCGCACGCACAAAACCTTAGTTGTTAATTTTTCGTTTTTTCCTGACCGTCAGAATAATACGGGTTGCGGTCTTTGGTTTGAATAATGCCTTGCGTGAGCGTTCCAGGTGCATAGAATTCTATGATTAAAAGTCTAAAGTATACATAGTATGTGTACAAAAATAAATGAACAACTTATTTTAAAAGGAACGCAAAATGCTTTTAAAATTAGTCTTTAAGTGATTTATATACCGGTATCTACTCTATATTACTTTTAAATCTATACTAAATCCTATAGTATTATATATATAGTAGTGACTGGATGATAATTTTCTCAACGTTTAACCTCATTATTGTACTTTTAATTTAAGTGATGATCTGCATTTATATTTTATATGGTTAATTTAGTTTTAAATTTATTACCATGTTACAATTACTGTAATTTGTATTTTCAAACTGGTTTTACACTATGATCTTGTGGTAGGTTACCGTACCAATTTTGGAATTGAGGCTGTTATCAAACTTCCTTTAAGAATCAAATTCACACACCGTAATGCCAACGTTTTAGCAAAATTACCGAGATAAATTTTCCAGACCCAGACACCCTTTACAGGCTACGCTAGACAATGGAACATACGCCATCTTTGCGAGGGGTCTTGGCTCTTCCCAGAATACCATTAGAGAGAAGCTGGGCCGTCCCGCCGGGAGATGTCGAATTGGGCCCGCAGTCAGTCAGGGTCGTAAAAAGGACTGTCGAATTGGGCCCGCGGTCAGTTAGGGGCGTAAAATTGACTGTTGAATTGGGCCCGTGGTCAGTTCGGAGTCTTGAGTCGAATTTTTCCCATGCATTTACAATCATTATAGGCTACAGCTATATTATCTACACTTCAACTGGACTTCGTAAAAAATTAACAGGTATGGTTACATTAAGTTTTGGAATGGTTATTGTTGTTATTTTTGTTTGAATTCAATTAATGTGATTTTTTATTCAAAGTTTCAACGATATTCTTATGGGAAAAGGGTAACTGATTAAATCATTAGATATCTGTTGTAATAATAGCAAATCAGGAAGAAATGCTATTAAATTCTTTAGCTATGAAATAGTTTTGAAAATAATTGGGTGAACTTTGTCCAGATCAACTGAAACTTTGGGCTAGTAATAATTAAAAGATAAAAGAAATAATTTTTCATGAATTTTATGTTGTTTATTTATTTATTTTTTTTAGTTAAGTTTCATTGTATTTATTTGCTTTTATTGTGTTTTTATTTTTAATTCTATCGCAAATTAAAGTGAAAACTAAAGTCTGATCACTAACAAAACGAATGTTGCCCGGCCTGATCACCGACCAAATTATAAATGTTGGCCGACTGACCAGGGGCCCAATTCAACACCGACCCTTCAGGGTTGATGGTAATCCGGGTAGGAATGTTTTGACCGTGGGCCCAGTTCGCCCGTGTCCGTCCCGCCGTCCAGGATGGAACCCTTTGCCGCAAGCTTTCTACATAGCTGTTCAATACCGTTCCAAGAAACAAACATTAAGTAATTCTTCTTTGAATTTTCGTGACAACACTGACATTTGAAAAGATTCTTTTGATCCTTGTTGCGAGAAAAAAGGATTTACGACCATGAGTAACGCACAAGTTTTGTCCTGTTTCGGATGTAATATTCCAAAGTACTTTTGGGAAAGTAGTAAAGCAATAACTTATTTTAATAGCTGTTACCCGGAACGATTTTACCCGCAATTATAATGTTGTTTAATTGATTTAAAAAAAATCCTGAATATGAGCTACTTTTATTTAATATTGCATGACTCGCACTTTAAGATAAACTTGTTTTTTATTAGACAGGCCTTTTTATTTAATTTAAATTGGTACAAATATGCCTAATTAAACATCGTACTAAACACGCAGAAAGTTTTTGAACCAATGAATTATTAAATCAATGTTTGCATCTATCCACAACTACCGTACGTTAGGGGCGCGCCTCAACCGTTACAAACATCTTACGTTTGTTTTGCAAACAAGTTACTAATAGTGTAATAGTCCGTCAGATATGTGGCAATCGAAATAGGATTGCGCGTTAGATAATAGAGATCTACGATTTGGAACGCAAATTAATACTACATGTAAAACGGTATAAATTTGGATAGGAGGTCGTCGTCTTGAATTTTCCATGTGTGAGGTTTTATGAGGTTTCAAATGGGGGTCTCCCATATTTTACCATATTTATTGTTTAGTTAAAATCATTTTGAGTTAGGTACAAATCTTGCAAGAACTAAAAATAAATAATGTAGTATTTTTATAATTAATTATTTTATTCGTAAAGGATTGTGAAGAAAGTTAAACCATAAATATCCCTTTTGAACCGTTATATGATTGCTTTGGCTTTGCTTGTAACCTAACAATTACTACCAGGTGGCCCGTGCGCAAATTGCGAATTTTATGATTTTACCGTTAGAAAGGTATAGTGTCCTGTAGATGAGCAGAATCTCATTATTATAATCCATATCGCCCCCCGAAGATACGCGCTACAGGCTTTAAAAGTTTCAATGTTAATATGAAATACCCGGGGCCGAGGATTTGCTCGGTAAACTCAAACAACAGGGACGATCCTGACAAATGAAACAGCTGATATTTGTCAGTAACAAAGCTACACCTCATCTGATCCATCACAATCATCACACTCACCCCTTCAGTCATACTCACCTTAAAATACGCACCACAGGGTGCGTCGGTGTTTCAAATAAAGTATCTAACTACAGACAGTGCGCTAAAATGCTCAGTACAAAGGGCTTATCTCTTGTCATAGGCATCATTTCAGCATTTTGATTGGGGGGGCAAGATTTTTATTATACACTCCCCTCCCCTTCCTACAAAAACGCCAATCATCTTAAAATTCGCGAAAAATGTCAATTTTATGAATATTTTGTTAGGTATATATGTATATTCTTTACAACTCAAATTGTTTTTCCGCCATTCTTCCAATATGGAGGACAATTTAATTAAATATTTTAAATACAACTACAATAATACTTAAATATTTTAAATTATTACGATGAAAGAAAAAAGGAAATATATTCCTTCCTAAGGTCGGTATTAGACTACACTATCATAGTTTAATGACAGAATTATCATTTGATAGTTTGAATGTATCGGTACGATTGCACCGGTACATTGCAATGGTATGTGATGACATTTTCCTTTTATATAAAATTTTACGAACACTTTTACTTCTATTAGTTTTCTACTTTTAAATCTCATTCACTAGTGGTACTAATCAGCACTATTCCAGTTTCACTTCATTTAATTCATTTCAATTTTTAGTTTCAACTTTCCAAATAGGCTACCGGTAATATTGGGTAAGCTACCAAAATACAGGGAAGCTATTAACAAAGCTTGTTTTCGTTTTCAAAGGCGTAATGATTTGCAAATTATAGGGACAGTGTTGCCTACTTAGGCCTATTCTACTCTTTGTTAAGAGTCATCTTCACCTTGGGCCATCAGCCCATTGTTGGGGAGTCGGTAATGTTAACCATACGGCCTTTAATGCAAAATATGGTATTTTATTCCCTGTTTCGGACGCCATTTTTCAACCGATTTTCTTTAAACTTGGTAGTTGATTAGTTGATAGGTATTAGGCCCCTCATATTTCGAAATTTTGAAAATTTAACATATATTACTAAGGAAAATCGTGTTACTTTGCGACGTCCAAGAGAGTAATATTTGTTAAATTTTCAAAATTTCGAGGTATGAGGGGCCTAACACCTATCAAATAAACAATTACAAAGTTAAAAAAAAATAGCCGTATGGTATTGTATTGCCGACTGCGTAACACAATGGGCTAATGGCCCAAAGGTGAAGATGAATCTTTTTCTGTAACACAATGTAGGTTTGCTGCTATAGGGCTGTTGACAGCAAAATTTAAATAGGCAGTCCCTTCCCAGTGCAGATAAATACTACATTGTATGAAATTCTGTTTTGTTTTTTTTCATAAAAAATTACATAAGGGTGAATTTGAAGGTTTGCCGCTATATGGGTGTAGTAGGCAAACATAAGTTAAAATGACATATTGGTTCAATTCTACCTAGTGAATGTAGGTAAAAACTTACATACCAAATGTCATCAAAATAATAAGCGAAATGAAGGGTTTTGTTGGTTTTCCCCACATAACATTCTTTAAAAATAAGTTAGTTAATCTAATGGCTTTTCCAAGATTTTTTTCGGCATTTCCCGATTTATTTGAAATCTCATTGCAATAGTGGTAACATTTTGTAGTCAGCTAAACATTCCGGTTAATTTGAATACCCACTTAACCTATTTCTAAATAAAAAAGCTTATTTCCGGTTTTTCTGATTTTCAGGGGCTTACCGAGCTTTTCCATGGTAAAAACTATCATTTTTTTGAATCAGCATAAAATTTGCAATACCTCGAAAAAAATTCCATTTCCAACGGGCGTAGCTATAAACTCAATATTTGCAAAAGTTTCATTTGATTTCGAAGAAAATTCAGTAGCCTATCCTACCGGTACTTAAACATACGTTTTTCCCTATTTTTTAATACTTATATAACAAAACTGTCCGATAATTTAACTAATTAGAAGGGTAAGGGTCTAAGATTAACATCGACACTTTGAAAGCCGGTTGGGCGTTATCATGGGGGCTGTAAATTATAATACAATTATGCTCATCTACAGGACGATACCGTTCTATAATGGTACGCGCTTATTTTTCCCACAATGCACACAAGCTGAGACAAAATGAGGGAAAGAAACATGCTTGCTTATTTAGAATAAATAAGTTTAATTTGTTGAAATCTTTGATTGTAAATGGTGTAGGTACGGTAAAGTGTGATAGGTAATTGATACCCACAAGGCCGGTCACACACACTGACACATATTGTATACGACGCGACTGCCGGTGACGTTTTGTCTTTGTTGCTTTGTTTTGTCCGAATAGCCTATATATTGTGGTACCGGTACTTGAAAGTAAGCTCCCATTATGCTAAAGCAAAAAATAAATTAATCTTTTCATAGAATACCCTGTTTCAGTTCTAACTTTTTATATATATCATGTTTCAACATCGATGCCAATTACCTTTAATACAAAAGCCATTAGCAAATCAGAAACTAGAATTCTCACTATTGATTTAAAAGTTTCATACCGGAGGTTATAAATTTAGTCTTGTTTCCGGCTATATCAAGTATCGTAAACAGGGCCGGATTTAACATGTTGGCGCCCATAGGCCCATCAGACTCAGGATCGGATTTAGGCATGGGCCACATTGGCCCGGGCCCAGGGCGGCAAATTTTAAGGGGCGGCAGATTTTTTGGGGATTAGATTAAATTAGTCATAAATATCAAGAGTGGTCCATGCAGATGATTTGGTTTTACTAATAAAACTTTAATGATTTGGTTTCACCGAATAAAACTTAAAAAGTTCAATGAGCTTTTTAAACAATAGAAAACTTATCAGATTTGTGTTAGCGTCACTAAATGTACAGGCAACTGCGAGGGTGCGAGCCACGACTCCATAGCTAATTATTTGATATTATTAGGCTGATCATCTTGCCCCTTCACCGTATCCACTATGGCAAAATTCAAAATCCCGGTGGTCCCGGCTCCGGGCTGAATTTCCCATTTCATTCCATTTATTGTATAGATATAACGGTTTTTCCCGATGCTTGTGCTGTGAGAAGTTTGATCTTTAAACAACCAGCAATAAGTTATCTGCTGATTTTCATTTTGGATTTTCTTACTCTATTTCAAAACAAAAGATCCACTGATGGTCATGACACAATTAATATATTTTTTCCATTTCATTTGTGGGTCTGTTTATAAAGCAATAACGTAGCTTACGATATTACGAAAACTAATTTTGTTGTACAAATTTTCGTCTCATATTTTAATATCTACGATACAATTGCCGCGTCCAAAGGCACTCTGGGATCCTATGTTTTTTTTTCTTTGTAGCTGATTTTGGTGATTTCATTTTGCCGTCTGCTTATGAACCAATTGACTGGTTTGTGAAAATTGGCTGTTGTTTAGCCACAATTTAAATTAATCTAAGTTCTTATGTAGTTTTATTATTTGTACAGAAATACTATTTTCTGTATTCGTAGTAGACAAATGTACGACAGAGAAAAATTTTAACTTATTTAAATTTATTTTAACTTTATAATCATCAATTTTTTAAATTTATGTTGTGTGCTCGCTGAGGCAGCCGAGTGAACCTACCAGGCTAGGCTGACTCCGACCGCCCGCCGCCACGCCATTAAAAACCGGATCTCAGAGTGACCGTAGATTGTAAATGCGTGTGTATCCATACACACGGTCACTGTGAGATCCGTTTGTGTATAGTCGACGCTAGCGCGACGTGGTGTCGTTTCACGGAAGCTTATACACACGCACACTATGTAAAAATCCATCAAAGTGAGATCCGATTTCTGTTGGCTTGTTTCGAGCTGTTTCGACTATTTCCGTGATCCTGACGACCTCAGGAGGACGAATCAGAGGCTTTGGCGCAACGAGATCCGGGGGGGTGGATCTAACAGCGCAAACGGATCTCACAGTGCCGGTGTGCATCCATACGCCGGATCTCACTCCGGCTTATTTGTCAGAACACACACACACACACACACACACACACACACACACACACACACACATATATAAATTTGAACGAATGGTGTTGGCTTCTAGGGACCTCAAAATGAAAAAGTATCATGCTCCCAGGCTTAGGTCTTTCCGTACAACCGTAATACCGTATTCCCTATAGAGAAATTTGCTAAAATGAGTCTTGTGGAGTTACAATTACAAATTACTTGTATTCCTTACAGGGCTTGAAGAAGAAAAGCAAGTGCCATTTGAAGAGCACATATTCCTGGAGACACACCTGGAGGGCTGGTGCCCTGAGAGGGGACCTGTCAGACACTTTATGGAACTAGTGTGCGTCGGCCTGTCTAAGAACCATTGGCTCACGGTTGAAGAGAAGAAAAACCACATCTACTGGTTCAGGGATTACTTTGCGGATAAGAAGGAATTGCTGAAAGAGCTTGGAGCTGGGACCATTGCCATTGAAGAAAACCAAGAGCAAAAAGAGATCTCTCAGTAGTGAATGATTGTAAAATAAATTTAAAAGATGTACATTTTTAATATAGTTTATTTTTGCCTATTATTGCCTTTGTCCTTAGTACCCAAATCCACTTTACATATTTCATTCTTTTGTTGATTCCCATTACTTTTATTTATATTATCGTAAAACCGGCTAATCCCGGAAACTTTTTACCTATTTTTAGGTTATAGCTCTTTTCCTACGTGAATATGTAATGAATAGTGACCTCATGTTGTTAATTTTCTTGCCCACGCCTGTGTCTGTAAGTCTCAGCACGTGGGATGCCTGCGTCGAAAGGGATCTGCATACCCCCCCCTGAGCTTTTAAAAGCAATAAAGACATTACCATGGTAAATAGTGTGTATCATTTATTATATTCCTGCACCTCTCATTTAATTATGTTTCAAAATAAAATTTATAAAAAATAAATGAAAGTGTCCGGGATTACCCCCCAGAGTGTTGTAATGTTGGACACCCATTGAAATAGCATTAAAACTCAAGACATAACCTCATCTGTCTGTATATGGACAGTGTTTTATATCTCCAAATGTCTTTGCAGTACTCAGAGTAAAAAAAATGGTTTCAAAGAAGTGTGATGAAAGGGGGAGGGGGGGGGGGAATGAATACTCATACATTACATGTCATGTGTGTAACACTATAATTAATTAATTGTAAAAAAATTCCCTGCACATAAATGACATTTAAACGTTAATTAATTAAATGAAGGTATAGAAAACTACACTAATAAATTACATATTTTGTACGGTATAAATAATTAATTGTAAAAAATGCCCTGTACATCAAAGACATTTAAACGTTAAGTAATGAAACGTATAGAAAAGCTACATTTACAACAGAGAAATTAACACACATTGAACCCATCAAATTTTTTTCAAAAACAAATGAGACAATATGGTCATTATTAAAATTAAAGTCTGGGGCTTTTAAAGCATTGAGCTCTTCTTACGACATTTCACGAAAGAAATCTCAGTAAAAGATAGGTAGCAAAGACAACAGTCACAATGTATGAAGTCACAATGACATCTTAGGCGCGAATCTTCATTTGGCGGGAGCCAGCGCCAGGTGTTCAGAGAGGTAGCGAGCAGCCGCAGCAGTCATGGCCGGCCGGATCAGAGTGTCTGACGTTGAACTGTACTATATAAAATGTAACTTTCTTTTTTACGTTGAAGTCATATAAAACTGAAAGTTACGTTGTTGTAAGCGCAATTAAATTCTTAACAAAAATATACAAACTCAAAAAAATCTATATAAATTTACGAAAATTAAATGTCTTAGACACAGATTTATTTTTTGCAAAGAGTACAAGGTTGGTCAGCCTGTAAAATAAAATATAAAACTCTCCCCTAAGTACGTCTAACCAAAACAGGTGTTTTCTTCGTTTTGTTCTCTGCGTAACCATAAAGAACCTAATTAGTCCTGCAGGTTAGTTCAGAAAAAAATATTTTTTGGAAAGTGTACGTAGTGTCCGAGGTTACCACCCCTGTCCGAGATTCGCCGGTTTCACGGTATATTTTACTACTATCTGCATTTATTGTAATTTCTTTTTTAACATGTCACAGGGGTATGGGATTGATCGCTCCCATACGGAACCCTAATGCCATACTGGTGGGTGCATTTGTTCTATAGTTCTTAAGCTGCAGGGGGTTAGTACGTAATTTGTTTTTAAGACAGGATCTGAGATTAAGATTTGAACATAACACAGAACAGCTCAATCATTTATTGTATTCAGTGACTTTGTAGGTTTCCCATGGACAGTGCTGCTTCTAAATGGTAAGCATAGCAGTTTCAGTAACTCAGGATGGCGGTGAGGTTCACAAAAAAATCATGCCACCCCAAATGTGTTAAAACTTTGGAAACAATTTCAGCTGTTTATTAGTAAAATTAGCATGTCCTGGAAAAAGGGAATGGCAACAAAAATGACAAACATAACTATGGTAAAGTACTATGCCTATTGCTCCACAATGTTTCTGTTGTGGCCTTATTGGTTATAGAACCATTTAGAAATGCCTATAATCCTTTTTTTACTTTATAGTCTAAAAAAAAGTATTAACAGGGTGTCTACTGGTTACTGAAGTCACCGAAAGTCACGTATTTCAGTTAGTGGTCACGGAAGTCACAGAAAAGTCCTTAAAATACAGGAAAAGTCAGAGATTTTTCGAATACGTTGAGAAAACAATGCGATTGTGAGCAAAAGTTTTGCGACCAAAGCAATTTCCAACTCAAATTTTCTACCAAAGTCACTTATTTTAAACATTTTTTACCCCCTAAAGTCCTCAAAAAGTCACTGATTTTTGTATTTATTTGGCAGTAGACACTCTGCTTAAAAAGGTTGGAAATCAAAGTTGAACAAAGCAGTTTATGTTGAATGATTTTAAAAGCATGTTTTTATTTACAATACTATTTTTAATCTTTTAAAGTTACCTTAAATATATTAATGTATAAAGAAATACAAATAATAACAAAACAATCATAGAATTTTGAAAAAAATATAGTACAATAAATACTTGTATACAAATATAACAAACATAACATAACAGATATAATCTTAAAGTAACAATGAGAGAACGAAGACTGATTCACTCAGTGTGCCAATGACTGTCTTTCATGAGGGCTACCTGCAACAGTGGCATCACCTGAAGGGAAGACAAGTCCGCCAGCACTGCCTGAAACATTACTTGTGGTCAATCATTATTTCACTCTGCCAGTGACGGTGCAAATAAAAGAGCAATGAATATTTAACAAGTATATTCGGTGAACTATGGACTTGATAATGACCTTACAGTCTGGATTATTCGGCCACCCTCAAATGGATGGATTTTAATGATATTTTTTATCATTGAATATAGTTTGATGTGAAGTTGTTTCTAAAGTAAATTGGTTAATTTTAATAAAATGGGAAAGAACCTACAAGCCGTCAAAGTTCTTTTCCCCATTTTATTAGCATTGGAAAGGAAATCAATTGATTTCCAAGTTAACTGATTTACAAGTTTAACAGTTGTAAAGAATAAACAAACACTGAATACCAGCGATCTATTTGTACCAAAGAGGTTATGTTAAACCACACAGCATTAACTGGTTAACAAGTGGTCTCAAAATTAAAGTTCTTGTTCCCAGGGAAAAAAACAGAGTGTGTCTAAAAAGGTGCAGGGAAATTAGAAAAGACGTAAAATATCCTCTTTAGGATCACGGGGATTTGGAAAAGTTTTTTAAAATAAATATTTATTTCTGGTTTAACGGCAACATTATACATAGAACTAGGAACAAAGCCCGTTGTGGTTAAATACAACGGTCTCTAGAAAAATTGTACCTATATGCTATTTCCGGTGAAATAAAATAAATTGTAATATTTGTTTTCAATATTAAAATTTTATTTGAGAAAAAAAATTGGTTCGTATTTCAGCGTACTTAGATTGTGTTGAATGGCATAGGAAAGATAAACTTCTAAACAAACAGTTTCAGTCGCGATCTATATTATAAATGGTAAAATTATTCATTTTTAGAACACTTAAAAATTTATACTTGTAATTATTTAATTTAGTTCAGTTTTATAGTACTTTAGTTTGATTTAATTTAGTTTAGTTTTTCAAATAACAATTAATTTATGATTGTAAAAATCACATACTGCTTAAAACCACACACTGCTTTATCACATAACTTTATTTAAAAGCCATCAAAACGTAAGGAACTCACAACCACAAATCCCAAATGTAAACATCAAAATGTAAACAAAGAAAAGTCAAGGACACAACAATGCATCAATCAGCTGTTAAATTAATAACATGTGTTTCATGGACACAGTTTAAAGGAAGAAAATGTTTATCTTTTTAACTTTTTCACCATAACTGCTGAGAAAAACATGAAACTTTCACATTTTTGAGTAAATAAACATAGACGAAGCTTTCGGACAACACATAAAAGATTATTAAAATCAGTCCAGTACTCTAGATTTAGCTGTACAAAGTTTAATAAAAATATCTCTACCATAGTATTTTTTCAACGCAAACAAATTGGTAGTAGCTTTGGTTTTTTGTAAATAACCTTTTAACAATGAGGAAATGGACCAAAGTGAATGATAGTTTTCTGAAAGAGAATTAAATTTCCTACAAATTACTAATAAGGATTTCTTAAATAACCGCAGTAAAAGTAACCAAAAATTGCCTTAAAAAAAAAAAATCTTAAAAACCCGTTTTTAATGTACATCTTATGGAAAAAAATGTTTCTTTATTTTTTCACCATAAATACTAAAAAACATCAAACTTTCATATTTTATTGGCAAATCTACAGGATGAAAGCTTTTTAACGACATCTTAAAAATTAAAATCGGTCCTGTGGAACTCCAGATTCGATTGCCTCAAGATTTTCAAAACTGAATTTTTAACGCAAATAAATTGGTAGTAGCTTTGGTTTTTTGTAAATAACTTACAAACGGTGTGGAAATCGACCAAAGTGGATGATAATTTTCTGAAAGAGAATTAAATTTCCTACTAATTTCTAAAATACATTTCTTGAATAACCGCAATCAAATCAGCCAAAAATTGCCTTTAAATGAAAAAAAAACTTAAAAACCCGTTTTCAATGTATTTCTTTACTTTTTCACCATAAATACTAAAAAAGATCAAACTTTCATATTTTTTGGCAAATATACAGGATAAACAATTAATAATTTTTCAGTACTTCACACTATATAACTACACACTCTTTTATGCCCAAGGAAATAAATAAGCATATCAGTGTTGTATTATTTGACAAAATCAAGTTTTTCAGACAAATATTAGTTTTTAAATGTGAAGGAATAAAAAAGCCATTAATTTTATTGTTGGATGTGATAGAAAATATCTTGAAGATAATTTTAGTAAAAAGTTTTGTTTGATTATCTTTAACCCTCAGGTAGATATTGGCTGCAACGTGAACCCTTGTAATCACTTTCCGGAAATAAAATATTTGTAAAATAACAATTTATGGTAATTTTTTGGTGAGGCCTAGAGTGTTATGATATTTTTTTTTAAAATCAGCATATTGTATTTAGTTAAACTACAAATTTTCATTGAGTTCTATTGATAAATATTAAAGATATG
>CM061534.1:125126804-125402868 GCA_030545055.2 Neoaliturus tenellus
GGCCATAAAGTATAATTTTGAAACCAACATATTATCTATTTCATGTGAAATCTTGTGAATTTCGGATTGTCTAATGTTGTATATTTTCTAAATTGATAACTACATTAATTGCCAGTAGCCTACTCTATGTTATTCAGTTTTAATTTGTCTATAACAGCTGATTATAATTTACAATTAGGATGTTTGTTTATGTTTATCAATCCAGGTTTTGTTAATACTTTAAAGTCAATTTATTAAATGTTTTTTCAATGTATTCACCTCGTTATTTCTATTTTTATTTTTATTTCTATTAATACCAGTTAAAGACACAATAGTTTTTTGGCGACGATAAAATGCATTCAATTGTTTTAAAGAACTATCAGTGCAAAATTTTTAGTAAATGAAAATAACTAGAAGATGGATCAAGGTAAGGCAAGGTACCCAATTTCAAGCCTTCAACTCGAACCATAGTTTTCAACTGTATTACGTCAATTCAAACAGCATTTTCATTCAATTCTCATCAACTCGAAGTAGTTTCAATTTTTAACAATGGATCCTGATCAATTTTCACAGTTTATGCAATTAATGTCTCAACAACAACAGGCCATTCTTACTACAATTGCAACCCTTGTGAGTGGTAAAGATAAAAACCCTGAAAACACAACCTCATCTAATCTAATTCCTTTTGAAAATTTTGATTCGAAAAAAGAGAAATTTTCTTGCTATCTTGAACGATTTGAAAACTATTGTTTGATGAGAAATGTTTCTGACAAGGAGAAACAAGCCCAGCTTCTGTGTGTTTCAATTGGATCTATCCATTACAATAACCTTGCCTCATATTTAGGTCCTGAAAATCCTGTCAATAAACTTAGTTATGATCTCTTAATCAAATCGTTCAAACAAATGCTCATGCCTAAGAAAAGTGCTGTGGTATCTCAACACTATTTTCTAAATATATATCAAAAGGAGAACCAGTCAATCTGTGAATTCGTAGCTGATCTCCAACGTGACTTAACAGAGTGTGAGTTTATAACAAAGTGTGAATGTGAAAAATCTGTATCCATTGCTGACACCTTCCTTAGAGCCCAGTTCATTCGTGGCTTAAGAGATAATTGGTTAAGAGAAAACATTTTGCAGTCTAACTTGTCCTCTTTCGATGAAATCCTAACTAAAGCCATTGCCCTAGAAGCTTCAAAAATAGAAAGTAAGCAACTCACTCAAAGTCAAAACACTGTTCGACCCTCTTTTTCAACCAATGAGATCAGTAACACTAGTAAAGTTTCTAGCTCCTGCAATAAATTTTCTAGAGGTCGGTCTAGATCACAGTCAACCCATAGGACTAACAAAAATAGGTCAAATTCTCGTAACCCTCGACCCAACTTCAAAGCCCTAGGTATCGAGAATCTGTGTATCAGGTGTGGAAGAAGTAACCACAAAGTAAATGACTGTCGCACCGATTGTACAAAGCTGTTCTGTAATTTATGTAAGAAAAGCGGACATGTAGCTAAGGTTTGCATTAAATCTCTAATGAGTTCGTCAAAAGTAAAGCAAAACACCCATTCTTTCGATGATGACTCAAACCCTAATCAATCAGACTCAGCCAAAGGCTATGGTATAAACAAAGTTGAGCTATGTTTTCCTAATGAAAACAACAATATTGTCGATTTGTTTGAGGTCTCGCCTGACATAGACAAATACTTAGTTGATGTCACAATCAATGGTAAAGAACAAAAATTTGAGGTAGATTCTGGCGCAAAGTATTCCCTAATTGCAGATGATGATTTTCAACGCCTTAACCTAAATATTCCCCTACATGACACCAACTTGCTTTTCAAATCATACACCGGGAACATCATAAAACCTAAGGGAAAAGTAATTGTCAATGTTCAATACAATGGCAAATCAATGCAGGGAGAGTTACACATAGTTCCACCGGGTTTTGATGCCTTACTAGGTAGACAATGGATAAGGGAATTAAACATTGATCTTCAACAAGTATACAATCAAATGAAATCCAGCCCAATTTCAAATGTTCAATCTAACAAGTCTACAGATGAAATTTTCCAGACCTTTTCAAGTGTGTTTGAAGAAAAAGTAGGATGTGTACCCGGTATCAAAGTTTCTCTTCAACTTCGAGAAGGAGCAAAACCGATTTTCACTCGTGAACGTATTGTGCCTCATGCTCTACGTGAACTTGTCAACAAAGAATTAGACGAACTTGAATCGAGTGGAATAATAACTCCAACAAATTGTAGCGACTGGGGATCACCCTTAGTTGTCATACCGAAGCCTAACGGAAGCGTACGATTATGCGTCGATTACAAGTGTGGGGTTAACGAAAGAATAGTGCAAGCCAATCATCCAATCAGAAGAATTGATGATGTTTTGAGTAGTCTTCGCAACTCACGTTATTTCTGCAAACTCGATTTGTTCAAGGCATACCTTCACTTAGAAGTCGATGAAGAAAGCAGTAAAATCCAGACGATTTCGACTCACAGAGGTACTTACCTGATGAAAAGATTAAGTTTTGGCATTAAAACAGCTCCCTCAGAATTTAACAGAATCCTCTCCCAGATTTTAAAAGGAGTTCCCAAAACCGAAGCATACTTTGACGACATAATTATACATGGAAGTACGCTTGAAGAATGCACTTCCAACCTTGAACGTTGCCTTCAAAGACTTTCGGATTATGATCTTCATGTCAACAAACAAAAATGCTCTTTCTTTTCAGAATCAATTGAATATTTAGGACACATTATTGAACACAATAAAATAAAGAAATCTCCAGCAAAAACTGAAGCAATCAAGAACATGCCTCGACCTTCCAATCCTGATGAAGTAAAAAGATTCTTAGGACTTGTGACGTACTACGCAAGGTTCATACCTAACTTTTCAACCGTAACCTACCCTCTTCGATGTCTTTTAAGAAAAGGAGAACGTTGGCTATGGAGTTCACAATGTGAATCTGCTTTTCTGAAGTTGAAGACTGAACTTTGTAGTGATCGCGTTCTTGTCCCATTCGACCCAAGCCTTCCTCTGAACCTAACTACAGATGCCAGCCCTACTGGAGTTGCCGCCATATTGAGCCACAGTATCGAAGGAATTGAAAGACCAATTTCCTACGCCTCAAGATCACTGACTCAGGCTGAAATGAATTATAGTCAATTGGATCGCGAAGCTCTAGCGATTATATTTGGAGTCAATCACTTCTACTACTACCTATTCGGTAAACATTTCTATCTCATCACAGACAACCAACCACTATCAAGAATTCTCCATCAAAACAAAATACTTCCACAAATGACATCTGCACGTCTTTTACGATACGCAGCTTTTTTATCTGGTTTCAACTACTCAGTCAAATTTAAGAAAGGAGAGGAAAACACAAACGTTGATTGCTTATCTAGGACTCCAGTAAAACAACTTAGACCATCAAATGATCAAATAATAGGTGATGAAGTAAATGAAGTGTACATCGACAAGATCTTTCAGATTTCAAATGAAGAAATAACCTATTCAACAATCAAGACCGAGACAGAAAAAGATCAAGAACTGGCCAAATTGGTAAAAGAACTTCAAAATAAAGCCGAAGACTCTGAATTTACACTCATAGATGGAGTAGTTTTCCGAGGAGAAAGAATATTCATACCAAGAACTCTAAGGTCGAAGATACTCAAAGAACTCCATGAGACACATCTAGGGATGACTAAAATGAAACAGTTATCAAGAAGATACGTTTACTGGCCCGGCTTGGACAAAGATATTGAAAGAATAGTTCGAAGCTGTGAACAATGCGCTTTAACGAAGTCGAATCCTCCAAAACAAGTTCACTTTTGGGACACACCTGAAAGTAACTGGGAACGAGTGCATATTGATTATGCAGGACCAATTGATAACAATTATTTTCTAATCTGTGTTGATGCTAAATCAAAGTGGGCAGGAGTCAAAATTTCAAAAGATGCCCCTGACTCCTTTAAGACCATCACTCTCCTAGAAGATATATTTTCTTTTCATGGTTATCCAAAACAAATGGTATCAGACAACGCTACCATCTTCAAGAGTAATGATTTTCAAATCTATTGTACAAACAATGGAATTTATCAAAAGTTTATCGCTCCTGGTCATCCAGCGACTAACGGCCTGGCCGAGAGAAACGTTCAAACATTAAAGCACAAACTTCTAGCGACATCAAATGAACAAATGCCGATTCAAGAAAGGCTAAAGAAAATATTATTTAGATATCGAGCTACACCCCTAGCATGCGAGAAGTCACCAGCTGAACTCTACTTGAATCGAAAACTCAGGATTCGATTGAATGCTATTTTCCCTAACAATCCACAACCTTCAAAGAATGACTGCAAACCCTCAAGAAGCTTAAATGTCAAGGATAGAGTGCAAGTCAGGTTTTTCAAAAACAACAAGAACGTTTGGGAATTTGGTGAAGTGTACAAGAAAATTGGAAAACTTCATTACTTGGTTCAATTGGACAGTGGGAGGATAATAAAAATACATATAAACCAGCTGTATTCCACACTAGTCAACAAAACATCGAAGAAGTCTATCTCTTTTGGACCGACTCAGTGTTTTGAGGTCCCACGAATCCGACAGCCTCGAAATGATAACGTTCATGAAGAAATACCAAACCAAGAAATCCCACCGGACGAGGTACCTGCACGGGAAATAGCAATGCAAAACCAAAGGCGTTCACAAAGAACAAGGAAACAACCTGAGCGCTTCAAAGACTATGTAATGTGAATAAGTTCAATAATCTTTTCTATTTTTTTCAATGGACTTTTGAATTTAAGTGGGGAAGAATGTTGTATATTTCTAAAATTGATAACTACATTATTTGCCAGTAGCCTACTCTATGTTATTCAGTTTTAATTTGTCTATAACAGCTGATTATAATTTACAATTAGGATGTTTGTTTATGTTTATCAATCCAGGTTTTGTTAATACTTTAAAGTCAATTTATTAAATGTTTTTTAAATGTATTCACCTCGTTATTTCTATTTTTATTTCTATTAATACCAGTTAAAGACACAATATCTAATGTCAAGGTTTAATGCATTTTCTCAGGGATTCCATATTTTTCCTATCATCGAAGGGCCAAAAAAAATTTATTGACACCATGATCATTTCAGTAATTGTCTCTCTAGACACTAAAATGAACTCTTTTATTATATAGGATAGGATATATAACTTCTAAAATTTACTCATTTATAAATCACTAAATATTTTAGTGATTATAAACAAAATAACAGATTTTGGAAATTTGCTGAGTACACAGGTCTGCTGCGACGGGCTATTTAAAATCACTTGTTAATAATCAAATATTACCATCAATTTTGAACAAAATCAAGTTTGTTTTTATGAAAGGAATTCTAACAAAACTGGAAAGTGCTTCAGACAGATGAAAGCACTATTATCTCAATCACAAGTCAATAAAGCTATTGTTTTTGACAAATTAGTCTGTTGGTTAACCACAGACAATATGCTTTTATAAGTACCAGTAACTTGTTTGTGTTCTTTGGGTTAAAAACAAAAATACAAAAAAAACTGTTGCAAGATCCAAAGTTTTAATTTACTTTAAAACAGTGCACCTAATAGTTTTAAAGGCTGAAGTTTGTACCAGCTAATCTAAGAAGATAAACCTAGATACAAAACATTTTTTCCATGCTGCCAAACAATCAAAGCAGATATATGTATGAAGTAAGCCATTGTATGGATATCAAATAGGTATGGGATGCAACTTGCCTTTCAGAGAATGTTTACATGGATTATCAAATCTCTCTTTAAACAATTCAAATTTAATAATTATTATCACTCTTCCTTACAATTTATCTGATTAACCGTTGGCAACGAAATAACTATTTTTATACATTTGGTAGAAATACATTATTTAAACAATTGTGATTAAATTAGAATGTTTTACAGATTTTTTATTCATCACCATATATTTTTCGTGTTCCAGCCATAGCTAGTAAAACAGGCGGTGAGCTTAGTCTTTATCGTTGGTAATTTTTAAAAAAAATTTAATACGTTGAAAAAAGGTTCATTTTTGTTTCATTTAAAAATTTTTGTTGTGATTAAATACTGATGACAATTAATTAAGAACGTCAATTAAGAATAAAATCAGCCTAAATTTTGAAACATTAAATTTTAGTAGTTTAAATTTTGTATGTGGTATCGTATGATCAAAAATGAACTAAGCTATTTGACCATTTGCAATAGACACAACATATTTGACTAGTTCACTCAAAGATTGGTTTATAGGTTACCCGTCATAACGTTGGATGTTGGATGAGTTTAATTTATATTAAAATCTTTACTGTGACAAATGATCCATATAGCTCACTTAAATTGCAGCGAATATAAAACTGCACTGCAAGTAGTAGCCTAATTCAAATTATTTATAAGGGAATAGTAACTTGTCCTAAATTGAAAATCAATAAATAGAGCAAGGTCGGAGGGGTCTTGGAAAGGTTTAGCCGACAGTTCACAGGTCAATACACCGTACTCAACTGAAACTTTTACTTTCATACACATGAGCACTAACAATTAAACTTGTGAAACTTAGTAATTTAGAGAAACATTTTAATATTTAATGAAAAACTAAAAGATGGATTCAAAAACTAAACAAACACATCAGCAATCCAAAATTTTAAAGCCCTACATAGTAAATATTTTGTGCTAAACAATAGCATTAGGATAACAAAGGAATCAATTGCTAAAAGCTGTAACAATTATTATCAAATTTTGAACTCTCACTGATCCTATATTCAATGAAAACGTTCAAGTAAAAGTCAGATCACTCAGCCTAATATAATACTGTATATTAGATATAAAATATAATAATAAATAAATACGTGTAACATGAATAAATACTTTAAGTTAAGCACAGTTGCAGTTATTGGTGTCAATCCCAGGCCAAAATTTCGATCCCGGAATTTCGGGATTTATTAACAACGATCCTGGGATCCCAAGATTAATCCCTGGATTCATATATAATACTAGGAATACGCTCCGATGTCCGTCCCGTACGAGAATTTTTACTCACTTTTTAAGTTATTAGGTGACGCTTTTTTATGATTTTTTTTTAGGGAGAGGTGAGAAAAACGCATTACGCACACAGGTGGCAAGCCTGTAGTGTGGGGCTCCTTGAAAAAAACGGGTTTACCCACTAAAAAACCTCCTCTACTCTTTAGGATTCTAACCTGGAATTGTTTATCACATTAAATCAGGCTAGGCCTAAATTTGGCTAACGCCGGTGGGGCTCACTCCTTATCCAGCCACTCGATCAAGGGATCTGGGCCACTTCGCGGTCCAGATCGGGTTTCTTTTCCAGGAGGATGCCCCGGACGAACTGTGATAAACAATCCCAGTTGCCCTCATCCTCCAAGATCTTTTGGCAGACCGAGTCCACCGAAAATGCACCAAAAATTTGTGTGGCCTTCAGGCAGTACCCTTCTCAACGGGGGCAGCGGAAGAATGTGTGTTCCGCATCGTCGGGAACGCCCGGGCAATAAATGCAGTCCGCCCATCCGGTCTTGCCCATCCGGTTCAGGTACAACAGAAAATAGCCGTGAATTGTCAAGAATTGGCCGCCGTTCCACCCATGGTTGGACGTGCTTGATAAGTCGCGCAGTCCATCGTCCTCGGGTGTCATGCTCCCAGCTGTGTTGCCACTGCTGGAAGGTTCGGGAGCGCTCTTCTGTTCCTTCGTGTCCTTGCAAATCTCGCCTTGTCTCTGATAAATTGCCTTCCTCTCTCCTGCCAAGAGCTTGACAGGGATAACTCCGGCGACCACCAGGACGGCAGGCTCGGACACTGTCCGGTAGGCGGAACACACCCTGAGCGCCGCTCGAAGTTGAACCCGGGCGAGTCGCAATATGTACTACTCTTTATCAAGAGCGTCTGCCCACAACTCTGCTCCATAAAGAAGCACGAACTGAACCGCGGACATCAACAGACGTCTTCTGCTGGATCGTGGAACCCCGACATTGGCCATCAGCCTACTAAGGTTGGTAGCCTACTAACCTACAAGTGCTGGTATTAGGTTCATTGCCCAGTTACCAAAAGATATTTTGGCTATAGTAAATCTAAAATCATTTAAAACTAAGCTAAAACAATATCTGATACAAAAGGCACCATACTCATTTGAGGAAATTTTGAGTCAGTAGATCAATCCCATAATTTTTTACTAAAATTTGTATTTTTCTCGTTTTTTTTTTTTTTTCATTAGTTGATATATTTATTGTTTTTTGCTTTTGTTTTGTTTTGTTTTGTTTTTGTTGTTGTTGAGTTAATTATATGCATCATATATTGTGAACAACACAATGATTTCATATAAAAACGCAATTCTGTATTTGTACCAGTGTATGTCAATTTTTACTTGTACAAATCATGAATAAAGAAGTTTTGAATTTGAAGGTAAGTGACTACCTTAGCGGCCTTGTCCGCCGTACGGAATATCTGATCCCTCCAGCTTAACTTTGTGTCCACCATAATCCCGAAGTACTTAGCAGCACGTGTTGATTGGACCACCTCCCTTCCCACTCGGAACAGAATGACGGTGTCTGTCCTCTTCTTCGTAAGGATCACAATCTCCGTCTTACGGAGAGCAAGCGAGAGACCGTGATCGGACATCCATGTGTTGACCACACGCATGACTCGGTTCAACTTTAGTTGGGCCAGACCTTGCTGATCAGTACAAGTCTTGCGGTTTTCCATAGGGAGCCGAAAACACCCCTTCTACCAAAGAGGCGTTGTACATTCTCAACAACAAGGCAGCATTAATTGAAAATACTTTCTTTAAAGCCTTGCTGGGAATCCCGTCCGGGTCAGGAGCCTTGTTGCTCTTTAGGGAGAGAACGGAGGTTTCCATCTCCTCGAATGTGAAGAGTGGAACGTCATCTAACCGTCCGAAGTCAACCGGCGTACATCCTAGGCCTAACCTAGCCTACAAATAAATACATACAAACAATGATTTTAGCTAAGACCTCAAAACAAGCAAGTAACTTAATAATAATTATGCTTATAATATTAAAGGTAAATAGATTGTAGAGCGAAAAAAACAATACAGTACACTCTCGTTCATCGGAACTAATGTGGCGGACAGCCGGTTCGGATGTCAAAAAATTCCGATGAAGCGGAGTCCGTCGTGAGTCATCATTTCCACCGTACGGTGACCTATCGTGATTGTATTCACTCTTGTTTTTAAGATAACACAAGAGATTTTATGAAAATAAGGCACTCAAACTTTGAACATGGTAACAATGAACTTATAGGAATAAAAACAACAAAGGAAATAAGGATCCAAAATTGTTATTCTCATATTCCATATTCATATTCCACTCACATTCCAGCAGACAACTGACTTCCACATAACACAGGTGCAGTCGCTACGCGAGACAGACTGAATGACAGTTTGGGAAGCGGTCGAAACGGATGTTCACTTCCTGCCCCCTTCCTCTTTCTATTTTTGTATGAATACTCCACGGCCTCGTAAATCACATCGATGTGTACAGATTACGGAAAACGCCTGATGACGTTTGATGCAAAATGTGATACTTCACTGTTGTGCGGATAGAACTAAAGGAAATTGAAGGCGCTAAAACGGAAAAATGATTTATTTCGTAAGAAAAAAAATTAATAATATCCAGATTTTCAGTTCCGATAAAGCAAAGTTCCGATGTCGCCGAGTCCGATGAACGAGAGTGTACTGTACAATTTAAAATCCATGATTGCAAATTAATAAAAATCAAGTAATGTAAGTATTGTAGAATTACGCTTGCTTACTTAACACTTAATGCATATTTTGTTACCTGAGTCATTGCTACAATGGCACAACACATTCTAATTAGTTGTTCAATTTAAATCTTTCTCCCAAATAGATATTAGTTGTATTCCATAAATTAGTTAATGGCATAATTCCGTACGACAGCAATTCATTCCACATCAACATGCCTATCTTTTGGTATAATTTATAACTTCAACAAGTAAACATCAGTGTTGATCTATTTAATTTAACGAATAGGTCTGTCAAAATATCAATTAAATTTTATTTAAAAACGTAATATAACGGTGAGCAGATATAAACAAGAAAAGGTTATATTGTCTTCAGCATACAGCGACAACTCAGCTGCGATGGGGGAAAATAAACTGATCATAGCAACTACATTAGTCAAATCATGTAGCCTAAACAACTAAAATTCTGTCAAAACTTCTGGAAATAAGCTTTTTTAATACTTGAAAATAATTGCTCGATTATAGTTTATTACCTAGTTTAAAATACTTAAAACCTAACCTTAGAATTTCATTGAAATCAAATTAGTAATAAAAAAGCCTTTTGGGGGTCAAAAATTCGCCTAAGAGAAATTTAAAGTCGATCGTAAAGAATTTTATACTCTATGTTCCATATAGTAAAAATTCAATAAATATAGGCTATTCAGCTCTGTAATAGAAATATTTAAGTCATTTTTACCCTAATTTACAATAAATTACACACCAAGTGCTCAAAATCTTGAGTATCTCGACAATCTGGAAGACTATGCTTTGCTTATCTACCATCTGGTAAATTTATTTTATAAATGACAGCTTTTCTATATGGAAATCAATGCTGATACACTTCTACTATAGTTTGAAGTCTGTAGTTTTATTGCTGCCGTACCTCACGCTTGTGTGCATCGTATGAGAAAACTGCATATACCAATAGAAAGGTGTTGTCCTGTAGATGAGCAGAATCGCATTAATTTACATCGGTTCCCAGGGCTATGCCCCAGAGGCTTTCAACGTTTCAATGTTTATCTTACGGAAAAAGGGTAACTGATTGAATCATTAGACAGCTGTTGTGTTATAAAACCAGAGCTATAAAAACTGGAAAGACATACGTTTCATTGGGTAAATATTTTTTTAACTAACTGGGTCCTAATCAACTGAGAGTTTGGTCGAATATCGACCAGTGGGCGATCTCTAGTACAAATAGATCCACAGTAATGAGTTGGCTTTGTGACACTGCATTGAGACCATTCTAATTTATTATATTAAATTAGGAAACTCTTACTAATTTATTATAGTCTACAATAGACTATTTAATTAAAATTAATTATCTAAACTGAACAAAAAATGGTCATTTTAAAACAAAAGTACCAGGTTAACCGAGCCTTGCTCGTTGGTTCAAATTCACTTTTTTTATATTGTCATGGTATTCAAGCTATTAAATCTACACCAGATTTTTCACAGATAAAAGCTGTTAAAAAACTGCTTAAAATTAATGTTCCTTTATTTTTTGTTTACTTTTATATTGGAATGTTAGCCTCCGGATTACCAATAAATACTATTAATGGTTTAAATACCTGAGTTATGGTAATCCAATTGTTGTCGAGCAACTAGTTTCCACTCATTTATATAGAGTCATCTTCCGGCTTTTATATAAAGATGTAATTTCTCTTCAAGAGAAGAATGTCAACGTTGATAAAAGTTTAATAAATAATGAACACACACGGTACGGATACATTACAAATAACGACACGGACAAGACAGACACGAACACACACGAACGGAAACACTTAAAGACTTCTAATACTGATGTGGCTGGCGAATTGACATAGACGCAATCCCGTCAGCGGTGGGGTCTAGACTGGCCGGTGGACAGGTGGTCATTGCGTCACGTCATTCACTGCTACCTCTTATCATCTTGGGTTGCGTTCCTTGCACCCTCCCCCTCCAGTACCTTGATAGCGGTGTCGTAGATGTAATTTGATGAGAATGAAAGTTTATCATTTAAAACATTTTGTTGATCAGACCTGACTGCTTTGTATATTTCAAATTCCTCTAATGTGCTGATTTTAAATTTGTCTTTAGAAAAATGCAATATGTCAATGTTACTATTGATACTATTGTAATTATGGTTGGATGAAATCAAATGTTCAGCAAAGGTCTGCAATGAAGTGGTTTTCTTTGGGATATGTTCTTTAAAACGTTTTGTAAAAGAGCGGGTGATCTGGCCGATGTAATATTTTGTGCAATCAGTACAATTGGTTTTGTAAACACCAGACTTTTCATAAGTTAAGCTCATCAACTTATCATCATCATACTCATTCATGTTGTAAAACATAAAAAATTAATTGATATCATATCAAAAAATCCGTTCACAAGAGCAATTAAAAGCATTGTGACTCAGACTGAAATAAAATCATAAAAAATTGTATCAACGTCAACCATGGGAAGGAAGAGTACTAGAGGTATTGAGCGATAAGAAGCTATTTTTAGGGCCAGGAATAATTCAGGTGTGGATGTTGATGCGACCGGCACAAGCAGTTTCAAACTTTGGGAATAAATTGGCATGTTCCGTTAACAATTATTTAAAAGTTTTAGTTGGAGTTACTTGCCAAAACACTTCAAAAACAATTAAAATGATGACTTTTTTCAGTCTTACCAATCCCGAGTTTGAAGATAATAAATCCCGGGATTTTTAGGTATATCCAAAATTGCTCTTGAACCCGGGATTGACATCCCTAGTTGCAGTAGATGAGTTTCCTGACTTCCATTACCAACTTAACTACACTAACCATCTTCTTTTTAACTCATAGTCGACATTTGATTAACTGATATGTTTGGTAATACAACATTAGTTGCACTTGCGCTGTAGCAGTGCATAAAATAACATGTTAACTGAGCATCACAAGTGTAGCCCAGTTCCCAGATGTTGTCGCCCAGTGGAGGTTGCGGGTGCCGCTAACTATTTATGAATTTTAGTACAAAATCATACATTAGGGTGAAATTATTCAAAATAAAAATATGTCTCAGGTAAATTATAACGTTTTTAAAGTCACATTTCATATTCAATAGTATTTTAAAACGGAGGAGTGAAAGAAAGCCAGGAAAGCAAAGTCCAACTGATAATGCCGCCACACCAGGACCGACGTAGGGGTAGCCTCGGTTGGCATTTCATCGTAGCAATGATGTCAACCAGTACCGCAAAGGTTGTGTGTGACAGGCCGGTGTGTGTGTAACTGTCAGTCTAATGTATATAAAAAATTTGTGTGGTGTTTTCGTTTTAAATTTTGACAAAGCTGCATCACCGGAAAATATGTGTCTGATGATGGCATTGTAATGCCGGAACGGACGTAATGGTTTAGTTACAAAATTTGGACCTGTTTGACAAAAGGTAAATCTTTATTTAGGTAAATTGTTATTTAGATATTTTATGACCATTAATTTCAAGTTTCAAACCATTAAAAATCTTTGTCCCAAACTCCTTGAACTAACCATCCGTTTTGATGCCTAATTGGAGCGGAGTCATGTCCCTTGATGGCTGTTTCTATTGAATTGGTAAGTCAGGCACCATATTGACACCATATCTCTTCACAGATAATAATATTCATAAAAATATTAATATTCATAATAATATTTTCTTTCAAACCCTTGGTTTTCACTCGATAATGCACTCAATAGTCTAGACAAGAAACTTAAAGGTGTGTTTGTTGAATTGAGATAAGAACGCAAGAATGATAAACACATATGACGATTTGCAAGATAGAAGTGATTGCCACAACACTGCAAAACAAAAACGTTTCCATGCGTATTGCACCATAGCTTTTACTTTTAAAACAGGCTGACAATTGAAAGTTCACTAATAAACTTCATATGCAATAAAATGTTGTTATCAAAATTTTACTTTTTAATATAGACTAAACAATTTGAAACAGAAAATTTTTACGATAAATATTGTTTGAAAATATTGTTTTTACTACTTTTTACTGATGTCATGTCGTTCTTTTTTATATAAAAACAGGTTTATTCAAATAAAGTACGTAAAACATACATAATCATTTTGCATTGAACAAGTGGTGGAAAATTTTTTTTTCTTATACCGGTACTAAGACTGTTCATTTAAAAATTAAACCCCTTTTGGTTTTTATATTAATATGAAAAATGCATTAGTTCAGGTACAACTTTAGTGTGAGTAGAATGGATTACTTCATAACAAAATTTCCTCTTCAAAAATTAATTGCTCGGTTTCTTTATCTTTAGAACTCATCATAAATTAAACAACCACAATATTATAATTAGGCCTACCATAAAGTTACAAATAAACGTTGACTACAACAGAGTTTTTTTTTAACAGTTATTTCACCAACATGTTTATGCCATAGCCAAAATTCATAGAATGGTAAGAATATATTGATGGATGATTCACATTTCAAGAACACGTGTGCCAACATTTTGTTTACATAAAGCCAACCTATGTTGATTCATAGGTCAAACACATAACAGTTATGTTATACCATTGATCTTTCATAGACCTCCCCTAATTGATGCCAATACCGCTTATCTGTCACAATGTGGTGTAAACAGTGTTGCAGTCATAACAGTCTGTTTAATTCTATAGATGAATATCTGTGCTCTCAGCCTATCTCAACGTAAAACTGTATTATTAAAATTACAGTACTAAACTTTACTGTATTATAAACTTTACTGTACTATTAATTAGAGATGTAACGGATATCCGGCCTATCCGGCCTTTTTTTTAATATCCGGTATCCGGCCGGATACTTGCTACTATTCGGCCAGACACCGGATACTTAAATCTATTCGGCCAGACACCGGATACTTAAATCTATTGTTTGGCACTGCTTGATCACTACTTGTAACGGTCTTCTTTTTGTTCAAGACAAACATTAAAAAAATAAAAACAACAAAAAACAGAAAAACTTACAGACTGACTGATAGCGAATGAAAAATTTGTGCCTCCTACACGGTCCCACGGTCAGAGGGACAAGTTCTTAGTTGTCTTTTCGTAAATTATCCTTAAACTAAAAGCTAAAACATGAGCCGGATATCCGGAAGCCGGATATTCGGCGCTCCGGCCTAGAACCTTGCCGGATATCTGGTATCCGGTATCCGGCCAAAAGAACTATCCGTTACATCTCTACTATTAATTCAACTTTGTACACTCCTACATTTATATTTTTTTATCAAAAATTCCATTTCAATAACTAAATATCAAACAAATGAACAAAAGTCATTATTTTTTAATTTTCATTTTGCATGATTCAAATTATTCTAGAATATTGCTTTCTGTAGAAAATATTCGCCTTAATATAATGTAGCTTGGAGTTATTTCTAAAAAAAAAACTTTAACATCAAAGATTAACCTAAAAATTCTCTGTCTTTATCTATTTTCAGGAAGGAAATATTCTGACACATCCTGTCTGCAAACGGAAAAAACCCCTTAGAAATTCTAGATAAGTGAAATCTATTGAGTGGTTTTCTTTTGTCACACACATGTTGGGTGATTATGCACTTTCAAAGCTAGATTGGTTTGGCCAAGCAGAGAAGTATTGGTTGCCATTTTGTATCTCTTACTATTTTAAGTATAAAAGAGAGTTTTATAACAACTGTTGCATTTAATGAAAATTCTTCTTTTCTTAAGGAAGGAGTACCTAAGAGAGAAAACTAAAGCTAACATAACAGTAGGAATATTCATTAATTACACATTCGACCTGCAACCTAGGGATGGACGGGTCTTGAAATTACGAGAAATTTTCGAGAAATTTTTAATCTCGTTAACCAAGACGAGATTTTATTTTGATCGAGATTTTTCGAGACGAGAAATAATTCGTGAATACTGTAACGATAAAAACGCGTATAAATAATCTACGAATTTAATACTGCAAAATTTTGAAGCAATGTGAAGTGTTTTATTTTCCTATCCTCCTCACAACTTCAAACTTAAATTGCGATCATAAACGGTAAACTAAGGATGGACTTCCAAGATTTGAATTGGACTGGAGACGGCTCTACGGCTGCATCTGCACGGACTGTTAGTGGTACTGACAATCAACAGTAGTGGGCGGAGTCAACATAGCTTCTGATTTATAAAATAATTCATTTGTTTGATAAATCTTTAGAACATTGGGAAAACTTTATAAACAATAAACAATCATTATTTGACATTTAATTGCTTCAAGATGATTATTTAAAACTGATTCAAATAATTTTTGACAAATTTAAGAGCTGTTTTGACATTTGCAGTAAGAATACTAGTGACAATCAGATGAATGACAAGATAGCCAATATTGAATAATGGCTAACCTCAAATATCCCACGTAATACAGAATTTAATTTACTTTCACACTCTTAGCCGAGTTCAGCTATTTTAAGCCATAAATGCTTAAAATTGGCTGATGGTTGATTTTATTTCAAGGTTTGGATACTAAAAAAAAACTGAATAGGCCTATTAACAATAATTGTTGAATAGCAATAAATAGGTTGTGTTAAATACATAGAAAATCAATGGTCTTACCAGAACCATACAGGCTTCATGGCAACACTAATGCTTGCCTTTATTCAGTTAGGAGCAAAATAAAAACCTTACCACTAGCAGACGACAAATTGAGGGAATTACATGAATTCGAAAGCAGTGGTGAAAGTTATGTATACTGGACTTGAATAGTTTGGAGAAATGACAATAAATAGCAAACAAAATGAGAGCTGAAGATTGTCTTATGGAAAAGACAAAGAAGAAGAGATTGTTTTCAAATTAAAATCCTCCAATTAAAAGTTATTTCTTGTTAGCCTCCCGGCCTCTAGGCTTGTGATTCAAAGTTAGTAGGCTTATGCCTACTAGAAAATCTGTGAGTGAGGAAAAGCTCTTATTTGGAAACATTTTAAAGTAGGTTAATAGTGAAAAGTGAAGTAAGTAACTGTAACAGAGGGTTCTCTTTTTATGTTTTACTAAACGTAGTCGGTAGGGTTTATGGTGAGCCTATATCTTCTCAACCTTTTTATTGAGTACATTCCTTTATAGGCCTATAGACCTTTTAATAAGAAAGTGACTTTTTTAACTTCAGTTTATTAACATAATCAGCAATTTACAAAGAAATATTTGTTCCTTCACATTAATCAGGATTAACCATGTTACAAAATCAGATTAAAATTCCGAACGCACATTTCTCGTGATGTATGAGAGGAAAAATCTCGTCTCGATCTCGTCTCGAAATTATTTGAGAATTCAAAATTCTCGTCTAGTCTCGTCTCGAACTGAAAATCCAATCTCGTCCATCCCTACTGCAACCGTAATCGATAACCTGTCTACATGTGTAATATGAACACAATACAGAATTTACGCTCTTTACAATGTGGTTCTCGTCTAAAAGTAATTGTCTTTGTAGAGCAAAAGACATTATTTGTATTCACCTTTATGTTCTCACATTCTCTACCAAGTGCTAAATTGTCCTCTTCTCAGCCGGCTCATAAGTAATGTGAAGAGTATGATTTGCTTACAACACAAATTTAAGGAAGACACAGCACATGAATTGCATATACAGGGTGTCCAGCTTCGACTGTCCGAAACTTTTCCATGTTGTTCAGCAAGCCAAAATACACAAGAAAGTTGATATAAGTATATGTCCAGGTTGAAATAATAAAACGTCTTCCAACACTACTCGATATATTTACACTTATACTGTAATTGTTTACAAGACGGTAAATATATATAAAAGAAGTATATGTCCTAAATTACTTCATTAACCCGCTAGCCGCCACTTTGTTTTTTACACTTAATAATTTTTACGGATAAATGGATTGGGTTCATATTTGGCATGGACCTTTACTACAACAATCCTATTATATTAAACGAGAAAGTTTTGTAGTGGGGTTTGTGGTTGGAAATTATTTCGCGAAGTACAAGCGGGAGACCGTTCCGGATGGAAAATAACTATTCTTGAGTACAAAATAATGGTAGTTTAATTCATCAAAACGCTCAAAACACTCGGAATATTTAGTAAAATTGTTAATAAAAATAACTTTTCTCCATAAGAAAAGCATTGGAGCGATCACATGATTATAAAACTTTCTCTGAAATGTAAGTTGCGTGTTTTAACCATGCAGCCAGTTTGTGTATTGGAAACGAGTTCTTAGTTGTGTTAGGTTGGGCAAAATCCTCCAAAAGCACGAGTGGAAACCCGTTTTGAGCGATAAATTCTTGGGTATAAAATAACTGTAAGAAAAGCATAGGTGCAAATCATATCTATACTTATTTAATACGCTAAGGGTTTTTTTGTCTTGAGAACTCCTCCTACAATTTTCAACCGATTTTCAAGTTTTTGGTGTCGTTGGATAGGGTTTGGTCTGTAGTTGTTTCCGCCAAAAACTGATGAGAATCGGACTGAAAATAAAGGCGCTATCCACCATTGAAATCTCAAAATTTCCCATTGGGACTGAATAAAGCATTTGAAACATCTGTTAATAATCAGCTGTAAATAAGTGTAGTTATTGGCGATTGAAGATATTCACATTATTGGTCGGATGTCATTGATTTAGAGCTAAAGTAACATTTGTACTGTATTCAAATAAATTTCTCGATTTCGAGCAACACGTACACTAGTATGATTATAAATATGTTTAAAAAATGCAAGTATCGGCAATGTATACAGAATCAAATAAGTAGTGACATCCTCATGAGGAAGTAAAAACGCCACCCTTGAAACACAGATAGCGGCAAGAGGTAATTTTTTATTTACGAATTATGCTTATTGGTTGAATGAAATCACAGATGGGGTAAATAATTTTGCAGAAGTTTGTTGTATTGATTTTTGGGGAACCAATATGCTCATTTTGACATTTAAGAAGTAGAAAGAGAGGTCCGTGACAATAAGGAGAAGTAATTCTATAGGCCTATGATATTAGCAATTTATTTTCCTCTGGTTTTGAGGGCCAAACTTTTTTTATGGGATGCCCCAACGAGGTTGAAATAATAGATGTAGATTGCTAAACACATGTTAATTTGTTGTCCTCCATTTTAACCATGGTTTCCGCCGTTTCCTTGATAACCACCCACACTTTATCCTCGTTTCCTCGGTTACCCATTTTAGAATTTCTGATTGGTTGCAACAAGCTTCAAAAATCATAGATTATACTTTTAAAACATCTGATTGATTGTTATTTGTCTTTAATAATGGTCTTTGATCAGGCTTTGGAAATTGGTTACCATAGAATCTTCGTATTGTGGGTAAAATTTCTAATAGCAGATGGGCAAGTGTAAACCAAAGTCTGGTTACCAAAAAAAACCAAAGAAACGTCGGGAATCGTTGGCAAAATGACACCAAAATCAACAGCCGACAAAATGTCCTATCATAGTAGCACTATGTATATCTATTTCAACCTAGTTGGGATGTCCCTACTTATTTTGTTCGATATAGATTGGTATATATTGGTGTTTAAACAATGAAAGCAGTTTATGCTTTAAATTTATAGATATTTCTAACTGACTTATCCGTGCTTTGCAACGGTACTCAAATTGCAATGCCAACCAGAGAAATTTTATTCAGGTGAGCTCGTTTGCTACGCTCACTCGCCTCAAGTCTATAATATCCTTTAGTATTTTTGTTACCAATCTTCACTCAATACTTTAAATGAGAACAGCTGTTTATTAAGTAATATTCCTAAATGTTTTCATGTGTTCATCCAACACCTGCAACTAAGACAAAGCCGAAGCGCTTTGACGTAAAATGCCTTGTGACGTAATCTTAAAAGGCAACAAGCTTCATAACAATAATTTGTTTTTGTTTACATTCCTGTTTTGCGTTTGAACTTCAATAAAATTAGAGTCATGTTTTGTTTGAAATAAATGTAAATTTAGTATATATGACGTTTTGAAACAGATTTTTTCATTCAAGAACAGTTTTATTATTCAAAGATGTGCTTATTTCATATTGTCGCGAAGTTCATTTTACATATCTGAGTAATTTTATTAGGTGTATGTATGTGTTTCATCGACTAAGCTAATTAGGTTAGGCTAAAAAGATTAATTTTCATAGATAAATATAGCATTAAAAATTTCAGTTCAATCGGTCCAGTAGTCTATGCATGTGTTGAAGACATATGAATTTTTTGTTTTTAAAGATACACACTTTTGTTTTTTAGATAAAGATTTAAAATGTTACTTAGGGAAAATTATGACTCAAAAACGTCTTTGGCACGTTTAAACTCTTTGCTTGCAGTTTAAATACATCTCGCATCCAAATGTTCTTGAGGATCAAGTTTAAAAAGATACCTATAGAAAAGGGAAGACGGCGTACTCTGACGTCCCACCATCACATTATTAACTTAAATGCATTTTGTTTCAACATTTTGTAACATGTTACGACATTGTTATAGAGCGAAGTTCGGCTGCCCGGTACTTTTTATTAAAAGAAAAAATATTATTTTTTTCCGTCACATATTTTTGAAATGGCGGCCATTTTAAATTTTTAACCTCAAATATCTCAAAAACGGTAAATTTTATCAACACACAAAAGCTGCAAAATTAAATTATCTAACCAATGATACCAAGTTTGTAATGATCTGACGACAATTAATTAAGTTATTGAGATCTTTCTTCTAAATTAAATTAAATTTTCATGCATTATAATGGCAAATCAATGATTTTATACACAAAAATCTCAATAACTTGGTATCATTGGTTAGATAATTGAATTTTGCAGCTTTTTTGTGTCTTGTAAAGTTTTGATAAAATTTATTGTTTTTGAGATATTTGAGGTTAAAAATTTAAAATGGCTGCCATTTTGAAAATATGTGATGGAAAAAAATATTTTTTTTCTTCTAATAACCATTGTTGTAGTAAAGGTCCATGCCAAATATGAACCCAATCCATTTATCCGTTATGGAAATAAAAATTATTAAGTGTAAAAAACAAAATGGCGGCTAGCGGGTTAACGAAGCATTTTAGGACATATGTCTATACCAACTGTTTTGTTTATTTTGGCTTGCTAAACAACATGGAAAAGTTTCGGACAGTCGAAGCTGGACACCCTGTATGTCTTATAAAGGTGTCCCTGAACTCTCTACCAACTTTTTCAGGTCCTGGGCCATAGACAAGTCAAAATATCATATTCGAAATTTCGAAAACTCAAAAGTTACTTGTATAGCCGCCATTTTGTTTTTTACACAAAATTATTTTTATTTCAGTAATGCATCATTACAAATTTTTATTAATACAGAGTCAACAATAATAAAAACTTACACTGTTTGGCAATCGATTTCGGCGGGCTATGCCGCCATCTTCAGGCCACTAATGTCTGGATCGTAATGGCGGACTATGCGTTGGCGTTCCCATGATGCTCTGCTGTCATGTGTTTTTCTTCTTCGTCCAGGCGGCAGGTGCCGTCTGCTGTCTTCTGGGTTTTGTGTTTTCTTGATCAATTTGTTATATATTACGTCAGATTCGAATTGGATTTGTTCGTTTATCAGTTTGGTTTCGTCTTTGTGTTTTTCTTTATATATAAATAAACAAAAATAAAAAATAAAAATTTTCCTCCCAAGCCATGTGTTTGTTATGTGTTCTTCCCAAGCGTTTAGTAGTTGTCCTTTGTTATGAATTTTTAGGATTTCCATGTTATTTTCGGTGTTGCCTATTTCGTGTTTACATTTTATTAGGTGTTTGGCGATGTTAGATCTTTCAGGTTTTTTGTTTTTCCAAGCCGATTTATGTATCTTTCAGGTTTTTTGTTTTTCCAAGCTGATTTATGGTTTTTATATTGTTGGTTAAAGTTAAAGTTAAAAGTTAAAGAAACGAAAGAAAACTGACGAATAACATATACAGAAAACCCACACAAACAGACACCGTCATTCATAAAAATTCAACACATCCACACTCTCACAAAACAGCAAGTTTTAGATCAATGCTATACAGAGCCTACAAAATACCACTCAACTCAAAAGAAAGGGAAAAAGAAATAAAAACCATAAAGAAAATAGCCACAAAAAATGGATGTAACCCAAACATGATCGACAAAATGGGAAGCAGAATCAAAAGAAAAATTGCAAACAAAGAACGCTTAGATAGAATAACAACATTGAAACCGAAAAAGAGAACAAAGAAAATGTATATGTCACATTCACATACACAGGACACCAGAGCCAAAAGTTTGCAAACAAATTCAAGAAATACGATGAATCAACTGCTTTCAGAACAAAAAATAAATTGGGAAATATATTACATACTAAAATAGAAAAAGAGGACAAAACTGACAAATTCAACCAATCTGGAATATATAAAATTACATGTAACAACTGCAACAAATACTATGCAGGCCAAACATTTAACATTAACCAACAATATAAAAACCATAAATCAGCTTAGAAAAACAAAAAACCTGAAAGATCTAACATCGCCAAACACCTAATGAACTGTAAACACAAAATAGGCAACATCGAAAATAACATGGAAATTCTAAAAATTCATAACAAAGGACAACTACTAAACGCTTAGGAAGAACTATTTATATTTAAAGAAAAACACAAAGACGAAACCAAACTGATAAACGAAAAAATCCAATTCGAATCTGACGTAATATATAACTAATTGATCAAGAAAACACAAAACCCAAAAGACAGCAGACGGCACCTGCCGCCTGGACAAAGAAGAACACACGACAGCAGAGCATCATGGGAACGCCAACACACAGTCCGCCATTACAATCCAGACATTAGTGGCCTGAAGATGGCGGCATGGACCGCCGAAATCGATTGCCAAACAGTGTAAGTTTTTAGTGTTGTTGACTCTGTATTAGTAAAAATTTGTAAAATTTTAACACGTGAAAAATGCTAATTAAAAAGTTATTTAATGGATCATTGTATTAAGTTAATATTTGGCATGCACCTTCATCATAGCAATACCCATTTTCAAGAAAAAAGTTATTTTTTTCCAATGTGTATTTTCAAAATGGCGGCCATTTTAAAATTTTAAACTAAAATATCTCAAAACCGGTAAATTTTATAAAAAATTTACTAGACACAAAAAAGCTGACAAATTTAATCATCTAACCAATGGTACCAAGTTTGTAAGAATCTGACAACAAATAACGGAGTTATTGAGATTTTTCAATTAAAATTACTTTAATTTGCATTTATTACAATGCAAAATCAATGTTTTTATGAAGAAAAATCTCAATAACTCCGTTATTTGTTGTCAGATCCTTACAAACTTGGCACCATTGGTTAGATAATTAAATTCGTCAACTTTTTTGTGTCCTATAAAATTTTTATAAAATTTACCGGTTTTGAGATATTTTAGTTTAAAATTTTAAAATGAACGCCATTTTGAAAATACACATTGGAAAAAAATAATTTTTTTCTTGAAAATGGGTATTGCTATGATGAAGGTGCATGCCAAATATTAACTTAATACAATTATCCATTACGGAAATAAAAATTATTTTGTGTAAAAAACAAAATGGCGGCTATACGAGTAACTTTTGAGTTTTCGAAATTTTGAATATGATATTTTGGCTTGTCTATGGCCCAGGAATAATACCTGAAAAAGTTGGTAGAGAGTTCAGGGACACCCTGTACATCTTACTACGACATGTCTATGAAAGGTGAGACATTACAAAAACATTGCTGAGATAATACTACGCCAACACAGCCTTAGGAGATCCTGAAAAATTTTGGTTTAACGGATGTGAGACTGTAAGGAATTTACTCAAGAGACATACCATAGGCGAGGTGATTGTTGAGCCCGTGGTGGGTCATGTTCTCTTTGAGGTACTCGTAGCATGAGAAGTAGAGTGCGTGCGCGGGTCCCGCGCCCAACACCACGGCACCCACCCCCCGCACCGGCCTCATGATGCCCTCCTGGGTCACCATCTTCTGCCACACCTCGCCGATGCGGTACGACTCCGTCGTCGACAGGCTCTGCATCCTCGTCTGAAAAACGTCAACCTTCGTGTAATGGGGTTTACATTTTTTGTTGAATCATCTTAGTCGAAACTAGCACTACACTGAACCTGAATCTCAGGATCGGATCTGGTAGGTTTTAAGGAAGTAAAAATTTATAGGCTATTAATGCAATAATTAAATTGTCTCCAATTGTTAGGAAAGACTTTACATTTTCTGAGAAAGATAAGTTACAATTACTTAAGCGCCTAATAAATATGGCTCATTTTTAGATGAATAAAGTCCGGGAGTTATTTTCATGTAATAAAACAAATGTTCAAGCATTTACAGAGCCGGCCTACCGGGCATGCAAGGCGTGCGTCTGCACAAGCCACCGGCTCCTTAAGCGCCCATTTTTACAAGCTAAAAAAACTATACTTGTTTGTACACTAGCCACTATTTCTCTTTAGGTTTTTGAACTGCGGTCTTAAAAAACACATCAATTGAAAGAAGACTATTTATTTAATATTGTGTAAAAATTACATGCTTCTAAGTGCTACGGTTTTTGAGTTATGCTTGCTTAGAGTTTAAAGTCAGCCATGTCACCGATGATCGTGGCGAACGCATCTCCGCCCGAGGCCGCGACACTGGCCGCGACCGGACGTAAAGGTGTCTAGACGGTCTTACGTATGACTTATCGCTACCGTGTGATTTGCTTGAGTTGTATAAAGTAGGCCTATTTCTGACATGTAGGCTATATAAATAACAAACATAATCTAACCGCAGCAGCGCGCTGTCAACTTGGATAAGTACGTTTAGCAGGCCCGGTGTCAAGGCCGCAGTCGGAGATGAGGATATCTATATAGTTTCCAGTTCTTAAAAAATTAATATAGATAAAATTATATCTGAGTTTGCTACCAAAAAACACATTTTTGACAGTCTTAGTTTTATTAAGTCTAAACATCCATTATGTCAGTCTCAATATGAGTTTGTACGTTTGAAGATTTTAAGAACTGTAGAGCTTTATTTCAGTTATTGCTACACACATCCTAAGTGTTTTAAGGTGAAATAAACATCACAACACGGTTGTTTTGACTTTTTCCGCACATAAATATGTATGTTTTATTTTGATATTTTTTAATAAACTAGTTTCAAAACTCTGTAGGTATATTTTTTTTACACCTATGACATTAAATTATTTATTTTACTAATAAGATAAATTCACTCAGTTTCAATAAAATCAAAACTTAATAAAAGAGAAACCATTCGTAAACATGGTATTTTAAAACTTCGACATAGATTTAAAAAAAATACACATACACTAAACCGTTGTAAAAAAAAGTACCATTTTCAAATTTTGACAAAAAACCCGAAATATGCTGTAAACTAATAACTATAAATATGAAATATATAGATTATTCCCAAAACTAAACAGGATGGGCACACACGTCATGATTCGAACAGGTGGTAATTTACCCTCGGGCCGGCACTGGGCATTTAACTATGTTCACTTAATGTCCTTTCTGGAAGTGAACTCAATGATGGTTTGGTAGATCTTAAAGGCATTATTTTTAAGAAATAGATAAATAAACACTTCAAAAATGGTAATTTTCTATGTGTAACTTCAAAAGCGAATGACCTTGCAACTCTTGAAATGTAACACAATCAACGTAATACTTCTAAAATGAATATCTAGAAACATATAGCCTCATACACAGGGTGAGTTTTTAATGTCCCCCCCTAATTTTTTCCGCATTTCTTAAGATATTGACTCCCAACCAACACCGAACATAATTGATTACTTTATACTTTTTTTTATGTGGTTCAATTTTTTGGCCGCCATCTTAAATACGCCATATTATAATGAATTTATATTTTTTTATGTAAAGGTAGGGTTGTGAACCATCATTTCAAAGTGATTTTTTGCGTAGAACAAGATGCCACAGGGGAGGCATTAAAAACTCACCCTACTCCCTAAATGTATATATACATTATTATTAAATTAAAGCATAGATATTATAAGTTACTATCGTTTTATAATTTATTTTTTGAACAGCTGATTTTTTTATCCAATTTAGTTCCCAAAATATAGTAGACAGTTTAAAAAATTAGGTCAAAACACCCTATTTTAGATAAAAGAGTCTTTTACATACATTTATACATATAAAAGTTTTTCTTGCATATATCCTTAAAGTTGTATGAAATACAGTACACTCTCGTTCATCGGACTCGGCGACATCGGAACTCCGCTTTATCGGAACTGAAAATCTGGATATTATTAATTTTTTTTCTTACGAAATAAATAATTTTTCTGTTTTAGCGCCTTCAATTTCCATTCGTTCTGTCCGCACAACAGTGAAGTATCACATTTTGCATCAAACGTCATCAGGCGTTTTCCATAATCTGTACCCATCGATGTGTTTTACGAGGCCGTGGAGTATTCGCACAAAAATAGAAAGAGGAAGGGGTAGGAAGTGAACATCCGGTTCGACCGCTTCCCAAACTGTCATTCAGTCTGTCTCGCGTCGCGACTTCACCTGTGTTACGTGGAAGTCAGTTGACTGCTGAGTTGATGAGTGGAATATGAATATGGAATATGAGAATAAAGATTTTGGATCTTTATTTCCTGCGTTGTTTTTATTCCTATCTGTTCATTGTTACCATGTTCAAAGTTTGAGTGTCTTATTTTCATAAAACCTCTTGTGTTATCTTAAAAACAAGAGTGAATACAATCACGGTTGTTCACCCACGGGCAAAAATTATGACTCACGACGGACTCCGCTTCATCAGAATTTTTTGACATCCGAACCGGCCGTCCGCCACATTAGTTCCGATGAACAAGAGTGTACTGTATAGGTACTTTTTCCTATACCTACATAGGAAAAAGTAGTTAGTTTCACTTGCTTTAAAGAGTACCGTAGTGAAATTGTAATTTGATGTGCTGGATTTTAAATCAGAAGTGTGAAAACTTTGCTAAACTGGAGTAATATGTAACGGGAAACAATTCAGCCCAGACCACTCCACTACTAATGTTTACAGCTAGACCTATATATTGTCAACTTTTTTCTATTCAATTCGGCTGGAGAAATGGGGTCTTCTTGAATTAAGCTTTTTAAAATTTGGTATATTTATTGGTATTTTCAAGATTATTTTAAATATTTCAATTTATATTGAACTTAAAATTGTCCTTGAACGACAGTTCTCTTTATGGTACTGGTAAGTTTAAATGAATGCAGGATTAAAATTAACGTACACCTGCGAGAACCTGATGTTTGAAGTGAATTTTCAAGTCTAACCGCATATCATTAAACCCAGATATTTTCAATATCAAATTTGAAATATCTCTATAATAATAATAATAATAATAATAATAATAATTCTTTATTCATCAAAGATACATGAGATACATTGCATTTAACACAAACAAGATTGGCCAAAACACGAACAGTTTACAAAATAATACAATATATTGTTTACCAAGTACATACACAACTTACAATAGTTTACAATTTTAGTAGTCAACACATTTAGTTTTACAATAAATAATAAAATCATTTAACATTGATGAATAAGTGGGTTGCCCCAAGGCAAAGCCCGACACGGGGTCCCCTTCATTTTATTAATTTTTTTCAGAAAAGAAAGGGTGTGCCAAGTTGCTAACAAACATAAACTCATAAAAAAAGGTTACAAATATTTTTAAATGCTGCAGTGATTTAAAATATGAGCTGCAAATGCATGTCACATTAGACTGACATGAAATTTGAAAATGCAATACAGTAAAAAAGTCCGAACAGCAAAAATGAAATAAGTGGCACATACAAAGAAAAAAAATTCCTTTAAACCATAGGCTATATCATTCTAAATTTGAAATTTTAATAACTCCTCGATATCTTCAACACTAATTACCCACCTTCTAAGGTTATTTAAATAACTCTTACTGCTTTCATTTATTTGTGTAATAGATTTAAAAGTTATGTTATATAATCTTGGAGCACTAAATGTGTAAAAATGTTGATAGTGTGTTAAATTTGGCTTTGGAACAGGGATAGTGTGATCAAAACGTAACTGATAAGGTTTAACAGGATTTAAGCGGTTTGCAACACTTCTAGTAAAAAACAGTTTTAATACTTTATAAATGTACAAATTTCTAAACTGAAGAATATTCAAATGTTTAAAAAGAGGCAATGAGTGTTCAAATCTCAATTTTTTCATTATTACTCTTATTATACACTTTTGTGATGTGATTATTGGCTTAACTGTAGAGAGGTATGTTCCACCCCAACAAGTGACCTGCGTAACTCAACCTAGATCCTACCAGAGCATGATATAGACTAACAAAAGTTTTCTAGGACATAATTCTCTCAAAAAGTAAAATTTACGTATCATATTATACATCTCCCCTTTTAGTTTTTTAACGTGGTTTTTCCAGGAAAGATTAGAATCGATTATAAGCCCTAGATATTTAATGTGTTTTACATTTTCAATTTCAATGCAGTTAGTGCAATTGGTGCCTCTAATACAGTCTGAATCATGAAACATTAACTTATTATTAAAAACCATTTCCTTTTTTATATTAAATAACATATACTTTGTCTTATCACTTAAAGTTAACAAATGCTTACTAAACCAATACTCTAAACATTTTAAATCTGATTGAATGAAACTATAGAGGTCATTTATATCATTATATTTATAACTTAAAGCTGTATCATCAGCAAACGCTGTTACTTTACCATTAAGTTTAGCTTCACAAAGATCGTTTATATAAATTAAAAATAGAATTGGCCCTAAAACTGACCCTTGTGGAACTCCACAACTTATTATACCCTCTCCACTTAAACAGTTAGAAACTCTTACTCGCTGGATTCTTTTATTCAAGTAACTAGAGAACCAGTTAAAAGGCAATCCTCTAATCCCAGCTAACCACATTTTATTGAGAAGTATTCCATGATCGACTGTATCAAACGCCTTAGTAATATCTAGGTATATTGCTGCACTAATCTGTCCCCCATTTAATCCCTCATAGATATCTTCAAGAAAATTAAGTAAAGCATGTTCTGTTGATAAATTTTCAGTAAATCCGTATTGATTTACACTGAAGAATTGGTTTGTTTTCAAAAAATTCACCAAACGTTTTTTGACCACTTTTTCGATGATTTTCGAAAATATAGAAAGAAGAGATATAGGTCTGTAGTTAGAGAGGCAGTCTGGGTCTCCCTTTTTAAACAATGGAATTACTATAGCGGTTTTAAGACAATCTGGAAATTCCCCTTTCTGTAGACTTAAATTAACAAGGTAGGTCAAAACATCAATAACATTTTCTAAAATTGACTTGAGGAAAAACGAAGTAATATTATCAAACCCTGGTGCCTTATTATTTTTTAGACTGGTTATAATGGTCCTGATTTCATTAGAAGTTGTCGGGATCATAAAAAATGATTTTCCTATGTATTTATTTTTGAAGGTAGTTCCGAAATGTGCATATGTAAGGTTGGTTTTCTTAATACTATTTCTTAGATTTTCTGCTATATTAAGAAAAAAGTCGTTAAAAGCAGTGGCGATTTCATTTGGTTCAACTACAATGTTTCCGTTATTGTTTATTAGGGAGATTTCTTTGTTTTTTGTTGGTTCTTTAACCAACCCATTGATTAAATTCCATTGTGCTTTTACATTACCAGCAGCCGATTCAAACTTTAAAGCAAAATAACGTTCTTTTTGTTGTCTAATATCACTTTTTAATTTATTTCTATAACGGTTATAAAATGTTCTCAATCTGTTATTTCCGGGTTGAGACTTTAAAATAGCGTGTAACACATTTCTTTGTTTAATTTTTGAACAAAGATAGTCAGTCATCCATGGGGCTAGTTTAATAAAGTTTGAGGCAATTACCTGTTCATATTTACATTTGTCAATAATGTTTTGTACAATATCAAGAAACTGGACAAACGCTCCAGAGACAGAACTGTTATTATTATAAACGACTGACCAATCTTGATCTTGTAACATACTTTTTACTTTATTTAGGTCAATTTTTATTTTAGTCTTCCAATTTTCAGCAACTGGTAATTTGTCAAGCAAAAATTTACAAATAACTAATGAATGATCAGTAATATTTAAGTGCATTACCTTTGAATCACAATTTAAGAAATTGTTTTTATTAGAATTAAGTCGCACAAACACATGATCCAAGCAAGTTTTGGAGTCATTTACTATTCTTGTTGGTTCATTTACCAAAGATTTAAGACCAAAGCTTGTCAAAAGAGTCATGTACCTATTAGAATTTGCTGTGTCAGTTAAAATATCACAACTCGGAGAGTTCGCTGTCCGTCGGGCTGCACTTGTTTTTGGAGTCGCAGAAGCGCTTTCGGCGGCTTGCCATTGTCAACTGCTACTAAATGAGTAGCAGTTGACAATGGCAAGCCGCCGAAAGCGCTTCTGCGACTCCAAAAACAAGTGCAGCCCGACGGACAGCGAACTCTCCGAGTTGTTGAACACTGGCGCACGGACCCCAACGACATCTTCGTATGATTTAAAATATCACAGTTTATGTCGCCCAACAGAATTAAACATTGTTTATCAAAGTAAGGCAACAAACAGTCCAATTCATCAATGAAGCTTATTAAAGTAAAATGGTGTAACCTGTAAATTGCTTGTAGGTTGACTATCATGTCCTCGATTTGAATTTTTATCACTAAACAATCCGCTGAACGCATGTTAGTCAAATCCACAGACGCATCAACAAATGATTCGTAACAATCTTTTACATAAACCACAACCCCACCGGCCCGGTAACTAACATTACAATTTGAGTATTGTTTATACCCATTCAGTGAATAATGGCATGTTTCAAAAAACTCTACCCAGATTTCTGTTAAAACTATTATATCTGGTTCTATTTCCAATGTCTGTAATTCAGCCACAAAAAAGTCATAATTACTCCTCAGACTCCTGATATTTTGATTAACTATTGTAAAACTAGACATAAAGAGAAGATTTAATTGACAAATACAAACTAACTATTTCTACAAATTTAAATAAACACATCAGTGAAAGACTTATACAAAACCTTGACATTTAGTAACATTTAAATATGAAAGGGCAACGATATTAAAAAATATATGGAATTTGAGATCTAAATCACATAGATGGATGAAAGCGAATTATTACTAAAGTATGACACATAACAAACAAAATAATGGGACAAAAGGTCACAACAGATAATATTAAGTTTATGCTTTTCTCACTTTAAGTACCACGTATTTTGAAGAAAACAAGGTGAAGACAAATTCATGAAGTAAATATAAGACAACAATTAATAGAAAGCTACCATTACATACCATTATTATGAAGAATGTCATGAACATTTCCCTTTTAAAATTCAAATACAATAACTAATTTACAACCTAACAAAAATAGTCTCTTGAAAAAATATTAGTGTTATCTAAATTTAGTATACAGGTCTCTTTACTTACAATCTTCCTACGTCTTCCATTGAATTAATATGAATGACCTCGTCGCCATCACCTTTACGACAAAAGATTTTCCCTCCTCGCACCCATATATATTTATATCCTTTACTCCGACGGGCCTCCCGAGCAGCACCAAGCAGGCGTCTTTTGGCCGGAGACAGACTCTCATTGATATAAACAGGAGAGTCTGTAGCCATTCCCAGGTGTCGAGTTGAGAGATCTTTCTTCTGCCGCCGCTTTTGGAGTATCTCCTCAGTGTCGAGACGCCTCACCATTTTAACAATAATTCCTGGCGCTCTTCCAGAATCAGGTTTGGGACGCAGTCGGTGACAAGCGTCAATCATTGATTCTTCGATTTTCACACCGATAGCGTCTCCAACATTTTTCACTATGGTTAGTACATTTTCGTTGCTGTTCTGGGGCACTCCATGTATTTCAAATGTATTCCTACGGGAATATTGTTCCAGGTCGTCAATTCTTGTTTCTAGTTTGGTGATAGTTTTTCTTAAGGAGGCGTTTTCCTCAACCATTTTTCCCAACGAAGTGTTTAATAACGTGATTTCATTTGTTTGAGCCTTTAGTTTTTCATTGGCTTCCCTGAGCTCTTCATGGCAAGAGTTCAAGGAATCACCTAGGCTCTTTTCTACTTGCTTGAACTCGGATTTTAGTTCTTCGAAGAGCTTAAGGATGTCTTCATAATTGACATTATGAGCTGTTTCCAGCTTCATACTCCTCCTTCTTTCGATGGCACAAGTCTCACAGCGCCAGACCTGACCAAGCTCAGTCAGGCACTGAACATCATCATTACTCATGTTCACACATTTGTAGTGGAAACTTTTATGGCAATCATTACAGTCTATTTTTCCTTTTGCACTCTTCAAAGATTTTAAACATTTGCCACAATCTGCCATATTGATTGATGATGGTGATGAAGAAGAAGAATATGGAGAAGAATAACACAATGAAGAAGAAGAAAGTTCTTTCTCAAAATGGTGGACTTTTCCTACTAAGGTTATTTTCTTTAATATTTAACTTATTAACTTTTAAGGATTTAATAATCACAGTAAATTTGCAGTTCACAGACTCATTAGAGCATAATCTGTCACTGTAGAGCAGCACTACACTATCTTACGTGTTTTAATAACATAAACTAGTATGCAGTGTTGGAGCAACTGGCACACGTCTGCTCTCCTCTGTGTCTGAACCATGAATGAAATCTGTTAGTGTATAAAATCTGTTCAGTAGGACTTGGTCATGTTTGATCCAGATAGGACGCCAAAAAGGTTTTCCAAAATGCCTATAAAAAAACTCAATTAAGGTGTTTTTATCGATATTTACTAATTAATTACAGTTTTCCTTTAACATTTTAAAAATTAAAATTTAGTAAAAGTCTATAAAAACTAAATACTAAATTACACTTTTTTTATCAATAAAAATTATATTAAAACACTAATTAACAATAAGTAGACAAAAATTTTAAAAAATGAAACCAAATAAATTCTATTTAATCTAGCAGTTACAGCGTACGCCATCTTGAATAGACTCACAGTTCACAGTAGTATTAAAATATAAACCACTTTCAATAGACATAACGTTGCTCAAACTGGGTTTGATCAATGGACAAGGAGGATAACCTTGACTCTGTGACCACAAAAGAGGGGCAGAGAGAGGAAAGAGGTTCTTATTATGTTTGATGACTGGCTCAACTCAAATTGCAGAGGCAACAGTGGGTGATTGTTTTCTTTAGACTGAGCTAACCGTTTTACTTAAATGAAATAGTGAATAATTATCCATAATCCTATAACAAATTTCATTATCAGGCCTACCATGATTGTAACATACATTAAGGGGAAAACATATGGGAATACTGACTTGGAACTGAAAATAATTTTCCAACCAATATGAAAATAGAGAGTTTTTGCAACATATTGTAAATCTTACAGAAAGGTAAACGTTAAATACTATTACTGATTTGTCACATTTCCCAAATTAGGCCTACCCTGTACATGATACTTGTAAAATAATATATAACGATTAGAATTGATCATTTTGAAACAAGTTATTGTAACTTAAAGAAGTAAAAAAAGTTAATTCCACCAGTTTCTAAACATTTTTATGGTTTACCGTATTCATTAACGGTATGTGCAAATACTCTCTAATAACTCACTATGTTAAAGACAAACAAATAACCAATATTATGATTATTTTATGTTGGCCTTGAAACTTAACCAACTTTTTTATGTTTTATTGGCTTTTTCTTTAGCCTACTCACTCATAATGCAGCAGGAAAGATTTGAAGGCTATGTAAAAAAAAATCTGTTCAAAAAATTCAAACCAAAACATCAACAGGCTGCTAAGATAATATAAATTTGATAATAGTGAAATACTGAGAATTGGTCAAAAGAATAGTTATTATAATTAATACCTCACCGAGGACTGGAATCTTCCCAGACAGCTGCAAAAGTAAAAAATCAGACCGATCCTCAAGAAGGGAGATGAGTTAGAGGTGTGCAATGTGCAACTATCATCCAATCACTCCTCCCCACTTTGTCAAAATTATTGGAATGAGTGACAGCTAGTAGTCTACTTTTAGGGGAATAACCTCCTGTGAAGGGCACAATATGGATTTCGGAAATCAAATTAGCACTAATTGATTTTCTAAAGACTGACGCAATGGATGCTGGAGAGTCAGTAATAAGCTGCTTAGCCGATTTGTCAAAAGTGTTCAGGGTGTCTACTGATATCTCATTTTGGAATTCCAGTATATTTCCAGTATTTCCAGTACCTTTTTAAAAAAAATCCGGTATCACTCGCGAACTATTAATCTGATTATGAAGTAACAAAAGCGAAATTTTATACATATAAACAGATTTTACATGGATCTTTGTATTAAGAGATCGCCACTGGTGAAAATTCTACCAAAAAAATCACCTAATTTGAACTCTAAACTATTTAATAAATTTCCCTTCTTCCAAAAGATTAACATTGAAACTTTGATACAGGGCATACCCCTGGATTCTGATGTGAATTATAATGGCTTTATGTTCATCTACAGGATGAACCTTTCTAACTATGTACAGATTTCTTTTACGATACACACAAGCTGAGAAAAAAGGAGGAAAATAAACATGCTTGCCTATTACTTTCCAATGATAACACTTTTTAATATTAATTTTTCTTTTTAGTCCATTTAAACTATTATTATAGCCCTCCAAACCACCCACTTTATTTTGTATTTTTTTGATACCATACAAAAAAATAAAATACCCCCCGTCGCAGCAGACCTGCGTACTCAGCGAATTTCCAAATTAGTAATATTAATTTTGACCAGCTAAACTTGTAAACACAATTTCATCACGTGCTCATAAATAGGGAAATAAATGTCTATTCTCCTTAAGATAATAATATAGGGAAAGAGTATGCAGGTATGCTGCCATGGGGGACACTAAAAGTAGGTTTTTAGCATAAAAAAATTTATTTCGACCATATAAAGACATATAGTAAGTTTCATCAATATCTGCCCATAAATAAAAGAGTTTGCCTATTCTCCATATGATTAACATGGGAAAAGATTATGCAGGTTTGCTGCCATGATAAGTACAAAAACCAAGATTTTTTACCTTAAATGGATGAATCTCAACCAAATGAAGCTAAATACCAAGTTTCATCAAAAAATATTGGTTAATAAGTGAAATATTAACACATCCTTATTCTCCATAAGATTAACATTGGAGCCCTAAAAGACAATGTACTGTCTTTAGACTTTGTAATATCTCGGTAACCAATGGAGATAGAGCAAAGCTTCAAAATACTAAATTGTGTGTTTTTTTTGAGCTAAATCCAATGGTCAAAATAAAAATTTAAAATATTTAAAATTTACATATGAAAAATGCAAAAAACCCATTTTTGGGGTACAAAACCCCCCAAAACTACCCCTTCCGGTAGGTCGATATGTCTGGTTTTCGAACTCATCCGAATAAACGTAGGTTTACACATCTCTACCAAATTTGGTGTCGATTGGACCATTTTTACGAGAGTTATCGTGTCTAGGGACAGATACATATATACATATATATATACATATATACATATATATATATATATATATATATATATATATATATATATATATATATATATATATATATATATATAATTTTTAATGACTATTATTTTTGGTCTCTGGGCACCTAAAAACGAAAAAGTAACATGGTCCCGGGCTTAGGTCTTACCATGAGACCTACGGTAATAGCTTATTCCCTATGGGAAATTCGCTAAAAAGTACAGTTAACTGCAAAAAATTAATGGATTACAATAATACTAAAAGTAAAAAACTCACATGAATGATATTTAAGAAAGAAAACAAAATTTTTAGTACAAAATCCAACATTTTCTAAGCTTAATCTCTACACAAAAGTTTAGTTTTCTTGATTATATGATTAATTTGAACAGAACTACAAAGTTTCTAATTTTGGTTTGCAAACATACTTGAACAACAATAATAACATGTGAAACATTTTTACATCGGAATGTACGGATCAAATTACAAAATCTATATTTTATGCGTTTTAAAAACAAACAATTTGAATTATTACAGTATCTATTGTGAAATTCCAGTATAATTCCAGTATTTCCAGTATGGAAATAAAATTCCAGTATAATTCCAGTATTTCCAGTAATTCCAGTATCAGTAGACACCCTGGTGTTTGATTGAGTTAATGCAGACATTCCTGCTGCTTAGGAAACTGATTTTAAAAAAAGTAAAAAATAGCTTTGAGAACAATGCTCAAACTTCAACCAAACCAACATTGTAGGGAACATTTTACCACACTTAAAATTTTAACAGTTCCGAGTCTTTACATTCTTGAAACAGCAGTGTATGTCAAATCATTCCTTCCCAAATATGTAAACTCAACCCGTAGTTATTACACCAGATATAAGAATACCTTTTCTGAACAGCACAATCTCAAATAAAAAATACCCTCGTTGCAGCAGACCTGCGTACTCAGTGAATTTCCAAAGAATTATTGTTTCAACATCAAAGAACTTTGTGGCTATCTTATATAATTAATAATCTTTACAAGGAAATATAATATATTTAATGGCATTATATTTCTGAGTAAATTATTTTTATTTAATAATTTATATATTAATATTTATATTGCAATAAATGACTTTTTTAACAGTAATAAAAGTGCATATCTAAAGCTTCCATGCAAAAGGAATGATTTGTTTAAAAATAACAAAACATAAACATTTCAAATTTGACAAATATGCAGAAGACAGCTGATCAGCTGATTAGGAACAGATACCTTATTATCTCCATTTCTCTTGCTCCCATTATACACTTATTTTCCATAAGAATACCATGGGATTTAGCATGTAGGTTTGCTGCCATGTGGGTTTTTGATCAAATCTTAATTACTCACTACCTAGTGAAGGTTCATAAAAAATTTTATTAAGATATATTGATAAATAAGCGACATATAACTTTTTAAAGATTTACCCATAAGAATAACATGGGAAACTTGATTTGAATTTTCTCTATACTATAACCAATTAAGCTATTATAAAGATTCAAAATATCGTACTAAATTGTTTGTTTTTTTAAGCTCTTTTAAATGGTTTTAGTTAAAATTGATGAATTTTGAAAATTTAGGTCCAAAAATGCCAAAAACCCATTTGTTTTGACCCCTTTGAAACCCCGTACCCATAACCCAACAATGCTGGTTCGCGAACTCATGAAATAGACCTGGTCTTACAACTTCATAACAAATTTCATCAAAATCTGAGGTCCCCTTCAAAAGTTATGAGTACCACGGACACACACACACACACACACACACACACACATATATACATATATATAATGTTTAAAAGGGTACTCAGGTATTTATTCATTTTGTATAATATATATATATATATATATATATATATATATATATATATATATATATATATATATATATATATACATATACAATTATATACATATATATGAAAATGAACGAACGGTGTTTTTGGCTTCTGGGGACCTCAAAATGAAAAAGTAAAGTGGGCACGGGCTTAGGTCTTACCATGGCTACTACCGTAATAGCGTATTCCCTATCGGGAAATTCGCTAAAATACCTCAATACATAGATAGAAAATCCGTTCAATCTATTCAAACACAAAATGAATTAATAGACAATGTAACCAAATTCAAGAGTGAGCTACAAGCCCTTTTGGCTCCAACACTGTTTTTTACAATTATGAAGAATTGTAATCTCTCCAAGCCAATTCCCCATCCCTTAAACCTTTAATCACAGGACAGATCCTACCCTTCCCTAAAGATGGAGATGACGCTCCCAAAGCATTTAAAGTTTTGGAAGTTTGGAATACGGGTAAGAAGAAAAAGTATCAAGTCAATGTTTGTGTCAGTGAAATTATAAAGGACTTTAGTAGGATTATTTAGGTTAGACGAACAAAAAATTTTTCACCCCACAAGTTAGGTGTCTTTGAATCAGTTCAGATAAATTAAGAAAACACATCTAACCATAAAAAAAATACGATACAATCCAACACTAAATAAATCAACGAACCTTAACAGTATCAACTGGATACATGACAACCATTTCCATAATTCCAGCTGCAGCCCCAGACACCATATTTGCACCCACTTCTTCTTCTAGATGAATTAATACAGGATGAAGAGGCATTTTCTAGGGAATTTTTAGTTCACTAATGATGAAGATAACCCCTGTACAACCCTACTTCACTAATTGTTTGAAAATAATATTTTTAAGACAGTTTGGCTTCATTACAAAAACAGCTGATTTTAATTCTGAGATTCCTACAGTGTCTTCATACATGCTAAACAATGTTTTATGTTGACATTGTAGGCCACAAGCAATTAATACAAAAAAAAGTTCCTTATGGGAAATTTGCTTAAAGAACGTCCACTCGAAGCCTACGAAAACTAACGGGCCTGCATACATTTTTGGTCACGTTATCAGATGCAGCCGAAGTTCAAGTGTCAACTCCATATAAGCACTGCAATAGCCTGGCAGTGTCAATTTTTACGTGTAGTTTTAAATACAAGTCAATGAAAGCATAAGTGTTGCATACCATTCTAGTCCTCATTAAATTACAAAAAATACTCACCTTTTAGGTAAACAAAAACTTCTACCACTGTAGGATGTATTGACTTTTTTTGTTAACAGTTTTCTCCCAATATTTTAAATATATATTTCAAGGAATAAGACATGAAATAAATGTCTTAAATCAGTAGTTTGTTACCGACTTTTTATTTTTTATAAAACAAATTAAATTTAACATTATCTTCTAGAAATTTGTTACTTACAATGGAATAGGCCTACCGTATTTAATTTTATGTAAACAGCTGTTTTTCATCAGCAAACAAAACTACAGAGAGATTTTTAAAATGTAATAGAGGGATGTTCTCAGTAATCATATGACATTTGCTTTCCCTGTGCAATTAAAGAGACTTTAGAGACTTTAGAGACTTCATTTGAAACACCGACGCACTTTGGCGTATTTTAAGGTGAGTATGACTGAAAGGGTGAGTGTGATGATTGTGATGGATCAGATGAGGTGTAGCTTTGTTACTGACAAATATCAGCTGTTTTTATTTGTCAGGATCATTAATTAATAGCCCAATGACCAAAGGCAGCTGGGTCCAGTATCGAACCATCAAAAAGCACTAACTTTTCTCAGGATCGAACCGGCTACCTTCAGATTCAAAGGCGAGCTCTTTAACCACTCAGCTACCCAGCCAGGTTATCACAGCATTGGAGCTGTAATAGTTACAGACTTATATTAATTGCTATGTAATCTAATATAAAAAAAAAAAAAAAAAACAATTTTTCATGCCTATTCCTCTATTTATTTAACTTAAACACTGTGACCTATTTTATACCCAAAAACTCACTATTATCCCTGATCCCTATTGCCATTTTAATACTTTGGAGTTTTGACAGATATATTTGGTATAAATATATATACAGTTAAAATTACTTTCTATACAGTAGGCCTAATACATTTCAAATTATCATTTCATTCATAAAAACAATTTTAAAGAAAAAAAATGCGTAATTAATCATGAAATCGTTTTCTGACGTTTTCTTGTCGTTACCGTCCCCGCAACTATTATTAATTTTAGAGACAACCAGGAAAGAGCTAGAGCCTTATCTTCGCTTGCAAACAATACAGGTTGTCCACCATTTTCAATGAGAGCCGGTCACCTGGCTACAAGTGCTACACATTTCAATTGGCGAACTAAGAAACGGAGAATAGTGTTTGAGAGTTTTTATTAGTAGTCATTATCGTCCCGTCCAATATATTTGTAGTACCACTTATTACACATTATATTAATTGTTTATTAAATTAAAATGCTAACTGTAAACAATTGGTAACATAACAACTCGGTAATTCATAACCTATTTAGCGTCAGGTTTGAAAATGTTCAGAATTTTCACTACCGACCCCCTCATTACCATCCCCATATTCTTTGAATAAAGGGACGGAGTGAATAAATACCCCCGTCGCAGCAGACCTGCGTACTCAGCGAATTTCCAAACAATCTTGAGATATTGTATTTTCCCCATTAACACCATAGGAATGGGTATGTAGGTTGGCTGCCTTGGAATGTTGTTAGAAAATGTCAGTTTTGTTAGGAAATGTAATAGTTACGAGGTAAATGTCAAACTGTATCAATTTTCGGCACTTTTTAATTTTCCCCATAAACCCCATGGGGGTGAGTAAGTAGGTTTGCCGCCATATGGGTGTTGTAAGCAAATATCAGTTAAATCCTACCTAGTGGATGAACATACCAAATATTATCAAGTTATGGTGTTCTTTTCATTTTCCCCATAGACCCCATAGGGGTGAGTACGTAGATTTGAGTACGTAGATTTGCCACCATGTGGGTGTTGTAAGCAAATATCAATTGAACCTTACCAAGTGAATGTACATACCAAATTTTATCAAGTTATTCCAATAAATAAGCGAGATACAGGGTTTTGTTGATTTCCCAAAAGATTAACATGGAAAACCTATTTTTGGCTTTTCTCTGTAACCTGTTAAGCCAAGATAAAAATTCAAAATATTAAATTGTTTGTTTTTTTAAGCTCTTTTAAATGGTTTTAGTTAAAATTGTTGAATTTTGAAAATTAAGGTCCAAAAATGCAAAAAACCCATTTTTGACTCCTTTGAAATCTCATAAAACCCCGTTACCATAACCCGATCATGCTGGTTTGCGAACTCATGAAAATAGACCTAGCCTTACACCTTCATACCAAATTTCATCAAAATCGGATGTCCCTGTCAAAAGTTATCAGTACCACGGACACATAGATATATAGATATATAGAGATATATATAGGCCTAGATATATATATACATATATATGAAAATGAACGAATGGTGTTTTTGGCTTCTGAGAACCTCAAAATGAAAAAGTAACATGGTCCCGGGCTTAGGTGTTACCATGGCTACTACCGTAATAGCGTATTCCCTGTAGGGAAATTCGCTAAAAAAGGACAGTACTGTAATGATTGTTACATTACATTAACATTGCCTGTCCTTGAAACATTGCCTCATGTCCTTGGACAGTGTCAACATGGTAGCCTTCTGAGAAATGTCCGGCACCATAGAATAAGATCTATCATTGCTGATGAATTCAGATCCAAGTCGTATGAAGTATATGAGGAAGTATCAGCAATAGCAGAAAATGACTCAATTCGTAGAAGTGATATTATTGTGCTGGACAGAAAGAATAATAAAGGATACATTGTAGATCCAACAATCCGGTTTGAGACAAGTGAAGAACAGGCCGAAGAAGTACATTTGGAAAAGACGAAAATTTACAGCAAAACAATAAAATTCTACAAAGAAAATTATAAAATTGAAAATTTTGAAGTGTTTGGATTGCTAATTGGCTCAAGAGGAACTGTTTCAAATTTTGTTATGGACTTTTGGAAAAAATTTAAATTAGGCCTAGATCAAAAGAAACTATATCTCATTGCAGTAACCGCCGTAAAACATTCAGCAATAATTTTAAGAAACCATTTATATAATTAAATTACTTTGTATTAGTATTCTTTGTGTAAGCAACCTACGCTGGTAGGAAGACGTTAATTTATTAATAAATTATCAGATATATAAGAAAGTGGTTTGAACGCGCTATTAATAAGTTTAAACATTGTTACTTCACTATTACCGGTATTAATAATTACCGTATGAGTAGCCTAGATAATGTAAGATTGAACCTTATTATTGGAACTAACATAAAAAATTTAACTTTCTTATGCAAATCCAAAACTTATAATAATAGGCCTAGATAATTGGTTTGAAATCGAAACTACCTAAAAAAAATGAACATCTATGAACATGAGCCTATTGAAAAATGTACATCGATGTCAATCCTCAGGTACTCAGGTACTATGTCATACTCTGGGGGATGGCCAACAAAACGTCGGTCAATCGTCTTTTTGTTTTGGAAGCAACCTTTTGGTTTGAAAAGCAACCTTTTTATGTTGGAAACAAAATATTAAATTCTCTTCCATCACATATTACCAACTGCAATAGCATAAGTACATTTAAGAACCAACTTGAAAAGTTTTTGACTGAAAAATCTGTGTACGAGGTGGATGAATTATGTAAGATCTAAAGTTAATCCTGTCTCAATGAAGGATAGAATTAAGTACTGTTTTTAATCAGAATTTATAATTCTGTCCTGGTCAGGATACGTCAACGTATCCCATGACCTACACTACTGGGTCAACGGGACAAAGAGGAAGCACTGTAAGCACTGTAAGTTTTCAGGGTATTCTGGGCTTCATGAAAAACTATATATGTTGGCCTTTTCAAATTATTCCTCTTTAGTTTATTGTTGCCGTTTTGGTTTTTGAGGAAACGATCTAGACCTACTGTGATTGTGTACGTTGAGTTTGTTTATTTTTGAAAATGAGTGATGGGAGAAAGTGTGATAAATTATAGTTTTTTATTTCAAATGAAATTCATTTAGAACATGTAGCCTATACCTTCAATTATTTATTCAGTGTTCATAAAATAAGTGTGGAGAGATGTTTATTTAAACAGTCAAGATTAAAATTTTTTTGTTAAGCTTACATCTGGTTTTGAACCCACGCCACAGATCTGCAATACAAGGTAGACACATCGAATATTGTATTTTAAGATAAGTTACGGTAGCACATTTTATAACCTTTTAAAAAATAGGCCTCCTATATAACACTGTCCATGTGGGATTTTATTTTCATTTTGTATTTTTTTATATAAAAAGCTGCGTAGTTCTAAAAAATGGCAGGACATTTTAAGGTTATGTAATGGGCACTTGGAGGGTTAAAGATTTGCGTTTTCATCAGGAGTTACCAGCCTCTTAACTGGAGCAAAAGCTAGGCCATAACAAAGAGTACAGTGAGTTATGAACAGAATGTTATAGGCCTAAAATAAGGGAAGATCCCATTGGTCTTGTAACATAGCTCGAGGCCTAATTGTGTGTCAACTTGGAGGTAACTAACCTGCACATTCTTAGAGTTTTCTTTCAAGTGTCGTTTGAAATAGCCATAATAACATAAGATTACACATTCACTAGATAAAAAGGCTTAGCACTAAGTTGAACAAAACTTAAAAGCTGCTTAGCCATTTAATGGCATGTGAAAGTATCTTCTAACCTCTTCTAAAGTCGTATGATTAAAGTATTTTCTCTTTAACTGATACATGACAAAATTAAGTAGACTACTCAGTGGTATAATAAGGTGATCATTAAACAGATACTTTACCTTTACAGAGTCGAGGGGGTACATCACACAATGTTCCATAACCCCTGCAATTGCCCCAGCCGTCATGTGTGTTGAGACATTGGTGGTTGGAAGTGTTTCATAGTCTTCAAAGTTCATAATAGTCTGTTTTATAAAACTAACACTTCACTAAATAATCCTGCCTGTTTAGTCTTGGTTCATAACCACAAAAACAACAATTTTGAATTTAGTACACGACGAAAAGGGCACACACTGACCTAGGCCTCTACTCCATGCTCGTCGAAGGGTCGTGGTATTAAAACCACTTCGTCCACTTCTGTCTGTACACCTTTTCGTTTTCACTACTACCACTACCACTGCACCAAAGATCACCGATTGTGTAATCCAAGGAGGTTATATTCTAATACTGGAGGTAACACACAATGCTAAAAAAGCGAGCCGCTGATTTTGTTTGGTTGGCAATCCTGAAGTACCAATTTGAACTGTTTGCCCAAATGAACGAGTCAGCTAAGGGAATCAAATGAATTGTGAATCAATCGCCTGGTGAATCGGTTTTAATGGGCAATTTTTGGTAAGCAAATATGCATTAAAAGGGGGAAAACAAACAAAAACAGAAAATAAATTATATATAAGTATAAAAATTTATTTTGGAAATTTGGTAATCAGTTTCAAGTTATGGAAACATGTTTATTTTTATTTTTTTTTAATTAGTTAATTTACTTGATGATTTTGTACCGCATTAAAATTTGTATAATATGCAAGACAAGAGAATAAATTTTTTCGTGGTATACCTTTGTGAGTACTGAAATAGTACGGAATTTTGCAAATTAATGTAACCATTTCTAAGATCTAACATAGGTATAAATAAGTTATTAGTTCTAATTATATTTTTTGAACTATTTATAAAACAACAAATATTCACATCTTCAAATTAAATCAATAAGTTATCTCTTATTCTGTAAAATACCTAACGAATAAAATTGTTTAAATTCATGTAAGTTAGAATTAAAGACACACGTTATTATTATTCCAGAGTCTATATTCCTAATTATTGGTTAGCCGTACCGTACCAATTCATCGTTCATCGTTCCCAGAAGATTCGAACCATTTCGTTGATTCGAATATCTTTTAACTACCGTTCAAAGAACGACAAAACGGTACTTCAGGATTGCCAACCAAACAAAATCACCGGCTCGCTTTTTCGCCAAAATTAACCTATCAGTGTTACCTCCAGTATTAGAATATAACCTCCTTGGTGTAATCACTAAAACTTGAATGACCAAAGAGGTAAAAAGACTATCTACAGTAAAAACATATAGCAGAATCGAATATTCATAAAAATTTATGAAAATGTTATCACTCATTTATTTATTGTAACATAACATTTACTTCAATGTTAAAATGTTTTTTAAGTAATTGGGTCCAATCATGTTATAAGTCAGACTATGTTAATGTTGAAGCTATGTTGAAGTTATATGTTATGTAACAGACTATCATGTTATAAGTGATGTTTTACAAACTGTTGTATTTGAATTTTCTATGTTTTAATGTTTTTAGACCTAAGTAACATATGTACCTTATTGACGTGTCCTATGCAATCAATTACTTTGTATTTGTATTGTCTACGGGAAATAAAGAATTTTAGTACAGTAAAATTAGGGTTTTAGATCGGCAACTGATGTGCATTCCCAAAAATTTGATAAGAGCTTCTTTTAAGCACTATAATTAAAGATCCGATGAGTCCCCAAAAAATAAAGTTGTTTTTCACCTATAAAACCACTTTTCAAAATGGCGGTTTTTTGGTAATGGGATACATTTAGAAAAATTTAGTATTTATTTTTCTTTTTCACTGGCATTTCTCAATATAATGTTGTGACACTGCCACCGATAATTTTTTAATGGGAAGTAGTTCATTATGACCGGTTGTTAATTTTTGACCGCCATCTTGGATCCGCCATATTGGATGAAAGTTATTTTTTTGTAATATAAAGATAGTGTTGTGACACATCATTTCAAAGTAGATTTTTACGCTGATTACATTGCCGCAATCCGTTTTTGAAAATCTTGGTTCGTTTTAAAGATACACTCAAATAAAATCGACCCTATGAATTTCTTATGGACATTTCGAACTTTAAATATTTATTTTGCATTATTTTTCTTTTATATCTAGTTCTAATTGAGGAATTCTTTTCATTGTGACCTTAAAATACTCAGTAATATTTTTGGCATTGATTAAGGCTATTCTTCATTCCATTTGGAGGATATTGAGACGAGTTATATCCTTCTATTTAATAGAAACTTCAATTTTTTTTTTAATTTCGCTTTTAGTTAAAGATTAATATCTCAAGTTCTAAGTAAGACACAAAGTTAGTTCTGGTCTTAAAACAACTAGTACATCAATGTCTTTAATTTGAGTTATTGACCATTGAAATTCGTTGGATATTGAGTGGCTTATAACTGTCTAATCAACATAAAATTTATTGGTTCCTGAAATTCGTCTTCAGTTAAAGACGTACAACTCAAGTTGTAAATGAGATTCAAGGTTCGTTTTGGTCTTAAATTACACGGCACATTATTGGCTTTAATTCCATATATTGATTGTTAAAATTGCATAGGTTTAAGATGTGATATTATACACTTTTCAATAACAAATATTTCCATTTCTGAAATTTGGGTAAAGTTTAAAATTTACAAACCGTTTCAAACTAAGCCAATTCGAACGAACAAAAACTCTAAAGAAGCCCATTGATCCACTGAGTGATCTGATACCAAAATTAACAAATTATCTCAATTAGAACAGGATATATGAGGAAAAATAAGCAATAAATATGTTCAAAATTTGAAACGTCCATAAGAAATGTATGGAGAAGAATTTCAATTTCCGTATATCTTTGAAACGGAAAAATATTTTCAAAAACGGATTGTGGCATTGTAATGAGCGAAAAAATCTACTCTGAAATGATGTGTCACAACACTATCTTGACATTAGAAAAAACAACTTGTATCCAATATGGCGGATCCAAGATGGCGGCCAAAAAATAAAGATTGTTAAAAATAAAGTATTTAGTACCCAACAATTATTGGAGTTGGTCCCACAACATAATATTGAGGCGATGCACGTAAAAAATGAAAAAGGGAAGCTTTTTTCAAAATTTATTTCATTACAAAAGAACCGCCATTTTGAAAACTGATTTTATAGGTGTAAAACAACTTTAATTTTTGGGGACTCATCAAATCTCTTTTTCTAGAGCTTAAAGGAAGGTCTCCTAAAAATTTCATGGACACACATCAGTTGCCGATCAAAAGGTTGTTTTTGGCCTTATTTTACTGTACTATTTGAATTTGAATTGAATCAATTGAGATTGTGGTCTAATTTCGGCCAATAGGTGGTCTCTAGTAAAATCTAAATATCTTGTTGTTTTTCTAAGTAGGTGCTGAAGCCAAGCGCAAGAGTTGACAACGACTAATTTGAACACATAGCTATGATCCCAGTCCAATTTGTTCCAATCAATAATGGTTAGCGACAAATTTCTTTGGAAAAGATTAATCATGACTCAATGATGAGCCTTGTCCGAGGCCATCAATATTAGTATTTCATAACAAAGATCCACCAACCAGGTTTTAAAGGAATCATTAAATGAATCATTAAATGAATCATTAAAGGAATCATTAATCATCAATTGCTGACATGCTTCTCAAGTTTGTTCGCATTGCTTTTTTTGCTTTTTTTTCAATCGCACGCAGGGGTGGACTGAGCCGCCGGGACACCGGGAAAATTCCCGGCGCGCCCTTCCCATCAAGGCGCCCCGGCGCCCCTAGGACGAGATTTTTTTCATAAGGAATTGTAAAATATTTGTTTAAAGTTCAATATTTGTTAATTTTTTTTAACGATTATGTGTTTGCACTACGTGACTTGAACATAATACGTCTATCTTCATATAAATTGAATGTTCAACTTTGATAAACTGTTTCGTGTAGCAATGACTCGATATAGTTGGCCAACCTGTGCGGCGAAACAGCCGTCAGCCTGGGCGCGACATGATTGCGACGTAGTGAGTAAAGGTCCCAGGGTGATGATTTTGTCAAACCTTACACAAAGTGTATATTTGTATTTATTCTGGAATATTTACAATTTTGAATATAAATACGCGTATTAAAACGACTGTTGTAATCCATAATTTTAATAAATCGATAATTTTAACAGGTTAGGAACAATGCTGTATTTGCATTTTGCAGAAACTAAGCAGTTTCCAGGCAATCTTCGTTGCAATGACTTTCCTGATGATTTTTTAGCACACCACTCCACTTTACAGATTACCTGCAAACCAAGGATCTTGACTATGTTCAAGCATTGAGGCTAGTAAGCTGCACTTAGGAAAAAAGGCGCCTTTACCTAAGATTTAAAAGGTGCTAGGTCCAAGTTTGCCGATGTCAACAAAGCTGCAGTGGTCTTCGTTACTGAAATAACGAACAAAATCGAACACTTGCCGGGTACAGTTCCAAATATGGAAGAAATCATCATAGAAACAAAACTGCCTGGGGTGAGAGTAGGAAGAAGAAGAAAATTCCGGGGGAAACTTCATTAGGAGACGTGGCCTAAATTAGGCCGCCTAATTGAGGACAGCAATCGCCGATTTGGATTGGATCAAGATGGCGGCGGCTGATCCGAAACTTGTGTGTCCGAGGTGTAAAAAAGCGGTTAAAGAAAATTCAAGAGGACTGCAGTGTGACGGAATTTGCGATTTGTGGCACCATTCATCATGTGTGGACATTGACACGGTAAATTATAATAAAATTGTGGACTTAGGAGATAAAGTGAAGTGGATCTGTAAACCATGCTGCGTCAGACTTGAAACAATGAGAAAGCAAACTATCGGCGCTTTGGAGTATTTTAATCTCCATGAGTTGGTCGGTAAGCTAGTTACCCTAGTGAAGGGAGTCACTGAGGATAATTCTACACTAATTAATAGGATGGATAAAGTTACTCAGGATGTTAATAGACTGGATAATAGAGTCAAGTGCGTTTCAGAGGTTATCATAAACAAACCTGAATCGATTGGTGATATCGATAGTGTCAGCACAAAATCGAATGAAGTAATCGATTCAGATACCGAAACATCGATTCTAAATACTTCGATGTCAGTCCAACCGAAAGTCGACAATCTTATCCTTGAACAAGTGTCAAATGAAGTGATGGAATCTGTCGAAATTGAGCCATCACGAAAGCTTACTAGCGGTCCTACGAATACTAAGGATAATGACGGGTGGATTCTATCTAAATCACGCAAAAATAAAAAAGAATCATATGTAAGCAAACTAAAAACTGCTGTGAATAAAGAGAGTGAGTCTTCGTATAAACAATATAACCGACGGAATGGCGGAGTTGGAGTCTCGCACTATGCCAACGAGGACAAGAGGAACAGTGGTAAAATGAATCCGAAAAGTAATGTCAACAATAACAATGTCGTAATTGGTACTTCAGAAAAAGATGGCATCATTGCGGCAGGGCAAAAGAAAGCTTGGATATTTGTTGGACGCCTGAAAAGCGATACAACTGCAGAAGCTGTCAGTAATTTTGTGAAATAGTCCTTTCCCAATATCGAAATTAATGTAGAAAAACTGGAATCTAAAGGACTGAATGCATGCTTCAGGCTCTCAGCCGATCTTGAAAGGAAGGATGAATTGATGAATCCAGCAATTTGGCCTAAAAATACGTTGGTGAAACGTTTTTTATTCAGAAGAGGGAAGAACCATATTGCAACGTAATAGAAAATGTAGGAGTTAGGCCTGTTGAGGAACAAGCCCTCACAGTTAAGGATTCATTCTCCAGGGATAAACGTAGGCCTAACCTCAAAAACATTACAATCAGTGCAGTGAATGTGCAGTGCCTAAGAAATAAATGGGAATTAATCTCAATATTTGCAGATGAAAATAGTTGTGATATTTTATTCATTTCAGAGCACTGGCTCGTGCAAGAAGAAATCCAATTCTTTAAGAATCTGGACAAATTTAACTTAGTAAGTTTTTTCTGCCGGTCACAAAGTAAGAATGGTGGTGCAGCACTATATGTATCCAACACATTACACTGCAAACCTTTAAACCTGGAAAAATACTGTGTTGAACTGGAATTTGAAGTGGCTGCGGCCCTGATTGTGGAATACTCAGCTATAGTGGTGTCAGTGTATAGGTCTACTGCTGGAGAATATGACTGTTTCTTCGATAGGCTCGACTCCTGCCTAGCCTACCTCCTCAACCTTAAGTCAAATACTATCATCATTGGTGGTGATTTTAACATCCACTTAGAATGCCCTTCAAGGGAAGAAGAAACCTTCTCTAACATTCTTCGAAGCTACGGCCTCTACATATCATCTAGACGCCCCACTCGAGGAGTTGCTTGCTTAGACACCATAGCAACTAACCTGGACTCCTGGAACTACAAGGTCGAGGTGTTGGAGCCAGTCATTGCTGACCATAAAGCTGTAATCATGGATGTAACCCTGGATAAACTGGTAAGTGGTAACAATGTACCTAGGACTAGGCCTACTTATGATAATCAATTAAGCATTAAAAGGAATATAAATAGTAATGATCTACCACTACTCCGAAATGAATTGCTACATGTAAATTGGAATCAAATATTGTCACAAGCTGCACCGGAGGGTCACTTTGATTGTTTTTTTGATACCTTTCTGGAAGCGTTTGAATCTGTTTTTCCGGCCAAAATCTGTACCGGTAGGCCCAAACCTAAGGCTAGGATTGATGAAAGTAAACGTCCTGAGGTTAGCGATAAGTCATGGTATACCCAAGATCTATCTAGGTTACGTAGGTTTGTAGTTTTACTGCATGACCATTATAAGACTGCATGTGACTTAGCTTCTAAGGATAGATACTATAGCCTTTACTTAAGAGTGAAAAGAGACTATCAAATCAGGGTAAACGAAGCCAAAAAGCTGTTCAATGTGGCTAAAATCAGTCAAGCCCCCAACACATGCAAAGCGGCATGGCAGATCGTAAACAAACATAGGGAGCCTAGATGTGTGGCCAAGATCTCAGCCACCCCTGATCAATTCAATGACTTTTTTATTCAAGCGGTTAAGGACATTGTTGATAATTTGCCCCAGATACAGTTTGATCCAATTGATAATCTTGATGACACTTCCCCCTCCCTATCTTTTGAGACCTGGAAGGAGGTCAGCTCCAGCGACGTACGGAAAATTGTCAAAGGTTTTAAAGAATCAAATAGCCAGGATGTTCATGGGATTTCTAGTTCAATTTTAAAATCTGTGATTGACGTTATTGTGGACCCTCTTACAATAATCATTAATTCTATCCTCAGAAATGGCCTTTTCCCGAATAGTCTCAAGACTGCCCGGACAATCCCTATCTACAAGAAGGGAGATTCATCCATTTTATCAAACTACCGACCAATATCGATCCTGCCTACCCTGTCCAAAGTAATTGAGTCAGTCATGAAAGCTCAGCTCGTAGAATACCTTGAGAGCAACAACTTGATTTCTGAAGATCAGCACGGGTTCCGAAATGGACGTTCAACCACCTCAGCCCTCGCTAGTCTGACTAGCCGAATCTCAGAGGCTTTTGAGGACCGGGACTCAGTTATTTTAAGCTTATGCGATCTCAGTAAAGCTTTTGATGTGGTATCGCATGACATCTTAACAAGAAAACTGTCCAAATATGGGATTGGGGGAGTAGTACTGCGGTCAATAAAAGACTTTTTGAAGGGCAGGAAACAACTTGTCTCTATTGGAGGGGCGATCTCTAACATAAGAGAGGTTGAGCATGGGGTTCCACAGGGTTCAGTCCTTGGCCCTCTACTCTTCACAGTTATGATTAACGATTTAAGGCTCAATAGGCGAACGTTGCTTTTCGCTGACGACACTACCCTGTTTACCAGAGGTAGTGATATCTTACAGTTACGGGCTGAAGCTGACAACCTGATGGAGCGTGCCAAGGACTGGTTTGCCTGCAACAAGCTGAAACTTAATGAAGAAAAAACCCAGACCCTCGAATGCTCTTTGAAGACCGGAGCGCAGGGCGATGACACGGTGAAACTCCTTGGTTTTTGGATCGACAACAAACTAGGTTGGAATCAGCATGTATCTAACATCTGTGTGAAGCTGTCAAGAGTGACGTACCTGCTAAGGAAGCTTAAGGCAGTCATAACCAAACCTTACCTGCTCTCAATATTCCATGCGCTATTTCAAAGCCACATTTCATATGGAATCGTTCTATGGGGTCATTCTCCCTCGGTGTCTAACATCTTACTTCTACAGAAGAAGGCGCTAAGACTAATCACATCTTCTGGATACAGAGAGCACTGCCGACCAATATTTAAGGAGCTTGGTGTATTGACTGTCTATAGTCAGTACCTTTTCAGCAGCCTTGTCCTGCTCAAGCAGAACATAAAAAGCTTTTCTTTGAGACAGCACCAGCACAACCACAGAACCCGACATGCTGGAGACATCGACATGCCTCGTTGCAGGCTCAGTGGCACACAAAAAGCTTATCCTTACTACGCCATAAGGATTTATAATGAATTGCCCGAGGCAGTGCGTAGGCTGGAGCTAAAGGAATTCAAAACATCACTAAAAGAGTGTCTAGTGAGCAGGCCACTGTATTCGCTCAGTGAAGTCAGCGAAGTACCGCTTTTTAGCTAATCAGCCCGCCGCCATAGTGTAAATATTGTACATAAATATTAGTTTTAGTATCATTGACGCAACCTATCCGACAGTGTCGGTCAGCGGTGGAGGATCCAAGTATTCAAGTATTCAAGTAAGTAAGTAAGATTTGAAGTAACCATTTTTAACTGTTTTTTAGATCAAGCTATCGAATGTATGAACGAAAAGTTTTCAGCAAAACAAAGTCTATGCTTAGATTTAAAATATTTTGATCCCAAGCGGTTTAACAGCATTGACATTAACTCTTCTAGCTTTCAAAGGATAATAATAATAGAATTAGTTACCGATTGCAAGGAGGGGAAACTGGAGGATGAATTAGTATATTTTAATCACCGTGTCATCACCAGTTGTCGAAGCCGGTAAACATAACAGAACCAACCGATGATTTTGAAGGTGAGCTCTCGGAAGAAGAATTGGTTTTCAACTTAAATGATGACGAATAAAGAGACCCAAACGATTTTGCAGTAGGCATTCAGTGTAAAAGTGGTAAAAATGCAATACTTGCTTTAAGTGTGCACTCGACGTCTTACTTGAGTACAATGTTCTTGTTTTCAGGGCTGTACATGTACACGAATCTTTTTACAGTCTTTAAGTATATCTCTTGACATTACCAGCTACCCAAGTGTCATGTGAATGGCCTTTTGCAAAATTAAAATATATCAAAACAAGACTCCGTTCAGTCTGTTCACGACTCACTGATGTACACCTTCAGACCTCATTTCTCATGAACATGGAGGGAGATATATTTTTGTCAAGATCAATAATTATTAGATAATCTACAAGTTGAGTGAGAAGAATGAACAATTACGAAGACTTCTTCACTTCTAAACTGTTGGGATGTTGACTTAACTTTTATGGGCAGCAATATAAACAAACAGTAATGTAAATAAAATATGTTGGTTTTGATAAAGATAAAAAACTACGACTTTCAAGTTTAATATTTGCCTACAAAGCCTTCAAATGCTTATTGTAAAGTTATTCTTTCTTTCATTAGTTTGATTTTTAATATCAGTTTATAATGTTTATTGAAAATTAAGAAGTTACTGTTTTAACACTTGTTTGATTTACTGTATTTTACAAACTACAGTAGGCTAATATACTTCTATAGATACATTGTAAATTAAATTTTATGGGATTCTGTTATTATAATCATTAGAAATAAAGACCCCACCATTTTTTGTCACATGTTTCAACTATGTCATTTTCAATTAATTAAACTATAAACTCTTTAATATTGTAAGGTTACAATTTTAATTGCTAGAAAATTATATGATAGTCGAAACATGTATAATAAATGTTCTTTATTATGTACATAATAATATGAATGCCATATATATATATATGTATATATATGGCACCCCTCCGGGACCCATTCCACCGCCCTTTTCATAGTGTCAGTCCACCCCTGATCGCACGTACAGTACGGCACTAAGCTTTGGGGGCACTCGCCTGCTGTTCGTAGGGTATTACTTTTGCAGAAAAAAGCTGTTAGGGTCTTATGTGGAGCCTCGCAGCTGGAACATTGTAAACCTCTGATGATTCACCATGGAATCATGTCTGTGTATAATGTATATATATTCCAATGTCTCTTGGCTGTCAAGGCTCAGGAAACAAATCTTCCTTTAAACAATGATATGCACGATCACGAAACAAGATTTAACCGCAATATTTTTAGGCATAGGGTAAGACTTGACAAAACATTTAATTGTTTCCCTGTTTCAGGAATTAGATTCTACAATGCTTTGCCTCAAAATGTCAGACAAAAATCTTACACAAGCTTTTCTAATACCCTGAAATCCTGGATGTTGACAAATCCTTTTTATGATACAAGAGAATTTTGGGATGCTGACCGGACTATGCTTGACTAACTGTTTAGGCTAGTGCTTATGCTGGTTTTGAGGTATGCGAGTGGCATGCTTTTGTTTTGGAGTGATTATTTATTTATTTTTTTTATTTTTGTTTGTGCATGGTGTGCTGTTTTATAGACTTTTCTGGACTTGAATGCTGCATTTTGCATGGACTTGCCTGATTTGTGAGTCAAGAGGATGTGCTTTTATTTTTTGTTAGTTTTAAGTTAGTTTTTGTGACTTAGCCTATTGTAACCATTGAACGGCTGAATAAAATCTTGAATCTTGAATAAAATCACCTTTTACAGTCGAATTTGTTTAATGAGAAGCAAATAAGAAGACTAGGTGGACTATCTATGACACTGAACTTCTTTTATTTTTAGTATAATTGGACTTGTTCATGTTCGTCCACCGCAAAGAGGTTTGTTTACGTTTTTGCCTATCACATGACAAATTCCAGACACTTTATTTGTGGAATTTGTCACGTGATGGGCAAAAACATAAACAAACCTATTTGTGGTGGATGAACGTGAGCGAGTTCATTGTGTGTGTACTGTCAATCTTTTTATCATCAAAACATATAAACCAATATTGGCTATTTGTTTGTTTTTAACCATTTGATCCTCAACATTTTGAAAGTAGAAACCAACACATGATAATACTACAAACAAAGGAAGTTCAGCGTCAAAGATAGTCCGCCCAATCTTGATATTGCTTCTACTTTAAAAAAATCCAACTATAACACTCTACATCTACAGTTATATGAGTTGGAACACAATTAAAGTACAAATTTTGTCCAGTAAATTTTAATTCTGTACATGGCAGCAAAAAATCAACAACCCTTATTTTGGGCATGGCATTTTTGTAAACCTACATATTAATTCATATGGTGTTTATAGGGAAAACACAAAATATCAAATTACTATGGAAATTTGCTAAGTATAGTTGGATTTTTTACCTAGAAACGGTCAAGACTAAGTGGACTATCGTTGACACTGAACTTCTTTTACTTGTAGCATAAGCATGTGTCTCTTGTCAATCATGCATTATTGTTTATCAAAAAAATATATAAACAAACGTACATTGCCAGTTCTTTTTTTATCTTTTATTGTGGCTTGAAAGAAATCATGAAGCCAGACCAACAATTTTACACAAAAGAAACTAAATTAAAGTACAGAGATTCAAATGTTCATATAAGAGACAGGAATAAATTTGCGTTAGAGTTCCTTGGCACAAGGCAGCATACTAAGAACTACTATAATTTGAAATTATACTTTGAGAAAACTTCCGTTAAAAAGGCCACTAAATCACACCACAAATACATTTTTTCAGATGACAAAATAAATTGAACATCAAACGGAAATCCATGTTTTGCAATCTTCTGAAGAAGGAAAGACCTTTCTCTGCTAAATGTGGAGCACTCAAAGATAATATGGTTATGGTGTATAGTTTCTTCGACATCACCACTACAAAAACGACACAGAGGAGAATCAATTTTACGTATTTGGTACATTGCCAGTTCGTTTGTTTTGGTTGAACCTCAACATTTGACAATTAATTAGAAACATATGATTATGCTACAAGTAAAAGAAGTTCAGTGTCAAAGATAGTACACCTTAGTCTTGACGGCCTCTATGTGAAAAAGCAAGTTGCGAAGGGGGTATTAAATCATTGACTATTGATACTACGTCTATGATGATACGTCTAAAGTCAATGATTAAATACTGAACTAAGAGGCAAAAGCTTTTATCCTTCCCTATTTTCTCTGCCCTTATTTTTTATGTAGCCTATATTTCCTTATTCCTCAATACTTTTGGGTAAATTTGAATTTAACAAGACAGTGCACGAATTGCCTTATGAACATTTTCAACATCTAAGCGAATTTCCATTTCTTTTTCATTTCTTTCATATTTTCATTTCTTTGGATACTTATTTTGTATGTACACTATCTGTTTTCTTTTCTTTAATGATCCATGAATAATATATGAGTATTATTAATTGCAAGTTACAGAAAATAAATGTATTGTTTTACTTTATTTAGGTACGGTATACAAGCAGTTATAAGCCTATATGACAAATTTGATAAAACCTTCACTTTGGCTGGTCTGAGAGTCCTTATTGGAGAGAGCTACTATGTGGTTTTAGGTGTATTTTGAAATGGCTAAGCTTACAGTGGAGCTGCAATGGTTTAGCGCCCTCTGGATTTAGCTTTATAGAGAGATCATAAATGTTTTATTTTGGTTTAATTTTAAATGTACTGACGCAGGTGCTATGTACTGCAGAACATCTTTTATTTATTTATTATTACTTTAAGTTTGTAGCTTTCTATGATAGCCATACTATATACAGAGTGTCACTAGACAATAGACAAATATCTTTATTCAAGCATACATAAAAATGTACAAGAATGCGTCAAGTTTTTACAAATATTTTTTAGCCTGCTCTCAATCCACCTTTACTTTCCAGTCAAATCAAAACATTATACAACTTAAGGAGTATTATTCTTATAAAAATCTTCTAGATTGTAACATGGCAAATTAATTAGGAAATCTCTGAGTTTGTTCTTAAATCTTGAAAAATCCACTTCTTCCTTTATGCCGCTTGGGAGGAAGTTAGTGAATTTCACCCCACTATATGTTGGACATTGTTTAAACTTTTCTTTGTTATGTATTTTGATTGCAAAATCACCCTTATTTCTTGTGTTATAATTATGTACATCACATTGCCTTAATAATTTGTTTTGATTGATTCGTACTAGAATTATTGTTCTGTAAATGTAAAGGCTATAAACTGTCATGAATTTTAATTCTATGAAGTGTTCTTTACACGATTCAGTTTCTTTTAAATTTAACATAGACCATACTGCTCTTTTTTGTAAAACCAATATTTTATTTAAATTAATATTACTAGCTCCCCCATATATCTCAATTCCATATGAAATATGGGAGTGTAAAGTTGCAAAATATACTGATTTTAATGCTTCTAAGCTACATGTTGGAGCCAATCTTTTAATAGCAAATATGCCGGATGTTAGTTTTTTACAAATATGATTGACATATGTAGTCCAGCTCAATGTGCTGTCCAATACAAGGCCGAGGAATTTTGTTTCTTCTACAAAATTACTATGACTACTGAAGTTATTTTGGATTTGATCTGATAGTCTGCAAGTAAAGTGTAGCAATTTAGTCTTATCTTCATTCAGGAGAAGTTGTCTATCATTTAAGTAATTTTTTAGTATCTTAATTGAGTCTTCACAATCACTTTTTGCAACGGTTAAGTTTTTGCCAAATACACTCATACTAATATCGTCAGCATATAAACATATTTTGCTATTTTTTATTTGGCTGTAAATGTACTTTGGCATTCCTCCCAAGTAGCATAAAAACAAAAACGGACCCAAAACTGAACCCTGTGGTACTGAGTAATTGATGTTTTTAGTTTTGGATTTAGCATCATAAAGATAATTATTTTCCAGATTTTTAATACTAACATATTGATGTCGACCCTCAAGATATGACTTTATCCAATTTAGTTCTTTACCAATTATTCCATAAGTTTTTAATTTATTAAGTAGTAATGTATGATTAACACTATCAAATGCTTTAGTCATATCAAGAAAAACTCCTAAAGTACAATTTCCTTTATCTAAGTTTTCTAAAATATTTTCAACATAATAAACTAAAGCAGTCAGTGTTGATCTATTTTGTCTATAACCATGTTGCTCTATATCCAGTAAATTATTGTGCTCAAAATAAGTAATCAGTTGGGTAAGCATACATTTTTCCAAAATTTTTGAAAACGAGGGTTGGATTGCCAATGGCCTGTAGTTTAAAGGGTCAGTACGATCCCCTTTTTTATGTACTGGTATGACTTTGGATATCTTAAGTTCATTAGGATATATTCCCGTTATTATTGAAGCATTAATTACATGGAGCAACGGTTTAATAATTTCTAATTTAACTTCCTTAATCAGTTTCATATAGGAATTTCGTCATGACCAGCAGACATTTTGGGTTTTATTGAATCTATTATTTTTATTAATTCTCTCTCGTCAATTGTATTAGAGCGAAATTTATAAGGGGGAGGGTCCTGACTGCAGGTTGTAGGTGTGCCATTGTTACTCGTTAAATTTGGTAATACATATTTGTCTACCATTTCAATAAAATTTGTATTAAGTACATTTGCAACATGATTAGGGTTCTTTATCATGGTTCCGTTCTGACTTAGAGTAATGTTAAAAAACTCTTTTTCTTTGTTTCCCTTCGTTTCTTTATTTATAATTTGCCATGTTGTTTTATTTACATTAGTGGATGATTTTATCTTATTATTGAAATATGTTTTCTTTTTACTTTGAATAAATCTTTTATAATGTCTCTTTTGTTTTTTAATATTTTTCTTTAAATTTTCATTATTTTTGTTTTCTCTAAATTCTTGGTTCATTCTTATAAGCTTTTCCCGCTCATTCATAATTTCATCATCAATCCAATCTTTTCTTGTTTTGTTGATAAAAATTTTTTTTACTGGGAAGTGCAGATTAAAATAGTATTTTATTATATTATAAAAATATGTAAACTTAATTTCAACAGGGCTAAGGTACAGTTCATTCCAGTCATAGGTGTTTAAGTCTTGTTTGAAAAGAGCAATATTATCTTGTGGAAATCTCCTGCCTGTTGTTATTGTTTTATTTCTTGACCCTTTATTCTTAGAATTCAATATTTTAAATATAATTCCATCATGATCTGAGAGTGCAGTGATTAAACATTCAACATTAAAGTTTGTTTTGTTAAGATTGGTGATGAAATTATCAATTGCAGTTTCACAATTTTCTGTAACTCCCGTGGGTATTTTTACAGTATAACTAAAACCATTCATTTTTAAAACATTTACAAACTCAACTTTTTTCTTACCTTCTTTCATTATATCTACATTAAAATCTCCTCCCAACACTATGTTACAATTTAACTTAACTAACTCTTCCAAAAAAACATTTAATTTACATAAAAATTGTTCTATATTTTCTGATGGTGTCCTATAAATACCACCAATTATATATTTCATGTTACCAACCTTAATTTCTACTGCACAAGATTCAAAAATCATTTCCTCATTTAAAGCATCGATTCTGTTTATCGAAATATTTTTACAATAATCTATTCCTTCAGATAATAATATTAATACACCCCCACCCTTAAAATTAATCCGTGCATGAAAACCAACTTACTATTTTATAGCCTGGAATTTTTACCCTACTTATTTCATCCTCTTTAAGTTTGTGTTCCGTTATTATTATCAAATCTGGCTTAATTTTCTCTAATGTAATGTAATGTAATTAATGCAATGTAATTCTCTAATGTAATGTAATTAAAGAATCAATTCGAGATGCAAGATGTTGAATATTTTGGTGGTAGACAATGAATTTCTTTAATATAAGTTTGTTATTATTATTTCTTGTTAAACACCCACTAGTAAATTTTGTTCCAAATTCAGTATTCTTATTCTTATTACTACTAGGGGTACCTGTGCAGCGCGATGCGCTGCATACTTCAGAGTGCTTGGTGATCAAACCTTGTTCCATGGTAATTTACTTATTTAAAAAAAATTAAATCATACTGCGAATTAATTTCCATCTTGTCAGCGTTTGATCAATCAATGTTCTTCACTTATTTTCCAACTTGTTACTGTGATATAGTGTTGAAATTTGGTGGTTTTCGTAGGTGTTTTAATATGTGCAAAAATGTGCAACAAATTTAAATTTCTGATCAAATTTGTTTTGTATAACAGTGAGCCAATTTTTAAATTAACACCAACAACCATAACTATTCCTAGTTCACCAGCTGTTTAAAACCCAATGCCCAAATTTAAAGTCTTGCTTTAATTTTTGTTAAAAATTAAACAGCCTCTGCATAAAAACTCCTATAAAATTTTGAAAAAATTTACAGATGTTGGATCTAGATAGTTTATCACACAAAATCGTAATTGACAACAAAAGGAAAAGCAATATTTAATTACAACTCCCCGGTCCTGTATGAGTTGTACAGCACTCATTGAGACTGTTTTTGTAGTTTAGTACTGTATGAGTTAGTATAGTCGACATAGTGAATAAGTCCACACTATTACAATTTATAACGAACGAAAACCTCTTTAACTTAACTTTCCATGGCATTGCAGGATGTAAATAAAGAAATCACAAAAATTAAGAAAATCTACATCTTTGTTGGTGTGGTCCATTTTGGTTTGATGTGGCATTTTTGTTAAAATTTCTCTTTATACAAACAATTTTTGCAATAAGCTTGTTATCTATAGGCCTACTGGAGGGAAAAAATCTTTTAAATGTTGTCTCAGGTGTTTTAATATGTTCTGCATACATTCTACATTAAATAGTATCACAGTAAACAGGTTATTATTAAATTTAGTCCAAAAACTAACTATTCCTTTTCCTAGCACACATCATTTTAAAAACCAATGTTTAGTGTTTTAATTTTAGTTAACTTTCGTTGTTGTTTCAATACCAATCTGTTAACCCATACGAACCAATTCAAAAATTTCAATTTCCAAACTTGTTTATGTACAGGAAAATTAAATTTTCTGGGGTTAAGTTACTAAAGTAATTTTTTGTGTTTAAATACACATAATTACAAAGTTCAAGCAAAATCTACATTTTAAGGGAAAAGGTAAAACACACATTTTGTTCCACACAATAGACACTCCTTGTGTATGTAATTAAGTTGATATTTCAGTACCAGTAGTTCAACTGCTTCTATTCAGTTAATTTTTAACATGTGTTTGTTTGTTTTATTATCAACAGCTGTTTTATTTTGTAATTTATAGTTGAATTAAAATCAAAAGAGTATTGGGACTCTCGGTGCTTCGGCAGTGTTCGGGTACGTTCGGGACTAGTCGGCTCCTGTAAGTAAACAACTACAGAGTTGTTCAAATGAACGAATCAATCAAGTGAATTGAATGAATCATATGTCATTTTCTAAAAGAGTCATTTGAATCAGCGACCACAGAAAATTCTTTGTTCGCCGATTATTATCGATTGTAAAATGATAACTTTGTTTCGATCGCGATCTGAGAACCAGGCAGATGTTTCATCGGTTTTGTTTACAAGGTTTCATATCTTTTTTATCATACGAAGGTTAGCGTTATTTGATGGATCTCACAAGTACCTACCTATAGGTACTCACAAGTACATATATAGTTCCTATTTCATACTAAATTATTATTTATTCTCTATTTTGTTACATAAATATAAAAAAATTAAGATAATTGCTTATAACCTTGTAGAGTTTTTTTTTTTTTTTTTTTTTTTTTTTTTTTTTTTTTTTTTTTTTTTATTTGTCAAGCTATTTCATCTATTTTACAATTGTGAATGAGGCTTATTAAAATGGCCAAGAAACTATAAATAGAAATTTAACCCTCAATTTACGCCTTTACATTTGACGACACAACAAATGAACGACCCCGACACGGTATTGGTGATGGTGAGCACCTTTGACCATATAGGTTTCCACGTTCGCTACCAGCCGCAGCATATATGCGGCATTCAGGCTACTCCCTCAGTCCACCAACAAAATCATGGACCTCTTGTAGACCAGCCCTAGTGGCTGTGTCTTACGCCACAGACTACGAATGGAATCAATATAATCTGTCCACAAGAGTTGCCAACTGGCCAGGAACGTCAGTGATCGTCCTAGACACAGACCAAGCGCCGCACACACGCGGCGGACAAGGCGGACGCAATCGGTTCACAAAATGGAACAATGATGTCTGACGTAGGCCTACATTGAAAGAATTTGAAAGCCACATTTGAAAAGCGGGGCATTTTACACTTTAGAGTAGTGGGAGGACGGGTCACGTGATGGGAGGGGAGGCGCCACAGTAGGGGTAAAGCCGAATGACCCCGACAGAGGTGGTCAGTCATTCGACGTCGTCTTACCTTGGTTGAAGAAACCATTACTATTTATTATTACTACGATTTATTAATAAAGGTTTTATAAATAATTTATATATGAAATATTCTACTTCAACTATTAAAATTAATAATCGACTACCTTACCTGGGCGAAGAAACAATATACCGTAACTAAATTGATTAGCTTTCATCCACTGCCTAATTATCCAATCAGTACATCACATTAGTGAGAAACCAACGTACAAAATCAAATGGTATAATTCATCAATCGTAATTCAATTGTGTTAATAGATTATAGGCATTTACGTCACGCGAACCCTGTAATTAACCTTTTTTTCAAACTGAGTGTATCCCTGGCAACTTAACTCTTTTTTTACTGTTACGTACAAACTTAAAATTAATTAAATATTCAAGTGACCCAAAACTACGTCACAGGATATTAACGTCAAATAATCGATGAAATTCGATTTTATCGCATCAAGATGGGTGTAGAAAAACAGCTGTATCATACGGAAAAAAGAATGGGTTCAAAATTCTATTCGGGAAAAAGATCGATTCAAATGAATCAATTCGCTAGATGAGCCGAATTTTCCATTAACAGCTGATTAAAACAGCGGGTTTACCCGAGTGTTGCCGAACACTGCCGAAGCACCGCCAGTCCCAATACTCTTTTGATTTTAATTCAACAATAATACAAATTGTTCCCCATGTTAATCTTATGGACAAAAAATGATCTTTGAGGGCTTCCCGTGAGCTTCAGAATTACAATATCAAAAATCTAAAACCTTATTGCAAAACTACAAACTGAGACCATTCTTTTGACACCTCAAACTTTAAAATTGGTCCAGAAATAAGGGAGGAGTAGTGTTAACAAAAAAAGGGCATCACGTATTATATATATAGATTTGTCAACGTATTACTATTTCTACTGTTAACTCCAATATTATTTTTACAGTTATTCTTATTTTTATCAAAACTTAATTTAAAGGTGGAAAGAGAATCATACTTCCTAAAAAACTAGAGTCTGTTTTGTTGCTCTCTTGATTAGGAGATAGAGTTAGTTTCAGTTGCAGATGGCTTGGCGCCACATTCACTGGTTCACTTATCACTTTATTGCCCATAACACTGCTTTTATCACAACTTTTTCCTTCTTGAGTTGCTTTAACGACACCAGAAGACTCAGCTTCAGGTTTGCTGTTCGCTTTTAGAGAGGATGAAGTCCCATCAGTTGTCTCTGTTGTAGGGCATGTGTCGGGTGCTGATGAAGATAACGGCATAGATCGTATTCTTTTTCCCAGTTGCTGTTGTTTTCTTGTCTCTGTATTTGGACCAGTGAATCTGTCATCGCCAGATTTTTGTCCTCCATAACTCTTGACATATTCATCCACAATTATTTGCTTTAGGTATTGAACAAAAGTTGATTGCTTCAGACCATTTTTAAGATATTTCTTGGGGTCATTCTTGCCAGTTACTATAAATACGCTAGCTCCAGTTGATTTTTGAAATTTAAATATATTTTTGATAAAACTCTTGGGTGAGACACGATCTCGGTTGCATCCCATCGTTGAACATATCAGGGTTTGTAGTTTTTTATCTTTAAAATCTTCTGTTAATTGGGAAAAGGCTACATCGTAGTTACTTTTATATTCAGTCAAGTTGTTAGAATTTTGAAAATATTTTGGTTTTGTAACCAGACTATGAACAGCTGCTCCCATTTTGGTTTTCTGGTACGTCAAGTTACTAAAACAATAGTCCTCCTTACTCGGTCTTCCAAACTTGTCCCTAAATACAGTCGCAACCCCTTGGCTCATGTTTTTCTCATGATTATCAAAATCTGCTGAAATGCAGTGAGCATAAGACACCTCAGGGTTGCAGCCATATTTATCAATGCAGGTGGCCATCGCATCCTCAACTACTCTTAGAGAGATTTTTGTTTCTAATTCTGTTAATCCTTTTGTCAGTTTGAGGTTTAAGGCGAAGTCAGCAATTCTTCTGCTTATCAGCTGCTTTCCATATTTACTTAGATGCTGCCCATGAACAGTAAAAAATTTTCGTGTAAAGTCGCTAATATTATGTACATTAAGATGTTTCATTTGCTTCAATTTTTTGTTAACTGCAAATATTTCTTTATTGATAGGGTCGTCTCGTGGCAAGTCAAAACGGAAAGGCAGCGAAACGTAAATAATATTTGTGTGACTGTTAGCAATGGAAAATTTATTTAGTACCTCAGGAATGTTTTCTTCTTTACTTTTCACTCTCTCTGATATGTCTCCGATGTCATTTGTTCCTGCTATTACTACCGCAATATCGTCCTTCTTAAAGTCTTTTATCATGTTAGCTGTTTTTTCTAAAATATGATTTAGTTTACCCCCTGGGCTAGCTGAAACGAAGGTTTCAGTAGATCTAGGCATTAATGATTGTATTAAATTTCCCAATCCTTTACCATGACTGTCTGCAAACACATATAATTTGGAATGCTGAGATTGACACCCTTCTTTGTAAGAGGAGTTTTTCTTAGTTGTCTCTAATGATTGTTTATTGTTTCTTTGAATATTAGTATTTGCTGCATATTTTTTCCTATTTGCGTATTTTTCCTGCTTGCAGTAAACTTCAGTTTCATGTGAGAGTGTATCTTGATCTGGAAATCTTTCATCTTCTGGTTGTTGATTGATTAGAGATGAAAACCTGTTTGTTGTTAATGTGTAATAGGTGGCAGCATTTTTAGGCCTTGATGCGTTTTTCTGGTACCTAAAACCATCATTAATGCTTTGCGACTTGAGTTCAGTTGTTACAGCCAATTGTGAAGTTCCGATAGGGGTACACATATTCAAAGCTTCATGGTTAATACTTTTCTCAACCTTTTGATGATGTACATTAGACTGGTTGATATTTGGTGAAGTCATCATTTTACAGATAGTGTCTTTAGTTAAATAAAGTGTTGGATTGTAGAAGAGCATTGCCAATTGAGCTCGTTTCAGGATCAAAGTGCTTTGTGTAATGTCTGGAAGTAGGTTCTGTAGTGATTTTAGTGTATCTTTTCCTTCCAATAAACATTGAATTATTATTTCAGTAAAAATAATCAGGTAGATACCACAATCAAAACCGTTAAACTGTTGAGGAACCTTCACTGGCGTTATTTTACAGGCTTTGTTTTCACCAATCACTGTATGCCAGGCTGAGCTTATCTTCAATGCATGATCGTAGTTTAGTTGTTTTAACGAATCAAAGTAGAAGAATTCTTTTCTTTCAGCAATATACAGTAATAAGCTCCAATGTGACCCTGAGCCACCAGGTTTGTCCACAGCTGGAGAATCATTCGCTGGGATTAACACATGGGTTTTGTTCTTTAAATCTAAGTTATTGAGGTAGTGATGGAAGTCAGTAAGACATTTAATAGCTTGAGAAATCATGGGGTCTATTAGCTCAATGTTTGTTTCCTCATTTGCATTATTTTTATTGATAACTGTATCACTTAATAGTTTGTAATAAAACTGGATTGCATCATCTGTAAGCCACTGGTTTCCCAGGATCTCCAGAGCTATTGTATCTCTACTGAGATAAGTTTTCGACTTATTAGAATTGTAGTTGGTCGTCACATTCATATTAGTGTTTTCAACTGGGTCCAATACTATCACTGAATTCAAGGAGGCAGCAGTGCCTGTATTATTTGGGGTACTGTTGACTGTATTATTTGGGGTACTATTGACTGTATTATTTGGGGTACTGTTGACTGTATTATTTGGGGTACTATTGACTGTATTATTTGGGGTACTATTGACTGTATTATTTAGGGTACTAGTAACTGTATTATTTGGGGTACTAGTGACTACATCATTTGGGGTGCTAGTGAGAGAAGATTTACTTGACAATAATACAGAGCTTTCACTCAAAAAATCCTGGTTTGATACTCTGCTAGGTTCCTTATCATCATTGGTATCAGCTGAACATTTTCTATTTGTACTTTTTACTGTTCTTTAAAAATCAACATATGATTTATTTTTGTTTGTAAATATTATCATTCTCACAAAATAAAGTTTCATTGTTTATCTTTCAGCAAACCTCATGTATTTTATTTCACAGTGGTATTTTTATACAATTTTCATAATTTAACAAGGTTTTAACATGGTCCTTCGAGCAATGGATTTATTTTACATACAGTTTACTTAAGTTTGAGTAAGTTTGTCAGACATTTTTGTATTTCTCAACAAAATATTTTGTATTTCAAAGCATGACAGAACTTAGATTATTACAAAACAAGAGAGCTTCAATTAAAGGCTCTATTACAAAAATGAAAACATTCATTACTAATTTTGATGTTAATACAGGTGACATATCTGACGTTAAAGTAAGAAATGACAAGTTAGAGCAACTATACAATGAATTTGTTGATATTCATCACCAAATAATTATGTTGACTCTAGATGACACTGACAACAGTTTTGATGACTTTGAGGATAGCTACTACTCCTTAAAATCATCTTTTGAAAAGGTTTTGAAAACACAAAACTATATTTCACCCCCCGCATCAAATGATTCAAGTAATAGTTGTTTAAATGGACACTCACAAGATTCAGGTTTCTTAAACCTTCCAAAGTTACACTTACAAGTTTTTGATGGAAAATTTGAAAATTGGGTTTCTTTTTACGATTTATTTAAGTCAACAATTCATGAAAATCAGAAATTGTCGGATATCCAGAAGTTCTATTACCTCAAGTCAAGTTTAAAGGGGGAACCTTTAAATCTTCTTTCAACTTTGCCTCTCACAGAATCGAACTATATAGTTGCATTTGAACTTTTAATGGATAGGTATTCAAATAAGAAAATAATTGTTAACACTCACCTCAAAGCATTATTTTCCTTACCAAATGTAAGTTCATTGTCAGATTTGAAATCACTACTAGATATCACTAATGTAAATGTTAGAGCACTAAAGAATATTGGATACAAAACCAATGAATGGGATGTGATTTTGGTTTATTTACTCTCATCCAAATTTGATCAAAAGTTGAGAACTAAATGGGAGTTAAGTAATACCACTAAAGAAGTTCCCACTTTTGCACATCTAGAGCAGTTTATTAAGCAGTACATTCAAGCGTTAGAAACTTGTCAAGATCAAAAACCTAAATCTCATGCATCAGGTATGAATCCTAAATCGGGTGCATTCAAGCTTGTTAGGGCAAATTCAACTGAAATGTGCAAAAGTGATACTTTGTGTCCATTGTGTTCACAAAACCATGCCTTATTCAAATGTAAAGATTTTTTGAGTCTCAAACCATATGAGAAAATGCAGAAAGTAAAGCAACTTCATAGATGTTTCAACTGTTTGTCAGGGACACATATGGTAGACACTTGTAAGGCATCTAAATGTAAGATCTGTTCAAAATCTCACAACACTTTGTTACATATTTTCAAGGAGGAAAAAACTCCTAAACTTGACTTGATTAATAACGATTCCAGCAGCACTGAAGAAAAGGAGCAACCAACCAAAGGTAATAATATCAAGACAGGTACAAAACTATTATCTGCAGGTATAGGTTCTCCAACGAGAGTGTTGCTGTCTACAGCCATGATAAAGGTAAAAGACTCTCATGGTGAGTATCAATCATGTCGTGCTCTCATAGATCCCGGCAGTGAGGGAAGCTTCATTTCACAAAAGTGCTTTCAAAGATTGGGTTTGTCTCGACAGCCATTCAATGTTTCAGTTCATGGAGTAGGTAACAGCCACGCGGGTTATACACGAGGATTAACTTCACTCATCATTCAAACTAAACACGATGAAAACATTCAAGTCAAAGCATACATCATGAACAAGCTAACTAATGTCTCATCACTTAATACATCCATTGACCATTGGTTTCATATTCAGAACCTCGAACTTGCTGATCCATATTTTTATAAATCAGGTCCAATAGATATCATTCTTGGAGCCGACATTTACACAGAATTGTTACTTGACGGTATAGTTAGAGGTCCACAAAACACTCCATCAGCTATTAACTCTAAACTAGGTTATTTATTATCAGGCATAGTGTCAGATTCACCCTCAAGTGATATCCATTCATTCAGGTTAGCAATCAATGACAATGACATAAGCACTTCATTAGAGCAGTTTTGGAAAATTGAGGAGGTCAATCATGAGCCTACTTCCAACTTTCAAGAGAACGAAATCTGTGAAAATCATTTTCAAACCACACATTCTCGAAATGAATCTGGAAGATTCTGCGTTCGTCTTCCTTTTAAACCATCAATTTCTGAATTAGGTGACTCATTTTCAACAGCTTTGAGCAGATTTAAACGGTTAGAGTCAACACTAACACCAGAAAAATGTGAAAGTTATCAAGCATTCATGAAGGAATATATTGATTTAGGTCATATGCATCCTACCCCAGCAGAAAGTTCATCTATCAACATGTCCAATAAACAAGCTTATTATCTTCCCCACCATGCTGTTTATAGAGAAACAAGTTCAACAACAAAGGTCAGGGTGGTCTTTGACGCTTCATGCAAAACTACATCAGGCACCTCGTTAAATGATCATCTTTACGTAGGTCCAAAGCTTCAAACAGATATCATGACGTTACTTATACGATTTCGGTTACATCAAGTTGTTTTCACTGCAGATATTGAAAAGTTTTACAGGCAAATTTTAGTTGCTAATCAAGACCAATCTTATCAAAGAATACTTTGGAGAACATCTCCAAAAGAGCATATACAATCTTATGATCTGTCCACGGTTACATATGGAACATCATGTGCTCCTTTTCAATCCATTCGATGTTTACATCAACTCTCAGATGACGTCAAAGATCATTCTCCTGAAATAGCTAGGATATTGAAAGAAGATTTTTACGTTGATGATCTAGTTAGCGGATCTGATAGTGTAGATCATGCTTTGTCAATAAAAAATCAATTAAACGAAACAATGAATCAGGCAGGTTTTACTTTACGAAAGTGGTCATCAAATGTGAAAGAAATCCTAGATGAAGTAACACCCAGCCAGTCAATATTTCATTTTCAGTCAGAAGACTCTCTAATAAAGCTGTTAGGGATTTTGTGGGATCCAAACCGGGATGTGTATCAGTATTCAATTAACTTATCTGATTTACCAAATCAAATCACAAAACGAAGTATTTTATCTGAAATTGCACGTCTATTCGATCCATTGGGGCTATTATGCCCAGTTATGACAAAAGCTAAGCTTATCATGCAACAAACATGGTTATTCAATAAGAATTGGGATGAGTCAGTTTCCGACAATTTGTCCGATGAGTTTATCCAATATCGCAACAGTTTATGTCACCTCAAAAATCTCCAAATACCTAGACCGTTGATTTCATTTGGCTCAGACTTTACTTATGATTTATTTGGCTTTTGTGACGCTTCGGAGAAAGCTTACGCTGCAGTTTTATACTTGAGAAGCAAGTCAACATTTCATGTGCAAGTTCAGTTGATTTGTGCTAAATCAAGAGTTAGCCCCCTTAAGAAAGTTACAATTCCCAGGTTGGAGTTATGTGGATCCCTATTACTAGCTCAACTAGTCAGTAAGGTTGGGCCACATTTACCTATTTCAAACACATACTTATTTACGGATTCAACAATTGTACTAGCATGGATTTCTAAGCCTCCTAACACATGGAAGACTTTTGTCAGTAGCAGAGTTTCTCAAATTCAGTCGCTTACGAACATATCAGATTGGAATCATGTTTGCTCAGAAGACAACCCTGCGGATTTAGCATCTAGAGGTGTTTTGGGGGAAAGTCTCATCAACCAGGATCGGTGGTGGTTTGGGCCCTCATGGCTCTTAGACAAAGACTTAGAAATCAATTCACATGTTCATGAAGAAGTTTCAATTGTACCCGAAAAACGTTCTGTAAAATGTTCATTACTTACACAAGACAACAATAGTGAGTGGTATCTTAAATTTAGTTCATTCACCAAGGCTATCAAAGTAACTGCATACTGTCAACGTTTCATAAACAATCTCAAACAACTGAATCAAAGCGGATCCCTTACACCAAGTGAGTTAGAAGATGCTCTAATGTGCATAATCAAACAAATTCAGTTTACAAATTTTGACGAAGAAATAAGAAGTTTGCAAAAGAAGAACTGTGTGAAGCATAACAGTAAACTTGCAAGTCTCAATCCATTTCTAGACAACAAAGGAATTCTTAGAGTGGGTGGACGTATACAACGCTCCAATCAACCATATGAAACAAAGCATCAAATCATTTTACCCATTAAACATCAGTTTGTTCGGTCTCTCGTTGTACATTTGCACAATATTTATTTTCATGCTGGGATACAGTTCATTATGAACACTTTGAGACAAAAATATTGGTTGATTGGTAATGTAAGAAATCTAGTTCGTAATGTCATTCGAACATGTTCACGATGTTGTCGATTCAGTAACACGTCTCCTCAACCTATCATGGGTAATTTGCCAGAATCAAGAGTAACGTTCATTCGATGTTTTCATTCTACTGGTTGTGACTTTGCAGGACCCTTCTTAACAAAACAGGTTAATTCGAGAAGCAGGATTCTTAGGAAAAGTTATTTAGTTGTTTTCATTTGTATGTCAGTCAAAGCTGTTCATTTAGAATTAATTGCTGACATGACAACTGACACATTCTTAGCAGCTTTGAATCGTTTTGTTAGTAGAAGAGGCATCCCTGAACATATTTATTCCGATAATGGAACCAGTTTTGTTGGAGCAGACAACACCATAAAAAGATTTGTAAAGGAAAACCAAAATGAAATCAGTGAATTTTCATCGGCTAAAGCTATTAATTGGCATTTTATCCCTCCTCATGCACCTAACATGGGAGGACTTTGGGAATCGGCTGTAAAGTCTGCTAAATTTCATTTAAAACGGGTAATTGGAAATCAAATATTAACGTTTCAAGAACTTAATACTTTAATCATACAAGTCGAAGCAATACTCAATTCACGACCTTTGTGCAAAGTATCTAACGATCAACATGATACTAATATTTTAACTCCAGCACATTTTCTCACCGGTGATAGTTTAGTTTCTCTTCCAGAAAAAGCAGACAGCGGACCTACCAACTACAACAAGAGGTGGCAACTTGTACAAAAAATGAAAAGTTCTTTTTGGGAAAGGTGGCATAAAGAGTACTTGCACACACTACAACAAAGGCACAAGTGGAAGTTTGAAAACAACATTATTAATGAAGGAGATGTAGTTCTAATAAAGGAAGATAACATGTCACCAATGAAGTATCCTATGGGACGAATCACTAAAACATTTCCCAGACCTGACTGCATAATTAGAGTTGTCGAAATAAAAACACAAAATGGAATTGTAAAAAGACCTGTAAATAAGTTGTTAAAAGTACCATCGTAATCATTTTTTCCGGGGGAGTATGGTATCAGCTGAACATTTTCTATTTGTACTTTTTACTGTTCTTTAAAAATCAACATATGATTTATTTTTGTTTGTAAATATTATCATTCTCACAAAATAAAGTTTCATTGTTTATCTTTCAGCAAACCTCATGTATTTTATTTCACAGTGGTATTTTTATACAATTTTCATAATTTAACAAGGTTTTAACAATCATCGTCATTTTTTTCCTCATTGTTTTTTTTTTACCAGAATTAAAACTTCTTTCGGCTTCTTTAATTGCTGCATTAAATTTAGGATTTCTTCCCTTTGGTTTTCCATAAAGTGCTTTATTTTCATTATATGAGCAAATATCCACTTCTTTTATTACACCAATTCCATCAGTACCACAGAAATGAACAGTATATTTCTTAAGTTTTTTGGATGAATCAATTGAAGTGACTGTAGCTGGCCAATTTGGATGTCCCTTAACTTTGGCAAAAACTTTGTCTCCAATTTTAAATTTATTTTCTGTTTGTTGACTCATGTTATTTATTTTATTTTATTTTTTTATTAAATATTGCTGATTTCTGGTCTTATAAAAAATAAAAATTAAAAAGTTAAGTAATTAAGTAAGAGCTGGATAAAATAAAATTAATGGTAGTTAAACTCAGCCCTTTAAATAATTGTTTCAAGTGTAATGTAAATAAGGAAAAGAAAGCCTGTATTAAAGTTCAAGGCTTTTATCTGGCAGTGTTGTAAACAGAGCTGGAGAAAATGTTGCTGTTATCAGTTATCAGTAGTTGACCTTGAGTTTACCTTGGCTATATCTCTCCAATGGTTCACTGATATGTAGACACGGATCAGGTGGAATTCAAACCGGAAAAAATAACTGCCGTTAGCAATGTCAGTCCTCAACTTCCTGCTGTTCAGTGTTTCAATGAAATATAAATGTGACTATAGAATTACTAAAGTATTTTTTCACAACTTAAAATCAATAGTAACTTCTTTTTTTAAGTGCTTCAAAGCTGTTTACTTAGTTTTAACTTTAAAAACAGTGAAAGTGTCATCTCTAAAAACATGTGCTTTTTGCTGCAGGAAAATGTGAGTTTTTATATTAGATAATTTCTTCTTTAAAATTCATAAACAAATTAAATCTTATTATTCCAAACCTAGTTTGTACTTTACCACCAATTTTGAGCACTGTTTTACATATTAACACTTGTTACTTTCTCAGAAAACAGTTAAAATAACTTCCCTTGCCAAAAGTAATTAAAGTCCTTAAAGTCCGTCACCAAACTTCATAATATGGTTAGTTGAGTCAAAATAAACAAAAAAGTTCATATGAAGTTATATCCTATAGTCCGTTTTTTTAAACCTGATCCTTCTACCGAGAGATGGGGGCGGGGGTTTGTTTATTCTTGCTAATATCCCATTGGCTGGAGCCCTTTTGTTTTTTTTGTTGGTTTTTTTTGTTGTTTTTGTTTTATTTCACTGTTGCATACCAGCTGGTAATTTGATATCATAACATATTGTGTATCAGTTTTACAATATTATTGGTAGCAGTTGTTTTTACTTTCTCCCCCTATACCATAGTATATGGAGAAAGTATTGTTTTCGTCAAAATTTTCGAATTTGAGTTGTTGGTGGATTTATCCATTTTGGTTCCCCCTGAGTCCAAAAAAGTGGTTTTCGGAGTGATGTCTGTATGTGTGTGTGTGTGTGTGTGTGTGTGTGTGTGTGTGTGTGTGTGTGTGTCTGGATGTATACAGAGCTAGAGAATGCCCCAATGGTCCGATTTTGGTGAAATTTGGTACGTAGGTCCAAAACCACAATAATTCCAGGCGTTTTTTTCATTTTTTTGAATTTTTTATTTTTAAGGGTAGTTTACCCCAAAAAACCCTCAAAAAACGTGAAAAATCCAAATTTTTCAAAAACGGCTCTAACGATTTTGATTAAACTTTTGTGGTTTATTAAGATTAAAATGCTGAATAAAATGACACCACCCGCATTTCCGAGAAAATGCGCGTTCAAAAGTTATAGAGTAAAAAGTGTTTCAAAAATCAATTTTTTGGATTTTCAAAAAAGCTGTTATTTTGAAATAAATTTTACCTATGACCATTAAATCAAGCTCAAAAAACTAAATAATCCGGTACTTTAAATTATTGCTCTATGTCAAGTGGTTGCGGAGAAAATTCAATTTTTCGTTTAGCGGTAAACGCAGTACGTTGTTAAAAGTCAGACGCGCGTAGGGTCAATCTCGTGCTGCTCAGCTGTTAGCTATCTGATTGAGCCATCAAGACATTAATGTTTTGAGGCTTTTAACACCTTTTTTATATTGTTGGGAGAAAGTATGTGTCAGTTAACTGATACCGTTTATTTTTTTACCAGTTTATATTAGAACTGTTACTTTTTAACAAGGAATAGGTTTGGCTTAAAAATATAACAGCTGACTAGGTGTAACTAAAAGACATTATGTCTTGTTTAAAACGTTATTTGAGGAAATCTGATACTCGAATATGTTTTTTCACGATTTTAAACGTTTTGTTTACAGTTTACATTTTTTGTTTACAGTTTAAACAATGTATCTAGAATTACAGTGACCGGCTCACGAGAATGCACTTGATCCATCAGTAAACAATAATATGGAATAACAATCCAGCCATTTAAATTGAATATTCACTCAGATTATGTACTAAACTAAAAACATCGTCTTATTAAAAAATAAATAAATAAAAAATATACATCTATATATTAATAGGCAAGCATGTTTCATTTCCTCCTTTTTTCTCAGCTTGTGGGCATCGTAGGAGAAATCCGTGCATACCGTTAGACAGGTATAGTCCTGCAGATGAGCAGAATCACATTCTCATTCCATTCGGACATCAGCGCTTCGCCCCACAGGCTTTCAAAGTTTCAATGTTATTCTTATGGGAAAAGGATAATTAATTGTTTGAATCTATAGCAGGCCCGTGCTGGCTCCCTTCTTAGGGCGGTGGACGGCCATGGCCAGAGGGCGCCAGTGTGTAACCCCCCACCCCCCCACCGACAACCCTCCCCTACCCCTTATGAAAAAGTTTGTATCTGGCCAGATATAAAATTCATATCTGTCAGATCTGGCAGATAAGGTTTTCATCCCATAAAAACTATATCTGGCATATCTGGTCCAGATCTGGCAAATCAGGTTCAGATCTGGGAGCCAGATCTGGCATATCTGGGAGCCAGATCTGGCATATCTGGATGCCATATCTGGCAGATCTGGCAGATCAGGCATCCAGTTATGGCAGATCTGCCAGATATGGCAACCAGATCTGCCAGATCTGGCTCCCAGATATGCCAGATCTGGCTTCCAGATCTGAACCTGATTTGCCAGATCTGGGCCAGATATGCCAGATAGGGTTTTTATGGGATGAAAAACATATCTGCCAGATCTGGCAGATATGAATTTTATATCTGGCCAGATACAAACTTTTTCATGAGGGTACCCAATGTTATCACAAGGAGAATTACCTAGGGTCTTAGAGTATTGAATATAATGAATATATTATGAAATGTTAACCCCTAAATACACATCTCAAACGATTGGATAGCTTTAAATCCACTTTATATAGGCCTAGTACAAATAATATTTACTCTTTTTAGGCATTTATGCTTCAGGAAAAAATTTATCATCGATGGAGTCATCAGACCTCAAAATCACAGTTACCGATCACAGTTTTCTTCACCATTGCTGGGCGCTCGGCGCTTGCGGTGACTATGGGGACCGGTGACGCGGCAAACTACTTACTCTAGTGGTCGGCCTAACGCGTGCCAGTCACCTTGCCGCAGATTCGGCGACGGGTTCGATCTTCGTTCATAGTTATTCACTGTTCAATACAAGTTGCTTGGCAATTGATTTAGCCTTCAAATAACAATGAAAAGTAAAAATGTTACCGTTTTTCTAGACCCCTTAAACAAACATGCCCAAATACCGGGTGTCCACAGTCTTGCACTGAATAATAAATAGCCTTGCTGTAAGGACACAATTATAGCCAATTGCATCTAACATTTCTCGTTTTCAAGGTAATCTAGTATTTTCTCGTTAATTTGTTAACACCTAAACACAAATGATTGACAACAATGCAGTTTACACTAAAAACATAAATCGTGATGGAATTTAAGAAAATAATACCGCTGTAAAATAATGTTATTTTAAATTTTGAATCGTATTAATTCAGTTGTATTGTTCAGAACAAGTTTTGGAAGAGTAAGAACAGTGGCCGCCATCATTATGGTAAACTTCAACCACTATCATTTTAAAATTAACCTTATGGCGAAATTCTCCCAACTATTCTCCCAAGATAGTTTCCTCGTAATAAACATGTTAATTTTTTTTACCACTGTTGATTTGCGCCATTTTACCCCCAATTCCTGCTGTTTCCTTGGTATAACCATTTAACACTTAACTCTCGTTTTCTTGGTAACCAGTTTTAACTATTCTAGTTGGCCACAACAAGCCTAAATATCCCCGTCGCAGCAGACCTGCGTACTTAGCGAATTTCCAACGGCAAAATTTACTTAAGTGTACCAAATTTCATGATGATCAGACAATTGTTTCCCTGCCGATCTTACTGGTTAACGAACTCATCCAAGAGAATCTAACTCTACATGCCTGTACCAAATTTCATGATGATCAGACGATTTTTGCACTAGTTATCGTGTTCACAAGCACTAAAAATTGAAAATTCTATTTCCCATATAAGCCCATGTTAAATTTTTTAGTAAATCATTATTTGTGCAGTTTTAAATCTGTTTCCGACTAGTAATCACTACATATCCAGAAAGTACACATAAAAAGCTACAATTTCATATAAAAAATTATATAATCGCAGTGGTGTCCCTAAACTGTATAAACGGCAGCTCCCATGAAAACGACGGCAATAGCTTATTTCCAAAGGAAATTCGCTAAAAAATACAAAGTATTCGTTTAAAACATATCTGATCATTGTTGTTTTAAAGCCAACTTGAGTTGATGGTCTTTGAGCAGGTTATTGAGTTTATTTGAGGTTAGTCACCATAGAAACGACGAACATTTATGCGTGTAAAATCAAAATGGCAGATACCAGATGGTATAAACTGTAAATAACGGACTGTTAACTAAAAAAACACCGGGAATAGGGGTGGGTAACATGAAGAAAATAGGAGGAGGCAAATTTCCTTATCTTTTTGTAGCACTCTATATATAAGTTAACCTCGTTGTTCCAGCCTCCACATAAACAACAGAAAAACCACGACACTTACGCTACCTTTATTATAAAGAATTAGACACTTGAACGAGAAGGACAATAAATCACAGAATAATTCACCACACATTACACAAATAGGCATACTGCATAAGGTTATTGACACTGATTATAGTGACAAATACCAACAGGCAGACGAAATGAATACGGCAATGGCATAGACTCTCGTTTCAACCCCACCCCCTATTCTACCCTCATCACTGGCCAAGAGCGCCCCGCGCGCTACCGTGTGGACCACGAGTTCCATTTAGTAGTAAAATTCAGTCTTCCGCTCGGTATTATTGTCGATTATCCTAGTCTGAGAACAATCCGGATTAAATCATATTAGTATAAATTATTGTTTTGTTTACATAAGACGACGTTCAAAGCTGTTATATGAGTTATCTTTGAAAAATTTTTACTTTTTGTTGTTGGTATTCAGAGTAAAATGAATCAGTTTTGGAACTGGAGGGCGCCAAAAATTCTCTACACGGAGGGCGCACCGGGATACGTCCCGGTGTCCCGGTGGGCCAGCACGGGCCTGATCTATAGGCAGCTGATGTAATAACAAATGCTATCAAGTCAGGAAGATTTAACAGATGTTTCAGTTGTATAACATTTTTAAATTGGTTCAAGATCAACTGAATTTTTGGTCGAATTTCGACCAGTGGGCGAGCTCTAGTTGTCTTAAAAAGATATTCTGAAATGTTTACTATCAAACATGTGTTTTGTTTGAAATCTTTAGCAATTCTTGTTTATGCTCATCCCATGTTTTTAGTTGTTATTGTACTGCCACCTTAAAAATAGAACTATACATGAAAATTGCTGCTTCACCGGTATAGAAATAAAATTAACCTTTTACCAAAATGGATACTAATAACTCTATATACCAAAAATAGAAGTAGGCCTAATGTAAATAAAACGGACATTAATTGGAGGGTTAAATCTGAAAGGCAATTACAATTCTAAACCTCTCTTGCAGTACCATAATGGGGACCGAAGTTGATTCTGACAGTCATTATCTTTCCACTAAATGTTTAATGGATGAACGCTAAGAAAAAATACACACATTCCACTCATAAACTTCTTAAATCTATTTTTAACCAAACATTTAATAATAAACCAAACGTAATGCATGAATATCTTAAGTATTTTTCGAGTACAGTTGTTTAGAAATAAAATATGCTAACTATGTTAAAAATCTTACTGTAACTCTTTGGGTTACGCCACGCTTGTTCCAAGTCCTGCTTGCCGGACATGATATTGACAGTGGCTAGGAATATGGGCAGAGGCTAGGGCGACCCTATTTTACTTTCGCTTTACTGCACACGGTGATGCCAAGCACTAGAAAACCCAGTTTCGTTATGTAATTTTCAGTAAAATCCAACATTTTTGTTGAAAGTTGTTAACATAACATTTTTTCAATTATTTTGATACCAAATATGATATAAATAGGCTGATACTTAATTATTATAACAAAAAAGAAAACAAATTTTACATTATGTGAACACATTCACAAAGCTTCGATTAAACAATGAGTCTTGAAATTTGATAGGTCACTGTTCTAGGTTATACACATTTTTTTCAAGTCGGAGTCAGAGAGGTTTTGCTGAAAAAGTAATATCTCCTGATTCGTTATTTAACACTACCGCAATAACTAAAAATATTGAAATAAAGTTATAACTTTTACAAAGCATAACGTATTTTAAGCAAAATTCCTTTCAAATTTAGTATACAATAAAACCCCGAAATATCGAGTCCCGATAAATCGACACTCAGGATAACACTGATATGCGTGAGCCTGCAGCAAACGTACTTGCACCGTGTGAGTAATTTTAGCCATTATCATTAGCCGCGTCCGCACTGGCCGAACATGCTCGGCGACAAAGTTCTTCCGAACTTTTGTTCGTTGCTAACATTTTAGAATGTAAACCATATGGCCGGTAATTGTTCGTTGGGAAGGTTTGTTGATTTTTTGTGTTCGCCGAACAAGTTCGCCACGAATGTTCGGCCAGTGCGGACGCGGCTTTACTGTAAGGGTAATAAATTGCATATTGGTGATGTTTTTTAGTAAATTTGTGCAAACTATTATTTAATTTCAAGTTGTATGAATCGTTATCAAGAAAAAAGTTTACAATGGCAACAGATTACCAGTGTATGGATAATTGTGGAGTTTTTCGCTTCTCGTTCGTCGATATTTCATGCAACATACAAACATTATAAACAAATTTGCTGAAATCGCTTTTTCATTCACCGACAAAATTTACATAATGAATTGGCATTTTTGGCGACTTAGCTGCTAATTAACTACCTCTTTTCAGTGGTCCGATCTTCAATACAATAATACAATATATAAACAACAGAAGGACAAGAATCATATCGGTGATATCGGCTAGTGGAAAATCAACATTTCCAGTATCAAATTTCACTTCAAATCAAACCAACTCAACTTGCGGAAGTAATCTTCACTCAATACTAATATGTTTTTATTTGAACTAAACAATTATATGATTATGAAATAAATGTTTTTAGAAATGTAATACAACAATTATGGATTGAAATTTTAAAATGTTATCCATTTCGATCCATATGATCTTGAATATTCAAGTGCATTCTCCTGGGCCGGTTACTGTATTCTAGATTTCTTGAGTTTAAATCTCTCCCCCACCCCAATATTCTCGTGAAGGATCAGGTTTAAAAAAACGGACTATATTTACCTAGAGATATCAGCCATTTTGTATTTTTCACACTACATGTTTTATCTCAGATGTTTTTCAATCAATCGCTTTGAAACTCGACAAATAACTTAATTAAAGCAATAAACAAATTAAAGCGTTAATTTAATTAAAGCAATAATTAAGATACAATAATTTAATCAGTATTAAATTGTTAAATTATCACCATTAGGTTGCACTGTTATTGCCACCAAAGAGGTGACCTGCCACCATTGTTGCGCTAATAAATTGTAACAATGGTAGCCAACTTTTCCTCAGGGGCAGTGGGCTTTCCACTGTACGGGTGTTTCTTGGCGACCCCGGGGTACCTGAGCCAAGCTGTGAGACCCTCCTCACAGTTCTTTCCGAGCTAGGGCCTTTCTTCTCACCTTTCAGGTCTTAGCTCACCGTCTTTATTCTTTCCTGAGCTAACCTTGCTCAAATTCTTGTTTTCGACCCCGAATCAAGGGTGTCTTTCCACCTTCTTTCGACCGGCGAACGCTGGGGGGTCCTGGGAGTGTCCCTGTTGTGTTGCAGGGACTGATGTGTGCCTCGCACTGCCGATGGTCTCCTCCATTGTGTCGTCAGAAGCCAGCCGCTTCGGACCTTAGTCAGGAAGTGCGGCATGGATGCAGAGATCGGACTCTGCATTGCCACGGGCGACCCCCAGCACGTCCGGCACATTTTGTGTATCGGTGCTGGGCAAACAGAGGTTTTGGGCCCCAGAGTTCTGGGGTAGGGGTGTCTTATCTCCTATGGGGGGTAGACCTCCGAGGGTGCACCCGCTCCCGGCCGATGAAGAGCCGCCTCCTTGCCGCACGATGCGCTGGTGAAAGAAAAGTATGGATTATAAAATGCAAAACACGAACGATGATAAGATAGAGCAGGCCGCCTTTAAGCGCAGCTCAAGACTGCAGAGGTGTCCGACCTTGAACACTGGAACGCCGACGAAGGGTATTAAAACCACCCCCCCGCCGGTGCCCTTCAAGGCTCTTGGTGGTGCCGGATCGTCGTCCAAAACCGGACAGAAGAAGGAGGAGATCGGTATGGCGATGGAGGTGGCCGAGCCGGCAACACCATTAGCCAATATCCAAGGGATTCCTCTCAGGAAGAGCCCTCTTTGTGCGGCATTCGAGCTGCAAATGCTTCGGCAGCAGCAGGACGACGCCCACAAGGAGGAAGACTCACCGAGGAGGTCTGAAGAAGATGAAAGCTCTTTTGAAGGAGATGGCCAATTCCCTCTTAATTCAAAAGAACGTGAACAAGGCGATAAAAGAGGGGATCCCGAAACTCGGAGATGCTCTAGAAGAAATCGAGGAATGCCGGAAAATCAGGCTAAAGGCAGTGAAGCAGGAGCGCGATGTCACGAACCGAGTCATCTCTGCTTCGCCTCAAGCTCACCTGGCTGAGTCCCAGACTTAAGCCAGAAAGCTAAAGAAGAGACAGAGCGGTTCTTCGCCTGGAAGCCCTGAGCTTGTTGAGGTGGACTCAGTGCCGAGACCGGTTTTTGTCACTGCGGCATCGCAGACATCTCCTGTCCAGGCTACTGAGTCCGCCCCGGGCGCTGCCGTGATTCCAGCGGCTACTCCTGCAGAGGTTCCTGCTCCGGCGGCTAATCCTGCCTTGGCAGCAAACTCTGCCTCAACACCTTTGGGGGGCTGGAAGACGCGCCAGTCTAAGAAAGAAAGGAGGAGGCAGAAGCAAGCGGAGGCGGCTTCGAAAAGTGCGTCGAGGGTGGAGCGGACGCAAGTCTTGAAACCGGTTGGGGAGGCCTCTGGCAAGTCTGTCAGAAAGCCTAAACAACCCAGGCCTAAGAAGCCCAGGACGGAGGCAATCTTGATCAAGCCTTTAGGGGGGCGATCTTTTGCCGATGTTCTGGGTCAGATTAGATCACAGGCCAAACCGGAAGAGACCGACACCGTTATCAAGTCTATTCGGCGAACCCAGAATGGGGATGTCCTCCTCGAACTGGGGAAGTCGAGTGACAATATCGGTTTTGCCGCTTCCCTCAAGACTGCACTTGGGGACAAAGGCTCAATGAAGGCCCTAGAACCGAAGTGTTCGGTCGAGATTCGGGACCTTGATGCCCTCTTCACATCAACTCGTGCCGCCAAATACCTCGGGGTTATGGTGGACACCAAGTTAAGCTGGAGGGATCAAATCTTCCGTACGGCGGACAAGCAGGCCGCTAAGGTAGTGACTTACCTTAGTAGGCTGATGGCCAATGTCGGGGGTCCCCGATCCAGCAGAAGACATCTGTTGATGTCCGCGGTCCAGTCCATGCTTCTTTACGGGGCAGAGGTGTGGGCAGGCGCTCTAGATAAGGAGTGCTACAGGTTGCGACTCGCCCGGGTTCAGCGTCAAGCTGCGCTCCGGGTGTGTTCCGCCTACCGGACAGTGTCCGAGCCTGCCGTCCTGGTGGTCGCCGGAGTCATCCCTGTCAAGCTCTTGGCAGGGGAGAGGAAAGCGATTTATCAGAGACAAGGCGAGATCGGCAAGGACACGGCAAGAACAGAAGAGCGCTCCCAAACCTTCCAGCAGTGGCAACACAGCTGGGAGCACGACACCCGAGGACGATGGACTGCGCGACTTATCAAGCAGGTCCAACCATGGGTGGAACGGCGGCATGGGGAGGTGGACTACTACCTGACCCAATTTTTGACAGGTCACGGCTATTTTCGGTCGTACCTGAACCGGATGGGAAAGACCGGTTCACCGGACTGCATTTATTGCCCGGGTGTTCCCGACGATGCGGAACACACATTCTTCCGCTGTCCCCGTTGGGAAGGGCCCTGCCTGGAGGCCACACAAATCTTTGGTGCATTTTCGGTGGACTCGGTCTGCCAAAAGATTTTTGAGGATGAGGGCAACTGGGATTGTTTGTCACAGTTCGTCCGGGGCATCCTCCTGGAAAAGAAAACTGATCTGGACCGCGAAGTGGCCCAGATCCCTTGATCGAGCGGCTGGATAAGGAGCGAGCACCACGGGCGTAAGCCAAATTTAGGCCTAGCCTGACGTAATGTGACAAACAATTCCAGGTTAGATTCCTAAAGAGTAGAGCAGGTTTTTTAGTGGGTAAACCCGTTTTTAGGGGAGCCCCACACTACAGGCTGGCCACCTGTGTGCGTAATGCATTTTTCCGCCTCTCCCTCAAAAAAAAAAAAAAAAAAAAGGTAGCCAACTTGAGAGGCGTGGCAATCTAATATTGATTAAATTAATGAATCTCCGTTGTTTATTAATCAATTTTAATAATTTTAGTCTCATCGGATAGAGAATTGTATTGTCAACATTTCTCATAAGTACAAAAATTTTGTTTTCATGACAAGTTTTTTCGTAATTGAAGTTTAAAAAGTTTAAATGGCCGCCATCTTTAAATTTAAAATAGTATCAAGTTGATATTTTTTTGTACATTGAATCTTTACTATCTTAAGTTACATGTCGAGTTTCAAAGCAATTAGTTGAAAAACGTCTGAGATAAAAAAGTTTTTGTGAAAAATTCAAAATGGCGGATATTTAGGTAAATATGCATTTTAGTATATACCTTCACAGAAACTTTGCTTATTTTGACTCAACTAAGTTAACCATATTATGAAGTTTGGTGACGGACTTTAAGGACACATTGGTTGGGTTCACGTTCATCCACTGCAACCGGGATTCGGTGGATTTTTTTGCGGTTAGCAATCAAACAACGTTGACGTTGCGGTTAGCAACGTCAACAATCAAAATCCCGGTGGGTTCATAAGACGACAGCAAAATGACGCCACTAGAATCTACCGGGATTTATCACGTGACCATTGGGATTTCTCACGTGATTATCTAAATCCCGGTTGCGGTGGATGAACGTGAACCTGACCGATGTATACAGGGTATTTCTTAGGAACCCTGACAAACTTTACCAGCTGATTCCTCACATCAAGACAAGAAAAAAAATGTCATTTGAACATAGGTCCGGAAATCATGTGTTTTCGAGTTACAGCCAAAAATGGAATTTTTACTAATTTCAGTGTACTTATAGGACTTTTTTGCCTCTAGGTAGAAAAATAACCAAGATATTTTGATTAACTTCTCATAGTTAAATAAATTATGAAATTTCAAAGTAGTTTCAATGCTACTTTGTGTTAAAATGTTGAATGCTGATGAGATAAAAGGGCCAACTTCGCCAAATAAGCCAATCGCATTCATGCATAACATATTTTAACATTTAAGTTACATAACAATTGGTATTTTTTATTTTAAAGAACCTAAAGTCCATAAAAAAAAAAAAAAATACCTCCGTCGCAGCAAACCTGCGTACTAAGCGAATTTCCAAAGAATTATTGTTTCAACATCAAAGAACTTTTTGGCTATCTTATATAATTAATAATCTTTACAAGGAAATATAATATATTTAATGGCATTATATTTCTGAGTAAGTTATTTTTATTTAATAATTTATATATTAATATTTATACTGCAATAAATAACTTTTTTAACAGTAATAAAAGTGCACATAAAAAGCTTCCATGCAAAAGGAATGATTTCTTTACAAATAACAAAACATAAACATTTCAAATTTGACAAATATGCAGAAGACAGCTGATCAGCTGATTAGGAACAGATACCTTATTATCTCCATCTCTCTTGCTCCCATTATACACTTATTTTCCATGGGAATACCATGGGATTTAGCATGTAGTTTTGCTGCCATGTGGGTTTTTGATCAAATCTTAATTACTCACCACCTAGTGAAGGTTCATACAATTTTTTATTAAGATAAGTTGATAAATAAGCGATATATAACTTTTTAAAGATTTACCCGTAAGAATAACATGGGAAACTTGATTTGAATTTTCTCTATAACCAGTTAAGCTTTTTTAAAGATTCAAAATACTAAATTGTTTGTTTTTTTTAAGCTTTTTTAAATGGTTTTAGTTAAAATTGATGAATTTTGAAAATTAGGTATAAAAATGCCAAAAACCCATTAAAAACCCCCATAAAACCCCGTTCCCATAACCCGACAATGCTGGTTCGCGAACTCATGAAAATAGACCTGGTCTTACACCTTCATACCAAATTTCATCAAAATCGGAGGTCCCCTTCAAAAGTTATCAGTACCACGGACACACACACACACACACACACACACACACACACACACACACACATATATATATATATATATATATATATACATATATATGAAAATGAATGAATGGTGTTATGGTGTTTTTGGCTTCTGGGGACCTCAAAATGAAAAAGTAAAGTGGTCTCGGGCTTAGGTCTTACCATGGCTACTACGGTAATAGCGTATTCCCTATAGAGAAATTCGCATAAAAAAAAAAAAAAAAAAAAAAAAAAAACACATAGAAGCTCTTTTCCCCTTTAGGTCTATTAAAAAATTGTTTGGTCTTTTTCTACATGTAAAAGCTTAAGAAAGACTCCTATCGCACTTTACTACCTAAATTATTAAAAACGATAAGCTGCAAGTTTTTTAAAAGTTGCAGAATTTCATTAGGAACAAAATGATATAAATTTATGGATACATTTGATTGTGATCTTTTCATGTAAAAACAGAAAATATTAAAAGGTGACAAAAGTTTGAAAGGAAACTTCGAAGCGAATCACATTTATTCATATCATATGTCAACATTTAAGTTACAAGACTATTGTTTTTTTAGAAACCTATAATCCTAAGAAGTAACACTACATGGAAACTCTTTCTCCCTTTAGGTCTATTTTTAAAAAATATGGTCTTTTCTACATAGAAAAATTTAAGAATATAGACTCCTATCACACTTTACTGTAACGTTCATTACAATTGACAAATGGCCTCAAAACAGATGGGATAGGCAAAGGGAATAGAGGGCAACTTTTCCAAAAACATTGGACTTCCATGATAAAAGAAGAAAAATAAGAGTGACGTTAAAAAAAGCAGTTTAGTAGTACCAAAGCCTCAAATGTAATTTTAAGGAATAATCTATACTAGAGATCGCCTCCTGATCGAAATTTCATCAAAATTTTGGTTGATCTGGACCCAAGAAGCTTAAAGCATATTAAAACTAAAACATCTGTTCTTCCTAATTTTCTAGCAGTTGTTTTTACAACAGCTGTCTAGTGATTCATTCAATTCTCCTTTCTCCATAAGATTAACATTGGAACTTTGAAAGCCTGTGGGGCGTAGCCCTGGAATTAGCCTATGTGAATTAGAATGGGAAACCAAGCTTTGGATTATGTTTGCCAAAGATGAACTAATTAAGATATAGTAGTTTTGGTGTTACACTATTTTGTCATTGTCAGAAAAGTGTAAAAAAATTGCTCTGTACCTTTACAAAGCTTAAAAAACATTATTATTTATCAATCAAATTTTTATTTCAAATTTAATTTTAATTTTTGAGTTTGCCGGAACCAGCACACTACACTACATTATTATTTACATAAGTTAAATTTTTATTTCGAATTTAATTTTAATTTATGAGTTTGCCGGCACCAGCAACTTACACTTGGCGAAAAAATTTTGGAACTAAGCTACACTTGTGTCTCCCAGTTAATATGTTATTTTAATCCTTAACACTGGGTATTGTAATCCTCCATAGCAAAAAATATTTGTTTAATGATAAAAAAATTTATTTCTTCCTTATTGTAGTTTTTATACCAGGTTAGGAAAAAGTCTGGACACCCCCAGTTAACTTTTTAACGCGTTGTAGTAAAGAAACCAAACTCGGCACATGTTTACAATATGAAAAACGGCACTTTTTCATCAACTACACAACTTTGCCCCTGCCCCCAAAATGGGGTATTTTGGGGCAGTCCCGAATTTCCAAATGTAAGCCCCTATTGAGTGACCCCTCATTTTAAATAGTTTATCAAGATAAATGAAATAGCGCAAACCGGAGGTCAATATCTCACCCCTAACCAAAATAGCAAACATTTAAAAATTTCAGATAGGCAAGCAAGTTTAAGTCTGGACACCCCCAATTAATCTTTTAACACGTTGCAGTAGGAAAACTAAACTCGGCACATGTTATCAACACCAAAAATGAAATTTTTTCATCAAAGAAACAACTTTGCCCCGGCCCCCAAAATGGGGTATTTTGGGGGCAGCCCCAAATTTTCAAATGTAAACCCCTATTGAGTGACCCCTCATTTTAAACAGTTTATCGAGAGAAATTGAATGGCACAAAAAATTGTAGGTCGATATTTCATCTTTAACCAAAATGGCAGGCATTTTAAAATTTGAGGTGGGTTGATTGAAATTCAATAAAATTAAATAAAAAATAGCTATTTTAAAAAATACGAATTTTTAGAATTATTTTAGAATTGAACCTACTAATTCATTTCTGCTACTAGGTTTATTTTAAAAATAATTCCAGAAATTTTTGATACTAAAAAAGCTATTTTCTGATTTAATTTTATCAAAAAATGTCAATCAACCCATTTTGAATTTTAAAATGGCTGCCATTTTAGTTATAGATGAGATATCGACCTCCAATTTATGCCATTCAATTTCTCTTGATAAACTGTTTAAAATGAGGGGTCACTCAATAGGGGTTTACATTTGAAAATTTGGTGCTGCCCCCAAAAGACCAAATTTTGGGGGTCGGGGCAAAGTTGTACCTTTGATGAAAAATTGCATTTTTTGTGTTAATAACTTGTGCTAAGTTTGGTTTTCCTACTGCAACATGTTAAAAGATTAATTGGGGGTGTCCAGACTTAAACTTGCTTGCCCATCTCAAATTTAGAAACGGCTGCCATTTTGGTTAGGGGTGAGATATCGACAGGGCCGATTTTGTAAATGGGCCCGGTGGGCCTGGGCCCAGGGGCGCAAGGGCCCAAGGGCTTTCTTAGGTTTGTTGGGAGCGCGACAAAGAAAATATTTTACAATTTATCAAGCAGATTTTGACATTGACACCATAACCACGAGGCTTTTGTACTCATAACAGTAATAATGATAAATGTTTTGCGATCAGTAGAGGTTGCAGTATACAGCGCGTTCTGTACTGTGTAGTACACAAGTGCGGAAAGGCGACGTGGCAGGAACACTCATTCTCCCGAACGGCGCGCCAACGCCGCCAACAACTAATCCCCACCACGGGTCCATCTCCCCCTGCCTTGCCGCCCCACCCTCTCACCCCCCCCTCACCGTAGCCCCTACGAGCGCGCAATTCTCGAGATCGTGGTTCTGCGCAGGTTCTTCTCTGTCTGGTAGACCTATAAATAGCCCGCCAATTGAATCCTCTCCACTCTCGATTCCTACTAATGACTCATCATTGCCCCTGCCTGCACTCTGAGTGTTGCTACTTGATAGTTAGTTGGCAATGTTGTTTACATTTGCAAGATTACATTTTTTTTACTTTTACAATGCGCATCCGCATTATTAGCGGTCGAAAATGAACACAGTAAAAATAGTTCTGTCATTGTTTCAATTTGTTGTTATGTTGCAAATGCCCGTCTCAAATCGTCAAATGCCTATGGCATTGGGTTTGTTTATTTGGTGATTCATATCCACGGGAGAGGAGGGGGGAGGAAGGAAGAAGGGGGCGCAAAAATCTCTCGGGCCCATAGCGCGTCACATACAAACTGCGGGCCTGGATATCGACCTCTGGTTTGCGCCATTTAATTTCTCTTGATAAACCATTTAAAATGAGGGGTCACTCAAAGGGGTTTATATTTAAAAATTTGGGGCTGCTCCCAAAATACCCCATTTTGGGGGCTGAGGCAAAGTTGTGTAGTTGATGAAAAAGTGCCTTTTTTCATGTTGTAAACATGTGCCGAGTTTGGTTTCTCTACTGCAACTCGTTAAAAAGTTAACTGGGGGTGTCCAGACTTTTGCCTAACCCTGTATATGTTTTCTGTAATAAAAATAATTTGATATCAATACTTTTAATAAAATAGCTCATAATCATCATACTGTTATACAAATCAAAGTAGGACGTTTGCCCAACAAATATTATGAATCCAAGCCAATACTACATTTTAACATACAAATTAACTTAACGTCATTAAATTCATTTGTTTCTCTACAAGTCACATTTAATTGAATTTATCTTCTGCATTTGATTGAAACAAATATACAGTTTTTACTTTAAGGTATGAAAAATATTTTAACTCAATACTAAAAATAAAAAATAAAAAAAATTGCATCGAATGTTATCGTTGTGGAACTCCAGTTTACATTGAGGGCATTCACAATCATCCACCGCAAAGCGGTTTGTTTACGTTTTTGCCTATCACGTGACAAATCCCACAAATAAAATGTCTGGAATTAGTCATGTGATTGGCAAAACGTAAACAAACGGCTTTTGCGGTAGATGATCGTGAATATGTCCAATGATGGGGAGAAAAATTACCAATCTTCCCTCGTACTTTAAATGAGAACAGCTGTTTTAAAATTTCAAATTATTAATACATTTGTTTATGTACAGTTCTATAGAAAATATCTTGCATATAAGAATAACATTGGAACTTGCAAGGCCACTGGGGCAGAGCCCGAAAGCTTTTCAAAAACGGCAAATAGGCCTATCTTTCTCCTAGGTAAATAAAGTATAATTTTACAAAATTTCAGGTCAATATCGATCCAATAGTTTTCATGCCCACTCAAGACACACATAGCTCAAAACATACATACTTTAATTTTTATAGATATAGATGACGTTATTCAAATTTATATTTTTTATATTTTTTAAAATATATTTTTTCTGACCCACGCGTGCTTGCAGCACATGGGTCCTTTGTATTACATTTATGTGTAACTTTTCAAATAAATAAAATTATTTTTTTTCAATTTATTTTTGAAGATATGGTTGTACAAAGAATATTATTCGGTGTTTGGCACAATGTGGTTTAACAGGGGGTTGGTGGAGGGGGGGGGGCAGAAATTTTTGGGCTCCTATGCAGAAAATTCAGTAAGCTGGCTGTGACTGTGTACAGACTAATATGTTCATAAAACAAGTTGGGTTGAAATAAAGCTCTCTCCTTTTTTTAAAGATTTTATTAATATTGCATACAAAAATATTTTACTATCACTAATAAAAAATTTTAAATTAGAGCTTCAAGCCTTAATTTCTTTGTTTTTAACGTCTTTAAAAATTACCAGAAGTATAATATGGTTATATACAATCCCATAAAGTACAAAGGTGGTGTAAAATAATTAAAAAAAGAGTATAAAATAATTTACAGTACACTCTCGTTCATCGGACTCGGCGACATCGGAACTCCGCTTCATCGGAACTGAAAATCTGGATATTATTAATTTTTTTTCTTACAAAATAAATAATTTTTCCGTTTTAGCGCCTTCAATTTCCATTTGTTCTATCCGCACAACAGTGAAGTATAACATTTTGCATCAAAAGTCATCAGGCGTTTTCCATAATCTGTACCCATCGATGTGATTTACGAGGCCCTGGAGTATTCGCACAAAAATAGAAAGAGGAAGAAGGCAGGAAGTGAACATCCGCGTCGACCGCTTCCCAAACTGTCATTCAGTCTGTCTCGCGTCGCGACTGCACCTGTGTTACGTGGAAGTTAGTTGACTGTTCCTGCGTTGTTTTTATTCCTATAGGTTCATTGTTATCATGTTCAAAGTTTGAGTGCTATATTTTCATAAAATCTCTTGTGTTATCTTAAAAACAAGAGTGAATACAATCACGATAGGTCAACGTATGGGCGGAAATGATGACTCACGACGGACTCCGATTCATCGGAATTTTTTGACATCCGAACTAGCCGTCCGCCACATTAGTTCCGATGAACAAGAGTGTACTGTAATTAAATTATTCATCAAAAGCTGAGCAGATAATTTTGGTTTGACTGTTTGACTAGATAAGTTATTAACAATCACATAATTAAATATTTATAAACATTCAGCAAAGAAATAATATTTGATTCAAAAAGCAATAACAAAAAATTTAAATGAAAGACTTAACTTCTGCAGTATAAATGCAAGCAGATAAAATTCTAAGTTGACCTTTAAAAATGTATTACGATACAAAAATTTTGGATGAAATGCAAATGGTGAAATCCATAGGAGAGTCGTTGAATTCATTCCTTTTCCAAAAGGTTGGCACTTTCTTATTGCCTTGCCCAAAGAGGCTATTGATCTATGGATCGAATTCGACAAAGAAAGCGGGTGAGCCGCTACAGGACAGGTGAGTGGTACTGGTAAAAACTTCTCGGCAGAAAACGGATTTGAATGCACATCGCTGCCAAGGTCCTGAAGTCCAGCCTGCTAAGCACTACGCCACCGACTCATCCAGTTACACATTACACTGGATAAAAAAAAAAAGAATCTAGGCAATACTCATACAAGATATTGCAAGTTGCAGAGAATGATCAGAGAAGTGATTAGAAGAGGGGTGAAAGCTGCTGTATTTGTTTTGGCAGCATTGAACCTAGAGCCAAATCCACCGCCATAAAGAAGTTTTGCTCCTTCTGAAACAGACAAAATTATACAGTTGAACCACAAGTTGGCTTGATGTTAACAGGAAATAAATTGAAGAGTAAAGACCTCCCCTATGGACGATATTACTACCTGTTAAGATGGCTTAAATGTTGAAACGCGGTCTACTCCAGAAGCCATCTCAACAAGATAAATAAATTTTTATTGCTTGATTATAAATGTTTGGCACCATGAAATTAACCTTTGACCTCTTCAACTGAAGTACCAGGCTAGTTTTTTTGCAGTTAGTAACAAGTGGGCGTGAACGTCAACCTTGAATGAAAATACTTATTTATTGAGGCGAATTTAGGACCACATGGTCCTTTCTTACAATTAACCTCTTAAATCATTAAATATAACTAAATTAAAAAACTAACTCATTAAAATAACAAATGAATAAAACTAATCATAAACAATTGGAACTATGAAATTATTTTTCCTGTACATAAATAAAATAAAATAAAATAACATATTGCACGCATTCACACCCGCATTCTCACACTGCTACATCTACGCCTAGCGCACGCCATCCCGCCACGCCACGGTCATCCTGTCGAGGTATAACTTCTTCAGCGCCGCCATCAGCCTGGGACGGGACTCGATTGATTTTATAGTGTAGGGCAAGGAATTCCAAAGTCGGCAGGCAGTGACGGTAAAAGATCTGTTGAAAATCGTTGTTTTGTGGTGCGGAATGCGTAAAATTGATGAGCCAGAGCGAGTGTTTCTTGCGCCTCTCTCATCCAAAAATTCAAAGTTGTTTGCAAGATAATTTGGAAAGCCAAGCATGATTACAGAATGAGTTATGGATAATCCTCAACTGTCTCATGTCAGATAATTTTAAAAGAGACAATTGAATGTAAAAGGGGGTCACATGATCATCTCGTTGAAGATTATATAAAAAACGAATGCAATAATTTTGAGTCCTTTGCAATTTTGTAGCCAGGGCAGCAGTCATGTCATTAACTACGGAGTTACAGTAATTAAAGTGTGGTAACACAAGGGATTTGATCAGTAACAGTTTAACGTGAAAAGGTAAGAGCCATTGCATTTTTTTGAGAGTGTGAACAGCAGCAAACACCTTTTTACAGGTATTAACCACTGTATCTGTCCAGTCACGTGTGTTACTTATAGTCAAGCCAAGACTCTTTACTTTGTCTTGATATTGCAACAATGTCCCGTTGACGACAATTTTAGGTGCGTTGTTCACATCCACTCCGCTGAGCAGTCGTGGATGTCCCAGTATAATTGGCTTTGTCTTGTCAGGGTTAAGTCTGAGTCCATTCCTTGCTGCCCACAGTACAATTCTGTCAATGTCTTCGTTCATTTGAGTGACAGCTTCATTCAATTTGCTAACTTTAAAATGGGCGTAAATCTGTAAATCATCAGCATATGAATGAAATGTTGTATTTTGTAAAACTGAGGTAATGTCATTTGTGTAGATTGTAAAGAGTAGTGGGCCGAGAATAGAGCCCTGTGGGACTCCACAGGGGACATGTCTCCAGTCAGATTTTAAGTTCTCGTGGCACACACACTGTTTTCTGCCTTGAAGATATGATCTCATCCAAGAAATTGGAATATCTGAAAATCCTAACAGTTTAAGTTTAGCGAGAAGAATATCATGGTTCACCGTGTCAAATGCCTTGCTAAAGTCAAACAACGTCAGCAAAGTGCATTGACTGCGATCCATAGCTAATCTTATGTCATCAGTAATCTTTAACAATGCTGTTTCAGTACTGTGAAATTTACGGAAGCCTGATTGGAAGGGGTTAAGTATATTATTTTGGGAAATAAAATCAGAAATCTGTGTGTGAACTATTCTTTCAAGAGCCTTAGAAAGAGCTGGAAGGATACTAATAGGTCTGTAATCCTGTGGGAGGGATGGGGATGAGATCTTATTCAAGGGGCGTACTAGAGCAAACTTCCATTTTTCTGGAAAAATTCCTTTTCTGAGGGATTTATTAAAAATGAGAGTCAATGTTGGGAGGAGAGCAAATAAAATTCGTTTAATCAAAGAAATAGGGATGTTGTCAGAACCAGTGGCATTTGACGTAATACGTCTTATAGCTTTTAAAACATCTATTTGCAAAACAGGACTGAAATAAAACTTAGTGGGATTAATATTTAAACTACTCTGCAAATCAATTTCTCTTAAGTAGTCCTGCATTACTACACAATTTGAATTTGATGAAAAAGATAAAAAGTAATCATTCAAATTATCTAATGGGACAGAAATAGGTACAGTTATTTCTTGCTTCCCGATGCCAAACTTTTTTATGTTACGCCAGAGAGCAGTAGAAGACTGCGTCCTGTCTGAAAATAATCTGTGAAAGTATCGAACCCTGGAATTGCGAAGTTGTTGTTTGACTTGATTTCGGAGTTGACGATATTGGGCCATTAGCCCAGCATCCCTAGATCTTTTGGCCCGACGATGAACTGAGTCCCGACGAGCCATTAACCTCAGGATGTCGTCAGTGATCCAGGGGACTGGATGATCTTTACTCACCCTTCGGGTCATAGTAGGGGCATGTTTGTCATAAAGCTCCAAAATAGTGCTATTTAGGCAGTCTACCATATCATAAACTGACTCAATAGTGTGAATTTGATGCCAAGGTGTTTGAAGGACGTCTGACAAAAACATCTCTTCATTAAAATTGCAAAAATTTCTGTACCTTATTATTTTATGTCCAAGTTTTGGTGCTCTCATTGAAAGTGTACAATAAATCAAATCATGGCGAGAGATGGCAGGAACTGGAAGTTGCCCATGGTGGACAGAAATTTGGGGATCACTAACAATCATTAAATCTAAAAGAGTTTCGGCATCGGCAGTGTGGTGTGTAGGGTACAGTGGGAGTATAGTCCTTCAACATCCCAGTGGATTCATAAGACAAAAGTAAAATGACGTCACTAGGATCCACCAGGCTTTATCACGTGACCATTGGGATTTGTCACGTGATAGGCTAAATCATGGTTGCAGTGGATGATTGTGAACGACACCATTGTGAATAGTTGTAATCACCAAAAACTACAAATATTTACAGCTGAACATTAACAGATTTTTAAAATGCTTTATTCAATCCCAATGTTATTTTTATGGGAAATTTTGAGATTTCAATGGTGGATAGCGCCTTTATTTTCAGTCTGATTCTCATCAGTTTTTGGCAGAAACAACTAGAGACCAAGAACGACAGTAAAAACTTGAATCGGTTGAAAATTTTAGGAGAAGTTCTCCACACAAAAAAACCCTTAGCGTAAGTACTAGAGATCACCCACTGGTCGAAATTCAACCAAAATTTCAGTTGATCTTGAGCCAATTAGTTTTAAAATGAAACATCTGTTCTTCCTTATTTGCTAGCATTTGTTATTACAATAGCTGTCTTATGAATCAATCAATTAAATTATCCTTCTCCTAAAAGATTAACATTGAAATTTGAAAGCCTGTAGGGCATAGCCACATGGGCTGATGAGGATTAAAACAAAACATGATTCTGCTCATCTACAGCACAATACCTTTCTAACGGTATGCGCGGATTTCTCTTACGATGCACACAAGCTGAGAAAGAAGGAGGAAATGAAACATGCTTGCCTATTAATATACAGATAGATTTACCTTTCGTTGTAATTTCATACCCAAAATGGCATCCCATAAAACCAATGTTATAAAAGGCTATTTTCAAAAATTTTTTAGATTGAAAACCAATTTTCATGGGGTTGAGGCTGTGCTTAACTAATTTTTGGGCCAAAATATTGTTAAATCTACATTTTAAAGTCTCCCTGCTTGATTTTGAGATCAAATTAAAATAAATTGCTACAGACACTCCCCGCATTCATATAGGATAGAAAAATATTAGCCATTACTGGTGACTTAGTAAATCATACAACATTCGATATTTACCTTTTTCATTATCAGCTCCACATAACTTGTATGATATACGGTTTTTCCGGTTAGCAGGAAAGAGATATCCTGGAATGTAGAGACTGGGTGATTCTAGTTTGCCCGTAGACAGAAGGCGGCTGAAGTCTTGTTCAAGTTTGTTGGCATCAGGACCTGAAATATATTTAACTGTGGGAGTTAAAAAAACTACATACATTCATAAAATCTGGGTATTTACAAAAAGTGCATAGTCGCATGCACAACAAACCCCTATTTATTTATTACACTTATACATGAATTTCTTGTAAAATGCCTCATAAGATGATTTATTTTGAAGGAGTGAATAATGCTTAGTTATATACCATAACAGTACCAGGGGGACCGAGCTTAAGCTCGGTAAAATTATTACTTTCGTTTCTCACACAAAGCTCGTTCGCTCCGCTCACTCGCCAGGCGGAAGGTTTGCTGCACATTGGTATGATTTTCCTAAAACCACAGGTTAAAGATGTAACACATTGGTTTATTTTATCTACAGTTATCAGCTGATTTTTGTTCAGTTAAAAAATTTCCATAAGGATAACATGGGATCTTTGAAGGGCTCTAGCGCGAAAACCGGATTTTCCCCAGCTATGGGACCAGCTCCAATCGATTTCTGGTGGCCAAAACCCCCATATTCCAAAATTTGAAGGAAATCGTCGGAGCCGTTTTTGAGATAATTGTGCAAGCAAGCAAACAAGCAAACATTGCTCGTATAAGAGTATAGGATTAACATTCTGTTTTCGACTTTACTGCCTCATATTGAGTCACATTGAGGTACTCACACTGAGGCTAGACATGATTGTGTTTAATACAAATTTGAGAAAATATTTCTTACTATACTTTATATTATAAAGTGACTAGCTCTTTCCCCTGATTGAATTTATTTTGTAAGGAATAAAATCTTCTTAAAGAGCAATGAAATCTTCTTCCTTAAGAATAATATTGAAACAATGAAGTAGTGAGTGGAGCTGAAGAAATTTTGCAAAACATTTTCTTATTGAACACTTATGAGCAAAGAGGAACATCATTGTCAAATTTCAACCCCGTAGGCTTTGGATTAATTTTGAAGTCATGTGCAGTGGAGCATTAAAGAACTTAGTGAGAACTTATTAGCAAAACGAAACATCCACATTAAATCTATGGTGGTTTTGAGGTTGTAACAGGTGGAAACCTAAAGGAAATCTGCAAAATTGTTTCTTAGTGAGCACCTTAGAGCAAAGAGAAACGTTCATGACAAATTTCAACCCCATGGGCAGAGCCATAAAGAATTTCAAAACTATACTTGCAAAACCGTTTCTTATTGAGTGCCTATGAGCACAGAGAATTGTCCATGTCAAATTTCAACATGTATAGGCTATACAGTATTTGTGAACTTCTATGGGGCAGAGCCCTAAAGACAACATAAACATAAACATTATATCTCACAGCTGGTTACTTCTATGGAAGTATTTTCATCACTCCGTATACGAAAGTGACAACTTGCCGTACAGCTGAGACCTTGGAAAGTAGTCATTTCCCAAACTGTCACCGTCAGCTGATGTTACTGACCTAAGTTTTACTGACTAAGTAAGTTTGTAAACATTACTTTCCGTCCAAGGTAAACAAACTTTTCCGTACAGCAACAATCAGCTGGGTTTAAAACAAATTAAATTTTGAATTCCAGCTTTGTTTACTTTGTCCAATGGCGAAGAATTTACAAAAATAATCCTCCTTTAAAACTTCCGCATTTATTAATAATTGCGTCGTGATGAAAAGTATCGTTCACAACTCGTCCGGAAAGCCCATTTCCAGGCTCGATAGTGTTTTACGCGCGAGGCGAAGCCGAGCCCAGAAATGGGTCACTTTCCGGACTAGTGGTGAAATATACTATTGCTTGAATGAATCATCATGTGGCAGATGTAAACAAACCTATTCCCCTACGATAACATTGGAAGTTTGTGGACGTCAAGGGTGTAGCCCTTTGTGAATATTAATTTGAAAATAGTCAGACTTTCCTATTTTAAGCCTAAAGAATGAGTATACCAAATTTCAGCACTCAAGCTAGTCGGGAAGTGGGAAAATTAGTGATGAATGAGTGAGTCAGTCAGTGAGTGAGTGAGGGCTTTCCCTTTTATATGTTTAGGAGATTATGTTAATTTGTGCATGCATAGAAAATTTTTACTATCAACAAAGGGTTAGTGAAGTATTTGTTCGAATTAGTGTAATTAAATTAGATTAGTCCTATGATAATTTACTAGAAATAATGAAGAAATATATTGCACCATATTTGCCTACAAACCAATTTTCCCAGGGAGTTTCGTTCTACAGGGTAAGTTCTACACGCCTACCCCACCCGCAGTATACAGTTATTTTGATTGAACAAATTACAACAAATGATTCTTGAAGGCTCAACAGACCCTTGAAGTGTATGAGCAGCTGGATGCAGGAGCCGCCGTGTAGTATCTTGGTCTTCCTTGTGTCGACTGTGAGCAGCCATTCCGGCACTCCCATCACTCTTCTAACCTCCAGCAGAAACTGAGACCTGCAGACAGTGTGATCCATCAAAAACACAGTAACTGATGAAAAATAATCTGTTCAAACATATCATCCGCTCTAAATAATATCAAATACCGTACTTAAAATATATCATGTAAATATTATATTAAATCTTTTATTTTATATGTTGCTGCCCACTACTAATAAACTAAAACAATTTTAAATTTAAAACAAAGGTACAATGTCTTGACCAGCTATAATCTATTACTTACACAATAAATTTTGGAGGTCGCCTCACATTGACATACTTGATTGTATCTTTGTCTGGTTCTATGTTTGCGCAAGCAAATTTGTCTGGTCCTCTATTTTTGTCTAATATAACAATTGACTTTCCCATCGCAGACACAGTGCCTTCTGCAAATGGATACATTACAATCATAAATCAAAGAGTTAATAATGGGAAATATAGCTAAAATGCACAGACATTTGACTATATGGATCAAAGTTGAAAAAAACTGCATGTTTAACAGAAGCTGTTAAGACAAAGTAAAGTTGTATCTTTAAAGTTTTATAACACCAAAAAGTTATACAAAAATTTTATAACCTTATACATCGCGTATAAAAATGATAAAAAGAAATGTGGTAAAGATGTTATGTTTGTTGCCTCTAGGTTCTTCGTTATCACCAAACTCCTTCTCTTCCAATATTTATTCTATGTTAAATTAATTTTAATAATATTCAAAACACATGAAATTACCCAAAGGAAAGTTGGGATCAGAAAAGACCCGCTTGCGGCCGCCGATGTTGATGGTTCCAAGTCGCCCGGAGAGGTCACCGACGTAGCAGCGCAGCGGGTGGTCAGGCCCACACTCTTGCTGGTACAGCTCTTGCTGCAAAAAAGAACGGCTCCATGGGTTAGCAAAACGGGAAACTTTTTCTTAACACAATCTGTTTTCATAATGTACGGTTGGTTTCTTTATCAGGGCAAGTCTTTATGGACACCCGGTAGAACTGTGTCAAAAAGATCAGCTGGCAGAAAGTTAGTTTGACATTGTTTGATTTTTACAGCATAATTTTCATACGATTTTGGAATTATCTTTTAATAGTCACTTCTAAAATTACCTGTATAACTTGAACTATTCTTAAATCAAACAATACATAACTCAATGAAATATCCCATGAATGTTGAGTTAACAAGAGTCGACTGCATAGTCTTGGCATATTAATATATAGTTGTTTAAGAAATTAACAGTAGTAAATAATGAACGGTAAGCAGCTACTGACATTTAGTGGATCGGCCAGCTGGGTGTAGTAGGGGTTCCACATGTAGCCAGCGGCAGTGCAGCGGGTGTGGAGGACTTGCACTGTGGCGTCCACGCCTACGGGGTTCACGTAGATGGCCCAGTTGTGGTTCTGCGTCTGTCAACACGCATCACAATCAAGATGAAATTTGTAATGTTTAATATCTTATCTTGGCACATTGACTTATTTAAACATTTGAGGCATTCGAGTCTCATGAGCTCGGCACTCCATAACCCAGCAGCTTGGACAACTCGGGCACCCCCTGGTAGGAGGGAAAATCCTTTTCAGTGAAAGTTAAGTTTTTTTTCTATCTACAGCAGTGGTATTTTTAACTTTCTCACGGGGAATGGTCCAAACCCCAGTCTTGTTACTATCTAACATCGATCACTTTTTAGAAAGCTTCATTAATTAATAGCCTAATGACAAATGGCACCTGGGTCCGGAATCGAACCTTAGAAAAAATACTAACTTGTCTCAGGATTGAACCGGAAACCTATGGATTCAAAGCCAAGCACTATAACCACTCAGCTACCCAGCCTAGACAACATCAGCAGATGTGCCATACACATTGCTTTTACTTTGAACATTAACTTTAAATGCTAAAGTTACACCATTATTTGTAGACTGCTTTTGTACTCTTAAACTATAAATTGAACTATTTTATGATTTAAAACCGACATGTAATTGCTTTTTAAACATTTCTTCAATAACCTGACAACTCCACAAACTCCGTCACTTTTTGGTCTAAATTAGTTTAAGTTTGCGCAACGGTACATGCAAATACCTTGGGTATTCAGTTATTGTTTATACTCAATTTTACCTTTCAATAGCATTAACATGAACCATTGAAGCAACATAACTGAAAAGGAACTAATTCTTCAAACAATCAAGAACATTCCAGCTTATCATGATAATTAAAACCTGATTGATTACTGTATGTTTAGATATTTTATAAATTTGTGTTAAAGATATTAACATATACAACACAGCACTAAACAAGAAATTAACTATCAAAGACAATAATTTTTTAATCAAGTAAATTTTCATCTGAATCAATAAAATTAAGACTGATATAAAATTATTCATTTGTATAAAATATTAATTGTCATGAAAAAACCTATCTAACTTTATTAAATAAATGTCCAAGAAAATAAAATCAAATTAAATTTACAAAATAAATATATTAAATCGCACAATTTAAATGCTCTTTCCTTACTTAAAAACAAAAATGTAGTTTACTACTCACAAAGTTACGATCATGTTCGCCAGGATGTTTGATGTTCACTTCGATGATCGTGTCACTTGCACTTCCATCATAATGGATCAATTGAGTCTAAACATATTGGAAATATTTTATTATTCTTAAATAACACAACCTAAAACAACATTATTGTCTATATTTTCATCAGTTTTTAATTTTTTAAGGTAAGGCAATAATTATTGTTGAATGTAAAGTATATTATTATCTATACCTTGTACCTTTACAACTTATGCAGCAAATTGTTGTCAGATGCATAGATTCAATAAGAATTTAACAAGATCCTAAGAAAATTTTAAGGTCTATTGTAATTATTAATCAGTAAAGATATTACCCTCATTTATAGTGGTGCTCTTATTGCCAAATTAATATTTATATGGCAGAAATTAAGAACTCTTATCATATCTAGGAATTAATGGTGCAACTTAACAGAAAAACAATTCTTACCATACGAATGTATCCCCAAGCAAAACCTTTTGGATGGTGAAAAGAAGCAATGGCTCTAAGTTCCCTTGCTTCTGATGGAGCATAGCCTCTCTCTATTGTAGCACAAGTCCATCTTTAAAAAACAGGGTGAAGATTAGAAGAAATGTTTAACATGCAACCCCTTTTACTTAATTCAGTATAAAAATACAACCTTTATAATTACTTTACAATAAAATTTCTACAGTAATAATATTTACCTAGTAGAATCTTTCCTAAAGATAACGACAGAGCGTCCCAACACACTGCGTTGGCCAAATAACATAAGGGATGAATCGTTAAATGCAGTATCTAGGTGAGAAACTCCGTCCAAGTGTCCATACTTCCCACTGAGGTCACCCATCGCAAATAAATCAGGCGTGCCAGAACTGGTTGCAACCTCTCCTACACTGTATGGATCGAACATTGTGCCGAGTGTTGATTCTTCGCAAGGAAACTCATAATACTCACTGACTGGCATCTGAAATATGAAACCAATTCAGTAAATTAATCATGAGGTTTGTTTCTACGGTATAGGAATGGAACCCACAAACAAACACAATCTCCTACACAATTATAACACAAACACTTGACCTTTACTCTGTTTTCTAAGAATATGAATAATTATTTTACTATTCATATTCTTCATTATTATTTATTTTTATTTCATTATTTATTTATTTACTATTTATTATTATTTATTATTTATATTCTGATTTCTCTGCAAATTAATTACTACCAAAATTATCTGTAAATTAATACTTATAAGATTATAAAAATATTTAGATCTGTCTGCCTGTCGGTCATGATAAAACTAACTGACCGATCATCATGAATTTTGTAGAACACTAGCTTCCGTTTATAAGGCACAAAGGTGGGTTTATTTTTGTTTAATATGTCTGTCAGGCCTCCCTCTCACTGGCTTTGAAATTTGTTATCGGTACAAACACTTTTTACTTATAATAGATTCTTATACATCATGTTAAACAGAAGACTATTGAGCCCTAATACCTATTGAAAAAATACATTCACTTAAAATTCTGTAGGAAGCATTTCTCAAAATGTTAAGTAGGCTAATCATTAGTATTCAATGAACTAGTGAACCAGTTTCTTGAAATCGAACAAGTTAGTTTTGATATTGTTAAAAAAAATTGAACGTTATACTTATCTACCTTTTACTGTTTACACTCTTTCAAAGCAGTTTCTTAACCAGAGCATCCTCTATGGTTTAACATGTCTTTGGTATGAACATACCTCTTGCTGGTGTACTGTGTTTACTCTTTACTGCTTTTATACTATAAAATCAATCTATTTCCTTAATAATGTTAATCTAATAGGGAAACAACAAACTTTAAGGGCTTGTCAGGCTCCTCCGTTTGGATGAATTTACTTAAAAACAGCTTCAAGGCAAGTTCTATACAGTGACACCAAAACCAATAAAATTATCCAAAAACTGTACAAAAGTTCTTTTTACAAAGAATAAAAAACATGTCGTGTATTAAATGTGTATAGATAGATGATTGTTTATAAGGTTATCTAGCATTACATAGCATAAAATATTTAAGTTTTTGGAAGAGAAAAAAAATCTGGTGCAACAAAAAAATATGTAAATAAATCTGATAAATTCATGATACCTTATGGATGTGGTAAGTTCCTGCATTCATCAAACCACCCAGTGAGAACTCAACATCTGTAGCCTCGTACTCAGTTTGTTGAAAGAATTCAATCTTCCCACTGACGGTTGTTGGTTCCCCGTTGCCAAACCAATCTCTAACTACACCTTTGCGGCGGAAGACATTAGTAATCCTGTAAAATAAAAAACATTTTATTTCTGTATAAAAAAAAAAAAAATTTTAAATAAGATTTTAAAAAATCAAGAAAAAATAATGTAAACTAGAGACCGCCTCCTGATCGAAATTCGATCAAAATTTCAGTTGATCTGGACTCAAGAAGCTTAAAAACAGTTTAGAACTAAAACATCTGTTTTTCCTAATTTTCTAGCAGTTGTCCAATGATTCATTCAATTCTACTTTCTCCATAAGATTAACACTGGAACTTTGAAAGCCTGTGGGGCGCAGCCCTGGAGTCCGATGTGAATTATAATGTGATTCTGCTCATCTACAGGACTATACCTTTCTAACGGTATGCGCGGATTTATCCTACGATGTACACGAGCTGAGAAAAAAGGAGGAAATGAAACATGCTTGCGTATTAATATATAGATTACTAAAACATAATCCATTAACCACTTACTTGCTACATGCAAGCCTTTCTCCTCTAGCCTTGGGACCGTTGTCATCATAGATAACAAACGACCGTCCCACGATGCTGTAGGAGCCAGAGAGGGGGAGGAGAGTGTCGGTCCACAGTCTGCGGCTCACTAGCTCACTCTCGTTTTTGCGACCAGCAATGTTGAGCAGTCCCAGGCGGTCAGACAGAGAGCCAATACGACAAAAACCATCAGGTGTGTAGGTCAGACACTCTTCGGTTTTATTTTCAAAATAGACCTGAATGAAAATAAATCAAACTGTATTAATATAGAACAAAAAGAGTTAAATATTTACAAATAAAAAAAATCTAGTTATTTTCATAAATGACTATCAAAGGCATAAGAAAATTTTAGTCAAGAGGTTAAATATAAATGATATACTGGATTTTTCTATTAAGAGGAAAGGCAACATCCAAATTTTTTACGAAAATATTTTTTATCTTACCGCTATCACCTGTCTTAGAATCATTACAAGTTGTTGCCCGTCGATACTCAACGGATATAGCTCCATTAGTGGTAAATGAAACGCTATAATAGTGCAAACATGTAAGGTAGTCTATAAAATGTACTTCTTTGAACTGCCATACCAAGAACAATAATATATTTTACAGAAAATACTACGATTTTAGTTAGAGCGTCGGAAAAGCAGGCCTATTCCTTAAAACCAATAATGTTGCATCCATGTACTTATAGGCCCTACTCTTTAGTATTTTATAAACATGTCAATTTGATTAGGTTCAAGAACATCAGAAATAAGTAGACCAATATCCACTTGTAGACCTACTGGATAAATTGTTCTTAACAGTTTTTTTTTTTTCAAGAATTAGGAAAGACTTACAGTATTGTAACTTATGATGGATGGCTTTAACAAATATTGGTATTAGGGTAGGATAGAACGTAGGAAAACCATTTATAACCACTTTCATATAGCAATATTTATGCTGTAGTGTGCAAGTTTCAATAACTATCCAAATTTAAAGAATACTAATTTATTTCACAGAAAATTGCATAATTTTAGTTGGAGTGTCTGTCATATAGGCCTATAGGCATATTCCTTAAAAACAATAATGCTGCACCCTTACCATGTAACACAGACACTCTTTAGTATTTTATAAACATAAAAAATTGATTATTTACTAAGGCTGCGTTCACACGAGACGACTTTTCGCCGTCCGCCGTGGACGGCACGGCGCCGTGGAGGTTGAATTACATTGGAGTATATGGAAGTGTTCACACGTTACGACGCCCGTCAAATACGGCGCCGTGCCGTCCACGTCGGCCGTCACGGCGGCCGTGGACGGCGCTAAATTCTAGGCCACGGCGCTTTCACAGCACATTCACGACCATTTCAATTCAATCACATGTTGAATCTGGTATTAGTACTATTGCTACTTCAACTATTGTAACCAGTTTGCATAATATAAACAGAAATATCTTATAGAAAAGTAAACGATAGATTATTTACACTTAAAGGAAGGGGGTAAAGGACCCCCTCCCCCAGAGCGTTATGCAGTGCTTCACCTGCTCCCATTTTGCGCCTTTAATTAAGGCTGATAAAAATGAGGGAGTTTTTAAATAAAAGATAAGACTTGGGCTATTTGATTCGCTTTTAGAATTTTTAATACTTGGAATCCACATTAAACTGTGATGGTTTAAAGTTGTTAAACTTTGACCCATTATAGCGTAATATGGATTCAAAATACAATAAAACTCAAAAGCGAATCAAAAAGTCCAAGAAAGTCTTTACATTTCATTCAAATCCTCTCTCACTTTTATCCGAGTTTAAGTCTTATCGGAGTTAGGCAGCGGCCGTAGCTCAGTGGTATCAGAGCTCAGAGCTCTAGGTTACCACCCAGCGGGCCTGGGTTCAAATCCCGGCTCGGGGACAAAAAGATCGTTCGTCCGCTCCCGTGGTTCGGAAGTCACGTTAAGCGGTTGGTCCACCTGCATAGAAAACAAAAAAGTGCAGGCATTTCAGACCAGGAGAACTATCAGTTAATTGCTGATCTCCCTTTACTTAAAGTCATAGTATTATTATTTTTATTTATCGGAGTTTAAATAAAGACATAAAATGTGAGCAGGCCAAGCACTGCATGACTATCTGAGAGGAGCTTTTTCATCCTTTCTTAAAACCATTCTTACAAAATATAGGTAAACACCTTACAGTAGATGATTAAAATTTAAACATATTCTATTACAATTTATGGATTAATAAACTTTCCTTTGGCATCGCCACTCATTTAGGTAGTATCATAATCGCAGTCTTTATTTAATGCGTGGACGGTAATCAAAACCTTTTACTGATTTTACTATTATAAGAGGTTAAACTAACAACTTTTTATGTTTACTATTGGCGATTCGGCCGACACGGCGCGGCGCGGTGCGGGCCGTACAATCCTTACGACACAAGCCGTGGTGTCCACGGCTGAGGCCGAGGAATGCACGGCGCCGTGCCGTCCATGGCGGACGGCGAAAAGTCGTCTCGTGTGAACGTAGCCTTAGGCCTAAACCTTAGTAGCCTAATCAAAGCGTTATATTAGTTAAAAACATCAAAAAATAAGTTATGTTAAATAAATTAAATAAAATATGTTATGCTTACTATTTTTTTGTTTACTAATGTTATAAAGTATCTAAGTATAGCAATTTTAAATTTTATATGGTGCGATTATATTTTCAAAATGCCTGGAATATATCTTTTATAAAACATCAAAATATTTTTACAGTTAGGTTTTTGGCAGTCTGCTGGTCTGCCGCCAGCATCGCCAGCCGCTAGCCCTTGTCAGGGATGATAGCCACGCGCGGATGCAAGGGTTTGTAATCTCCGTGTTTGTCGCCCCAGTTGTAAACCGATTTAAAATATTTTGGTGTTATTCTTTTCTAATATAATTTTGTACTCTCCTATCGTCTTAAAATTTTGATATTAATTTAAATTACTATGCAGGGTGCTTGCTAATAATGTTGAAATAAGCGTTTTTGTATCAAGTTTTAACGTATTAAAAACAATTTTTTAAGAAAAAATAAGAAGATACACAAGTACAATATAATCTTAAGAACAAGAATCTGCAATAAGATTGGTAAAAAGTTTATAGATAACGATGCAAGAAGGGAGATGCGAAAGGTCTGCAATTTCAAAACATCGTTATTAGACCACCGATCGTATTCGCACTGAAACCAAAAAAAAAAAAAAAAACATTAAAGTAACAAAATTTAAAATCACCCGTCATATATTTTTCAAAATGTGAGTTTTCGCGTATAGCGGCAGTTAACAGTCTCGCTCGACGATTTTGACGCCGAGGTAGAGCGCACCCTTAATTGCTTAAGTAAACTAAGTAATAGAGTACGTTTCAAAGGTACAGTAATCCAATAATTTGCTTCCCCAGACTCCGTAAGTGCTAAGAAGTTTCAAATAAGACAAAACAAATACTTTTGAGGAATAGCGATAAAAAATTTCACTCAAATGAACAAAACTATATAAATTAACTTCAAGCTTGGGGATTTTTAATTTTATATAGGAAAAACTCTTTAAATGCTGATAACAATGATGTCATTAATTACTTTAAAAGTTGGATTCGTTTTTTCCTCCTTAAAACACGTGTTGTTCGTTGTGCTTATAGTTAAGAATCGTTGCTGTTAGCTAAACAATAGGCCTACAATTCTAAAATACGAGGAATGTCTGTGGTGTTATTTTCCATCGATCTCTAATAATGTAGCAGGTAGGTTTTGTAAACTTTTCATTTGGGAGTTTTTTGGTCCAAGCGCAATTATTATAAGTTTAGAAACAGCCTAAACCCCAGAAAAAATCTATTTTTAACTTGGTTTAATAATTGTAATTTTTATAACATTAGTCGAATGGGTTACCATCAAGTCAAAGAAATATCATAGTTAAATAAAAATAAAATAATGCTACTTTTAAGCATAGGTTTTGGAACAGCTGTCAACTGTTAAAGGTATAGTTGACGTAAACGGCAAACTAATTACCATAATACTGTTACAAAAGAGAATTAAATCCAACAAGCAAGTCTTGGTTAACCCCTTACTGTATGATAAATAAAACACAAATAAGACACATTGAGTTTTGTTACTTTTATTTCTGATAACATGTCCAAGAGTGGGTAAAATTATAGAACAAACAATCAGATAGGCTTAATTTCTTTGAAGGGATAGACTGTAGGCCTAGTTGCAATCTGAATAAAAGTAGGCTATACAAATTTTAAAATATAGTAGATTACTTGTTAAAATTATGTTAGCAATGTTAAAATTACTGTACCTGCATTAATACTTTAAATTTGTATAAATGAATCTTTTTTGTAAAAGATAAGTAATCAAAAGAACTCAACCCACCTCAACCATTGGTTCACACTGATTTACTAGTGGGAAACAGTGATTACCGGTGACTGACCTATCGGAGGGGGCCCGAAAATATAAGTTTGCAGGGGGGCCCGTAAAAATCAGTTACGCCACTGCTCGTGTGTTTACAATCAGCTGATTGAATGCGTGTAAAATAAATAAATTGTAAAGGTTTGAAAATGTCGATATTTTTAATTTAACTTAACGTTAAATTAAAATTTTAATTTAATTTAATTTAACGTTAAAGTAAATAAAATTTGCTAATATACAAAGGTTCACGTTTTATTTGGTACAAACTGCGTGTAAATTGGTCCAGTGGAAGTCTCAGACAAACTGTCCAAAGGATTGGAAATGTTGGCTTTTTTCCCCATGTTAAATCTCCATAAGAAAAGTTTATTTTTAGTTTTTGACCGATTTAACGTAAATATTTTTGAAATACGAATAAAACCTGCTAATATAGAACTGAAAACGTTTATTTTGGTACAACCCGCATGTAAATCGGTCCAGTAGAAGTCTCAGACGAACTGTCCAAAGGATTGAAAATGTTGGATTTTTCGCCCATGTTAAATCTCCATAAGAAAATTTTATTTTTCATTTTTGACAGATTTAACGTAAAAATTTTTTAAATACAAATAAAACCTGCTAATATAGAACCGAAAACTTTTATTTTGGTACAACCCGCATGTAAATCGGTCCAGTAGAAGCCACAGACGAAGTGTCCAAAGGTTTTTTAACTTTGTGTTTTAAATATATAGATTAACATTAGGTCACTGATCAGAGTTTGTTGTATCAAGAACTGAGTTTAGCCAATGTTTACAGAGTCTAATAAGTAGGGACATCCTAATGGGGAAGTGAGAACGCCGCCTCCGAAACACAGAGATCATCACCAAGATGGTAAGTATTATGCTGATTAGTGGAATGGAAACAGATGACAAGAATAATTTTACAGAAGTTTCTTATTGTTTTGATTTTTTGTAAACAAATATGCTCATTTTGACGTTTGAGAGGTAGAAACAGCGCTTCCCGTGACAGTAAGGAGAAGTAATCCTAGCATCAGCACTTTATTTTCCTCTGGTTTTCGGGGGCAAAACTAAAAATTTTTAACATGGGATGTCCCTACTTATTTGGTTCTGTATACATTGGTTTAGCTTCACAATAAAACACCTTTTTAGAGATTATTGAAAGCTTTTATAAACTGTTAAAAGAGTAGTTTTCATCAATAAGGGCAAATGTGGCTCATTAGTGTCAAAAAATGACTAAGCATCAAAAAGACTCTGTTGCTCTGAGTATTTTTCATCATAATGGGGATTTAGACTTTTTGTCATTGAAAATTTTAACTGTAAAGTTGTATTTTTGAGGTTATATTTACAAAGTAAGTAATACACAGTGTTTACATTTATTTTACTTACAAACAATACTTTTTATAACATGTGGTAAGGAAGACTTATGACGCCTTGAATGAATATCTTCACTTATGCATATCTTGAATGAAAGCATTGAGTAGATATGGCGTTGTTATTTCATAACGTATAGAGTGGTCAAGCAATGTTAAAATATTGAATTGCTGAACGACAAGATCGTCTGCCAGGGGCACCCACTAACTGGCAACTGATGAACCGATGCGGTTACTTGAAAGCAATCGATATTTCGATTTAGATCGATTGAACCCTCCATAGTTTTCAACGATGCCGATAGCTATTGTTTTGAGCGATATGTGGTCCATCAAATATACCGAATGCACACAGCTGTTTCAACAATCGATAGTTAGTCTGAGACCTGTGGCAAGCATTTTTTCTTCGCTATCTCTTTAACACTCTATATGTTATGAAATAACGTCGCTATATTTACTCAATGATGAAAGTTAGCAAACAGGTGACCTAGGACTGAGAAAAAGATCACAGATTATTTTTTAGGTTCTAAACACAAAAAGTTATGTTTTGTGTACTATTTAAAGAATAAACAGGTGGATATTGTGCAGAATGATAAAACATTATTTAATAGACCACACTCCACTCAGCTAAATTTATCAAGAGTTTAAATGGTTTGTTTACAAATCTACAAATCATACATCCCCCCTCTTTCCTTCATCCTGATGGGAACATTCTACATATTGAAGACACAAATCTTAAATTCAATTCAAAGGACTTAGTTAATTCCTATTAAATACTACTGACCAATGCTATCCAGCGAAAAGATCAATCATAAGTCTCCACTACGTTCTCACAACTTACAAGGAAGCCATCGTATGACGGGCCCGCACTGACACACCGGTTCTGCCAGTCGTAGAAGTCCTTGCCCGGTGGCTCAACGCTGACTCCCCAGCGATGGCCCTTGGACGTCTTGAGCGTTGTCCCGTCAGCGTGGACCAGCTGCTCCACCACAACCACGGTGTCGGCCGTCCAGTCATCCCGCGGCTGCCGGAATATCACCCGTCCGGCCAGCGGGTACCTGCAATGAAAGGGGGAATGTACAGCCAAAATTGGACTAATTGGCATTTACTCCAAGACAAAAATGAATACTGAAGTAGAAAAATTTTATTTTATTTAAAAAAAATTTTGCTTCAGTTTTATTTATTTAAAATTTGATTTCAGTTTTAACATTTAGGCAGGATAATTATGCACAGTTTTAAATAAAAAAATGTCTTTAGACAATGTTTTTCTGAAAAATTTCTGAAATTTTTTAACTACAATACACTCTTGGATCCAGCAAATCTGGACTATTTACTTCATCTGGAGCTTTTTTTATTACAAAGATTGTCTGAGGTATATGATTGTCTCGCATTTTGCATTGTTGCAAATACGACCAGTGTCCGTAGATGTAATTGACAAGGCTGTGGAAGTATTCGCAAGGGGATAGGAGGAGGGACAGGATGTATAAATCCATTTCCCAACTATAGGTTGTTTATTAAACTTGATTGTCCTCAAGAATATTGGGGTGGGGGAGACATTTAAAAAAAGTGTGATAATTATGTTTGAATAACAGATTTCCTTCAATAATGTTTTTAATAGCTCATAATGTATTTTAGTGACTCCCAGTTAGCTGTTATATTTTTAAGCCAAACCTATGCCTTGTTAAAATGAAAAAAATTCTAAAGTAAACTGATTAAAACGCAACTGTTACAAATAATATTACAGAACTGATACACATTGGGCAGGTTCACAATCCTCAATAGAGTAACAGATTTGAGTGGTTTTCTTTTTCTTTCTTTATCTTTTTTTATGGTTAGTCACAGGATGCACATGAATGTTAACCTTAAAATCCCGGTGGATTTGTAAGACGACAGAAAATAACGTCACTGGGATCCACCGGGATTAATCATGTGATAGGTAAATCTTGGTACTGGTCGTTGATTATAAACATGACGAATATGTTGTGATATAAAATTAACAGATGGTATGTTACAGTGAAATAAAATGAAAAAAAAACAAAAGACTTCAACCAATTGTTTTTAGTATTGTAAGTATGTACATAGCTGTATTTTAAGAAAATAATTGAAACTAGAAATCGCCTCCTGATCAAAATTCGATCAAAATTTTGAGTTAATCTGGGCCAAAAAGCTTAAAAAAATTTAGAACTAAAACACCTGTTTTCCTAATTTTCTAGCAGTTGTTTTTACAACAGCTGTCAAATGATTCATTCAATTCTCCTTCCTCCATAAGATTAACATTGGAACTTTGAAAGCCTGTGGGGCGTAGCCCTGGAGTCCGATGTGAATTAGAATATGATTCTGCTCATCTACAGGACTATACCTTTCTAACGGTATGCGCAGATTTATTCTACGATGCACACGAGCTGAGAAAAAAGGAGGAAATGAAACATGCTTGCGTATTAATATATAGATTTTACACAAAAATAACTCCTACAATTTTCATTAGATTTTCAATTTTTTTGATGGATTTTGTAGTTGGATAGGGCTTGGTCTGTAGTATTTTCTGTAAAAAAATTATGACAATCGGACTTAGGAGCAGCAAGGACACTAGCATCTCTGAATGGTTATAGTGAATGAAGAAATAAAAAAGGAATATCATAGTTAAAACTTGCATGTAATAATATAAGCCATCTAAGCGTTACAATACCTGAATATGGCCTCAGCTGTCGCCATTGCAACTTTGGTGTTGTAGCGAGTAAACCTCGTTAGAGTTGAGCACACCCACGGTTCCTCAATGCCACTTGTATCATTGTTCCTGCAATAAAAGTTCATTTAGAAGTAAACCTTTACTTATTTAATACGCTAATGCTTTTTTTGTTAACTCCTACAATTCTCAACCGATGTACAAGTTTTAAGTGTCATTGGTTAGGGCTTGGTCTGTGATGAGAATCGGCCAAAAATTGATGAGAATCGGCCTTAAAATGTTGCTATCCACAAATTAAATACTCCCATTAGAATAAATTGGGATTGGGTTCAACATTTTAATAATCTAAAGCTGTTAATGTATGGCTGTAAATATGTGTAGTTTTTGGTGATTGCTGATATTTACAATATTGGATTGGTCGGATTTCATTGATTTAGAACTAAATGTAACTATTGTATTGTATCAAAATAAATATTGCTCGGTTGCGAGAAACAAGTACATTAGTGCACAGACAGTAATGTGCAGTAAATTGTATACGATTTACAAATATTATACTGAAATTTTACATAATGTCCTTGTCTTAAAAAATGATTCGGTCACAACAGGTTTTAAGAACACTTTACCAATTAATTAATTGTATTCAGCACTAAAGAAGGTGTAATTTCATGGTACTGTTACAATTGTAATAAAAGGGTTACAACTTGATTTTTTCAACATGTTCTCTAAAACCATGCTTATTAAAACACTAGATTAATGAAAACTATAATTAATTAATCATAAAAACAACTACAGTTAACGACTACTTACTTATAGATGACGAATGATCGGTGAGCAACGGAGTGTCGGCCGAACAGAGGCAAGTGAGTGTCCCAGCGCCGCTTGTTGTCATATCCGACTTTGCCAGACAAATCACCAACGGCATACTCGTCCTGAGATGTCTCTCCTGGAATTCATATTTCCGAGTACTCTATTACAACTCTGAGCTGTTACAGGCTGTAGAACGTATTCATCTTTCATGAAGATTTGATTGCAAGAATTTTTAAAATAACCCTGGCATATTGTGGGCCCAACCACATAATACTAATAAATCATGGGAAATATTCTTCAATAAAGTTAAATATCCTGCAACTAGCGGGATCAGTTAACATAAATCACAATTAACATAAACTATCCATAGTTAACATAAACTGATTTTTCATAAAAAAACTCACTAACAAAATTATTTTTACTCATACCAACAGGTACAGTGTCCCAGGACAACTTTAAAACTGGTTTATACTAGTTGCGAAGTTGACATTGGGTACAGCAAAGGAAGTTGTCATAACACTTTGGTAAGTCTTTTGGCTGTCCACTATGACAATTTCCCTTCCTTCATAGTCCATTCATGTTCAAGACAGCAGGAGGTGAGGAAAGCATCGCGCATGGAAACCCCTAGTGGACATAATTCTTACGGACAGTTGTCATAGTAAACAGGGGTTAGCCCTCTCAATGGTCAAATGGCCATCTGATGTCCCATCTCTCACCCTTCCTCTACCATCAATATTCCATCATTCCGGGGCTTGCGCAAAATGCCCATTAGATGCAGTGCTGATGTGCTTAACGGTTTGGCCGGGGTCTCCTTATCCAACAACAACAACAACAACAACATGTACAAGATTCAAGATACGATACATTTATAAAAAAATCACATACATATAAATCAGAACAAAGACAAATAAATAGAAAATATTCTCCACAAGAATACAGGTCTGTGTGTGGGGAAGAGTTCACTGTCAGTCCCCTCTGATGTGCACTTTATTTCCCTTATAGTATTTCCAGTTTTCAACTCTATTACGTAATGGAAGAAACAAAATGTGTAAGCAATAAACAGAATACAGTATTTATACTATTCAGAAAAAAAAAACTTGAACTAAATGTAAATAACTAAGTATGACATAATCCTTGAGTATTGAGATCATAAAAATATCCTAATCAAAAACCATACTGATAAAATAATAATAAAACTTTGTATAAAAAACTTTAATCATACATTATAGGGTGACTTTGTTTAAGTCTCAGCAGCAATCCGGAGCAGCCACATTTCCACCTCCCGCTAGCAGACAGTGATGCTGCCACTTTCTATAACTAAAATTTCACCACGAAGATTTCGGTACAGTTGATGTAGTAGATTAAAAGAATTAATTGTATTTTCTCTACGTGATAATTTTGGTATTTGGAATCCAAAATTAGTTTTATTGATAGTTTTGTATTTATGAATGGATGTGATGAAAAATTGTTTTTGTTTTCTTTAATAAAGATCAAGAGGACTTTTAGATATAATTGACCAGGATTAAGAACAGGAAATTTTATGTACAAAAGGTCAGTTAGATAGTATTGCCCTTTTTCAAGATTTTTAAACTATGGATCTTTGGACAGCGGCCAGTAGCTCCAACACCAAAGCAGAGGCACAATCCCACGTCAGCAGTACATGCAGCCCAGATTGTACAAAGGCATAGAATACACTCCTGCAGCAATCCAGGGTCAGCACCCGACTAAGCTGTCTGAAGACATAAATAATTTTCCTTAGTTTTTTCTTTAAATATTGAATGTGCGGTTCCCAAGAAAGTAAACATGTAATTTTAGTCTAGAACCCCTTATAACATGATGTGACTCAGAATATCTAAAACTGGTGCTCTACTTTGACTTAAATAAAAAAAAACCAAAACTATTTTTGACAGTAAATTTCAAACACTTCTCACCAGGCAGAGGTGCCTCGGCTGCCGTAGGTTTGCTGGAGGGGTTGTACACGGAGCCGATGCCCTGGCAATGTTTGGGCTCCTTGAAACTCCCAATGTCCGGGATAGCAGGCAGCTCATGGATCCGGAACCCTCCGAGCCCCTCCGGCTTGCTCTCCCACCACAGCGAGACTTGGGTCGAGGCAAATGGAGATATCTGCTGGAGTGTCAGACTGCCCTTCAGTCCACTGGTCTGCATCACTGCCCTGCAAATGATTATGTGAGGAAGAAAATAGTTTTGTATATCAGTTTTGATGATTAACGTGTATCAAAGACGTGTCGACATTATAGCAATATTTAGAAAAGAAAACAGGGCTTTAATAATCGACCCAACCATAAGGATGGAAACAGGCGAAGAGCAGGTAGAAGAGGTAAATAACGAAAAGAAGAAAATTTATGAACCTTGCATCCCATACCTATCAGAAAAGTACAATATCAAAAACTGGATTGTGATTGGCATTCTAATTGGCAGTCGTGGAACCATTCCAAAATTTCTTGTTGATTTTTGTAAAAAATACGAAATACCATCAAAAATTATCGATTCAATTTGTATAAGTGTTATAAGAGACTCTATCAAAATTTTAAATCGTCACTTATTCCAGCCAAATACATAACTTTTATTTTACTGTATGTAATTGAAAAATTTCTTATTGTATCACAATCAAAATTGTTTGTATTCTGGATCAACTTTGGTCAACTGGAAGTCCAGTCAGATTTGTAACTTTTAATAAAGTTAATTTCTCTCTCTTTCTCTTTCTCTTACCTATTAAAGTGACTAAAACTTTTTAATAGTTGCCAGCACAGCTTTTTAACTTTTTGTAACAAGCGATGAAGATATTTCATGATTATAATATCTACTATTAGTGGAATACGCTTCTGACATATCACAGCTACCAATTTCAATATATTGTCCAAAATTTTTTAATAAGCCTACTTAAAAAGATAAGTTATAAAACACAAAATTTTTTAAAAGGCACAGATTCAATCATTTATGAGCTGTCTGGATGTTATATTAGTGTATTAGGGTTAACAAAGAACCACATGTATATTAGACCATATCTAGAAGATCATAAAATATTAAAGGGAATACTATAACTAAGGATGTCATTCTATCACTTAAAAGACACTTTGTGGATTAATTTTGAAAATACAAAAAGTTACTGTTTGAAAGAAAACTATTTCCTATCTTATGAAAATTGTATATGAAACATGTTCCCTTTGTTTCCATTTGGAATGACAACAGTTTAAAATAAAGGCACTTCAAAGAATGCTTTGGAAAACCCATACCATTTTGTTTGTTAGTCAGCACAAAAATACTTAATAAGCAAACATGATACGTTCTGAGATCCCTGTTTGTTGTGATAACTCACTTGACGATGGCGGGCTCGAGCGGCGTGATGCGAGCGCACGCCAGGTACGACTCCGTGTGCAGGTGGTCATACAGCACCAGGTAGAGATGGCGCTGCTTGTTGCGCAAGTCTAGCAGGGTCAGGTTGGCTGAGTGGTACAGGTGCTTCTTGCCCGCACTGCAGTTTAAATAAGAAGTTACAACTTTTATCAGCCTTATTGGTCTGTGTTAAGATCTCTTAGAGTTAGTTACAACCTTAAAAGTAGAAAATCTTAAATCTACTCTCTGCAAGGATAATTTAAAAACCGTTAAAAAAATGTACATGACAATTTAAACCCAAGTAAAAAAACCAAAAACAATTTAAATAGTTTCAAATGATTTCCACCCCTAAAACAAAAATTGTAAACATTAAAATCACAATTAAAAATCTAAATTTTGTGAAAAATCACAAAAGGAATAACTGCTTACCTGTTCTCAGTTTTCTTGACTCCAATATTCACCATCCCGAGTCTTGAATCAAGGTCACCCGAACCACCTCCATCATGGGTTTGATAGAGGACTTGTAGAGCATTGCAGTCTCTTCTTGATTTATCTATAACAAATTATAAAAAAATTTTCAACATATTTACAAGCACATTACACAGTACCGGTAGGAGTATTAAGGGGCACGGTCGTGTCATCACATCACCAAGTCACCCAACCAAACAGACAATGCGTGCCTATCTACACACGAAGAAGAATACGGCCAATTTTCTCAAAATGGTACAAAAAGGCGGTAGCTAATTTTGTTTTTGTCTTCCATCAGTTTAACTGGGTCAATAAAAAACAAAAAATTCTTAAAATTGCATACAGTAAAAACCCCAAAACTTGACTCACGATAACTTTGACACCTACCCTACTAGACACCTTTGACTAGATAGATACCTTTGCCTAGACACCTTTGTATGCACCTACTGCATTCGACCGTGGGACCCATAACTAGCTAATTGTAGTGATTTTTCGTAGCTTAGTTATTGATATAATATACATGCAATTATTGGTCATTTGACTAAATTACGGCCGCTTTTTATGCCGTTTGATTATCATTAATATTCAATTTTCACATTTTGATCAGTATTTGCACCCATTTCATTCCATCGGTAGCAAAATGCTTTCTGCAGTCTGATCGCCATTATCTAGTTAACGGAGTTATATCCGCTTCAGAAAACTCAACAATAAAACACGACAGTGCACTTACACCTTACGCACCTGCTTCTGAGTCCAGCACGTCGGTGGTGAATATCTTCCACTTGTGGCGTGTGGGCCGGGCGGGTTTGTGCGTGTGGTAGAGGTCGGTGTAGATGGCCGAGTCGGTGTCTCCACTGCTGCCGAGCCACTGGAACATCACTGAGCCGGCCACCGGGCCATTGAACCGCGCCTCCGCCAGGCGAATGCTTGTCCTGCCATCCGGCTGGAAGTAAGAATAGCGTAAAATTACACTCTAAAATAGATTCCCACAACGCTTAATTTAAACAACAATATTGTCATTCATTAACACAAACTTATGTTTTGTGGTAAGTTATCTTTTTATGGTAAGCTAGCATCAGTGTTGTAGTGGCAAATTTTCCAATGTGGGAACAATAAATGTCAAATTCCCTGAAAATTAATATAAAATTTCCCTGAATGCGTACGATAGCAATAGCTATGCGTAGGTTATGTATTTAAAGCTAACTGAATTAACTGAGGATTCAAGAAACTATTTAATAAATTTGGATGATTTTGCGAAAATCAAAATAAAAAACCAGTATATTTTTATATTTAACTAACTTTATTATTTCGCAAGAGAAGGTTGTTTTACAAAAGGTTATTAATTAATTTATCAACTACTTTTATGTACGTTAACCCCCAAAATAGCAACATACATAACCTAATTTTTAAATGACATATTATACAAGTAAAAGCAAATCACTAAAATAAATTAAATCCATAAAACAGATAAAAACAGAGTAATTTAATTAATTACAATGAAAGTTAATTGTCAGATTGACAAAATCATGTTTACAAGTAGTCGGTAAATCCATCCTCTTCTGTAACGATCTTATGTTTTGGCTGGGTCGAACCGGGGTGTCATCAGCCGATCGGTGGTTTTGCCGTAACCAGGTCTACACACAAACGCCCGTCAGGTAGGGTACTGATGAAGGGGCTCGTGGGGGGAGGGAGAGGGATAGCAGATACCGCTACCGTGCTCACGTGGTTGAGACGAAATGTGGGGAATGGTTGAGGAGGGACGGGAGAGTGATGCTCGCCACCGTATACCGTACTCTGTGCACGGTACAAAGTTTAAGTGAGAGTGAAGTTATCTTTGGAAACAAATAGAGTAAAATCGTGTTTACAAAATTATTGCATTTTATTATTTGAATAAAAATATATTTTTTTATTTGTTTATTGTTTGATCAATATTTGTATTTAGAAATATATTAGCTATTTTCCCTGAACGGGGCACTGGTATTTTCCCGGGTTCGTGAAAACCAGTGTGGGAACGCCGTTCCCACGCGTTCCCGCACCACTACACCACTGGCTAACATGTAGGGCACTTGGGGAAAAAATTAGAAGTAAAATCATAATGGACTGAAGAAAAAATGTAAAACAGATAAATGCCTAATGTTACATACTTTATTAATAAATAACAAGTTGAATTTAACTTACAGTGCCAGAATTAATTTCCTTTAAGAATTTGGTCTCAAACCGGTATAAGATTAAGCCTAACAAAGTATGACTTTTCCACAAAATCTGTAAAAGTAGACTTTTATAAGCTTAAGAAAAGATCCTCTGAAATTATACACCAAAATTGTTAGATATATGCTAAAGTTATTCATTAATAATTTTGGTAAAGATAATGAATCAAATTACCAACAGTGTGCTACAGGCGAGACGACCATTCCCAAGGTCCAGGACCATGGATTGACCCCACACTCCGCTTGGACCAATCAGGCTTATGACATTGGTAGTATTGTCAGCAGTCAGTGTACCGTTCAATGACACCGGGCCGAATACCTCATCCAGCAACAAAACCCTGAAACGCAAAAGATACAAGTATATGTTTTGAAACAAATTAGTTTATTATTTAACGGATATATATCAACTAGACCTATAGGGGTTTTTCAAACAACTGAATGTGTGATCTGTATTTTTTCAATCCTGACGTCGGACCTAACATCCAACCTGACATGTTGGGTTGCCACATACTGTCAGACATGACTGTGTTAATTGGGCGGTTATATCGAACCGAGTATCTGACCCGACCAATACATCGAGCATGTTTTTTTTTTTTTTTTTTTTTTTTTTTTTTTTTTTTTTTTTTTGAGGGAGAGGAAGGGAAAATGCATTACGCACACAGGTGGCCAGCCTGTAGTGTGGGACTCCCCTAAAAAACGGGTTTACCCACTAAAAAACCTCCTCTACTCTTTAGGATTCTAACCTGGAATTGTTTATCACATTACGTCAGGCTAGGCCTAAATTTGGCTTACGCCCATGGGGCTCGCTCCTTATCCAGCTGTTCGGTCAAGGGATCTGGGCCACTTCGTGGTCCAAATCGGTCTTCTTTTCCAGGAGGATACCCCGGACGAACTGTGACAAACAATCCCAGTTGCCCTCATCCTCCATAATCTTTTGGCAGACCGTGTCCACCGAAAAAACACCGAGTTTTCTTGTGGCCTCCAGGCGGGGCCTTTCCCAACGCGAACAGCGGAAGAAGGTGTGTTCCGCGTCATCGGGAACGCCCGGGCAGTAGATGCAATCCGGTGAACCGGTCTTGCCCATCCGGTTCAGGTACGACTTGAAGTAGCCGTGACCTGTCAGGAACTGCGTGAGGTAGTAGTCCACCTCGCCATGCCGCCTTTCCACCCATGGTTGGACCTGCTTGATGAGTCGCGCAGTCCATCGTCCTCGGGTGTCGTGCTCCCAGCTGTGTTGCCACTGCTGGAAGGTTCGGGAGCGCTCTTCGGTTCTTGCCGTGTCCTTGCCGATCTCGCCTTGTCTCTGGTAAATCGCTTTCCTCTCCCCTGCCGAGAGCTTGACTGGGATGACTCCGGCGACCACCAGGACGGCAGGCTCGGACACTGTCCGGTAGGCGGAACACACCCGGAGCACAGCTTGACGCTGAACCCGGGCGAGTCGCAACCTGTAGCACTCCTTATCTAGAGCGCCTGCCCACACCTCTGCCCCGTAAAGGAGCACGGACTGGACCGCGGACATCAACAGACGTCTTCTGCTGGATCGGGGACCCCCGACATTGGCCATCAGCCTACTAAGGTAAGTGACTACCTTAGCGGCCTTGTCCGCCGTACGAAAGATCTGATCCCTCCAGCTTAACTTGGTGTCCACCATAACCCCGAGGTATTTGGCGGCACGAGTTGATGTGACCACCTCCCTTCCCACTCGGAGTGGGACGACGGTGTCGATCCTCTTCTTCGTGAGGATCACAATCTCCGTCTTACTGAGAGCAAGCAAGAGACCGTGATCGGACATCCAGTTGTTGACCACCCGCATAACTCGGTTCAACTTCAGTTGGGCCAGCTCAACGTTGCGTGCAGCAATGAGAGCTGCAACGTCATCGGCGTACCCAACCAAAGTGGTTTCCTCAGGCATCTCGGACCTCAGGAGGCTGTCATAGGCAACGTTCCAGAGATCCGGGCCGAGTATTGAACCTTGTGCGGCACCAGAAGTGACTTCCATCGTCCGCGTTCCGTCCCTCGTGTCATAAATCAGGCTTCGAGAGCGTAGATAATCCTCGATGAGCCGCAACAGATATGCAGGAATACGAAAGGTGTTGCGAAGCGCATCCAACATATCGACCCACCTTGCCGAGTTGAAGGCATTCTTGACATCAAGCGTAACAAGAAGCACTACTCGGTGGGAGAAATGGTTGTGGCTCTCGGCTCTCTCCACAGCTCTCTGAACTTCGGTGACAGCGTCGATCGTTGACCGTCCCTTTCTGAAGCCGTACTGACGGGGGCATAAGTCCCCGGCAGCTTCCACGGCAGAAGTCAGGCGGGAACGGATCAGCTTCTCGAACAGCTTCCCAGCCGTGTCCAACATGCAGAGAGGCCTGTGGGACGACGGCAGCTCGGGATCACCTTTGCCCTTGCTGATCAGTACAAGCCTTTTCCAGGGAGCCGGAAACACCCCTTCTACCAAACAGGCATTGTACATTCTCAACAACAAGTCAGCGTTGATTGAAAATACTTTCTTTAAAGCCTCACTGGGAATCCCGTCCGGGCCAGGAGCCTTGTTGCTCTTCAGGGAGAGAACGGAGGTTTCCAGCTCCTCGAAAGTGAAGAGTGGAACGTCCTCTACCCGTCTGAAGTCAACCGGCGGTCGCTGAGGATGTTCAGGAAACAACGCAGCGACGATCCTCCCCATGGTGGCGCCCTCCATGATGGAAGGTGGAGAGCGGGCGCCGAGTTTCTGCGTTACAAGTTTGTAACCCAGGCCCCATGGGTCGGAGTCAACGTCGTCACGAAGTCTCCTCCAGCTATTCGCCTTGCTCCTGTTGATCGCCTGGCGGAGAGATTTTCTCGCAGCTTTATAGGCCTCCGACTTACGAACTCTGTCTGCGGGAATTCTCGCTCTAGTGGCGGCTCGTCTAGTTCTTAAACATGTTCTTCTGAGTTCCGCAATCTCTTCAGTCCACCAGTAAACGGGTTGTTTGTCGCGTCGGGGTTTCCTTCGCGGCATAGACTAGTCGCAGGCCGAGACGATCAGTTCCATCGTGGATGTTACTAGTGCCTCGGCCCCAGCCTCACCAGGATTCCCCTGCGCTCCCCGAGAGATGACTTCGGTGAACTTAACCACGTCCAGTTTGTTGGTGTTCCACCGGCGTGGCCCTTCCGGAGATGCGGAAACTCGACGATTTTCCTGATCATGCAGATCAAACACGATGTATTGGTGGTCGCTACCCGTGTAGTCCTCCACAACCCTCCAGCCAGACATCCTCGGAAGGAGCGACTCAGACGCAAAGGTGACGTCAGGGATCGTGCCTCTCTGCCCGGGGCGCCGAAAAGTAGGTGTGTCGCCCTGGTTGAGGACGACAAGACCGGCCCTGGCGATGAAATCCAGGATGTATTTCCCCCGGGAGCTGGTAGAGGGCATTCCCCACTCGACGGCCCTGGCGTTGAAATCGCCACCAACGACGACATGCCCGGTGGTGCAAAGAACGCACTCCTCTAGGCTATCTATCTTGTCGCGGAAGTCCTGGACGGCCTCGTTGGGGGTGAGGTAGCAACTGAAGATTGTCACGTCCCTACACCTAACCCAGGCAAATCCTCGGCCGCGACCATGACTCCGCACCAAGACATCCCGCGTATTACGCGCCCAAAGTGCAGCAGTACCGAGGCTGTCGGAGATCCAAGTGTTTGGGTCTCTGTCCCGATACTGTTCGCTGATAAGGAGCGCGTCAGCACCAAGTTCTCGGGCGAGCTGATCTAGAAGGTTATCAGCTCCCCAGGATCTATGAAGATTGGCCTGGAGGATGCGAATTACCGGCCGCTGCCTTTTGCCTGTTCAAGTGCGGTTCTGAAGGCACCGCACTGACCAGACCCGGGTAAGTGACCGAGGGCACTGGAGCCTGAATCCTTGCAGAGGAAGCAGGAGGGGCTCGAGGAACATTCCTTGCGTTTGTGGCCCTGGCTTCCACACTGGAAGCAGTTGGCACTCCTGTCGGGCCCTTTACAGTTTCGGGAGGAGTGGCCGAAACCGAGGCAACGAAAGCATCTCGAAACTAGCACCCTCCGTTTGAGCCTGCAACTGACCCAACCGACTCTGAGGTGCTGAAGGCTAAGCAGCTTATTGGCGTGCTTTTCGCCCATCTCAGCAACAGCCATCCGGAGTTGACTTCGGTTAGGCTTTGTCAGCCATACCCTCACTCCATCAGCCGGTATCTCCGGGAGTGCCACCTGGATCGCACGGGTCACCTCGTCTTCGGTGGAGAGGGCATCAAGGTCCCGAATCTCGACCGAACACTTCGGTTCTAGGGCCTTGATGGAGCCTTTGTCCCCAAGTGCAGTCTTGAGGGAAGCGGCAAAACCGATCTTGTCACTCGACTTCCCCAGTTCGAGGAGGACATTCCCGTTCTGGGTTCGCCGAATAGACTTGATAACGGTGTCGGTCTCTTCCGGTTTGGCCTGCGATCTAATCTGACCCAGAACATCGGCAAAAGATCGCCCCCCTAAGGGCTTAATCAAGATTGCCTCCTTCCTGGGCTTCTTAGGCCTGGGTTGTTTAGGCTTTCTGACAGACTTGCCAGAGGCCTCCCCAACCGGGTTTGAGACTTGCGTCCGCTCCACCCTCGACGCACTTTTCGAAGCTGCCTCCGCTTGCTTCTGCCTCCTCCTTTCTTTCTTAGACAGGCGCGTCTTCCAGCCCCCCAAAGGTGTCGAGGCAGAGTTTTCTGCCAAGGCAGGATTAGCCGCCGGAGCAGGAACCTCTGCAGGAGTAGCCGCTGGAACAACGACAGCGCCCGGGATGGAATGAGCAGCCGGGACAGGAGATGTCTGCGATGATGCAGTGACAAAAACCGGCCTCGGCGCCAAGTCCAACTCCCCGAGCTCAGGGCTTCCCGATGATGAACCGCTCTGCCTCTTCTTTCGCTTTCTGGCTTGAGTCTGGGACTCAGCCAGATGAGCTTGAAGCGAAGCAGAGATGACTCGGTTCGTGACATCGCGCTCCTGTTTCACTGCCTTTAGCCTGATTTTCCGGCATTCCTCGATTTCGTCTAGAGAATCTTCGAGTTTCGGAATCCCCTCTTTTATGGCCTTGTTTACGTTCTTTTGAATTAAGAGGGCCTTGGCCATCTCCTTCAAAAGAGCTTTCATCTTCTTCAGACATGAGTCTTCCTCCTCGTGGGCGTCGTCCTGCTGCTGCCGAAGCATTTGCAGCTCGAATGCCGCACGAAGAGGGCTCTTCCTGGGAGGTATTCCATCGAGCCTGGCTTTTGAGGTTTCTGCCTCGGTCACCTTCATCGCTAGATTGACATCCACTTTCTCCTTTTCAGGCTCGGACGACGATCCGGCGTCACTTACCGTCTTGAACGGTGCCGGTGGGGGGGAGGTTTTAATTCCCCCTGTCGGCGTCCCAGTCTTCGAGGTCGGAGACCTCTGCACAATAGAGCTTCGCCTAAAAGCGGCTTGCTCATTCTCCTTTACGTTCTTCCATTCCAACATCGAGCATGTTGGAATGGAGAGCCTACAGACTATTAAACATGTTGGATGAGCCGTCGGGTATCAATATGCTCGAATGACATGTTCGACAGTGTGTAGGGGGCTAACTTTTTTGTGTATTTCTTAAAGTTTTTTTTTTTTTAATTTCTCCATAAAACTACTTTGGTAATTACCAGTATGACTGAACATATGCCCACTTTATGTTCTTGGATTTATAGCAGTATGGTACTAAAATATTTAATTTACATTATAACCAAGTTTTCTATTAAATAAATCAATATAGGTATTAAACAACTTAAAGTCAAATATGGCCAAAGAACTCTCCATCTTTCAAATTACTTCCAGCGCTCAACCTTATGTGATCAAACAACCATATTAATGCTCACCCTTATAAAAACTCAACTTATTTCAATCTCTCATTGTAACATTTTCTACTCTAAATTTTCAAAAGTTAAATTATTACGCTAAACTTATAATATAGCCTCTAAGTTAACACAATTATAACTACAATACCTTTGGCCAATCCTAGCCTCGGAACATCTGTCGTCAAGCACTCGGTAGTCCACGGGGAACCGGTGGATAGCCCATGACACAGAGTCGGGAGCGGCATCATCCCGGGTCCACGTCAGCTCAGCCTCCACCTCTACATTGGTGCGGGTCTGCGCCAGCCGAGCAGTGCCGTGGACACCGTGACTGGAGAACCTAGCAATCAACTGGACACCCCTGCTGCTCCCTATGACTGCATGGGGATACCAAGTACAATTATGTATTTAACTTTTTTTAGGAAGATGACAAAAGAATATCAGAGCAATAAAATTCATTTTCAAACATTTATACTTTATCAAATGAAATATAACTTATCAAAAGCACTTAATCTTTTGGGTCTCAAGATGGGAAATTGTTTTGAGTATTTCACTATATCACTATCAGGGACCTCACACAGTGGGTATTTTAACCTGAATATGAATGAGTGATGAGTGTAGGATGATTGTGGCGCAATCTTGTAGTCTTGTTACTGACTAAGGCCGACGTTCTCCTTAGACAGGACTGTTAATTAATAGCCCAACAGCCAATGGGGTCTAGGGACCTACAGTTTAATGTGGGATCCGAACCACAATTTGACCTCACATATACAAATTGGTCTAATTATGAGGATGATCTTTATGGATGAACTGGTATTCACTAGTGCGGACGTTAATCCTCACCAGAGAATATTGCATCCACAAGCCACCGCTTATAACTATCCACAATTTGTGACCTTCCACCAAATTCATATACTTGAGTTAATAAGATGTTTATCAAAGTAAAGGTCAATTTGGCTGGAGCACCAAAGGAGTGTGTCCCTATATTTATTACCTGCTTGGTTAAGGCCTGCCTGACTGAAAAAAATATATTTTTGGTACTGACTGAACTTTTTAGTCTTTATGTCATTGGGCTATTAATTAATGATCCTGACAAATAACACAGCTGCTATTTGTCAGTAACAAAGCTAAAACTCATCTAATCCATCACAATCATCCTTCAGTCACACTCACTTTAAAACACGCACCACAGAGTGCGTCTATGTTTCAAGTAAAGTATTATTTATGAATAAAATCCATAACTGCCCTAAAAAGATTGTCCTTGTGAGATTTATTTCCACGTCTTATTTAAGATTATAATGTTGGAGTTGATTTATTAAACAAAGAGATCAAAGTTTTATATGGCGAAAACACCGAAAGCTACTCCTGCCGCTCATAAAATAAATCTTCCCACTTTTATCGGGCTTAAGATAAAGGCGCTAAAATTGGGGCAGGTGAAGCACTGCACGACGAATTATTAATCCGCGAGACCCCTGATACTGACCGCCTCGATCAGGAGCCGCTGAAACTGCTGGACATGTATGCTATGAACGTAGTCAAAGAATATCATATATTAATTACAATTCACACTTTTCATGGCCAAAAATCCTCCCTCACCATAATCTACCAGATTCATGGGTCTCACACAAGTGCTGAAGTTCAGCAGCGGTTCTTTAGCCACAATGTTTTACACCAAATACTGGATATTGTATATCGCCCTCATGATTGTGAACAATGTGAAATGTATTCAGGTAGTTTCTGCAGTGGCCACTAACTGTGCAGGCTAAATAATCACTCTATCCCTCAAGTCTTCCTCTGAACTTTTTATATAAATAAAAAATCTTTGAACAACATTATTTGCCTCAAGATTCAGAGCCATACATTTTTTACTTAGATGACAGGAGTTATAAAAGAATCTTTTAAGTTAAGAATGATGTTGAATGAAATTATAAAAAAGTTCATGAAAAATATAATTTGGTTGAACATTCATAATATTTTTTTGTCCATCTTTAGTAGGCTAAGTATATATATGTCTTATGACACAGGTTCAACTGGATTGAATATTTCTATTGAATATTGTGAAATAAAATACCCCCGTCGCAGCAGACCTGTGTACTCAGCGAATTTCCAATGAAATTTCAGATTATTTACTTTCCCCATAAAAAACACCATAGGATCGAGTATGTAGGTTTGCTGCCATTGGGTGTTGTTAGAAAATCTAAGTTAATCAATAATTGGTGAATGTAAACACAAAATTGTATCAAACTCTGGGATTTTTTATTTTTCCCATGAACCCCATGGGGGTGAGTATGTAGGTTTGACGCCATATGGGTTTTGAAAGCAAGTATAAGTTAAACCTTATATAGATAATGTATCTACCAAATTTGATTAAGTTACCTATGTCAATAAATAAGCAAGATACAGGGTTTCTTGATTTCCCATAAGAATAACATGGAAAACACATTTTTGGATTTTCCCCGTAACCAGTTATGCTATGATAAAAATTAAAAATACCAAATTGTTTGTTTTTTTAAGCTCTTTTAAATGGTTTCAGTTAAAATTGATGAATTTTAAAAATTAACGTCCAAAAATTCCAAAAACCCATTTTTGACCCCATTGAAACCCCATAAAACCCCGTTCCCATGGTCGGATCATTCTGGTTGGCGAACTCAACCTAGTAGGCGATGGCTTACACCCCTGTACCAAATTTCATCAAAATCGGAGGTTCCGTTCAAAAGTTATCGTGTTCACGGACACATATATATATATATATATATATATATATATATCAATTTGAACGAACGGTGTTTTTGGCTTCTAGGGACCTCAAAACGAAAAAGTATCATGGTCCCGGGCTTAGGTCTTACCGTGACTACTACCGTAATAGCGTATTCCCTATAGGGAAATTCGCTAAAAGAAAAAATCCAACCACACACTAGTCGTATAAGGAACTCTGGCAATCGAACGAAAGAGATATGGAATGTAATCAACAAGGAAATGACAAGTGGACCTGAAAGAAACGACAAAACACTCTCTTTAAAAATAGAAAACACCCTCTCGGATGATCCAGCTCTAATTGGCAACGCTCTCAATACCTACTTTATCTCTCAAGGAATCAATACTCCAGAAAATTATGATAAACCCATTCTCAATCAACCGGCAACGAAAAACAACGTTAGAAATTTTGAACTATCAACCTTTAGACCAATAACAATGGACGAGTTAAATCAAATATTTTCTGAACTACCACCAAAAACATCTTCTGGATTCGATGAAATCTCAAATAAAGTTATTAAACATTGTCAACAAGAAATTGCCCTACCTTTACTTCACATCATCAACTCTTCAATAGATCAAGCAATAGTACCGTACAGAATGAAATTGGCTACAGTCTACCCCAAACACAAGAAAGGTGACAGCACTCAGATGGAAAACTACCGACCCATATCAGTATTACCAACACTCTCCAAGTATCTAGAGAAGATTATCTACAACCAAATCATGGAACACTTAAATAACTTAGAAATTCTCTCACAACAACAACACGGTTTCAGGAAGAACAAATCCATCAATACAGCTTTAAACAAACTTTGCGAAACAATCACATCCTTCTGGGAAAATAAACAACAAGCTTTTGGAATTTTCTTAGACTTACAAAAGGCTTTTGACAGTTTAGACCGAGATATTCTAATAAACAAGTTAGAACAAATAAATATTAAAGGCCAAGCCCTAAACTGGATTAAAAATTATTTTACAGACCGAAACCAACAAGTTGAGGTAACTCATTACAAAAACTATATCGAAACAAAAGTTAAATCAGCAATAAAACTTACTCAACAAGGAATCCCGCAAGGCTCAGTCCTCGGACCTCTGTACTTCATTATTTACATTAATAGCTTCCCAGACTACATGCCGACAGAAAAAAACATGTATAATGTTCGCTGATGATACAACCATTCTCTATCCAGTAACTACAACACCCAACATTGAAACAGAAGAAACCCTACAATTGGCTTCAGAAATATGTTCTTCACTAAACCTCAAGATAAACAAAACCAAAACAGTCAATATCAATTTCTCAATAAAAAATCAAGCCAATCTTCAGACTACAAGCCCAACATCAATTACACTAGTATCAGAAACAAAATTTCTAGGGATCATCTTGGATGAAAATTTGTCATGGCAAAAACACATTGAAGCTCTGGAAAATAAATTATCTTCAGCACTCTTTGCAATAAGGAGAATACGTTCCATAACTGACAAGAAAACTGCAAAAATAGCTTACTTTGTTCTATTTGAAAGCCATTTACGATTTGGTATCATCTCATGGGGCTCTGCTGCAGACTACCTCATACAGAAACTTCTCACAATCCAGAAGAGGGCCATAAGATCAATAGAACAAATTCAATATACTGAACACTGCAAACCTTTTTTCATATCCAACGAGATCCTCTCTCTACCATCCCTCTACATCCTGGAATCAATCAAATTTTTAAAACTTAACCCCCCAAAAATAAGAAACGATTGCCACAAACTTAACCTTAGAAATTCTAAACTTAACTATAATATTCAGCAGCACAGATTAACTAAAACCAGTAAAAATCCTCAAATAATAGGATCCAAACTTTTTAACATGTTGCCTGAGAACTTAAAATTAATTGACAATAACAGAACTTTTTTCAATAAATTAAAACAATACTTACTAAATAAACCATACTACAACTTAAATGAATTTCTTGAAGACCATAGCATCTATAATAGATTAAACCCTTAAACTGCTCACAACCTATACTAACACACACACACATACACACAAACAAGAGAAGAATGACGATTCCCTGGTCTCAACGACTACGGCGAAGAGGACCTAGGTAAAAGGTAAAGGTAAAGGTATCTTTAAGGCCCAGTTATGTACCATTCATTATGTAGCCGTCTTCTAAATATTGAGGTAGGCCTAAATTAGAATAAATTATAAAAAAACCACACACCCTATAATAAGATAGAATAACTGTTTCATGAAAGATGCCATTACGATTTTTGTGTGTGATTTAAATATTAAAAAGTAAACAAGGACGATGATAGTTTCTAATTGATAGTAACTTGACTTTCAGTAGGCTACAAGTGATCTAATCACTATACTTTCACTATAAGTGTATTAATTTAAAATGGCTGAAATTAAATAGATAAATGTAACAAATTAAGTTTTGTTAGATTGAATGACATGAGTTCTTGCACTCTTTTAAAAGTTAGGCCTACTTATATAACAACTGATAAATAAATTAGTGTAATTACAAAAAGTATTATGAAATTGGTTCCATGGTTTATTTATTTATTTTTTAAATATACGGTATTAAAAATTATTATGCTTCCAGACTATCACAACAAAATATTTAAGTTACACTTAAGTTTACAACACCTTCTTGTCCTAATGATAAATATAGTATATTGTAAGTATAAAAACTGCAGTAATCTTCTAAATTAAAATACCGTACCTAACTAGTAGACATATTGTTCTCACCTGATAAAATGATAAGGAAAAGTAACATTTTAAACAAAAAATCTAATTGACAATATTGTCATTTTCTCCTCACAAACTCTCAACATTCATTTAAAACTTTTGGCGTGATACACAAAGTAATGAATGCAACTCAAAGCCAACAACAGAGGTGTTACCTTGGCCGTGTGAGTCAAGGAACTGTCTGTGTAACGGGACTTTCACTTCCAGCGGTGTGTTCAAGGCGAAGGCGCGAGAGAAACCAGCCAATCAGCGTCGAGCATTCGGCACGTCTGTCGTCCGTCGTCTGCGGCACACGGGGCCTACGATCAGCGGTCCGGGTCCAGACCTCCAGACGAGAGGAGCCGTCATGTGGCGCTGCCAACGGGGAGATTGTGAATCACAGACGTTATCAGAATGATAGTGGTGATACACACAATTAATTAAATAAATGGAACTATGTTTTTGTACATTGGCCCCAAAAATCGTCTAGTGTTGCTTGCTGGTTTTACAATGAAGCAACAATTCATTATAGAATTGCGCCATTCAGCGGCGTTAAGACCGCTATGGCCTATCCCATTGATTACTTACACGCTATTACCGCTATATTACGCTTAAACAGTTTTATTACTAAAAATAATTTTGTAAACTGTGAATATAATGTTGATGTATTGCAAAAAATCAAATACGTAGTTAAAAAAAAAAAACTAAATTTAAATAGTAGCGGAATGAACCGTTTTCTATCGAGGCCTGTATGGTACAATACAGTAATCTAAATTATATACTCCCGCATGTGTAACTCATTGGGGTATCAGAAATTCGTAGTGTCGGTAAGGCAGATTAAGGGGTGATGTAGTACATCCGTGGTAACGTAGATCACTTAACAGGTTTAGTTCTCGTACTTATATTATTGAACAAATTTAACTAGGCTCTACTAAGTTTTTAGAGTGTCCAGTATTCCCAAGACAAATTTATGGAATAACGTTATGGTACCCAATTTAGGTAATATTGAAAACTAATATTTCAACATATTGCTGCATCTCATTTGACAAGTCATTGTTTACAGTTGGTTTTTCTTAATTTTAGATGTAGCGACCACGTAATTCTACAAGAAATGTGAAATTAATTTGGTTTTTCTGCCCTAGCCAGAAAAACGGTTGCGCCCATCAAATATCTTAGCGAACATATTTCATTTTACTACAACTTTGTTTCTAATATACCTAAGCCGATACATAGAGCTTAAAGTAGTAATTCATAATTAATGCCAGTTAATATTGTGTGTTTAATTAACGGTTTTTTTGATCCTTAACTCTCCAGTATGTTTTTGAAGTTTACTTATTTATTTATGTGAGGGGTTTACCACATGTATATAGACGTAATTTTTTTCATAAGTACAGTAATACTTTTTAGATCCTTAAAATTGTGCACGCACACATCTTGGACAGCACCGATACCAATAAAAGTATCAAACAAACAATAACTGTGATGATTGCCAATATTATGTCTTTTTATTTTACCTGTTAGGCGGAACTGATTGTTTTAAAATTGATTGTTAGGCAACTGATTGTTTTACATTGCTTGTTACTTAGTGATGTTTTACATTGTTTGTTCCTAACTTACCAAAAACTTTGGTTTCCGACTATTTGAGGTAAATTGGCTATGTTTAGTTAATATTTGCCATAATTTAGTCAGTAACTACAGTAATATTGTATTGAGATATTGAAGTTTAGTATTAACTAACACAAAATCCACTATATTTAGAAGTTTAACACTATTAAAACTTTGAACAGAGCTTGAGGTAGGGAACCTTTTTCCTGATATAAAGGTTTTTTATTTTTTTTTATAGATCTACTGCAAAACATTCCATTAACTTTAGCTGATTTTAATATGTAGCTGATTTTGCATCTTGCTTCCCCATAAGCTTGAATTTTTGTATTTATTTAGCTTGACAGTGATATTGAAGGAAATTCACTATATTATTTAAAAGTTAACCACTCGGAAATATTGAACTTAATAAAATTATAATTATTTGCCAGCTAAATTTATATGTTTCTCTCTTATCTGTTGAATATGAACGGATTTCTCTGTTACATTACATAAACTGTTAAAGTATAGATTGTTTGTGAATTAGTGACATAAATCTAACTTTTAGACCTTTCACTTTTTATCGTATCTCAAATCGTTGTTTTAAGACAGATTTGCAACTTTTATTAGCACTGAATTTCATATAACTTGTTAGTAGAGCCAACTACAGTTGTATTGTATTGTATTTAAAGTACGAATTTTGCATTGACTGAACTTGTAAAATATCCCTGAAACTTCAACGGAATTTAAGGGAAGTGACTAGAATAACTATGTAATAAATTATTATTTCATAACGTCCATTTTTATTTCCTAACGAATATTTTTGTGTGTGAATAATAGGGGTCTTTGGCGGGTACCAAACCGTTTTTTCATGTTTACCTGTTTTTGTTTCTGTAAAATTATTTATTTCCTCATTGATCTTTTGAAATATTTTATTTAGGTTATTCATTCTACATTGTCATATATTTTATTAAGTTTATTTCATCCTTTTTGTGCTAGGAGGGTGAGGCAAGGCATTGCTTCAAATCCCCCAACGATTCGTTTACTACAGTATAGTTGCTTTTTAAATCCATAATAATTTCAATTTAAAATATTATGGGGAAATCTTAAACGTTTGAGACTTGGTAAACTACAAACTAATACGGTGAACACAACAAGGGGGTATGGAAGCGAAGGCCTCAACTAGCCTGTTCAGTGCTTGCGATTTTTACAGCAATATATGAATAGGGGCAACTAATTATGGGGCAAGGGGGTAGAGCCTCCATCCAGCATAATACCTAGAATATTTGTGTGGTTGATTATGATTTTACAACTCTCTCAATTTTACGAATTAAGAGGAACGAGGGAGTGGTTCTAAAAACTAGCTATTGGCGATTTTCAAAGCTTTTAGCGAATTTCCCTATAGAGAATACGCTATTACGGTAGTAGCCATGGTGAGACCTAAGCCCGGGACCACTTTACTTTTTCATTTTGAGGTCCCCAGAAAAAAAAAAAAACAATTCGTTAATTTTCATATGTGAATGTCCGTAGTACTGTCCGATTTTGATGAAATTTGGTATGAAGGTGTAAGACCAGGTCTATTTTCATGAGTCCGTCTCGCATATTTATTGACATAACTTAGTAACATTTAGTATGTACATTCACTAGGTAGGGTTTAACTGATATTTGATTAGAACACCCATGTGGCGGCAAACCTACATACTCACCCCCATGGGGTTTATTGGGAATATTAAAAAGTGCCGAATATTGATACAATTAGATTTATACCTTACTCAACCATCACTCAATACTGACAACAAACATTTCTTAACAACATCCCATGGCAATAAACCAATATACACATTCCTTTGGTAACAAAAAGGAAAATACGAAATCTTAAATTCCTTTGGAAATTTGCTGAGTACGCAGGTCTGCTGCGACGGGGGTTATTTATTATTGTTGATAATATGTAGTGCTTTCTAGCCGGCTTTCTTACTGTCTTGGTGGACCAGTTTTTTGGTGGAACTAACCTGCTTCAACTCGACTTTTTAGTAATATACGAATTTCAAACAACCCTTAAGGGGGGCATGGGGGCGAAGCCCCCATCGAGCCGCAGGCGAGTTACCATGTATACATTGGCCTCTTCTCGTATTTGGCGGTGATGATGATTTGCGTTAAGCCACCAATTTGTTTGGTGGTGAGACCACTTTCAGAACTATTTGGGCTATGAAGAGGACGTTGGTGAATTTCTCGGAGGTTGTGGTCTGGAAAATATTAAAAATTTTGTTTGTTATCTGCACCTGGGTGGGTAGATGGAAATGGGTCGGAACGACCGTTATGTAGCTCCGGCGAACCGCCTCTTTTAAAAAACTACTTTGTAGCCCGTACCGTGTCGTGGGAGCAAAATTAAACATAATTAACATTTTTACACGGAACGGATTTATTTAATTTAAGCAGGTTGGCCGAGCAAAAACACAAAACTTTACAGTGACAGAAACTAAAATATGAAATGGAACACTTTATTATTAAAATAATACATTTATACATCGTTGGAACATCCGACATGCGATCGGAAACCCGTGTGAACTAATACGACAGAGGATACTCGTTAACCTGGGCCAGGCCACTGCCCATCAATGCGATTTTTCCAGCAAAATCCCTGCGATCGTCTGCGTCGGCGCAGACGCAAGACGCTTATGTGTACCAGGCCTAAGTACATTTCTTGTTATTCCTCATTTCCTAACTCATTTCCTGCCTTCCTGGTACCAAGGCCTTTAATTTGGAACCCCTCTCTTCTTCCTGTGATTTGTAAAACGCTCATAATTTTGCTACAAGTTTTTTGCTTACAAAATTATATATAATATAAATTAAATATAATTAGATATACAAACTACACAAATACTATTGAATTGAGGAAGAATTGAAAATCAGTTGAAAATTATGTATTGCTTTGGTTTGAAATCAGCTGTTTCATCAACTGTCTTTGTGTATTGATGTAAAAATCGAGCATTGTAATTAATTATTATGAGTTTTTTGCTGGATAAAACTTAAAAGCATGAGAGGTTCTGATGTAGCAAAAATAACATATCCTATAATAAGTTTTTACAATGTTTCTGAGAAACAAGAAAAAATCACAAATAGGACAAAAAATGAAAAGCTATCTGGGAAAGGTAAAAAAAGTTTTAGGAGAAAAGAATGTTTAAAGAATCCAAAAAGAAATATTGTAGCAAACCTTGGAAAACAAGGAATTATTAGAGAGCACCCTTATTGGATTTATGATGAAGGATGTGATGTTACTCCTAAGCCACTAAAAGACCGTGTATTCCATAATATTCCATCTCACCATGAGGGTTTGAAGATTTCCAATATATTCAGCGCACGGGCACCCAAAGGGTTAGCAACAACCAGCCAAAGAACTTCTCTCACTTCCTTCCAAGATCGTAGAGCGTCCTCTGTTGTTAGCAAAATGACACTTATTAAATTAAGCGAATCTAACATTTCACTTAATTCCTTGATCATAAAACAACCTACTTTTAGTTTAGATACACTTTTGAATGAAGACTCAAGACAAGCAGATCAAGATAAAGATTCTGTAAAGAGTCTAGTGCCCTCCATGTTTGAGTTGAGAATACCTTCTAGTTTAAGAGAGTTTAAACCAACGTCAAAATTTACAATTAACCTAACTGAGACTGAAACAATGATTTTGCTTGAAATACCATCAAATTCGGAATCCTTGGAATCTGAGGAAGGAATATCAATTCTAAAATCCAATTCTAACTATGAACAAAGATTACAAGCTACTAAAGCAATTTCTCAAGCAGCAATACAGACTGACCTTGTTGGAACTAAAAACAGAGCACTTTACATTCCTCGGAACAAAAGAGCGAATGCATCAACTTTTGTTTCAAGATGGGAAATGTATGATACTTATGAAGCGCTTAAAGGACCAGGTCTATCAATGATAATATCACAAGAGGAGGGTCAAATGGTTTTTAGGGATGAAGACGCAGATACATTAGAACACAGTTTAAAATTTCAGTATCGAGGGAGTAATTTCAGCAATCGACTTTTGGACGCTCTTATGATAATTGAAAGATTAATTGTCAGTGGTGAATACAGGCAAAATCAACTAACTTATAACGGTTCATTTGTTCAAGACCCTTTTTCATTGGAAGTCCTCTATAACTACTCTTTGAAGCATCTGTGGACTTTTTATCATGAAAATATTGTAAGAAAGAGAACTGTCACATCGTTATGTTGGAACGAGGAAAATCATAACCTACTTGCAGTGGGATATGGAAAATTCTACTACAGAGACGAATGTAATGGCTTGGTTTGCATCTGGAATATAAAAAATCCACTCCAGCCTGAGCGATTTTATGAATTTGAACATCCTGTAACATTCGTCAGCTCCCATCCTGTTAAAAAGCAGATCTTGGCGGTCACATTTTACAACGGATCTGTAATCTTAATCGATATCATTAGTTGGAGATTGTTAATCAAAGCCAACAATGACCACTACCCATGTTTTAGTCCTGTGTCGCAGGCTCGATGGTTCCCTAGTCTCATTCAAGGAAATCCCCATGTGTTAATTACTTGCGGGAAAAATGGAAGGATTTACAGGTATCGAAAGAATAAGTTTTTCACAAGTAAAAAGATCATGACAGTTGGAAGAATGCACGGTAGGATCCAAGGTGTGGAGATGCCAAAGCCATGTTACCCAAAGAAGACTCTGAACAAGAGAAATCCCGGCGTAGAGGTGCTTGTTCCCTACCCTGCAGACCCCACGATATACTTGGTAGGGACCTCAAATGGGTGCATATACATCTGCTCTGTTCTGCATAGATATGAACACCTGGATGTACTACAGGCTCACTCAGGGCCTGTGTGCTCCATCCAGTTCAACCCTTTTTGTAAAAAGGTAAGTAATAAAACTCCTGTAGGCCTAGATTATAAACATTTTATAATTGCAATTAATCCCCAAATCATGTTAAATTAGCCAAGCCTATGTGAAAACTTTATTGAAAATGTAAGCTAGTTTTTGATATTGTAGATGGAAAGTTTGTGTAGCCTATGTGATTCCATCACATGAACGTGACGTACTTTGCTTCTTAGAATTCAGAGCAATATATGCTGGTTGACTATAGTGATAAGTGTAAAACTTTACAAGGTTTTCCTCCTATCAAGAGAAGAACAAAATGTCGTATACAACAATATGTCCTAAAATACTTTGCTAAGCTGCCAGCTGCCATTTCCTTTTACACTTAATAATTTTTCTTCCTAAACAGGTTGTTATATTAACACGATCGTAGCGACATGGGAGCGATCGCTCCCACGCGGAACCCTAATGCCATCCTGATGGGTGCGATCGCTCCCAAGCTGCACTGCTTTACAATATGATTTATTTTTAAGCCAGGATCTGAGCTAGAAATCTGAAACTTTGCACAGCACTGCTCAATAGTATAATGTATTTCGGGACCACGAGGGTTTTTACTGGGCATTGCTGCTGCTACGGTGGGATGGCGTTTTCAGTAATTATTAGTAAATTTATTAATTAATAATAATTTAAAATTATTAAATTATTAATTAATTACTAATTAATTAATTATCATTAATTAAAATTATTAGTAAATTATTATAATGTTTAGCGTTTTTATTATAATTTTATCTATTTGTTTATCTTTTAAACTTTCATTGTAGGCATAGTAAATTGTCACAAGTCAGAATGGGTGCGATCGTACTCAAAAAATTTTTGTTTTTTCTGTTTCAAATAATATTAATATTATTGTGTTTTAGTAATAAATAAAAAAATAACTGTATACTTTGTATATACAAAGTCAGTATTATTTATTATTCAACCCATCATTACGCGATCCTAATGCCAGGTGCTGATGGGTGCGATCACTCCCATGGAAGTAGGCGTAAATTTTCAAACCTCAAAACGTGATGGAAACATACAAAAGCCTATAAGTCGAATAATAATATATAAAATTAAGTTTTTTTTACAATTTTTTACTTTCAGGATGGTGACGAGGTTCGAGCAAAAACCTCGCCGCCGCGAACATGTTAATTTCACATTTTGCATAGTCCTTTACCCCAACAATGCTCATTTTCATAAAAAAAATTAATTTTTTTTCAATGAGTACTATTTTCAAATTGGTGGTCACTTAAAAATATCAAATTTCAATATCTAAAAACATGAAATATTATGCGAATTTTATATGAGAGACAGAAAGTTAACATTTCCAATTATCTAAATAATGATACCAAGGTTGTATGATTGTACAACAAATAGTGGATTTAACTTATTGCAAATTTTCTTTAAAAGAAGTTGATTTTTTCCACATAATTATTGCAAATTTAGATGTTTTGAGAACAAAACTCACAATAACTCCATTAATTTTTGTAAGATAAATACAATCTTGGTATGATTTATTAGATGATAAAAATGTACATAATTTTTTGATTCCTTGAAAATTGTTTATAATATATACCTTTTTTAAGATATTTGCCTTTGAAATTTTAAAATGGCTGCCATTTTGGAAATACACATTGGAAAAAATAATTTTTTTATGAAAATGAATATTGTTGGGATAAAATTGTATGTAAAATTCAATATGAACTTTATATAACTATCCGTTTCAGAAAGAAAATTATTAAAAGTAGAAAACCAAAAAGCGGCTAGCAGCTTAACAGAGCATTCTAGGACATATGTTTATACCGCTATGACATTTTTTCTTGTCTTCATGTGAGTGATCAGCTAGTATTTTTTTTTTAAGTTATCGCCAGACACCCTGAATGCCCAATTTCAAAAGGCATATCGTATCTTGGAAATTACTGCATTTTCAAGGTTTCCCCTTACGATTTAAATATGAAGTCTGATTGCCTGGCATTTCAATCTGTCATCCTTTAAGCTGGGTACACACGAGCAAAACATACAGTTGGGACACCGCAGCGATATCGCGGCAACATTTCTCGCTGTGAGCGACACATCTGTAATTACGAGTGACAGTTGCTAAAGCTTCTTTTGGCAACGACAGTTTGTGAAAATGTTCTCCCAACCATTGTTAGGTGAGTCCAAGTGTACTCTCAACTATGGATAGATCGGTAGTGAAACCGGCGTGACTGTGGCATATTTAGCATATGTGGAGAATAAGCTATGATATTTCAATTTAATATCAGCTGATGTTTGTTTACATTTTGTGTAATGTTTGTTTTTTGTATGAAAAAATTATCTGAGATGTTTATGAAGGTTAAATAAATGCTTGATGTTTTGTAACTGCTCATTTTATTGTGGTAATTCGCCAATTGTGTTACATTTTAAGTTGAAGTGAGCTGCAAAACTCACATCTGGCGACCAGTAGACAGGACAGTAACACTTTGGTAGGGGAATTTCTTTGTGTTGTGAAATGGCAGCCGAAGAAACTTTAGATAAATGTATGAAAAGGAGAAGAGCAGTACGGGCTGTGTTTACAAAGACATACCAGGCTTTGAATGACCTTCTCAGAGAAGAAAACACCAGCGAAAATGTTGATGATCTGTCGGGACGTTTCTCTGTTCTTGAGTCCAGGTATTTGGAACTTGTTAAAATGGATAACGATATACTGGACTGTTTTTATGAATTGGAGAAGGACGAAAGGGATGTTACTGCAGAACTGGAGGCTACAGATGAGTATTCTCGTAAGTTTCACACTCTAAAATCCAAATTTGACAGAATGAGTATAAATGGATAACGATATACTGGACTGTTTTTATGAATTGGAGAAGGACGAAAGGGATGTTACTGCAGAACTGGAGGCTACAGATGAGTATTCTCGTAAGTTTCACACTCTAAAATCCAAATTTGACAGAATGAGTAGGGATGAAGTAGGAAGTAGCAAACCAGGCAGTACTAATAGTAATAACTGACAGCATAGCGTTAAACTACCTAAACTAGAACTTTTTAAGTATAACGGGGATGTATCACAGTGGATTTCTTTCTGGGCTCAGTTTTCGCAAATTGATAAAGATGAATTCTTATCAAAAGAAGAGAAATTTCAGAATTTAATCCAAGTAACGGTATCGAATTCTAGAGCTCGAGTACTTGTTGAGAGTTTTCCCCCATCTGGTGAAAATTATGACAAGGCAATACAATCCCTTAAGGAACGGTGTGGGCGAGAGGATTTGTTAATTGAGTACCACATTCGTGAACTCTTGAAATTTGTTAATCGCGGTTGCTCAAAACTCCCAGATCTTTACGATAAACTAGAAACACAGTTGCGTGCCTTAGAGACGTTAAATATAGTCTCTGATAATTATGCTGCCATATTGTTCCCTCTCATTGAGTCGTGTCTTCCAACTGAGATATTGAGAATTTGGCAGAGGACTAATACCAATCGTAACGTATCGCTAAAAGAGCAAATGCTGAGCTTAATGGCGTTTCTCAAGTCTGAGGTGGAAGCTGAAGAGAGAGTGAAATTGGCAGGTGTGAGTAACCCAAACTTGAGTAGGGCTTGTAAAAGCAGAAATGATTCTGCGGTTCATGAACCTGATCGACGCCCAACCGCGGCTGACTTGACTAACATAAACTCTCGTGCTCATCACTGTGTGTTTTGTAATGAAAAACATTTGTCGTCTGAATGTGTTAAAGCTCTTAACATGACTTTTGATGAAAAAATGGCTTTTTTGAAAAAGGCAAGAGCATGTTTTTCATGTACTAAAACCAACCATCCTTCCCGTAAATGTAGATCAAGATGTAGTGAATGCGGTGGGAGACACATTGCATTAATGTGTAATAAATCTGCAGTTTGTAAACCGGCATTAGCTCTTAACACTATACCTGAGTCTAGTAAGTCGAAGGGGAATAATAAGATTCATAGCCTTGCATCAGAGACAGGAAATGAGGTTTACTTACAAACTTTTACGGCAGTATTGTTCAATAATGAAATTGAACGTAGGGTTCGGGTACTCGTTGACACTGGTTCACAAAGGTCTTATGTTCTCAGTACTGTGGCTGACGAGCTCGGTTATCAGTCCTTAGGAGAGGAAAACCTCGTACACACACTGTTTGGTGGGAGTAGTGCTGGGCTAATTAAACATTCTCATTTTAAGATATACCTACGGAGTCTAAGTAATGATTACTTTTGTAATTTGACAGCATTGAGTCAAGACACAATTGCAACAATGATTCCACCAGTTATTTTAAGTGCAAAAAATATAAAGGAACTTGAGAGATTTGGCAATGAACTAACAGAGAGTGGGTCAGGACCGATCGACGTTCTAATTGGAGCTGATGTGGCCGGTAAAATTTGGTGCGGACAGAGAGTTGTTCTTCCTTCTGGACTTGTAGCTATTAATACAGTTTTTGGTTGGACCTTAATGGGTAGGGATACTTCGTCAGAAAATCTTAAGGCTGATACCAGTTCTAACCTGGATACTGTTTATACTATGACTACGATCAGTAATACTGATATTAGAGATTTGAGGAGACTCAAGGCTATCGGGATTTGTGATCCTGCGGAGAAGCAATCGAGGGAAAGTAAAGTGCTTGCAGCCAAAGACCACTTTATGGAAAATTTTGAGTTTGTCAATGGAAGATACAGAGTAAGGCTTCCATTGAACGAGATATCAGAGGCTCTTCCTACAAACCATCGACTAGCTGAGAAAAGACTTCTTCAAATGACAAGAAAATTGAGCCGGGACAAGAACTTGTATGAAGAAGATGACATGGTCTTTGAAGATTGGAAATCTGAGAATGTCATTGAAGAGGTTCAATACGATGGTGGGCTACAAGATCTTGCAACACAAGTAATGAAAGAAGGTGGTTTCAACCTAAGAGGGTGGGAGCACACACATAATGGGAGTAGAAACAATGAGGCTACACTTCCTGGCTTGAAATGGGACCGTCAGGAAGATACGCTTTTCCTAAATTTGGATTGGTGGGGAGGTTTTTATGAAGGAATGAACCAAGTTGTAAAGCGACTTCTTTGTAAAAACCTAGGAAAAGCAGCGCTGTCATTGGAGGAACTTACTACAACAATCTGCGAAGTTGAAAACTTAGTAAATTCTAGATCTATAACATTTATATCTGAGAAGAACGAAGAACCGATGGCATTACCTCCTGCCAGCTTTATGAGAGATATTCAATCAAGTGGAACAGCTGACTGTGATTCAATGGGACAACAGGTTTTGGCTAGAAGATTGCGGTATCGACGATCTCTTCAAGAACAGTTACGTCAAAGATTTCGTTCAGAATACTTGGGCTGCTTGAAATGGAGACAAAGACAAAAGACCCGTGAGCCTATCGTTGGAGAAGTCGTCCTAATTGGATCTGACGATCTTAAAAGAATCTACTGGCCAATGGGAATAGTTGAAAGTGTTTTGCGTGGAAGAGATGGCAAAGTGAGAGTTTTTCGCGCAAAAACTGCAAAAGGTGCTGTAATTCGTCCAATACAGCGAGTTTACCCACTCGAAGTTGGAACGGATCATTTGAACGAATCTAAAGAGAAGGTACCCTTAGAAAAACAAGTGGTTGTGAAGAAGAAACCAGGAACCGACCCAGCTGATATATCTACAGACGTCCATACAAGACAAACTAGAGCAGGGAGATGTATAAAAGTTCCACAAAGACTTAACCTGTAAAGTGCCTTATGAAGTATGGACTAGTTACCGTAGTAATTTTCTTGGTAGAAAATTAGGTGGGAGAATGTGGAGAATAAGCTATGATATTTCAATTTAATATCAGCTGATGTTTGTTTACATTTTGTGTAATGTTTGTTTTTTGTATGAAAAAATTATCTGAGATGTTTATGAAGGTTAAATAAATGCTTGATGTTTTGTAACTGCTCATTTTATTGTGGTAATTCGCCAATTGTGTTACATTTTAAGTTGAAGTGAGCTGAAAAACTCACAGCATATATAGACTTATAATGGCTAAAGTTTCAAACATTAATACATTTTTTTTTTTTTTTTTTTTTTTTTTTTTTTGAGGGAGAGGCGGAAAAATGCGTTACGCATACAGGTGGCCAGCCTGTAGTGTGGGGCTCCCCTAAAAACGGGTTTACCCACTAAAAAACCTCCTCTACTCTTTAGGAATCTAACTTGGAATTGTTTATCACATTACGTCAGGCTAGGCTTAAATTTGGCTTACGCCCGTAGGGCCGCCGTTCCACCCATGGTTGGACCTGCTTGATAAGTCGCGCAGTCCATCGTCCTCGGGTGTCGTGCTCCCAGCTGTGTTGCCACTGCTGGAAGGTTTGGGAGCGCTCTTCTGTTCTTGCCGTGTCCTTGCCGATCTCGCCTTGTCTCTGATAAATCGCCTCCCTCTCTCCTGCCAAGAGCTTGACAGGAATGACTCCGGCGACCACCAAGATGGCAGGCTCGGACACTGTCCGGTAGGCGGAACACACCCGGAGCGCCGCTTGACGCTGAACCCTGGCGAGTCGCAACCTGTAGCACTCCTTATCTAGTGCGTCTGCCCACACCTCTGCTCCATAAAGAAGAACGGACTGGACCGCTGACATCAACAGACGTCTTCTACTGGATCGGGGACCCCCGACATTGGCCATCAGCCTACTAAGGTAAGTGGCCTTGTCCGCCATACGGAAGATCTGATCCCTCCAGCTTAACTTGGTGTCCACCATAACCCCAAGGTATTCGGCTGCACGATTTGATGTGACCACCTCCCTTCCCACTCAAAACGGGACGACGGTGTCAATCCTCTTCTTCGTGAGAATCAAGATCTCCGTCTTACTGAGAGCAAGCGAGAGACCGTGATCGGACATCAATTGTTGACCACCCGCACTCGGTTCAACATCAGTTGGGGCAGCTCAACATTGCGTGCAGCAATGAGAGCTGCGACGTCATCGGCATACCCAACCAAAGTGGTTTCCTCAGGCATCTCAGACCTCAGGAGGCTGTCATAGGCAACGTTCCAGAGATCCGGGCCGAGTATTGAACCTTGCGCGGCACCAGAAGTGACTCCCATCGTCTGCGTTCCGTCCCTCGTGTCATAAAATTATACGCAGTCTTAAAATTAAATGGTCAACTGGATGGGATGAAATTCCTCCAGCCATAGTTAAAAAATATTGTGAACAAATATCATCCCCCTTAACTCATTTAATAAACCTTATGTTTGAAACAGCTGAATTCCCAAAATTACCTAAGATTGCTCGAACTGTACCTATTTTTAAAAGTGAAAATCCTAAGCTAATTCAAAATTATAGACCAGTATCTCTATTGCCAACCTTTTCGAAAATATTTGAAGTAGCAATCTATAATCAATTGATAAATTTCTTGAATCAAATAATATTTTAATATCAAATCAATTTGGATTTCGAAAAGACAAAAATACAACTATGGCAGTATTAAGTTTTATTAATAAAGTGTCGGAATATCTTGACAAGTCCCAAAATACCGCCGGAGTGTTCTGTGATTTGTCAAAAGCTTTTGATTGCGTAGATCATAAACTATCATTGAAAAAATTAGAGTTCTATGGTGTAAAGAAAAAAGCTCTATCATTACTCAAATCATACTTAACAAATAAAAGTCAAAGTGTGTCAATAAACAACCTAAATTTCTTAAATAACCAAAGTAATATAAAAAATGGAGTTCCTTAAGACTCAATTTTAGGTCCACTTTTATTTTTAATTTATATCAATGATTACCAGTTGTTACCAAAAACTGTGAATTAATCTTATATGCTGATGACACCTCTTTATTATGTTCAGACACTGACTGATATTAACAACTTACAAAACATAATTGATTACAATTTAAATAAGTTAGATGAATGGTTTTCAATAAATGGATTAAAATTGAATCAAAATAAGACACAATTCTTGCAGTTTATGAATCGTAATACTAAGCAAATCACTTTAACTAATTAAAGTTCAATAAAAACAGTGAAAGATACACAACATTTTTAGGCTTAAAATTGGACAACAACATGAAATGGAAATCTCACATATCATTACTTCTAAAAAAGTTACATAAAGCGTTTTATGCTATTCATTTTTTATCCAATATAACTGATTTAAATACCCAAAAAATTATATATTTTGCTTACTTTCATTCAAGATTAACCTATGGAATTGAACTATGGGGAAATTCAGTTGAGAGTAAGCAAATATTTAAATTACAAAAACAAATTATTAGAGTAATGTGCAAAAAACATCCAAGAACCCACTGTAAACCATTATTCCAACATCTAAATATACTGCCATTGCCTTCTTTATTCATTTTCAAAAGTCTCATGAATATTTTCAATAATAACATCAATATTAAAAATATAAATAATGATCATGAATTTAATACTAGACATAAATATATTAATTTCCATTTCCCGGCTCATAATACAAGTCTCTTAGAACATTCGCCATTTTACATGAGTATAAAACTTATTAATTCTTTGCCAAACGAAATTAAAAATATTATTGATGAAAAGAAGATAAAAAAAGAAATCGGAAATTTTCTTCAAAGGGAATGTTTTTATTCATTAAATGAATTCTTAAATTATAAAAATAACAAAGAAAATTAAGAAAGTGTATCATTCATTGAAAATTAAAAAGATTTTCATTGTTTCATTGTTTTAAGGCCATGATTTCAAAAAATTAGTATTAGAATTAAAATTTGAAAAAGAAAATTACATTGCTCTATGACGAAAGGTTGTGTAAGCAATAAAGAATTTGTATTTGTAAAAATATAAATCAGGCTTCGAGAGCGGAGATAATCCTCGATGAGCCGCAAAAGATATGCAGGAATACGAAAGGTGTTGCGAAGCGCATCCAACATATCAACCCACCTTGCCGAGTTGAAGGCATTCTTGACATCAAGCGTAACAAGAAGCACTACTCAGCGGGAGAAATGGTTGTGGCTCTCGGCTCTCTCCACAGCTCTCTTACATTATATACAATACATTAAAAACAATTTATTTTTCACTAATCCATTCACATCTTGCTTATGGTATAAGAATTTATGGAGCAACAACTAAAAAGAATTTGGATAGAGTTTTATTACTTAATAAAGCTCTAAGAATTATTTTTAAATTAAAAAGAATTGACTTGGTCATACAGTATTTTTCAGATTTCGGTGTATATTAAATGTCTATGGACTGTATATATTTGAAACAATAATGAATAGAATATAAAATAACATCCAAATCAAATTTCAATTAACAATTTTCACCAATATAACACAAGATTAAACCAGAGGGTGGAGTCTCATATTACACTGAAACTTTATGAGAAGAACACTCGCTTCATTAGCCACATATTTTTATTTCTCCTACCTTGGTAAAAAATTACCTCATTCAATTGTTTCTAAATTCCATAGATGAATTCTGAAAAACAGAAAATAACTCATCTAGATAATATTTTTTTATAGTTTATCTTTGTATTAAAAATCACAATATTGGTGAGTTTTTTTTGTATATTTTAATTATTTTTTAGCGAATTTCCCTATAGGGAATACGCTATTACGGTAGTAGCCATGGTAAGACCTAAGCCGGGGACCATGATACTTTTTTGTTTTGAGGTCCCCAGAAGCCAAAAACACCGTCCGTTCATTTTCATATATATGTAAATATATATTTATATATATATCTATGTGTCCGTGGTACTGATAACTTTTGACAGCGACCTCCGACTTTGATGAAATTTGGTATGAAGGTGTAAGACCAGGTCTATTTTCATGAGTTCGCAAACCAGCGTCATCGGGTTATGGGAACGGAGTTTTATGGGGTTTCAAAGGGGTCAAAAATGGGTTTTTGGCATTTTCGGACCTCAGTTTTCAAAATTTATCAATTTTAACTAAAACCATTTAAAAAAGCTCAAAAAAACAAACAATTTGGTATTTTTAATTTTTATCTTAGCATAACTGGTTACGTGGAAAATCCAAAAATATGTTTTCTATGTTATTCTTATGGGAAATCAAGAAAACCCTATACCTTGCTTATTTGTTGACATAATTTAATCAAATTTAGTATGTACATTATCTAGATAGGGCTTAACTTATACTTGTTTTCAAAACCCATATGGCGGCAAACCTACACACTCACCCCCATGGGGTTTATGGGGAAATAAAAAATTGCCATAGCTTGATACAATTTTGTGTTTACATTCACCAATTATTGATTAACTTTTAGAACAAAACCCCATGGCAGCAAACCTACATACTCAATCCTATGGTGTTTTTATGGGGAAAGTAAATAATCAGGAATTCCATGGGAAATTCGCTGAGTACGCAGGTCTGCTGCGACGGGGGTATTGTACTTAGTTTTAGTTGTATTTTTGATGATTGATAATTTTATTAGTTTTTCCTGTGTTTTATAAAAATACCCCCGTCGCAGCAGACCTGCGTACTCAGCGAATTACCGATGGAATTTTGGTATATTTTCTATTTCCCCATAAAGTCCATGGGGATGAGAGTATGTAGGTTTGCCGCCATATGGGTTTTGTTGGTAAATATAATTTAAACCCTACCTAGTGAATGTACATACCAAATTTTATCAGGTTATGGTGTTCTTTTTATTTCCCCCATAAACCCCATAGGGGTGAGTACGTAGGTTTGCCGCCATATGGGTTTTCTAAGCAAATAAAAGTTAAATGCTTCTAAATGAATGTACTTACCAAATTTTATCAAGATATGTCAATAAATAAGCAAGATAGAAGGTTTTCTTGATTTCCCATAAGAATAACATGAAAAACATAGTTTTTGGATTTTTTTCCATAACCATTTAAGCTAGGTAAAAAATTCAAAATACTAGATTGTTTGTTTTTTTAAGCTCTTTTAAATGGTTTAAGTTAAAATTGTTGAATTTTATAAATAAAAGTAAAAAAAGCCAAAAACCCATTTTTTACCCTTTTGAAACCCCATAAAACCCCGTTCCCATGGTCCGATCATTCTGGTTCGCGAACTCAATCTAGTAGATGTTGGCTTACACCTATGTACCAAATTTCATCAAAATCGGAGGTTCCGTTCAAAAGTTATCGTGTTCACGGACACATACATATATATATATATATATATATATATATATATATATATATATATATATATATATATATATATATATATATATATACATATATATCAATTTGAACGAACGGTGTTTTTGGCTTCTAGGGACCTCAAAACGAAAAAGTATCATGGTCCCGGGCTTAGGTCTTACCGTGACTACTACCGTAATAGCGTATTCCCTATAGGAAAATTCGCTAAAATTATGCGTAGTTTTTCATGAGGGATATATATTTATGGGAATCTGTATTAGGCCCTTTAATAATTTAATTGAGTTGACTTTATCTACTATGTACTGGTATACATATATATTGTATGGCGAGAAATGTTGTTTGGTTTTGGATTAGGCAGACTTTCGGATCACCGAAGTTCGGATTAACGTGACTCCACTGTATTATTTGAATTAATAATTATTGATTGATGGATTGACTGAGTAGTCGAAGTTATAAATCATTAAATTTAAATGAATGGTTTTTCTACTGTTTCAAAAATATCAGCTTGACACATCAACTGACCATTTCAAGAAACCAGTGTGTCTGTGAGAGGCATTTTAAAATCAGAATTTATCTTACTTATGTCCCTCATATGCCTGCAACGTAAGTGTATTCCTGGTTCAAAAAATGTTAAGTCTTCAAATTGGTTTGTCGGATGGGCAGGTGTTCCTGTCGTGCGGCGCGGACTGGTGTATCCGGTTGTGGGTGGTGGGCATTCCCGCGCCGCTGGTCACGCTGCAGAGTGGGATGGCAGCAGTGCAAGACGCGGTCTGGAGCCCGCTACACTCCACCGTCATCGTCAGCGCGACCGGCAAGCAAGTGGAGATGTGGGACCTGCGCCGTCGGATATCCACTCCCAAGTCCTCTCTTGCGATACCCGCAGATGCCCTCATCTCCAAACTCTACTTCTCAGCCAACGGGTGATTTAAATATTATAGCGATGTATTGGTTACAGTATTAGTGACCAGTTCAATCATCAAGGGCTTTTAAAGTTTGCACAGTGTATATTTATCCCACCAACAGTTCTTATGACATTTCTTTTCACAAAAAAATATGTGCCATGATAAAAGACTATAATCTTCATTGTCATAGTTGGCTTCAATATGAAACTTTTCTCAGATAACAACAATTAATACTCCAATCTCTGTCACTGCTGTTTGTCACATCTACAAAAACACATAAAAATTCACATTCATAAATAGCCATTTTACATTATCAAACATAGTGATGTTGTCTTAGTCTTAAAATTGAAAACATACACACATACAAAACTCAAACATGCCAAACATTTAAATGTAGTTTACGTAACAACTGTATTATGAAACCATTTAAGCCATGACTGAACGAAGCTGGTGGTCTAAATATTTGTGTCTTAAAGGCTTAATACAATCGTTGCATACACTATTTTATCTGACCACCTTAAATTTTTTAAACAATATAAAAATAAAGTACCCTATGGCCATTTATAGGATAGGCCCATCCAAAACGTAGCACGCTTAATGCTGCTTGATCTTATCTTCGTTCTCTGTCACTCACATTAGATCACACTATTTTGAGGTTAAGCACTTAAAGAAAAACATTAATAAAAATTGGAGCAATCAGCTAATGTGCGAATTGAGTAATATTGTCAAGTGCCGAGCTCTCATTGGTCTAGAACACCTTGTGACTCATGTGTCATAAAGAAGTCATTATGCATCCGGGTTTTATTTAATTGAATAATGTACCTCTTTATGATAACATCGGTAGTAATTATTGGTGCCTTTTGTAATGGTTGAAGAAAAACACATTTACCACATAATTATGTAGTATTCAATCTAATTATATTGAAAAACTCAAAATAAGCGAAACCGGAAAAGGAAAAAGTTCCATCACATTGGACAAGGAAAAGGAGTTTTGAAGCATATGGCTACAAAATCACGCTTTTTAAATTGTAATATTGATTTATAAAAAATGTTTTCTTTACAGGTATAACATATGTATTGGTGACTTGCACGGTCACGTCCATGTAATGGCGATGACGGAGATGCCATTCAGTCCTATTCATCAGGTAAACATGTCTAGTAGGAATTAAGGCCTACACTCGGTTTCTCTCATAGATTGACAAATATTGGGCACTAACCATTTCATTTTTTTTTTTTTTTTTTTTTTTTTTTTTGCGAGATGTCCAATAAATACTTAAGGAGTCAAAGTTGTCAATACTGGAACATTCGTACAGTGTTGACAACAAATAATAAACAACACTCATGTTGTGATCATGCAAATGATTGATTACATAATTAGCGGACTAGAAAATTCTTCTCCTGACCACACAAGTTGTTTTGTGGGTTTTCAAATATCTGATGCCTTGGAACATGTAAAAAACTGAAAAAGGTTTGTTAAACTGAAGAAAAATCAGTTTAAAATTCTGTGTTGAAAAAAAATAAAAAAAAAACAAGTTATTCATACAGCATGCTTGTAACGCAAAATAGATTTTAGATGTTCTTTTGCATTACCTACTAAGAACCTCTTATTTTCTTAGGAGGCCTAAATTCATTACAGGAGATTATTAGTTTAAAATCAATCTTTTAAATTAATAATTACAGTAAATTATGAATAAATAATAAATAAATTTTTTTTAAGCCACCGATTTACAAAAAAAAAAAAGAGTTTAATATTTGCTATCGCTGCACCAGAATGTGTAATAAATTATGAGTTAATCTCAAAGAAATGAGCAAAATACCGTTAAGAAATTACCTTTACCAATTTTTATAAAATTTGGCATATAGTCCCAATACCTAATTTTATTAAGATGTATTTAACAAAATTTATTGCGTTAATTTTTTAATATTTGTTATCAGAAGAAAATATTTTATTAACATATTTTCTTGAAACCTCTGAAGTTAAGTGTATTAAATACAGTACTGATATTTTTTCACTCTTCTGAATGGTTCAAATAATTGTGAATTAAAACAAATCAATGCCAAAAATGTGGAATCCCTGTTTTTATTCTTCTTAAAGCCAATAAAACATTCCTACAGTTTGATGCCGTAAACTAGACTTCAAATGGATGACCGAGACAACAATGACACGCAAAGTTTCCGTTAAAATCATATGAGTAAAACATAAAAATGCAACAACTTTCTTAATACTCAAACTTTTGATGTTGAGTATTAAGAAGTTTGTTGTTTAATCCAAATGCAGATACGTTTAAAATTATGATTGATGTGACAAAGACTAAAGAAGTTTCAATTTAAACTCCCTTTAAGGGATGTCCTTCTTGGAAGCCTTACAGAAAACTTTTTTGGCCTCTGTCACATCCTACATCTTTTTAAACGTCTTTGTATTTGCACCAAACTCGACCTATGCTGCTATTTAAGAATTTTGTATGACTTCTTGTGGGCCGTCCCCCTTACGGGATAAAAAAAAGTAATAATGACTTAAAAGAGTATAAATTTATGGCTATTATTGATATACTAAGTCTCATTACTTTATCTATAATGGTAAAAAATATATATTTAACCGTTCTGGGACTTTTCAACCACACACAGTATATTCCATCAGTTATAACAAGTTTTTAACCATTTTTTAATATTCTTGTGGTGATCTAAACAAGAAACATTTGAAATTGTTGTTGTACTTTTTAATCGTACCATAACTTTTTAGGGCCTCCTCTAGCTTCTATCCTAAGAGAAAATGTTCCTAAAAATACATCATACAATTATTATGGTAAAGAATTTCCTTCCAAGGAATGTAATTTTGGATTTAAAGTACAGTAACTATATTTTAATTTAGCTTTTGTCATGTTCAGGAGGAGATACTTGTAGAGGCGCTCAAGAGTGCGCTGGTAAATCAACCAGACCTGCTGCACAAGCTGGAATTGCTTGGGAAACCGTTTTCTTCAGATTCCGACCAGACTGCTGAGACCAAGATAGACCGCCAATGTACCAAGCTTATCACTAGAGCTCAAGCTAAATTATTGCAAAAGAGCATCTCTGCAACTAGATTGGAAAACGCTAATGTTCTTTGAATATGAATGTTAGTTATTATACTAACACAAAGTGTTTATAGCTGTTATGTATTTAACTTTTACTTAGTTTGTTTGAAAATATATTTTAATTGCTGGTTACAAAACTTTTAATGATTGTTATAACGGGTGAGCCAAAAAAGTGTCTGGTTTTATGTGGCGATTTTTCAAATGTTACAAAGATCGATTACTGACTTCATTGTTGTAATGAATTGTGGTTTGGTTAATGCCATTTTAAGGTTAGTTATCATGGATCTTCAGTGCAAGTGCTTTATCGTGGTTTTAATGTTGAACATTTTAAAAAAAATAATGAGTCTGTTATTGCTACTTAACGCATGTTTCAAGCTCACTTTAACATATGTCGTCTAATGCCTTTAAGTGGGTAAATCATTCCAAAATACCACTTCTGCTCTCAAAATGAAGCCAAATTGGAGGCCTTTCGTACAATTGGAGAGCCGGAAAACCTTAAAAATGTTTTACTCTGCTTCAAAGTCCTAAAAGATTTGCCCCGTACACAACCTCTTGCATTGACTATTTGGCTATAAAAAACACTTCTCTCCTTCCATCGCGTGACTGTTGAGTATAGCTATAAGGCTGAAAATTAAAGTTTTAATGTAAAGAACCGTCACATAGCTGTATATAAGAAAGGAGGGTGATGCTTGGAGGAATTATACATAAAGGAGTGGCCACGCAGGGGATAGGAGTGAAGCTGCCATGGAGCTTAAGTCATGGAATCATTGCTGAATCATAGAAGTTTAAGTTTCATTAGTTGTTTTAAATGACAGGATAGATTTTAAAATGGTTTTACTACATTTTAATAATTACTGTCCAATATAACTGAAATTATTCTGAACATGATTCTGTTAACTCAACCTTTTTAGAGAATTTCCCATAGGGAATAAGCTATTACCATTGACTTTGTACACTACGTGAGTAGACTTCACATACCATAGGCGTGTTCGAAGCATATTGACGGTGGTGCGATCTCGTGCGGCGTCCATGGAAGTATACGGAACATATGATAGATAAATCAGTATTCCCACTCTTCTAAACCAAGGATGAAACATTTTATAACTGAAAGTTATGTTTATGTTTTTTCATAAAATGTTTTGGCAGCACTGTAAATTCAGCTGAATAATAACAACATCGATGGCAGCGACTCTGGTGCGGCGTCCACCGAACTTTCAAATTTTTGCCTCAAACTAAATGCATTTATGAGAGCATTGGATGAGAGGTCTATTCACGTTAGTGTACATAGTCAATGCTATTACCATAGATAGGTCTCATGGTAAGACCTAAGCCCGGGACCAGGTTAGTTTTTCGTTTTTGGGTGCTCAGCGACCAAAAATAATAGTCATAAAAATATACATATCTATATATATATATATATATATATATATATATATATATATATATATATATATATATATATATATATATATATATATATATATATTAAATCAGAATGTAACATTCTCCTAAGGCTTCGGTTTGAAATATCAAGTTCATTAGAGGCCTTTCTCGCAGATTTTTGTGGGGATTTGACAAATGTTTCAGCAATAATTTCCATGTTTTCAAGGGTACGAAGGTGTCCTAAATGGATTACAGAAAAACGCTTTGCCCTAGAACCTTCAAACAAAATTGTTTCCCACTAAATTGACTCCAAGTAACAATTTTAAAATATTTTTAACGTTGTATAAATACAGGGTGTACCAAAAACTGGGGGTCACCGGTTCAAATCTTGGAAATTTCAAATACGAACATATGTTGTATTATACATCATTAAAAAGGTCTATTTAATACAAACATTTTGATTAAAATAGAATTTTGTTATCTTTATTCGTTTCAAAATGGCGTCCATTTTTGTAACCAAAATCAAAATTTACGGAATACCTTGTAATTCTTTTATTATTTTGCCATAAACGACTTCTGATATTTTTGAAAATGTTTACATAAACAAAACTCAAAAATTTTAAATGCTTAACTATGTCATTTTGTAAATCATCTTAAAGCTCTCGCTGAACTGAGCAACATTGTAATTTACACTAATGTATAACACACCGTATCTTTACGTTTTGTAGTAATATACTAAAATTGTTATTTCCCCATCTAACTTGCATGTTAACTTAATGGTATGGCAACAATGGAAGAATTACTGCCATACTATCATGTTCTGATTAATTATCAACATGCGAATTTAATTAGCTGAAAAATGACTGAAGGTATTGGTATATTTTTAGGAAGTATGATAGAAATTTTCCAGAAAATTATTGGAAAATTAGAAAAGGAAAATATATAGAAGTGATGGCTTTGAAGCATTCTAACTCTTAGCCTCATCATAGATAGAGAAGATGTTATAGGGAGTAGGATAGGTCATCTTACAGATTTTTGCCCCCGCACATACAGTGCCGGATTGACAGATTTTTAATAAAAAAATTATCTGAAAAGAAAATGTTATTTTAATTTTTAATTTCAAGAAAATTGTAGGGTCCGCTGTCATTCAAGTGGCCCACTTGGCCAGGGGCCAAGTCAGCCTAATGGCGAATCAGACAATACTCAGAGGAATACGGGCTACTCCCTCAGAGACATAGCATTTTTACCCCTCTGAAAAAGCCCTGCAAAATGACCTTTTGGGCCACCTTGGTGTGGGGATGGTAAAAGGAAAAGAAAAAAGAAGTTTATATTGGACTGTCTCCTTGAAGATCTCTGCACCATCTCTCCTTGAAGATTATCTGCAACAAAAGAGAAAATAAAACACATTAGGATATTTTGTAAGTGGAATATCTCATATTTATGGTATGACCTATTTTTTACTTAGCCAACTCTGATCTAAATGTAAATCACCATTATGAAAATTTTGTACAATAATTTCTTTCAGTAGTTTTATAGTGTGTTTTTGTAAAGTTAATTTAAACAGTAAGTTTTGTATTAAAATATATCAGGAAATGTGATAAAACAACTTCAATTAAAAATTGACAAAGTTTTTTTGCTGTATTTTTCTATTTTCAATAATAGTTGGGCTAATATTTTATCCTAACAAAATATTGAAATGAAGCATTTTGAATCAAATTACTCATTTTTCACGATTTACACAAAACTATTTTGTGATACAGTATATCTTTGTTTGGCTATATTTTATAAATACAATTTACTTTCAGAGGTAATTAATTTCTCAAATAGTTTTCAATGGTCTTGTATTTTCATCTAGAAGTGTACAGTATTCATTTAACAGAATAAACTGTTTTCATCTTACCTTGATACATTGGACAGAGTAACTCTGTTTTAAACAGAAACGTAGGAAGTAAAAGTTCAATTCAATTCAAATTTTCATGTAAACTTTCTTAGGATACTTCATTTAATGTTAGAAAAATATTATCAATTACCTTGTGTATTGCCGCATCCACTGACTATGATGGTCTTCTCTGTTAGTAAATGTAATAACTATACTTTTGGAATATGTTGCTCATAGTACATAATCTTATATTGGCTAAAATAAAAGTTCGTCAACCAAGAAATGCGGTAAACACTTTATTTTGGTTGTAAAATGACACTGCTGAAACTCTTGCATAACCTTTTTTTTAAAGTAACAGTCAAATTAGTGTAAATTAGTTTGAAACAAGCAATCTTCCAGGATCATAAATTTTTTTGAAAAGTTTATTTTGAAGGTTAGCTAGTGGCTGTGTAATTATTTTCTGCTAATTATGTTTCACCTCCATTTTGTTCAAAGACATATTTGTAGCATACAACTTCCAAAAACACAATTGAACATAGAGTAACATCTTTCCTTTCACTTATAAAACATTGCTGTCAGAATATAGTTATTTCTTTTTACTTTGTTCGAACAGATACCCTACCGTAACATAGCATGATTAATTATAGTGCCTGTAAGTGTGTCTAAACAAGTTTATGGACTTAAATCAGCTCCAATAATGTTTCATTCCAGCACTTAAGCCATGAAAGATATTTGATCACTGTGGGATATGACTGAGCAATTTCTTTGAATTTACTTTGATTCATAAAATCCTCATAGTTAGAGTCATCACCTACAAGTAAAGCAACAAAATATTGAGATGGTGACACAACTTTTTAACTCCTCTTTTAGTCACCAGAGATCAATAAGACTTTGTCAGGATTTAAAGACAATTAATTTAAAGCAAGGTATTGTCAAAACATTGAGTCACATAGGCTAGCCAGAGGTGCTCACTTATGTTTGGGCCTGTGTTGTCATCTGGAATCAAACCGGGGACTGTCGGCTTATGAGGCCAGAGCTCTACCACTGAGCTACTTGCTCCTGTAATATTTACTCCTTATATTTCACTCTTTATATATTTGCAAGGTAATTTAGACTACCTCAACCTATGGTCATAATTTATGCATATTACAATTCAAAACCGAGTGACCAGTGTGTGAAAACCATACAGTCAAGCACAAAATTTAATCTAAACAATGTTTCTGTGAGAAAAATGAGTGAATTGCCAGGCTGTAACTTTCACACCACTAAAGTCGTGGACAGGTTTATTGGCGGGTGGGTGACCAGCTGTTGCAACCTATTACCTTAGTAAATTGTTTTCAGAAGGTAACAGTAACTGTTTTTATTGGAATCATAACGTAACTGTTTGTAACTATATACTTTTACCGTTATTTTCTTGCACATATTTTTGCCTAATGATCGATTAATTTTATCAATTATTTCTTGTTTATCGAATGAACCTACCGCAAACAAACGGTTAAGGGAAACATTAATGTAGGCTATAGGAAACGTAAAATCGCGAGGAGACGTATTATAAGTTGTATAAATGAAGGTACCGGTAACCAAAACCTTAAAATATCCTAACCTAAAACCTATAAAATAACCTATAAAAAAGATGAAATTTGAATTTTTTACTAAAACTGACAACATTAGACCACAACAAAAACACGAACATCCTATATAGTTTAAGTGTGTGGCGTGAAGAAGATACACTAAGGATTTACATTGTATCACTGTAAAATCGTTTTCCCAAATAACTATCCAAACTCAACTCTGGTTTTCCAAAACAGTATATTTCTCGTCAGTGTAATAATTAGGAGCTCTTCTATAAATATCATAATAAATATTATTCGTAGGCAAAGTGTAAATAGAACAGAAAATTATGAGGCTTGTTAACACTTCTAGTCGAGCCTACATGTGGTGTCTTCCTCTTTCATCTACCCATGATGTGTAGTGTACGTAAGGTGCAAAATTAAATATGAACTAACTAAAATACGTTATATTTGGTATGGATGTTAGTAAAATACGTTATTATTATGTACAGTCCATGGTAAAGTTAAATGTTTTTGATAAAATTCATCTTTAAAAGATATTGCTTGTATTTATGAAAAAAAGTTTTAATTATTTAACGCACGTTGGAATAAACGGTATCAGATAACTGACACATACTTTCTCCCAACAATATAAAAGCATGTGCTAAAAGCTTTAAACATTAATGTCTAGATGACTCTGTCGGATACCTACCAGCTGAGCAGCGCGAGCTTGACCGGCCCGGCTTGACCCTACGCGCATCTGTGACTTTTAACAACGTACTGCGTTTACCGCTAAACGAAAATTGTATTTTCTCCTCAACCACTTGACGTAGAGCAATAATTTAAAGTACTGGATTATTTAGTTTTTTGAGCTTGATTTAATGGTGATAAGTAAAATTTATTTTGAGACAACAGCTATTTTGAAAATCAAAAAATTGATTTTTTAAACACTTTTTACTCCATAACTTTTGAACGCGCATTTTCTCGGAGATGCGGGTGGTGTCATTTTATCCACCATTTTAAGCTTAATAAACCACAAAATTTTAATCAAAATCGTTAGAGCCGTTTTTGAGAAATTTTGATTTTTGACGATTTTTGAGGGTTTTGGGGGGTAAAATACCCTTAAAAATCAAAAATTCAAAAAAATGAAAAAAACGCCTGGAATTATCGTGGATTTGGACCTATATACCAAATTTCATTAAAATCGGACCATTAGGGCATTCTCTAGCTCTGTTTACATCCTGACACACACACACACACACACACACACACACACAGACACACAGACATCACTTCGAAAACCACTTTTTTGGACTCAGGGGGAACCATAATGGATAAATCCACCAACAACTCAAATTCGAAAATTTTGACGAAAACAATACTTTCTCCATATACTATGGTATAGGGGGAGAAAGTAAAAAAGGATATATTTTTATACGTAACAGCTGACATTAAAATTCAATAATATGTTTGTAACTGTTACTTTTTTATTCTGGTTGAAGCAGCTACTGTTACCTTCTAGAAACAGTTTACAAAGGAAATAGGTGTAACAGCTGATCGGCCACCCGCCAATAAGCCTGTCCAGGACTATAGTATATGTTTACTCACGACTCTCCTTCAAAAAGTTCTTCTCTTGAAACTTATCTTGCTTGTTCTATTTTGAACTTATTAATAGAACAAAAAAATTCAATTTCAGAAAATTTTAGATTATAATTTGTTACCAGGCAACTGAACTTCAGTCGATATCTATTAAACATCTGATATTATTTATTAAACATCACAATTTAATTTGGTTTTGAGACTAAAGCGGAGTTTACACTAGCATGTGGCAGTGGCGCCACTTTTACTGGCTTCAAAGTGGCGCCAAAAATGTACCGTGTAAACCCTAAATGACGCGCCATTTTTATTGGAGAGGTGCAGTGGCGTGCCGACGGGAGTGACGCCACTAATATATGTAGGAACACTAGCTGGTGACGCACCATCTGTACTATCGTGTCATTTCAGGTGACCCGTGTAAACAACAACACCAGTGCTAGTGACAGACATCTAGATCAGGTTTTGTTTACATAGCCGGATCTCTGTAGAAACGTGGTTTTTCTGGTAACAAATTAAATTTAAAGAAGTGAAGTCCGAACACTTTCAACGTAATCGGACATTTTTTAGGTTAGCCACAGACAACAACAAAAAAATAATATACCCCCGTCGCAGCAGACCTGCGTACTCAGCGAATTTCCAAAGAATTATTGTTTCAACATCAAAGAACTTTTTGGCTATCTTATATAATTAATAATCTTTACAAGAAAATAAAATATATTTAATGGCATTATATTTCTGAGTAAATTATTTTTATTTAATAATTTATATATTAATATTTATAATGCAATAAATGACTTTTTTTAACAGTAATAAAAGTGCACATCCAAAGCTTCCATGCAAAAGGAATGATTTGTTTACAAATTAACAAAACATAAACATTTCAAATTTGACAAATATGCAGAAGACAGCTGATCAGCTGATTAGGAATAGATACTTTATTATCTCCATCTCTCTTGCTCCCATTATACACTTATTTTAAATGGGAATACCATGAGATTTAGCATGTAGGTTTGCTGCAATGAGGGTTTTTGATAAAATATTAATTACCTACCACCTAGTGAAGGTTCATAAAATTTTTTATTAAGATATGTTGATAAATAAGCGATATGTAACTTTTGAAAGATTTACCCATAAGAATAACATGGGAAACTTGATTTGAATTTTCTCTGTAACCACTTAAGCTATTTTAAAGATTCAAAATACTAAATTGTTTGTTTTTTTAAGCTCTTTTAAATGGTTTTGGTTAAAATTTATGAATTTGAAAGTTTAGGTCCAAAAATGCCAAAAACCCATTAAAAACCCCATAAAACCCCGTTCCCATGACCCGACAATGCTGGTTCGCGAACTCATGAAAATAGACCTGGTCTTACACCTTCATACCAAATTTCATCCAAATCGGAGGTCCCCTTCAAAAGTTATCAGTACCACGGACACACATATATATATATATATATAGATATATATATATATATATATATATATATATATATATAGATATATATATATATATACATATATATGAAAATGAACGAATGGTGTTTTTGGCTTCTGGGGACCTCAAAATGAAAAAGTAAAGTGGTCCCGGGCTTAGGTCTTACCATGGCTACTACGGTAATAGCGTATTCCCTATAGGGAAATTCGCTAAAAAGAATCATTTCTTTGCAAAACATCTGGTGTCTCCATGGAAACTACGCCACTTACAGTGTCATGGCTAAAATGCTCACTTTTGTGTGTTTACACACAGTGTTGCTAGTGACATGACACTAAAACTGGCGCGATTTAGTGGCGCCACTGCTACATGCTAGTGTAAACCTAGCATAACATTTACAGAAAACCAATTTATATCTACAGGAAATTGGAGTTTAGGACTTCTTATCTTCAATGTAAAGCTAAGTAAAAATATGAGGTAACTAAGGCTAAGCTTGAATACAACTCGCGGCTTACAATATTACTCGCGTGCTAAGAGTAAGCCTAAGGCAATTTGGTCAATAGTTAATGAAAATGTAAATGAGAATGACTTACCTTCTGCAAACAAAGCTTTACAGTTACTAAAACCAGACCATTTCAACCAGACTTTTGTTGGGAATATGAAATGTATTATTGTCAACAATGTGCCTAAGTCAGATAATGATGTCAAATACTATTTACATAAATTATTACAACCTATTTCAGCCCCCTTATCAATGTTTAAAGTTATCAAAAGTAGTTCCAGTGTATAGTGTTCAAAGTCAGATTACAGCAATTATCGCCCGTGTCAATTGTCCTCCTACACTATACCCCGTTCAAAATAAATGTGCGGTCGAAAGACAGAATTTTATTTCCCACCACCAGGAAAGTTCCCTCAATGCCTTCCTGAATTCCCCGATTTTCTTCAAAAACCAGATGTTATTTTAATTTCGCCCTTAAAATTTAGAGTATAAAATAGCGCTGATGATCGTGTTACTTCCTTTTACTTGCCGTTGGAAGCATTCTTGTTACATCTCAAACGTCAAAATTAGAATGTTTGTTTACAAAAAATCAAAACATTGGCATAAAGTGACATGATATATTAAACAGCTGTGGTAATTCTCAGTGATTCTGATTGGTTGGATTCTTAGCAGCGGGAGGAACGGGAAAAATGGGGGAATTGAAATCTGCGTTTCGACCGCACATTTATTTGAACGGGGTATAGCAAAAGTGTTTGAAGTGTTAGTAAATAAACAGATATTTGATTATTTTGAAAGTAACAACCTGTTCTCAAGTAGCCAGGGCCGTCGAGAGCCAGGCTGGGCCCCAAGTCTGCATTCATCCCGGGCCCCCGGGGGGTCAGGGGGTAGTGGAATACCCCCCAGCCAAGAGGGGGGTTTGGGGGCCCTCCGAAAATTTATGAAAAATTAGATCTCCAGACTCGCGTATTCAATCATTCCAGAGGAGTAATTACGTTTTAAAGAACCCACAATAAAAACAATTGAGGCTGAATATAGCCGGTCAGATTTAAGAAATAGTATATTCTGATTAATAAGTACCCATATTGGTAAACACACACCGAAACTAGAATATACTCCAACGGTAGGTGACAGCTAAACTACAGCTGATTCCGATTCCAAGCACCAAGTACATCACATCTACAGTTAGTTGCTATCAGCTGAACCATCAACTAAGTCACTAGTTTGTTGTTTGTTTTTGTTGATGTCAGTTACCTTTATTCCTGGTTTTTACTTTCAAAATGATAATGATATGGTTCTCTTTCGGTTTACCTTTTGTTGTGAAGAAGGAGGCTATTTTGTGAAGTGAGAAAATAAAGGCAATTTAGTGTTTATTGTTTACTTCCCTATAGTTTTCCACTTTTTGGACAGTTTTTTTTTTCCTTCTTTTATCAAACAAACTTGTATATATATATAAGCGTTCAATTACATATTCATTTTTTAATAAGGCGGTATGGGGGGAAGTAGTCCGGGGGATAGGGAAGCTGAACCCGATGATGATTGGAAAACACCGAAGAAACCAAGGAAGATTCACAAACACAATCAGGTACTCGACCATCTAGACCCAACTACACATGCGCCTAGCAATATAATTTTTGTTCATGACTTATCTAACACTAGTCCAGAAGACAATACATTTATGGATACTGATAAAACCAATGAAGTAGAGATAGAAACATCCCATGATCACAATTATTCTAAGGTAGATAATGACTTGATTAAAGACGATAATTCTAGAAATGATTCATCACAATGTCGACCTCAAAACTTTTATGATGCGAATGATTCAGCACCGTACATTGTTTTTATTGAAAATCTCCCAGGTTCTCACGTTGCGTCAATGCACCCGATTGCCATAGGTAAAAAACTTTTTGACAGTGACATTGATGGAGTTGAAGAAGTAAAGCGTAACAGCAAAAATCGAGTAGTTTGTTCTTTCAAAACTGTCGGTTCAGCCAATAAGTTTCTCAACTCAAGTTTTGCTGTAGACCATAATGTCCGTGTGTATATTCCTTCATTTCAATTAGAACGGATTGGCTTGATTAGATACATTGACCCGTCTCTTTCTGAACTCGACATCTTTGAAAATTTACAAGCATCCAATGATATGACGGTTCTCTCAGTGAAAAGATTAACAAAACTTGTTACCCAAGAGGACGGCAAAAAAATTGTTAAAGCTCTGCCTCTAGTTTCAGTTAAATTCAAAGGTAAAAAACTTCCAGAATTCGTGTATTTGTATTTTACAAGGTGTCCAGTGGAACCTTACGTCACCAACCCTGTTATTTGTTTCAAATGTTTGCGTTATGGTCACACATCAAAAAACTGTAAAAGCTCTGCCAGATGCCCAAATGGGTGTTCCTCTCATCATGACCGTGCTTCTTGTCCCCAATATACTAACCCAGTTTGTGTTCATTGCAAAGGTCCTCATTCTGCACTTGACAAATCTTGCCCACAGTGGGACATCCAAAAGCAAATTAAAGAAACTATGGCGTATCGGAATATTCCGTACGTGGAGGCAAGAAACCTACTTTTCCCAAAACAAACAAGAAACTCCTTGTCTTTTTCAAAAGTCTTGGATCTTAATAGTGATGCATCCTACCCTGCTTTGAACACGAAAACTTCAAATGAGCTTCGTGAAACCATTAGTATTCCTGCACAACCCCGTCTTGCAAGGAATAATAGTGAGGCGCCCAGAAAGGTTCATGAAAATGTAACTTTTTCACGCTCTGTTAATCGATCAAGCCAATCAATAAAACCTAAATACACAAATGACTATTACAATAAATTCCACAATCAAACAGTAATGCCTACTAAACCTGTATACAGCGTGGACACTAATGTATCGACTCCCGGTACCTCTAAACAAGACGAAGATGTATCTAAATACATTATGAATTCACTCTCTTTATTCAAGGATAATAAAATCAACATTTCTCACCTATTGACTAACCTTCAACCTGTCATGAACATTGATTTGTCTCCATTCTTAAATAATGGTAAGGAAAGCATGTCTGATGAATCACTTTAACGCTGCTCTCAAGATATTCTTCAGTTCTTATAATAACCATGCTCCTATTATGAATGGAAGGCAGGTTTCGTACTTTATTTTATTTGCAATCTCCCTAATGAGTATAAGCATACTTCAATGGAATTGCAACTCAGCCACTGCACAAAAACCTGAAATTGAACAATTACTAGTTCAGCATGATTTTAAAATTGCGTGTATCAGTGAAACCTGGTATAAACCTCATTTTCAAATACTTTTTCCTGGCTTTAGGTTACTTCGTCATGATAAAGGCGTTGGCGGTGGTGCTGCCTTGCTTATTCACAACTCACTTGACTATGTTGAAATAACCCACACCAATTTGGGTCCTGCATTTGAGTTGGTACAATGGGTTGCAGCTAAAATAAAATTGCATGACATGGAAGCTACTGTTGTTTCGATTTATGTGTCGCCAAAAGCAAAACTTTCTTTCTTTGATTGGAATGCACTGTTTTCTTTGTTTTCACCCCCTTTACTTTTATGTGGAGATCTCAATTGTCATAATACAGCATGGGGAAATGAATTCAATGATGGTAAAGGTATAACTCTACATCAGTCCATTCAGTACAATAATCTGATAATTTTGAATGATGGTGCAAGTACATTTATTCCGCGGTATCCCTTTTCCCCAACTGCTATTGATCTATCATTATGTTCCTCCAACCTAAGTAACTTAATATCTTGGCAAATAATAGAGGACTCAAGAGGTTCAAACCATCTACCGATAAAGTTGCAGCTACTTTTCTATCCGGCAAATTATTTTCAACCGCCAACTCAACCGACACTGCTAGCTCTAATATCACACCCGGCAAGTCAACTACATCGTTTTCAACAAGGAAGTGGAACACCAAGCGAGCTAACTGGCCCTTGTACCGTAAGTTGTTAGATGAACAGATAGAAGACTTCCCCTCATTTTATAATGATCCCATTTTCTTGTATGACACGTTACTGAGTATCATAAACTCTGCAGCTAACAATTCAATACCAAAACTCCGTAATAGCCGTAAACCATATACACCATCCCCCTCTACACCGTGGTGGGACGACGACTGTAAAGCGGCAGTGGAAGAACGCAAGAGAGCTTTTATTGAATTTAGAACCAATATGACCAAAGAGAACTACCTAAATATGAAAAAGATTCAAGCAAAAACTAAACGTCTCTTGAAGAATAAAAAACGTGAGTGTTGGACTTCATTTTGTGAATCCTTAACTGAAAATAAATCGGTCAATTTTGTATGGGACGCTATAAAACGTTTTCGCCATAGGCTGTCAATTATGAACAATAAATGTAAATCTAAATCTTCGACGGATGACTGGCTTGAAAACTTTTTTCAAAGGATAACTCCTCCCTCTGTCCCAATACTATCAACTTCTGTATTTGAAGGAGAGTTTGAAAACAGTAACTTGAATAAAGAATTTTCATTTTCGGAACTAATTATTGCCTTAAATTCTCTTAAGGAATGTAAGACCCCTGGCATGGACAATATTCCCAATGAATTGCTAATAAACTCATCAATTAAAACTAAAGAAATCATATTAAAAGTCTTCAATCAATTGTTTATGGCCGGTCTATTGCCAGATTCATGGAAGGATACTCTCATATTCCCTCTTTTGAAACCAAATAAGAATCCAAATGAAGACGAATCGTACAGACCCATAGCTTTATCATCGTGCATTTGTAAGTTGATGGAAAGGATGTTGAAGTTACGGCTGGAGTGGTGGCTCGAATCGCATTTAAAACTAAGTCCCACCCAGTTTGGATTCCGGAAGGGCCGCAGCACACTTGACTGCATAAGTATCCTCTCAACGGATATACAAATTGCTTTTGCCGAAAAACATACGCTAACTGCTGCTTTTTTTGATATTTCTGGAGCTTACGATAATGTCATCGTAGACATATTAATAAGTAAGCTTCAACAACTGAAGTTGCCGTATAAACTAACAAGGTTTATCAGTTTGTTGCTTGATAAGAGGAATACTTTTCTACTCTACAAAGAGTCCTTCATGGACCAAGAATTGCATATAAGGGACTTCCCCAAGGCTCGGTTTTAAGCCCCCTTCTCTACACGGTCTACACATCTGACTTGCACACGATTTTTGATCCGCGTATTCAAGTGTTAGAATTTGCCGATGATCTAGTCATTTACACAAATAATGAATCGGTTTCTTCTTGCAACCTGGATTTAAACAGAGCTTTCAAATCACTATATCACTGGACGAGTGGAATGGGACTTACTGTCTCACCTAATAAATCCGAAATTGTAATTTTCTCTAAACAACGCTACAAACCCCAAGATCTGGAATTTAAATGGGATCAACACATTATTCCGATAAAGTCACATCACAAATTTCTAGGCGTAGTGTTTGATTCAAAACTTTCCTGGGAGCCTCACATCGAGAGACTACACTCAACCTGTGTAAAAAGACTGAATGTTATGAGATCATTAACTGGGGCTTGGTGGGGCACGCATCCAAATGTACTACTTCTACTATATAAAAACTGGATCAGACCCATTATTGACTATGGCAGCTTTATATATGGCGATTCTAATTCTAAAAAATTAACCAAGGTTGACAAGATTCAAAACGAAGCTCTGCGTATAATATTAGGAGCGATGAGATCTTCACCTATAGCAGCAATGGAAGCAGAAACAAGAATCATGCCTCTTAACATAAGGAGAAGATGGTTGTGTTCAACGTTCCTACTGAACAGGCTAATTTTTGCCGCTCATAAATTGGTACTTAGATTAATTTATTTTAATAACCTGATTGATTTCTCTCCTAATTTTCCACATGAAAGTTATCCAATTATTCTTTCAGTTTTTGTAGAAAATAAGCTGTGTTACTCAAACTTATTCAAGACAATAATTCCTCCTATATTTGATCAATCCTTTGAAGCTATCCATTGTTTACCTCCTCTTATCGATATTTTTGACGATTTTGTTACCAAGCAAATTTCTTGTCAACAAATTCAACAAATCTTTCTCAACACAATGAATTCAGTGTGGTCCGACTTTTCTTTAATATATACTGATGGTTCAAAACGGTCCGCCAATGATACAGTGGGTTCTGCTTTCTTAGATCATAAACATAAAATTGTTGGTTTGTTCAAACTACCACATTGCACTTCAATTTTCCAAGCCGAAGCATTTGCTATTCTTCAATCTCTAAATTACATTAAACACAACAATATAAGAAAAGCACTTATTTTATCAGATTCCAAAAGCACTCTACAATCACTGGTTTCGTTAAACATTTCTAGTAAAACATCACCTATAATCCTGGACATTAGAAAAATTTGGTTGAAGCTGAAAACAGGTAATTTTGACATTAGATTTGCATGGATTCCATCCCATAGTGGAATAATTGGGAACGAAATTGTGGATTACATGGCTAAGAAAGCTATTGCTAATGGCATAATTTTAAGTTATAACAAATTGCCCTCACCTAGTGATTTACAAACCCAAGTCAAGATGAAAATACATGAAGATTGGCAAAACTACTGGGATTCGCAAGCTATCATAAAAGGTTCAAGACTTCATTTCATTTCACCATCTATCAGAGGAAAACCTTGGTTCCAGTCATTTAAATCAGACAGAAGAAAAGAAATCATTATTATCAATAGGTTACGAATTGGTCACGGAAATTTCCCCTCTCATCTGTTCAAAATTCATCTAAAATCAGACCCTTCATGTGACTGTTCTGCTCCAGAAGGAAGTTTGGATCACATAATTTTTGAATGTCCACTCTTAACCAAATCAAGAACGAATCTATTGGCAACTCTTCAAAATCTCGGTTTTCGAAATCCTCAAGATATTAGAATTATAAATTTATTAAAAGACGACAATCCTTTAGTTTGGTTTTCATTATCAAAATTTTTAGTTGAAGAAAATTATTTAGTGTGATGTAAACGTGTAAACTTCAAGCCATTTGGACCTCAAATTTATTGTTGAACTTTGTTACTTGTGTTGTTAGTGTTATAGTTTTCTGTACAAAAATTTTGTATTTTTGAAGTGGGCTTTTATGGTGCACTGCCAAAGCCGAAATAAAAAAAAAAAAAAAAAAAAAAAAAAAAAAAAAAAAACCTTTATTCCTAGATTCCTTGGTAAACACACATGATTGTTTTTTTTTTTTTTTTTTGTTTTTTTTTTTCGCCGTATGCGTAGTTCGCAAATTTATTGATAGTAGAAAAATAGTCCGATGAGAGTCAAAACATTGTTGCCAAATTTATTCTGTAACACATTTTTATACTGTATCACATATGGTAAACATAACAAAAATAACAACATTGCAGAAGGAGAGGGGCTGAGGGGGACACAGCTGTTAAAATTTCCATCGGACTATTTTCGTGCAGACTTTCCTCATTTACTGTCATGCTCATTAAATTAACCATTTATCATTTAAGTTTTTGTCAGTTTACTTTTTCAAGATAAAACTATTTTCTTGCTAGTGACTTTCTTTTTTTAATAATACAAAACATCATTTATTAATAAATTGAGCACTGCATAAGTATGGCAAGATTAAAACATTATCAGCTGAAACGTAAACAATTCTACAGTACAAACAAAACCATATGAATAAAGAGAAAATTGCAGGACTGGGGAAAACTGTTGTAATGTTTTCTGACTAGGCCTATCTCTATCTCATTAGCAAGTAAAACGGTATAAAAATAGTACCCAATGCGTTACTATCCTGATACAGTAACATAAAACAGCTGATGCATGTTACTCTTTGGACATCAAATGAATTACGACACCAGTCCGAATCAAAAGCAGCATTTTGAAACATCAAAAGAATTAAATAGATCTTCATTTTATATTTTTCCCCGCAGTCCTAGAAAGTTGTCATTGTTATGTAAAAAATCTAAATATTATCAACTTATGTAGGCTACGTGAAAAATGTTACTCACAAAGGCATAACCCTAACCACATGATAATATAAAATAAAAATACCCCCGTCGCAGCAGACTTGCGTACTCAGCGAATTTCCAAACGATCTTAAGATATTGTATTTTCACCATAAACACCATATAGAAATGGGTATGTAGGTTTGCTGACTTGGGATGTTGTTAGAAAATGTTAGTTTTGTTAGGAAATGTAATAGTTACGTTAGGTAAATGTCAAACTGTCTCAATATTCAGCACTTTTTAATTTTCCCCATAAACTTTATGGGGGTGAGTATGTAGGTTTGCCGCCATATGATGGGTATTGTAAGCAAATATCAGTTACATCCTCCCTAGTGAATGTACATACCAAATATTATCAAGTTATGGTGTTCTTTTCATTTTCCCCATAAACCCCATAGGGGTGAGTACGTAGGTTTGCCGCCATGTGGGTGTTGTAAGCAAATATCAGTTACATCCTCCCTAGTGAATGTACATACCAAATATTATCAAGTTATGGTGTTCTTTTCATTTTCCCAATAAACCCCATAGGGGTGAGTACGTACGTAGGTTTGCCGCCATGTGGGTGTTGTAAGCAATTTTTAGTTGAACCCTACCAAGTGAATGTACATACCAAATTTTATCAAGTTATTCCAATAAATAAGCGAGGTACACGGTTTCGTTGATTTCCCATAAGATTAACATGGAAAACCTATTTTGGTTTTTCTCCGTAACCTGTTAAGCCAAGTTAAAAATTCAAAATACTAAATTGTTTATTTTTTTAAGCTCTTTAAAATGGTTTTAGTTAAAATTGTTGAATTTTGAAAATTATGCTCCAAAAATGCAAAAAACCCATTTTTGACCCTTTTGAAACCCCATAAAACCCCGTTCCCATAACCCGATCATGCTGGTTCGCGAACTCATGAAAATAGACCTAGTCTTACACCTCCATACCAAATTTCATCAAAATCGGAGGTCCCCTTCAAAAGTTATCAGTACCACGGACACATATATATATATATATATATATATATATATATATATATATATATATATATATATATATATACATATATATATATATATACATATATATGAAAATGAACGAACGGTGTTTTTGGCTTCTGGGGACCTCAAAATGAAAAAGTAACATGGTCCCGGGCTTAGGCCTTACCATGGCTACTACCGTAATAGCGTATTCCCTATAGGGAAATTCGCTAATAGCAAAGTCATTATCTTACATATTGTAAAAATATGTAATTAAATTTTATCGATATGGATTTTAAAATAAAATACCTGTAATCATTTCAAATCAACTATATTTAAAAAAAATTACATTTATACAAACGTGATTATACATTACTTAAAACCCTTTCAGGGAATCTGTCCCATATCAGTTATCTTCCTTCAGTTTCGCTTTAAAACCAACAGATAGCATCACTGAACAGTACTGACTGGTGCTACACTCTATTGGAAGGATGTGGAATTAATCATAAACATAGAGAAATGCGAAGTCATGGTTACTTGAAAACATATGTTTATGCATTACAATATTATTTTATTTACAGTAAACCGATTGGTTTACAGCCATAAATTATTTTTTTTTTGGCTAGGGGAGGGTTTCAACAATATTATGTAACCATAGCAACAGTTGTAATGAACATATATTTACCATAAAACTAGTTTTTATAAGCGTCCCATATATAGGACAGTTTCCCTCAACCGCTAAGATGCTTGCCGGGTTTTTATTCTTCACGTTATCACTGATTAGTAGTGGAAATGAGTTTGTTAGTTCTTATCAACCATGTTTCGTAAACTTTCGTAAGTTAGACTTGATTCAATTTCGCCAACATGTTAGTGAAGCATTGACTATGACTGCTCAGACACCACCGCGAAAGAGAGGTCACCCATCCACCTTGTCCCCCACCCCCTCACTACATCCGAAAAGGAAACAAGCCATTCAACCAGTGGAGGATGTTAGATATGATGGCAAGGAACATCTTCCCTCATTTGGAGACGACAAGAATACCTCAAGATGCAAAAAGCCTGGTTGCAAAAAAAAGACATGGCGTAAAACGCGAAATCCGACTGTGCGTGGCTAGGAATAACAATTGTTTTTTGAGCTTCCATCAGAAATAAAGTCTGTGAGTTGTTGATTTATCCCTAAGGGAAGACCTCTGGAAAAAGAAAAAGTAACTTAATATAGTTTTGTCCCAATTTCAAGTAAAAGAAAAAATAAAAAATACAAATTTTGTTCAAAATGTAGAAACCCATTTTATTTTAACAAGCCAAACTAAATTATTTTTACTTAAAATCAAACAAACTTGTAAATAAAACTCTTTTTATTACTACAGAAATGTGTTTTATTATGAATTTAGCCCATTAAATTAATAAATATATATATTTTATTTTTTGTTGGGGGGGACCTTACAGGGAAAGTGTCCCATATATAGGACGAACCATAACTTCTAAACCGGAAGTCATAGAAAAATGCAAGCGGTGTCAAAAATTTAAAAAAAAATCAGTCATTAAATGTGCAAAAAATAAAAATTCTAGTATAACTTAATTCTTCCCCGAAAGGGTTAATATATTTTCATACAGAACAACGTAACTTTACAAAGCTACTTTCCACCTTTTTTGTTGGCAAAGGTCTCGATAACATCGTCAAAGTTCAAAGTTTTTGCTAAAGTGCCAACATAGCCAAACTCGTCAGTCGTTCTTGATTCATCGTAGAACGTAAAAAGTTCTTTACTCTTGACAATAAACTAAAAGACCGTTCAGCTTCGGACACCGTCACAGGCAGGGTGCAAAAGATTCGAAGTGCAATTACTACATTTGGTTTTAAGTTATGTTTGAAGTTTCCTGGCTGAATAATTTTAGAATGTTCAATTTCCGCCAGCAACTTTTTCCTCAACTAAGACTTCTCAACAAAGGTCCTGGTCCTGCTATCATTGAATTTGTGAAAAATGTGTATTTAGCTTAGATACAAAATATAAAGTCACAGGTCTTTTTCAGGACTATAAAGTCAGGACCATAAAATCAGGACTTTTTTTGACATATCGAAAGCCTTCGGCACCATTTCTCATACCGTGTTGTTGGAAAAGCTGAAATGTTATGGGTTTAAGCAGCGGGGTTTTGAGCAGTCAACTAATTACAATTAGTTGACTCTTGCTTGTCACATAGATTTCAGACTGTATGTTGTAATGGTGTCTTTACACCATATTTTCCTGTGAGTATACTATAGGGCAGATATTCCACAGTGATCTATTTTAGGTCCGGCGATGTTCATAACCTATATTAATGACTTACCTGTATCTGTGAATAGTAACGGAGTACTTTCTTTTAAGTATGCATACGAGCAGTTGAAATTGTTTGTAAAAATTCTATAGAAATGGAGAATTTGATTTCATGATGTAATTCGGTAATTTATGATTGGTCTGCAGCTAATATACTCTATGTTTAAATAAGGATAAGACCCAAACCTTGGAATTTAGTTTTAATTTTAAGAACAGAGTTGATAGTGTCAAATTTCTTGGTGTTTTTCTGCAATCTAATGTTAAGTGGAATGTTCACGTTTATATATATAATCCTGCAAGCAAAATTCTTTTAGCAAAAGCGTGAGCGTTTTATAAATGGCAGGAAGATGGGGGGGGGGTCTCAAATTAAAGGTCTCTCTATCATTCACGAGGGAAAATTATCGGCACGTCCATAAACTTACCAGGAAATGAGAAATAACAAAAAACGTCCTCCATAAGAATAGCATGGGGATTCGAAGATTCCCCAGCAGCAGCAGGAAGATCCCCATATTATGGGAAGACTCCCATAATAGCAGGGGTATTGTGGTTTGATTTTAAAACGAAAGACAAAAGATGATAACATTAAGTGTAGAACTTTTAATAACCAATTGACAAAAAATATGCCGAGAGTGGTGTAATATACTATAACAAAAAGTTTTGTGGTTTTGAGCAACTAAAAATTCTCCTAGGAGCATTACCAACCTTACAAACTATTATAAAGTGACTGCTGATGTTAATCATTATAATATTTAAATTGTAAAAAAAATATATATTTTCCTGGTTTGCTAACTGAGCTTGTACGCAAATCATAAATAACATTCTGATTGTGATATGGGCGCAATGGGCAATGAATTTTGGTTTGATAAACGCCTACTATATTTCTATTAAAGCGTGTTTTGGTTTGACTTTAAAATGAGATGTGTCAAATGTCAACCATATTGAGTGAAGATGATATATTAATAAAAACTTAAAGTGTATCAGTTAACGAAGTGTTCGTATTCTGTTGGATGAATTTTCCCAGAAACCTTTTAGTCATTTCATAGATAGCAGAATCATAGGAGAGAGTTACAATTACATTTCATAAAGTTTCACATTAAAATGTTTTATAAAACTTTTGTCATACATTCTAGGGAAAAAGTATCAGGTCAAAAACTTTAACAAAATGGGAAATATATAAGAAAGATATATTTTATTCTAAAAGGTTCTTCTGAAAATTTCTCTATAGTGATTAAAAAAAGTCTAGTGTTTACATGAAATCAAGTGTTATGAATATTGACAGTGAGTGAAGATGTTCTACTTTGAGGTGCTATATTAAAATTTCTTTCTGAAAAATAACAATACCCCCGTCGCAGCAGACCTGCGTACTCAGCGAATTTCCAATGGAATTTTAGATTATTTACTTTCCCCATAAAAACACCATAGGATCGAGTATGAAGGTTTGCTGCCATGTGGTGTTGTTAGAAAATCAAAGTTAATCAATAATTGGTGAATGTAAACACAAAATTGTATCAAGCTATGGCAATTTTTTATTTTCCTTATAAACCCCATGTGGGTGAGTATGTAGGTTTGCCGCCATATGGGTTTTGAAAGCAATTATAAGTTAAACCCTATCTATATAATGTACATACCAAATTTGATTAAGTTATGTCAATAAATACGCAAGGTATAGGGGGTTTCTTGATTTCCCATAAGAATTAAATGGAAAACATATTTTTGGATTTTCCCCGTAACCATTTATGCTAAGATAATAATTCAAAATACCAAATTGTTTGTTTTTTGAGCTCTTTTAAATGGTTTTAGTTAAAATTGATAAATTTTGAAAAATGATGTCCAAAAATGCCAAAAACCCATTTTTGACCCCTTTGAAACTCCATAAAACCCCTTTCCCATAAACCGATCACGCTGGTTCGCGAACTCATGAAAATAGACCTGGTCTTACACCTTTATACCAAATTTCATCAAAATCGGAGGTCGCTGTCAAAAGTTATCAGTACCACGGACACACACACACACATATATACATATATATATATATATATATATATATATGTATATATACTGGTGTCATATATATATATACACCAGTCTACAAAAGCCCATATATATATATATATACACATTTATATGAAAATGAACGAACAGTGTTTTTGGCTTGTGGGGACCTCAAAACGAAAAAGTATCATGGTCCCGGGCTTAGGTCTTACCATGACTACTACCGTAATAGAGTATTCCATATAGGGACCATGATTTTAGTAAAGAGTGCTTTGGAGGCAAATGACCTACTCAAACGGTATTGTTAAAATACTAATGGCTCATAGGGGCAAAAGCCCCTAATCATAAAATTAAAATAGCATGAACCATAGCGTATTAAAATTTCTTCCACAACGAAGGTTTCCAGAAAATTTAATTTAATTTGCGGTACCGTATATAATATTTTAACAATACCGTTTGAACAGACCATTCGCCCCCAAGTACTCTTATCAATCCTGTACTATTAGGTCACCAGTTTGTAAATGCTCTATTTTGTCTGTTGTTAAACTCATATCGATATATAGATGGGAAATAAGTTTTGAAAGAAATCGTACTCCCTTAATTGAGCTGTGACGGCTTTTTAATATAACATAGAAAAGCGGCAATGAAAAAACATTGATTTTTTAGCTACTGTGAGTTTATTTTTTATGTTTTAGTCAGAAAATTTAAACACAGCACCTCAAAGTGCATCTTCATTTGCCGTGAATATTCATCCTTCTTAATCAAAACTCTTCATTTTGTGTAAACAAAGCAGATTTAAAAAAATCACTACATGTAGAATCTTTAAGGAGAACCTTTCAGAAAATAATAATTCTTATATATATTTCTCATTTTGTTGTTAAGTTTTTTACCTGCTGCATTTTCCTAGGACAAACGTCTTTGATTTAAACTCGTCTTCTATAATCCTACAATCTATGAAATGACTAAAAGGTTTCTCGGACAATTCAGCTAACAGAATGTGGGGATGGTTAACTAAGAGCTAAATCTAATCCCACACATACAGTCTAAAAAAATCTAAATACTATGTTGAAACAAGTAATAAATTAATTTTATTAAAGTGCAAACATGTACATTGGAAGAGGTCAGAAAACAACTCTGTTTTTTTTTTTTTTTTTTTTTTTTTTAAACAAAAACAAACTGGTTGCTAAGCAACATAATTAAAGAAGCTAAAATCAATTATCAGCTGGCATCCGCCACACCAGCCCCCCACGGAAAAAGGTAGTACTTCAGGGTTCAAAACGCACACAAGGTCGAACGAGTCTTCCAGAGCGAGTGCGCTGCTCAGCAGTGGTCTGGGGAATGGGTTGATGCTGAGGCCGTGTGTCCATGTTCTTATTGGTAGAAGGGCTTGTTCGGGATTTTTCATCTGTTACATCCTCAGTCAAAATGAAAGCTGGTTTAACACGATCTAAGGAAACTTTAATCTTTCTGTCTTGAACGAGAATAACCATTGTCTTTTCGTCCCGAGACACTACCTCGTACGGTCCGGTATAGGGAGCTTGCAAGGATTTTCTTGTACAGTCCTGGCGAAGGAAGATGTGTGTACAGGAAGCAAGGTCTTTAAACACAAAAACTCCGGGATTACCATGACGTGACGCTGGTCTTGGTCGAATGTGAGCAATGCGTTGACGCAACTGAGGTATGAAATCCCTGGGGTCGACATTTGGTTTTTCGTTTCTTGAGGGGACTAGAAAGTCTCCTGGAAGGCGGAGTGGTTCGCCATAAACTAAATCAGCTGTAGAGGCCATGACATCTTCTTTGAAGGCTGATCTTATGCCGAGGAGAACTATGGGGAGTGATTCTGTCCAGTCCGGATTATTGTGAGCCATTATTGCTGCTTTCAACTGGCGGTGGAAGCGCTCTACCATCCCATTTGCTTGAGGATGCCAACTGCAGGTAAAATGAATTTGGAAACCAAGTTGCTGAGCTAAGTCTCTGAAGGTTGATGACGTGAACTGAGTTCCACGATCGCAGGTAACCTTGTGAGGGCAGCCGAATCGGGATATCCAAGTGGAGATGAATGCACGGGATATTGAATCAGCCGTGATATTTTCGAGAGGGCATACCTCAGGCCATCGGGTGAATCTGTCAATGGCCGTCAAGCAGTACCTAAATGATTTAGATAATGGAAGTGGGCCAATTAAGTCGACATGCACGTGTGAAAATCGCTGAGATGGAGTTACAAAACTTCCTAGAGGGGTTGATACGTGCCTAGTTATCTTGGATTTCTGGCAAGGGACACATGACCTAGCCCACATGCGACAATCTTTGCGGATAGAGGGCCAGACGAAACGATCGCAAACAAGTTGTGTAGTAGCTCGGATCCCTGGGTGGCTTAGATTGTGTATCTGATCAAATACCTTGCGCCGCAACTCTTGTGGTATGTAAGGTCTTGGATGGTTTGTGGATGTGTCACAGAATATGGTTGAATTACACCCTGGTACAGGCAATTTCTCCAGTTTAAGGGATGAAGAATTATGTTTGATGATATTTTGGAGTTCTTCATCTGTGTCTTGGGATTTAGCTAATGATTCATAATCAATCAATGATGAAATAGCCTCGACACGTGAGAAAGCATCTGCGACGATGTTTTGAGATCCGCTAATGTGTTTGATGTCAGTTGAAAACTCTGAAATGAATGAAAGTTGACGCAGTTGAGCTGAAGGTAACTTATCACGGCGTTGATTGAAAGCAAAGATGAGTGGTTTATGATCGGTGAAAATGGTGAATGATACGGTTTCCAGAAGATAGCGAAAGTGCTGAACAGCTTCATAAACAGCAAGAAGTTCTCTGTAGTATGCTGGCCAACTGCTCTGCTTCGGTGACAATTTCTTGGAGAAAAAACCAAGTGGCTGCCATGAATTGTTTACATATTGTTGAAGGCACGCTCCAATAGACACACCGGAGGCATCGGTGAAAAGCCCTAGGGGAGCATCAGGCTTAGGATGAAAAAGGAGAGTCATAGACATAAGACTGGACTTACAAGCTGTAAAAGCGTTCTCTAGCTCAGGAGTCCATGGGACCGGGCGTGAACCTGTTGAGTTTGCACCACTAAGAATAGAGTGTAAAGGCGCTTGAATCTCTGCAGCATGGGGCAAAAATCTACGATAAAAATTCATCATGCCTAGAAAACGGCGAAGTCCACGCATAGTTTGTGGCAATGGATAGTCTTGGAGTGCAGCAATACGGTCCTGAGGTGGGGAAATGCCTGCACCTGAAACCCTATAACCTAAAAATGTTATTTCTGGTGTACCAAAAACACATTTAGAGGAGTTTATTACCACACCATAGTCCGAAAGGCGTTTAAACAGGGCTCTTAGGTGTTTTTCGTGGTCTTCTGCCGTTTTTGAGAAAACAAGAATGTCGTCAACATATGCATAGCAAAAATCTAAACCAGATGTGACTTCATCAATGAAACGTTGGAAAGTTTGACCAGCGTTTCGCAGACCAAAGGTCATAAATGGAAATTCAAAAAGCCCAAAGGGTGTCGTGATGGCAGTTTTACAGATGTCATCCGGGTTCACTGGAATTTGCTGGTATGCTTTGACTAAATCTATGGTTGAAAATATAGTGCTACCTGAGAGAAATTGAGAGAAATCGTGAATATGCCTTACAGGATACCTGTCGGGGATAGTGCGTGCATTCAGGGCACGGTAGTCTCCACAGGGACGCCAGCCATTTTCGCCTTTAGGAGCGAGATGTAGCGGTGACGCCCAGGGACTGTCGGAAGGTCGCGCTGTACCCACTCTCATCATTTCGGCAAATTCACTCTTGGCGATGGCGGACTTCTCGGGTGCCAGACGTCTCGGTCGGCACGAAATCGGCGGTCCAGGTGTCGTCCGTATGTGGTGAACCGTCTGGTGCTTTACTTCACGAGGCAATCCTGGTGGACGAGTAATTTCCGGGAACTCCAGCAGAATTTCAGAGAACGATGAAGTAGTCGTAACCGTCTTCACGCTGCTTTGTGCAACAGCAGAAGGTTTTCCGCAGGTAGAAAGGCCAGTCGTGGCATCGATGAGACGCATTGAACGACAATCCGGGAGTAGGTTGTAGAAACCGAGGAAGTCTGAGCCGATGATTGGGACACTGACGTCGGCAATGGTGAACTGCCAAGTGAAACTCCGACGAAGACCGAGGTCAAGGGTAATGAGACGTGTTCCATAGGTCTTGATGGTGCTACCATTGGCGGCGTTGAGTTCAAAGTTAGCGGATGTGCGCTTGTCACGTAGAAGGCGTCGTGGATAACAACACAGGTCTGAGCCGGTGTCGATCAGAAAACGTTGTGCTGATGTGTTGTCCGTGACGAAAATCCGGCGGCTTCGATCCAGGCAGTCAGCTGCCGCAATTACTGACCGCCCTTGGCGTTTCCCTGGTAGGCAGAACAAGGAGGAACACATTTATTGGCCTTCTCTCCGAACTTAGCGTGGTACCAACATAGACGACTACTTGATGACGATTGAGCCTCCGGTGTAGAATCAGATCTGCGATGACTACGGGAGCGGGAACGTTGTCGTTGCAAAGAGGCTTCGAGTGCATCTAATCGTTGGGCTAACTTGGAAATAGCGGTCGATAACTCGTCGATATCTTTCATTTGAGTGTCAACCCGCTTGTTTGTAGCATTGACAGTCACCGGAGAGAAAACTGGCGATACCTCTACGATTTTGTCGGCTATATCTGCTAATCGGTCGACAGGAAGTTCGTATTGGGCAGTCAGAATGGCTTGAACATGATGAGGGAGACGGCGCAGCCACAGTGTTCGGAGGAAACTGTCTTGCAGTTGTGTAGTTCCAACCAACGTGCGAAGGTGTCGAAGGAACTGTGACGGTTTTCGATCACCGATGTCCTCTTCGCCAATAAGTTGCCTCACACGTTGTTCCTCGCTGGCAGAGAGTCTCTCGACGAGTTTGGTTCGCAGGGTCTTGTAGCGGTCTTTCTCTGGAGGGTTAGTAATGATATCCTCAACTTCCGCTGCATAACGAGTTTCGAGTTGAGACACGACATAGTGAAAACGGGTGTCATCGCTTGTAATGCCCGAGATGGCGAACTGGGAATCGGCTTGAGCAAACCATAAGCTTGGTCGATCTGCCCAGAATGGTGGCAATTTCACTGCTACGCGATGAATTGAATCAGTACCCGTGTCATTGCTGCGACGAACATCGGCGCTCAATCGACCAGTTTCCTCTTGCAGAGCCGTGAGTTGTGCTTGAAGGTCTTCCAGGGACATGATACGGTAGAGTTTGTTGCACTAGAAAAATTTGTTTTATGCGGGGTCACCAATTATGTGGGGATGGTTAACTAAGAGCTAAATCTAATCCCACACATACAGTCTAAAAAAATCTAAATACTATGTTGAAACAAGTAATAAATTAATTTTATTAAAGTGCAAACATGTACATTGGAAGAGGTCAGAAAACAACTCTGTTTTTTTTTTTTTTTTTTTTTTTTTTAAAACAAAAACAAACTGGTTGCTAAGCAACATAATTAAAGAAGCTAAAATCAATTATCAGCTGGCATCCGCCACAAGAATAACAAAACTTCACCGACTGATTCGTACAAAGTCAATGCTTTAAGTATCAAGTAATGTGACATCGTTATTCAATATGATCATTTGACACTTTTCGTCTTAAAATTAAACCAAAACAATGGAAATAATGTAGGTGTTTCTCAAAACACAATTCATCGCCCATTGCATCTCTATCAACGATCAGAAAGCATTTTATGATTTGCATACACGCTCAGTTTTTTTCTTTTTTTTACAATTTAAATTATAGTAACACAACAGTGAAATCAGCAGTCAATTTGTAATAGTATGTAAGGTTAACTCTCCTAGTAGAATTTTTAGTCGCTCAAAGCAACAAACCGTCTTATTATAGTATTTCCACTCTAGAGTTAATTTTTGTCATTTGGCTATGAATAGTTCTTTACTCAATTTTATCATCTGTCTCTCGTTTTAAAATAAAACCAAAACATATGTATCAATGTACTCAAAGAAGACATTTTTTGAATGCCCATGCTATTGTTAAGGAGGACGTTTTACTATATTTCTCATTTCCTTGTAACTTTATGGATACGCTTTATGGGACCGAAACGTTTAATTTGAGACTCCTACCATCTTCCTGCAATTTTTAAAATACTCACAATTTTGCCCAAGAAATTTCGCTTACAGAATTATATATATAGATTGCTTCTCTTGGTGTGTGAATTATTTTGTTATCTTCACTCAATGTTATCATCTGTGTCTCATTTTGAAATTAAACCACAACACATGTTTTAATGTATACAAAGCAGACGTTTTTTAAATCCCCATGCTATTCTTATGGAGGACGTTTTACGTGATTTCTCATTTCCTGTTAACATTATGGACACGCCGATAGTTTTCCCTCGTGCATGGGACCGAGACCTTTAATTTGAGACCTCTCCCATCTTTCTACGATCTGTATGACGCTCACAATTTTGCTCAAGAAATATCGCTTACATAATTATATATATAGACTAGTGGCTCATAGGGGCAAAAGCCCCTAATTATAAAATTAAAATGGCATGAACCATAGAGGATTACCAGTTCTTCACTACGGAAGTTTCCAGAAAATTTTTATTTAAATAATATTTTAACAATACCGTTTGAACAGACCATTCGCCCCCAAAGCATTCTTTACAGTACTGTACTATAGGGCACCCTTTTGTAAATGATTCATGTTGTCTGTTGTTAAACTTATAAAGATCTACGAAAAATAAATTTTGAAAGAAATCATAATCCTTTGAGCTATGACGGCTTTTTAATATAACATGAAAAGCGGCAGTAAGAAAAAAACATGATGAATGTTCAGTGCCCATTTAAAAGTCAATAAACTTTCAATACTTTGTATTGAATACTTAGTGTTGAAGCCTCTTTCATTGTCTTTTTTGTCCTAAAATTAAATAGATTTTTTAGCACCTGTCAGATTTTTTATTTTTTTTTAAATGTAATAAATATTTTTGTAATATTTACATTTTTTTATAAAAATGTATTTTTTATATAAATATTTTTTTTATATTTGGTGACTAAAAGCGCCTCAAAATAGATCATCTTCACTTACTGTTAATATTCGTCCCTCCTAATAAAAAATCTTTAATTTGTGTGAACAAAGTAGACTGTTTTTAAAATCATACATGGAGAATCTTTAAAGGAGAATATTTTAGAAAATAATCCTTCTTATAATTTTCTCATTTTGTTGTAATGTTTTTGATTTGCTGCATTTCCCCGTAGTATGCAGGACAAACGTCTCTTCTATAATTCTACAATAAATGAAAAATGTCCAAAATGTTTCTGGAAAAATTAAGCTAACAGAATACCAACATTTAGTTGAATGATACACTTTAAGTTTCAGATAGTGTAGCATCGTCACTCAATATCATCATTTGACACTTTTAAAATAAAACCAAAACATGCTTTGATGTATGCGTTTCTCACACCACATCGCCCATTGCGTCCCTATTACGATCAGAATGTATTTTATAATTTGCATACACACTCAGTTTTTTACAATTTAAATTATCATAACAACAGTAAAAATCAGCAGTCAATTTGTAATGGTTTGTAAGGTTTGTACAGTAACGCTCCGAGTAGAATTTTTAGTCGCTCAAAGTTGCTCAAAGCCACAAAACGTCTTGCTATACAGGGTTAGGCAAAAGTCTGGACACCCCCAGTTAACTTTTTAACGCGTTGCAGTAGGAAAACCAAACTCGGCACATGTTTACAACATCAAAATCTGCACTTTTTCATCAACTACACAACTTTTCCCCTTCCCCCAAAATGGGATATTTTGGGGCAGCCCCAAATTTTCAAATGTAAACCCCTATCGAGTGACCCCTCATTTTAAACGGTTTATCAAGAGAAATTAAATGGCGCAAACCGGAGGTCGATATCTCGCCCCTAACCAAAATGGCAGCCATTTCAAAATTTGAGATGGGCAAGCAAGTATAAGTCTGGACACCCCCAGTTAACTTTTTAATGCGTTGCAGTAGGAAAACCAAACTCGGCACATGTTTACAACATCAAAAACTGCACTTTTTCATCAACTACAAAACTTTGCCCCTGCCCCCAAAATGGGCTATTTTGGGGGCAGCTCCAAATTTTCAAATGTAAACCCCTATTGAGTGACCCCTCATTTTAAACGGTTTATCAAGAGAAATTGAATGGCTCAAACCGGAAGTTGATATCTCATCTCTAACCAAAATGGCAGCCATTTTAAAATTCGAGAAGGGTAAATTGACATTTGTTAAAATCAAATCGGAAAAGAGCTTTTTAGAATTTATAATTTCTTGAATTATTTTAGAATTTAACCTAGTAGCAGAAATGAACTAGTAGGTTCAATTGTAAAATAATTCCAGATATTCTCAATTCTAAAAAAGCTAATTTCCGATTTAATTTCAACAAATGTCAATTTACCTTTCTCGAATTTTAAAATGGCTGCCATTTTGGTTAGAGATGAGATATCGACATCCGGTTTGTGCCATTCAATTTCTCTTGATAAACCGTTTAAAATGAGGGGTCACTCAATAGGAGTTTACATTTGAAAATTTGGGGCTGCCCCCAAAATACCCCATTTTGGGGGCAGGGGCAAAGTGGTGTAGTTGATGAAAAAGTGCAGTTTTTGATGTTGTAAACATGTGCCGAGTTTGGTTTTCCTACTGCAACGCGTTAAAAAGTTAACTGGGGGTGTCCAGACTTTTGCCTAACCCTGTAGTATTACCACTCTAGGTATATTTTTGTCATTTCGTAGTTACAAATTCTTCACTCAATACCATCATCTGGTCTCTCGTTTTAAAATCAAACTGTAACATATGTTTAATGTACACAAAGCAGGCGTTTTTTGAATCCCCATGCTATTTTTATGGAGGACGTTTTATGTGATTTCTCATTTCCTGTTAACATTATGGACACGCCGATAATTTTCCCTCATGTATGGGACCAAGACCTTTAATTTGCGACCCCTCCCATCTTTCTGCAATTTGTATAACGCTCAAAATTTTGCTCAAGAAATTTCTCTTACAGAATTATATATGTAGATTGTATAAACTAAAATTAAATCTTCTGAAAACATTCGTAGTGAGGAAACTTTAATCCACTGTGGTTCATGCTATTTTAATTTTTTTATTAAGGGCTTTTGACTTTATTAGCCACTGTAGAATCTCTTTGTAAAAAAGTTTCTTCTGCCATTATTTTGCTAAGGAAATTTTAATGTATTGTAATAATAGAAGTATTAGTGTACATTTACTATGATGCTTATTATAACGAGTCATTTTATGTATCTTATCTTGTGTATGGTATTTTTGTGTGGGGCAATGGCAGTAATGTAATGACAGTTTGTTCAACTTACTATTTATTAAAAATTAACTATTAATTAAAAATTTGTATTGCCAATGAAAATACAATTGTTATAGTCAGTGGCGGATCCAAGGGGGAGGGCTAAGGGGGCTATAGCCCCCCCCCTTGGGGGCCAAGGTGGGGCGCCGCGACGGCCCGAAACGGGCACCGGCCCGTGTCAGGCGCAGGCCGAGTGGGGCGTCGGCAAACCAGCGCCCGTTTTTCCGATATTTTTCAATTGTCTGTTATGCACACTGTGAAATAAAATACACCACCCCTAAAAATATTTGTTCTTAAAAATGATATTATAATGTCCTTTTCTGGTAATTCAAATAGACGACACTGTCATTTTAGTGTCTCTATTGGTACGCCATCTCAATCGGTGGGGCACCAATTCTGAGGCTTCCAGAGTCCCTCTGTGTGTGTATGCCGAGTCTTCGTATAGTTACGAGGCGGAGATGGGGAGTGACGTATTCCATCCTCAAGTTTAAGGACCCTTTTACATCGCGTCGAGCGACGCCGCGAGAGCTTGCGCCCGCCGCGTGTCGCTCGAATCGCTGTATACCTTATAGAATGACGCGCGACAGACGACCGTCAGGCGCCGGGTAGGCCTATAAATGCTCCTATCTAGTGCAATGTACTTATTTTACGTGCCTTGAAAGATGCGATGTATAGGGGCCTAAGTGGAAGTGGTGGAGGCGAAGGGGAATCAAAATTACAAGTATATTTTGTATTTAATGTTTGGTTGCATTGCGCGCGCAAACTTTTCCTGTCACAACACGAAATCAAGAACAACGAACAACAGACAGTGCAGAGCAAAACGCAATAATGTATGTGTAATGTCTGATAAACCCTTTGTGATGACTACCTATTGATTCAAACGAGATCACTTAATTAATTATTAAGATTCATTTTAATAAATATAGTAGTTCTAAAGAAGGTTATGTCTGAAAAAATAAGACTGGTTCATTTTAAAGAAAACGATAATCTGATTAAATAAAAGACGAAGAAAAGCAGTCTAAATAACGTTCAAGTTTTTATCAAAGCCAGAGTTTTTTAGCCAAGTTTTTAACTGGAGGTAAAATTCGTTAAAATAATTACTAATTCAAATAGCAATCATAAATTTTTGCAAAAATAGGCTACTTATAAACTAATTATAGTATATATCGGCACTCGATCCCTACTAACAAAAAAAGTATATTATTATACTCTAATATTATTGATGAGGTATATTTGTATTAGGCCTATGTCTATAGCCTATGTATGTACACACGGATATCGAGAAAGGCTCCAACGTTTTTCTTCAAACTTTTCAAATAAAGCATTTCTGGGATAAAAATTATAAGGCCTATATTTACAGGTTTCCATGTCAGGAAATTCTTCTTTCGAGTACTTTGTCTATTGTTATACATAAGCCAGCTAATTTTTTATGTTATTTTGATCTGCAGTATTAAAGACCACATAAATTGAAAGAAGACTATTTACCGAGCATTGTGTAAAATTTCACTTTTGTAAGTCTTACGGTTTTTCGGTTCTACATCCTTAAAGTTAGAAATGTCACCGATGATCACGGTGAACGCATTTCCGCCCGCGGCCTGACACCGGGCCTGCTGCAAGTACTCAGCCAAGTTTACAATGCGCTACGCCGATTAGGTTATGTTTGTTATTGATATATAGGTCAGAAATACTTTCACTGACTCAAAACAAATCACACGGTAGTGATAAGTCATACATAAGACCGACTAGACAGCAATAACTAACCCAGCGTCCCAGCCTTCAGCGGAGATGTGTTCGCCACGATTATCGGTGACATGGCTGACTTTAAGCAAGCCCAACTCAAAAACAGTAAAACTTAGAAACGTATAATTTTGACACGATGTTCAGTAAATAGTCTTCTTTCAATAGATGTGTTTTTAAGGCCGCACTTCGAATAACATAAAAAGTAGTTAGCTTAGTAAGTAAAATTAAGTTCTTTCGTTATAATGTTTACCAATGGTTACGTTAATTACGTTAATTTTTAACAATGAATGGTCTTATGAAGTACAAAACTAAAAATAGTCCATGGAGATAGCTCCAAAAAGAGCCATAATATTTCAGTGCTGGATACTGGTCTAAAAGTTTTTTACACTGCTTCTACATCAAATGGTATGTACAAAACCACCGGGAGACACTCTCTCAATAGTCCGGATCACCCCCATATGACGTCATCAAAATGGCGGCCAACCAAATTTGCAGTGTTTTAGTTAAATACTTATTACTGCCCACCAAGTCAACCAATTTTGACTTTTAATGTGTCGTTTTGTAGGTATTGAAATTCTGCAACTGTTAATACCCTTAAAATACCCATACTCTTTTTGATGATCGAGTCAAAAATGGTAAGCGATCAAACTTTGCATTAAAATCATATTACTGAAAACAAAAAATGCAGTAACTCCCGATCCACTCGACCTTTTGAGGTCTGGTTTGTGGCTAATTTCTCAAAATACAAAGCCCTTCAAAATGATATGTCATATGACGTAGCCCAATGCAGTTTTTCTGACGACCTCTACTAGGGACGTCCCTAAAGGAAGTCTTGGAAAAACCTTCATTGGATTACGTCATATGATACATCATTTTGAAGGGCTTTGCATTCTGAGGAATTTGCCACAAACCCGACCTCAAAAGGTTAAGTGGATCGGTAGTTATTGCATTTTTTGTTTTCAGCAATATGATTTTAATTTAAAGTTTGATTGCCTGCCATTTTTGACTCGATCATCCTTTTGAGGCCGGGTTTGCGGCACTGTTCTCTATTCTTCGAGCCCGTTAATTTGATGTACATATTGACCTATGCTTACATTTAAGATTTTCTTCTGACTCCTTGTGGACCGTTCCCCTTGAAGGTCCAAGGATACCAAGTACTTTAGGAAGTAGTCTTAGTCACTCAAAATAAATTTGTAAAGTTTTAGTTTTGTTAAATCGTTTCAAGACTTTTTCCACCCTGTATATGAAATATTATAGCAAAAATTAATGAAAAACACCAATTATTTTATTAAATTATTATTTATAAAAAAGAGTATGGGTATTTTAAAGGTATTAACAGTTGCAGAATTTCAATACCTACAAAACGACACATTAAAAGTAAAAATTGGTTGACTTGGTGGGCAGTAATAAGTATTTAATTAAAACACTGCAAATTTGGTTGGCCGCCATTTTGATGACGTCATATGGGGGTGATCCGGACTATTGAGAGAGTGTCTCCCGGCGGTTTTGTACATACCATTTGATGTAGAAGCAGTGTAAAAAACTTTTAGACCAGTATCCAGCACTGAAATATTTTTTTGCTATCTCCACGGTCTAAAAAAAGAAATAATGAAGAAGCTGACTCAACCGTCAAAGTACAAACCAAGTGTCCAAGTTAACATGTGGTTTTGCATTGCAGCCAGTTACTTAATTGCCGGAAGGTAGGCTACTATACTATAATAAAAACGATAATTTTTTTATTGTACTTTGTATTAGTGATTATGAATATTTAGATAAATAAAAGTAAAGTAAATGGATAATACAACTAAGCACTTTTTAGAGTTGCTATAAGTTCACCACATGTGATCTACATAACATGTGCGCTAGGCCTATACGTGATCTAGTGGCTAATCCATGATGAAATGTACTGTATTAATAACATTTTTAAAATATTAACCTACCTACCTATTACCGACTTAGTACATTAAAGTTAAGTGTTCAGACGAGAGTGTACCATTTCAACACGAAATAAAGATAATGAAAACTTAGATAGCAACAGTAATAGGCCTATAAAAACTAACCAAATTTTTAAAAGTTGGTGTATGCATTGTACTTCACGATGCAAAAGAAATTCTCATTAAATATTAATGATAATAAGAGAGATGAAAGTTGGTACATTGGCCAAACTGTTGTTTTTAATAAAAATTGATTGGCGATTTAGTATTGTTTTCCAAAACGATGGGTCAAGAAATGACATTAAACTGCTATTTTTAACACTTAAATTTCAAAAACTTCTCGGGGGAGGGCCCCCGAACTCCCCGCCGGTCTGGCCCGCCGATCGGGGGGGAGGGGGGCGCAGACCCCCCGGTTAGCCCCCCCCTTGTTAATGTTCTAGATCCGCCACTGGTTATAGTAAATGTAAACTTTTATAAGTATCCAAACTAAATTGCTCGATTTTGGGCTAAGGGTACATTAGTTGACATTTTAAATGGCTCAGAAGAATGAGCTTTGAAAATACAGACAGTTGCATGACGAGACCGGTCAAAACAGTGCCTATTTAAGTTGTTCATTTGGCAATAGTCCTGTAAACAACCAATGTAAAAGTACAGTATATGTTGCAACTGATGTTACAGACCAAGCTTTCTTGCCAATACACAATGGAATAATCTGGAGGAACCAAATTAAAAATACTTCAAATTAATTTACTTTCAAATTAAAATGGGTTTGAATTGTATAAATATGCGTTGGTGTGGGAAACTTATTGCATCCTACGTAAAAATGGCTCTTGTTGGTTTGAAATTAGAATGATGGAGCCCTATGCAGACCTAAATTTAAATTTAGTGGAATTTCATGGGACTTCCAGGAGGAAGATCAGGGGATGCCATAGAACACATTTCAAAAGAAATTGGCTGGCCAAAAACGATTTCATTTCTACCCACTAATTTTACTACACTATATGAGAGGAAGATTACCACTTCCTCTAGCGAATTTCCCATAGGGAGAAAGCTATTAGGTAGGTCTCGTGGTAAGAACTAAGCACGGGACCATGTTACTTTTTCGTTTTGAGGTGCCCAGAGACAAAAAATCTGATGCTATAGTTAACAGTATAATAATGATTCCAACATTTCATGTTTTATTTATATGATAAGATCCGTAGTAAATTCCAACAGTCATTAAAAAAAATATTTATATATATATATAAGTAGGCCTATATATGTATGTATGTATGTATAAATGTATGTGTCCCTAGACATGATAACTCTTATAACTGAGATATTAAAAAGTCTAAAGACATTATATTTTGGGACTCCAATGTTAATCTTATGAAGAATAAGGATGTGTCAATATTTCACTTTGAAACAAAAATTTTTGCATGAAACTTAGTGTTTAGCGTCATCCATCCATTTATGGTAAAAAATCTTGGTTTTTATAATTATCACGGCAGCAAACCTGGATACTCTTTTCCCATGTTAATCAAATGGAGAGTAGGCAAACTCCTTTATTTATGGCCATATATTGATGAAACTTAGTATATGGCTTCATATGGTCAAAATAAATTTATTTAACAACATACCCATGGCAGTAAACCTACGTACCGGTACTCATTCCTATGGTGTTTATGGGGAAAATACCAAATATCAAATTCCTTTGGAAATTCGCTAAGTACGCAGATCTGCTCGGGTTTTTTAAAATATTTTTTTTATTGTTAACAATTGGCTATGTTGTTCCTAAAACCTAAAAACTGTGCAGAAATGTCAAAGAGATCACACCCCCCCCCCCCGTTGGTGTTTTTCAAAACATTAATACAGGTCAATGAAAATCAGAAATGTGTTTTGGGAGGGGGGGGGGGGGTGCCAAGCCAAAGTGGGTCGCTGATTTATTTCTGGCCCATTCCCCTGTCCCTCTCCCACAGGCTAATTTTAAAGGCTGATTAAAATTCTATGTGAGAATCTGGTGTCTGAATTCCATTACTAAAAGAGTAAAAAACACTAAATTCTTGAATAATACTTTTTTAAGAAACTTTAACTGAACTAAGCTATGTCTTAAATCCTATTTCAAACATTTTATTTGAATCTCTTAAGCAATATGTGAGATTTGTGAGCTTTATATTTTTGTTAATTTATATGATTTTCCATCACCTTGTGCAACTATTAGCAATGTTCTTCATATCTTAAATAAAAGTTTAATTATGTTGTTAATTATGTTTGACACTTTGGGTAATTATTTTTTCTCTAAAATTCTACATTGATAACAAGAGCATAAAGATGGTGACATCATCCAGAAAAATTTCTCCAAATGATTATTTCTGATCCTGACTTAAAAATATTACCTACATTTCAATATCAAATTATATTGTAACTCCTAGTCCTCTTGAGCCAACCCTCCATATTTTTGGACATGATCCCCCTATGGAATTTCAGGGCCATTCCCCTGAAAATAATGCAAAAATAAACCATCAAGTGACCCATGGCCAGGGTATCTATGCTTTTCCTGGCCATTTTTTGTGCCAGGAAAAGTCTAACAAAATTAAACCCTAGAAATGCTCAAAATTCAATATGGTGCCAATATGAGGATTATCCATGATTAAGTGATTCCACCCTTACTTTTCACTACAAGGAATACTATAGATAGAAGTATGAAACCTTACATACATAGGCGTGCGCACGGGTGGTGCCACTGGTGCCGCTGCACCACCACTAGATTGAAATTTGGTCTGTGTAAAATGTGATTTTTACGTTGTAGAAACCGGGAAACAGCAGATTCAAAACTTTGAATTTGCTCGCATCATCGGCCGCATTCGCATTCGTACTTGGCAGATTCCGGGAGCTAACAATAATTTCTTGTCTCTCCGTACTTCCGATGCGCTCCTTAATTCCCACAGTGGATTCCATTAAATGGATTTATTTTAGTTTGTGTCATAATATTATTAGTTTCTATCAGGCTTTCGTTAAAATCTTAAGGATTTTACGATTAGATTAAAATAAATTACGATTGATTGTTACAGTAACCAAACCAATGTATGAATACTTTCATTTTATTAATACCAGCAACATAAATAAATTAATAACTGTGTAATTATCATGACTCTTGTAGTAGTTTGTAGCATTTTCTCCTAAACCATAGTCCTACCGGAAAACCCTGTTGTCTAATTTTGCTGTATGGTTAATGTTTATTCAGAACATCAAGTCTTATTTGAATACTTGGGATTAATTTAGAAGGGGATTTCATGGGAATTACGATTATCTCAATTTGACAATACAGTACAAACTTTGTATAATTTGGATTTATTTGTACTTAGTTTTAGGAAATATTGTTGAAGGAGCTAGGGTTATCAAACAACAGCTTGATACTGGTAAATTCCAACATCACATTGCTCGTAGGGTAGGTGTACGGCAGCAACGAAATTACCGTCTTCGGAATCATTAACTATTTAGTTTACAAACGAAAGCTATCTTCAGTTGTAAAAGAAATAAAGGATTTGATAGATAAATTACAGTATACAAATGTCTTTAGCTTTGTTATAATATTCTATAATATGAAACTGAATATTCTGTATATCTATGATGGACGAAAAACTGGATTGATCCTTGGATCGTCGTTAATCAATCCTGATTAGTGCACACCTAAATGTTTACTTTTTTGCTTGAATTTAGGAAAATTTCCTCTCCCCCTTCAAAACAACCAATTAGGTTTAATGTATTATTAATTTAATATATACCATAAATACATATATCTATAACATTTAAAAAGATTAAATCTTTCTCAGTTGGCACCACCACTACTGAAGAGCTGGGCACGCCTATGCTTACATATTAATATTAAGCTACTGTACTTCAATGAAGGATTCCTAGCCCAATTGGGCAATTGAATATGAGTCACAAAAACCATCACTTTAATGTTAACCATCTTGCTTTAAAGAGAACAATGCCACAAACTCCACCTCAATAGGTTAATTATGTGGAAGTTATTAAATTTGGTAAATGTTGCCCATATAATTTTAATGTAAGTTTAAATGGCTGGCTGCCATTATTCCTAGCTATACTCAGTCAACCCTTTAAGGTCTGGTTTGAGGCATTGTTAATCTATACCTTTAATCTGATGTGATTTTAACCTATTATTGAAACTAAAGATTTTCTTGATACTACTCGTGAACCGTCCCTCATTGGAGCTACAAAGTCATTATAACCTAAAATTAAGTACAGTGAACTTTCTATAATAAGGCATGAATTATGGACTAGACGATGTTGGATTACAGGGTTAATATAAAGAAAATTGTGAGTTTAACAAAAATTACATAATTTAATTGAGAACTTTCCCTAGCAATGGACTAGTATACTGGGTTTTAAGTACAGTAAATTTCCTGTACAGTTATCCAGCATCCTACAACCTGGCACGCTGGATAATCCGGCACAACCCAATTAAAACGGTTCTCTTTGTGACACTGTTCATACGTTTATGTGAAGTTAAAAAAAGTGATAAGTGTTGAACTGTGAGTTTAATTGAGTCCCTAGTGATATAAACTCATATAGACTAGTAATAGCTAGTGTGATGACAAATTGGGACCGTGACAGGACTGTGGTTTAAAGATAAAGACGATAACAACATGTTTAAAGAAGGTACTAGAAGAACGGGGCCTTCCATCTGTAGGAACTAAGAACGATACTGATTCATCAGGATCTCCTTGAGAATGGTGAGGAACAGCTGGCAGGCATTCAACAAATTAATATTCGATGAAAATTCAAAAAAAAAACTCCCATCCCCCCAACATCCCCGTTTCAACAGACCGGTTTACCCAGCGAATTTCCAAAATAATTTGATATTTTGATATTATTTACTCTTAAAAACAGAAAAAAACAAAAGGCTTAAAAAAAGGAAGGACTACTTATAGATCGTGCTTCTCGTTCATCGCTCTTCTCACCAGAAGCATATTCCGTATTATTATTCATTTTCAATATGAAATCTCCTTCAGATACACGTCCATTTAGCATTTCTATAACACCTTCAGCAAAATTTGGGTTGTTAGGATTAGTCATTTTGAAGTAAAACTCATAGTACGTCATAACAAAAATGTAAACAAACACTCACCATAGTGCCCTAGCGCAAATTGACAGTTTTGCGCTTTACATGTGTTGTTAAGACATGAAACAGCTGAATAAGTAATGGGAAACGATCTTTCCCACAGTAAAAATGAAATTAGCTGTCCATAAGTCAATATGTTGTTTATTATCATAACATACATAAAATATGTTTTTCGTATTTTTGGATGGATATCCGTCTCTATCCCAGAAAAAAAAAATTGTTAAGACTAATATATCCGTTTTTAGCCCGGACCAGGAATTACGTTCGAGGGGTAAATTCGTAAATGGCCTAAATCAGCTGATAACTATAGAAATAAACCAGTTTGTTACATTTTCAACATGTGGTTCAATCAATTTATAAATGAGTAAACAACCCTAAAGCCTGGCGAGTGAGTGAAGCGAATGAGCTCATCATTTGGGTGAGTGAATGAAGCTGCCAATGAGCTCCTCTTGAAAATGTACCAAGCCAAATACTCTGTCCTCCTTATACTCTATGTTAATTACTACATAGTTGAGGTACATACGGAATTATATTAACTTATGTCAAAAATAGTATGATAAAGAGTTAGTTTATTTCCCATAGGGACACTAGCTACGTGAAGAATCAAGAATACTAAACTGTTTGTTTTTTAAAGCTCTTTAAAAAGTTAGAGGAACATAATTTATTTTTTAAAAATCATAAAATTCCTAAAACTCATTTTTGATAATTTTGAAACAACATAAAACTCACTTGTAATCTGATTTTAGTAGACTTTCAGTGTGTAATTTTGCATTTTTTCTGGTTATAAAACCTTAAAAACCTTTTGAACCATTTTTTTTATAGGTTATAATATAATTTTGCATCAACTAACTATAGTAAAAAGCATCAAAATAGTCTGATGGAAATTGTAACAGCTGTTTCCCCCCTCAACCCCTCTCTTCCTCAGTGTTGTCATTTTTGGTTATGTTTAATACATGTATTAAATTCGCTGTATAAATAACTGTAATACATGTGTAATACAGTATAAAAATGTGATTCAGAATAAATTTGGCAACACTGTATCGACTACCATCGGACTATTTTTGTGAATCCTCCTTTTGACTTCACACCTTTATAAGATTAAATATGGTTCTTAATACGGAGATAATATTTGGAATCTTATTATTATTATTGAAAATATGATCAAACTAAAACAGGTACATTTAAATCTTAAAATAAATAACAGATGAGGAGTTTAATGATGTAATTGTAGTTTGTATATTACACTGATACTGTTGTTTATAGTGTAGTGATTATTAGGGAGGGGGAGGGGGGGGGGTATTGTGGTTAGCCCTCATACGCAAAATTCTTTCCCTGATTAGGGTTTCCTTTGAGGGAAAATGTGATATTTGTTGTTTCGACATCGAAATTGCTTTAAGTTTATTGTCTAATATTGTCAATTCTATATACTCTGTATTATAAACATTATAATAATGAGACTGCCATAAAATACTTTAAAAAGTAAAACAGTAAAACTATTGACCATAAAATATTATTCTCAGCCATAGGCGTGCGCAGGGTCTTGGAATTGGGGGTGCCAGATGCTCCGGGGGGTTTTGGGGGTATGGAATACCCCCCAACCAAAGGGGGGCCAGGGGTCCTCCCCCGGAAATTTTTTGAAAATTTAGAGCCAAAATGACGAATTTTAATGCTTTTAAAGATATATATATATATATATATATATATATATATATATATATATATATATATATATATACATATATCTTTTATATTTAAGACTGTGTATTTTTGTTTGTTTTTCACATTGTTATTGTTCTGAGTTTGAAACCCTTTCCCATTAAACCAATTCTTTGTAGACTAGACATTCAAGGATCAATAATCAAACATATTAATAGGCAAGCATGTTTCGTTTCCTCCTTTTTTCTCAGCTTGTGGGCATTGTAGGAGAAATCCGCGCATACCGTTAGACAGGTATTATGCTGTAGATGAGCAGAATCACATTTTCATTCACATTGGACCCTAGGGCTAAGCCCCACAGGCTTTAAAGTTTCAATGTTATTCTTATGGGAAAAAGATAATTGATTGAATCTATAGACAGCTGTTGTAATAACAAATGAAATCCCATTTGAAATCCCTATTTCCATTAAAAAACTTACACAAGTGCGATAACTTATAAGATAAGTTAACATAACACTGCTACAGTGCTACTGCTGTCGCAGCACTGTCGCTGTCAAGCGCCGGGTTGACAGACAGTGTTGCCAACCCACCGGCCGCCAAGGAGTAAACCTTCCCGCGGTGAGCGTGCGGTGATGCGGTGATTCCGTCTCAAATAACTTCATGTTAAACGCTGCTAAACTGAGTGAATGGCTAAAAAAGACAACCATCATGTACTAAATCGTTTCCATTTGACAAATTATTCTATTTCACAATTTACCTGATTCATGAAAATGTAAATATAATTGTCATAATATATAATGTTAAATATAATGTCAGGCCATATAATCTTGTTATTAGCCTGCTAAAAAAAAAACGAGTCTTGACCTAATGGGGGTGCCGTGGCACCCCTGGCACCCCCCGTGCGCACGCCTATGTTCTCAGCGTAAAATGTTCCAAGGCACAATTTAACAAGTGTCAAACATATTGCTATACCCCATTCAAAACTAAGTACAGTAATGTTTGGTTGAAAGGCAGAATTTTATGTCCCATCGCGGTAAAATTCCCTCGCTACCGTTCTGAAGTCACCTATTTTTTTTCCATAATCAGCTTTTATTTTATTTTTGCCATTGAATTTCAGAGTGTACTAAATGAGATGATCATGTTGCTTCTCCTAATTTTTGTTGCTATCTTATTTTTCAAGTGTCAAAATGAACATATTTTTTAATAAAAAAGCATAAAGAGACATAAGACATTAATCACCAGTAATAATTTTCAATGATTCTAATGGGTTGGATTTCTGGCAGTAGGAGGAAAGGGAAAAATTTTCAGAAATTAAAATCTGTAATTTAATCGCATGTTAATTTTGAACAGATTTTAGTATATAACAGCTGTTATCTAGTGCAGGTATTGCCAAAAACTTGTTTTCACAAAACTTCTAATAGAGGTTATGGCATGATGACAACCACAAAACCTGAAAAACATGGTTCATTACCAATTATTAATATGTATATAATTTTTTTAACACAGATATCGGAAGTGTTTGATTATTTTAAAGTTTTCTAATCTGTACATTTTCAATCTTGTAAAACATTTTTTTTACATTCCGTTTTATGTGTGTAATACTATTAAGTAAAAAATGAATTTGTAACAGTAACACAAGTGTATGAAAGGCGTTTAAAGTCTATATATAAAATTCTATTTTAATGCAGTAGTTTAACTTCTTATGAACTTTCAATTAAAATCCCGAACTAAATAAATTACATTTGAAAAGTATGCCACTGAATTTTTTAACAGTTATAAATTGGTAAACCCCTTATGACTTGAACCTTCAGTGTAAAAACCCAGTATGCTAAATTACCGACAAGCGTTCCATGACATTTTGGCTAGACGAGGCCAAAAGAGTGTAATTTACGACTACAAATCACTTTCATTCCAGCGACTCATCAGCTTGGAACCTTTTATCATTTAAGCTAAAAAAAAATATTCACAAGAGGCCAATCATGGCAGAGGTGTAAACAAATCTGACCGTGAACTTTGGTACTTGCGCGACCCAGTTGCTGACTTTTGGGGCTAACCGCAATAGAACAATTGGCAGTGGGAGGTGGGGGATAGGTGTCGGCAAGTGAACCATCCTGACTGTAGGCCTTTTAAGGCACTCACCGATGGCATTCTGGGATAGCAATGGCAGGTTTTGTTCGAGATCCATGCCGCTATTTTTAGCCTGCCCGGTGGATAACAGTGGGTATTGGAAGAGAGCAGATCAAGCCCCAGTCGGCTTCAGTCCTCCGACCGTACACTCTCGCTGACTCGCCAAGCGCCCTAACCACAATGGTAAGTCCGACAATCACACACTCACACAATACAGTGGTCACATTCACTCTACAATACCTTATTCAAGTTGATAACTGATTTGAATTTTAATGTTTTTAAATTAGAAACAAATTAAAAATTTAAAAGGTAATGAGTGAATTGGTTTTTTATATTTTTTTATGCATTTAGTATAGCAAACACTTTTTTAATAATAGGTTCGGTTGACATTTTCATTACAGAACTTTTTTACCTACACCCTACAATTAAACCGAATTGAATTATTTAAAAAAAAAATGTTATTTATTTGGTTTTTTAATAATTCAATTTGAAGGAATACAATTAAATATAAGGAAAATCCCAAATGGATCATGAGGACCTACAAATTAAATAGAAATCAATAAACAGCATGTTTACAGTCGCGGCCACGAAATTAGGCGGGTGAATGATTTTGCAACGTTGCCAAATTTCCAGTGGTTATTAATTTAATCATATGTTTTATATTTGTGTCAATGTTTTTATCTGTTTTATTAGATGATACTTGTTTTGATCATTATAGAATGCACATTCAACATACGGTCTAGGCAACGCTGGATGATCAGTGTTGCCAGTTTATGCATCAACATACGCAATTTTCGATAATCTCTTTCATCTTTTGGTTCAATGTGACAACATCGCGTTTTCAGTCACCCGCCTGATTTCGTGGCGCCACTGTAAATATTTTTGTTTAACAAACAGTTTTGTAAAACTGATATTCTGATACAAGTGAATAATTTGAATGCACCATTTTATCAAGCATTTAGAGCTGAACAGTAAATAAATTCAAGAACAAATCTATCTTATGGCTGCTTTCTCGAAGAAAGCTTAAAACAGAATTGTCCATATGTTGAACATTGCATATTCTTATTCTTATTCTTATTGAATTATAAGTAACGAGAGTTTGGATAAACCAGCCCTTAGATTGGTAACATACTAAATTCATGGTTACTGAGTTTTAGATATAAATTACTTATCTTTTAATGATATCTAACTGTAAATAAATATGACTACATTCATAATAATCACATTTAAGTGATAAGGGGGGGGGGGGGGGAGAAGATAATATTTAGTTTTAGTACTGTTTCATCCCAGAACCCAAAATAACATGAGAAAATGAAATTATTTTTGAGGTAATATAATCAAAACTTAATTATTTCTTGTTTCAAATGTTTTTTTATTTAATTTTCTTTATTATATTTTACTCTAAAGCCAGTTTTAAAGAATTGTGTCTATTAGTTTAGCATTTTGAAGGGTATGACTTTACAATATATTAAAAAAACCACAAGCATTTACATAAATTATGAGGCATAAATAAAAAAAAGATACTGATTTATACTTCTAATTTTAACTATTCATCCTACAAGAGCTACTTAGCAAATGAATTAAGTATAAACAAACTTAATATTTCTCCACACATATCTATTACTTTATCTCTAACGGCATTATTTTAGCTCCCTCTTAGACAATCATTTACTCCCCACTAAAAAATAAACAAATTTTACACATTTTTCACAATTCTTGTGACTAAAGTATTATTATTAATGGATAATGGATTAAATTGAATATTCATTAAAGTTTTATCAATATAAAAATAAATCATATAAAATATTTAAGACAAATGACTGATAAAATTACATTGGAGAATTCTTTAGCAAACTAACTCAAAATCAAAAGAATGATCAAAATCATAGAACGAGCAGGCAAGACCAGCAGATTTTAAAATAGATAAGAGAGAAAGCACGAAAAAGAATGAACGCAATGCAGGTTTATTTCTGAGTGGGTTGTGTTTCACTGGCACTCTGCCCACCGAGCTATTCGTGGCTGCCTCGGAAGCCGGCTTATTCTGGACTCTGCCTCGGCCGGCCTAGATCTGGCCAATTTTGGACAGATACAATTTTTTCATGACACCTCAAGGGAACTGAAGTGATGTTAAACTTATAGTATTTTTAATTTTTCTTAAATTTGTAAAGTTTTGTATTAAATACATATTGTGTAAAGTAAAAAGGGTTAATGGATTGTAGACAAATTTAATTCAATATAACAAAAGTTAGTATAGAGATTACTTGGTTGGCTACAATATTTTTTAAAAGGTCATGGGCATTATTTAGTGAGGTCAAGAGGGCAGTTAGTTGTCCTCCCCAATAGTTAAAAAATATTAAATATTAAAAAACATTTTAAATTTATTTTAAAGAAATGGAAGTTAGGACTTGAACTAAGCTTCTGTGTAGCTTACTTATACTAGGTAAAGCAAATTACAGGGAGTTCATGAAGAAGTCATCATGCAATAACAGAAACTCTTGCTTTGAATCCCAATTAAAACACGGAAATTACACAATTACACCCATGTAAAAGGTTTAAGTTTTTTTTATTTTGTTTTATTGTAATAAAATATTTAAAAATTAATGTGTTACTGTTTAATAATCACTTTTCACTTTTTAGCAAGACAAAATTTAGAATTGTTTAACATGATAATCTATGAAATAAGAAACTAATGATGTATTTAAAAAAAATAATATTCAAAGATTAAAACACATTTAAATGAGGGACTGATCTATATCAGTAGCAGTAGCAATGGTCATCTTCCACTTAAAATACTCTTTTAAACTTTTGATCAATCTATGTAATTGAAAAGGAATGAAATAATATTTAACTTATATCCAACAGTGATTAGGAGAATTCTGATAGTAAGTAGGGTTCAGTCAAAGTTAAAATAAATATTACTAGTTGTATCAACTTTATATAAAATAGGGGCTTGTAGGGGCAAAGGCCCCTAAAACTCCAAATGATGATGTTATCTCAAAAATTAAGGTTCAATTCATCACCTAGTTGCACAGTTATTATATTTCTTCTCAAGCTGTACTGTAAATTTACACGGATGGATTTTCTTATAAATATTATCTTGACGAATATTTTTTTGGTGGTAACAAATCAGTAATTCGCCAATATTCTCCCTTGCATTAAACAATATAGTAAGTTGTCCATTATGTGTAAAAAATTTTGTTGCACGATTAGACTGCTGGACGCAATAAAATTAGTTTTGAACTTAAACATGTACACATAATGAGTTCGTAACTCAAGCGAATACAGTAGTTTAATACAACATGACAAAATGGTTATTATCCCATTAATACTGTACACTACTGCATCTAGGACCCCTGCCCCCCCACTTGCCATGTCCTTCGACCCCTGCTTCAACATTCGTTATCCGTGCTTCCTGTACCCCATATGCCCCCATGGCCCGAGTACCCCCAATACCGTACCCCCGTTCCTCTATTCTCCCATGCATCTGTTCCCCCTTTCTCCCAAGCTCACATGTCCGCTGTTCTTCCTGGCCCCGGCGCTCTCTATGTCTCCCATTCCTCCCCCGCCCCCATACCCAGCTACCCCCAGTGCCACCGACATCTCTAGTGCACCTAGTGCCGACATGCCCATATCCCCGTGTCTCCCATATCATTGTGCCTCCATGACCGCCATTCCACCCCGTGCCTCCCATAACCCCGTTCCCCGATGCCTGCCGTTCCTCCTCGTGCCCCCTATGTTCCCCCCAAGCCTCCCACGTGCCCCCCTCTCGTGTCCCGTACTTCCTGTACCCCTATGCCTCGCGGCCTGAGTACCTCCCATGCCCTCGTACCCCCTATGCCTCTGTGCCCCCCATTGTCCTGTGTTCACATGTCCGCTGTTATTTCTCTATGCCCCCATGCCCCCTATGTCCCCCCAAGTCTAACCCATGCCCCCCTCTCGTGATCCACGCTTCCTGTTCCTCATATGATGCCCGTCATTCCTCCCCGTGCCTTTCATATCCCCGTTCCCCGATGCCTGCTGTTCCTACCCGTGCCGTTCCCCTATGTACCCCAAGGCTCCCATGCCCCCTCTCGTGACCCTTGCTTCCTGTACCCCTTATGCCTCGTGGCCCAAGTACCCCCATGCCCCATACCCCCCTGCATTCATGCCTCTGAGCCCCCCATTCTCCCAAGCTCACATGTCCGCCGTTCTTCCTCGAGGCCCCGTGCTCTCAATGTCCCCCATTCCTCCACCGTAACCCCCTACCCAACTACCCCCTGTGCTACCGACGTCTTTAGTGCCCCTTGTGGCCAAATGCCCCCCGTGGCCCCCATATCCCCATGCCTCCTTACCTGCCGTTCTCCCCGTGTTAAGCATGTCCACCCATGCCTCCACCGAGGCCCCCATGCCCCCCTACCCATGTGCCACTGACACCCCTCGTGCCCCCCAACCCCCACCAGTTACTTGAGTCTAACAACGTTCCTTGTGCTATGATTGTAGTCTATTTTCTCTATTCGTTCAATGAAGTAGAACATTGTTTGACATATTGTTCGTTTTTGCACACTGCATACATGAAAAGCTTTCCGTATTTATGTATTAATGGGCAATTATTAATTCCATACGACCTATGTAAGGAAAGAAGAGCAGAGATGTAAAAAACAAAATATTCCTCGTAAGGAGGTTATCCAATGTTAGTAATTTACGTATATAATTTAGTCAAAAATAAACAATTACAAAAAAAAAAAAAAAAAAAAAAAAAAAACGATTCAACTCTAACCACTAAATAGCCAATATATAAAGCAGTAGCGTAATATCTTAATGACATGCACTGAGTCGAGCCACTTTATTATCTATTATATCAACCATACCATGGCTAAGTCATTTTCTACAGCGGTATATTCAGCACACAAAATCATAATGACATAGATTTTGGAGGGAGAAATCTACCGTGGATCCGTAATTTTTCCATCGCTATTGGTGTTTTCCTTTTTTTTTATAGTAGGCCTACTTTGCAAATTTTAAAAAGTTATAGTTAAATATGGTTATCTTAACTCAAAATATTTGTTCAATAACCAGCTGAGTTTATGACTAAAATTATTCACTGGATCATCTGCTTAATCACACGTGTAGATCTAAAAATCTTCTTCCCATTAGATTAACATTAGAACTTCAAGGTCCAATGGGGCAAAGCCCAGGTAACTTTTGAGGATTCTGGTATTTTTCCTTGCGTCCTTGGCCCTCAAGCTTTAAAATGAGCCATCATACATTACCCTGTCTTTCTTCTAACTCGAGATATTTCGTGGGGACCGATTCGCTTACGGAATTATATATATATAGATATGTAAGGTATACTCAGTTTTAAAATAAATTGTTTGGAAAAAGCGATGTCACAAAACTATTTTGAATTGACACTCCTTTAGTTTTTCACTAGTGTTAATTATTCCAGCCAGTTGACATACGTCATTTATTTAAAATGTTTTAATAAAAGAGAGATTAAGGACAAAGATTGGAGTGACTGATTGGCATTACTCTAGAAATTGTTTTGTTCTCTCTAATAATCATACAGACAGTATCATATTGGCTAATAAATATTCACTTAATTTGTAAACTGAACATAAAACAGTAAATTTGATTTTGTGGTTATAGTTACAAAATGTTTGCTCAATTAATATTCTTGTAAACTCGATGGCCCGATGTTTTGTTATATTTGATTTTGTTTGATGTTTTAGGCTGATAAGGAGAAGAAGAAGAAGAAGAAGAAGGAAGAAGCGCCACCCCCCAGAGCCTGAGCCTGCCCCACCCGCGCCAGAACCGGAACCAGTCAAGACTCCATCCAAGGCTTCCACCAAAGCCAGCTCTCGCGGATCCAAGAAGTCAGCCAAGCGATCCGGCTCAAATGTCTTCTCTATGTTCTCACAGGGACAGATTGCTGAGTTCAAGGAAGTGAGTAATTCAAGGTCATTATGATACAGTGGAACTTGGATAGTTTGAACCTCGAGAGATCAATGAAAAAAGTTTTAAAATGAATTGTTCTGTTTACTATGTGTTTAAATGAAAGATTTTATAATTTAAAATAACTTTGGTTCAAAGGTTCTAAAAATTACTAAGTTTCATTGCACAAATATTTTTTGAGATAACCAAGAAAGCAAAATTACTTTTTCATCGATATTGACCCTTACATTACAGAATATTAATCTGTTGTGATGTTTTACAAGAAACTAAAAAATTTTACATCATATACCAAACAATTGTGAGTATTCAGGAACAATCAACTCAATGACTGTAGAGACTGAATTTCTTTTTGATGTGAGGAGAAAATTTTATATGTTACAGAGGCTGCTTAGTTGGCTTACTAAAAATTATTCTATTATTTTTATAACTTATTACCAGTAAGGAATAGCATCTCTTAAATCCTATAGAATAGCAAAATTTCTTGGGAAGAAACTCCACATAACTGTAAACCAAATTATGAAAAGAAAAAGAAACACTGTCAATGTGAAAACTCCTGTCACGTACAAAAAATATAGGTCAACTAATCGCAAACTCAATTTTTCCAGGGTTTTGCCTTCATGGATGCCGACAAGGACGGCATCATCGGCAAGAGCGACCTGAGGTCCACCTTCAACCAGATCGGAAAGATCGTGTCGGAGAAGGAGCTCGACGAGATGTTGAACGAGGCCCCCGGCCCGATCAACTTCACGCAGATGCTGACTCTCTTCGCTGCCCGCATGTCGGGACAGGCTGATGAAGACGATGTCGTCATCGCTGCCTTCAAGACCTTCGACAACGACGGCGTCATCGACGGCGAGAAGTGAGTGTTCGTGCACAGCGGCAATAGTCGATTTGAGGGGCAATTAGGATGAAAGGTTTCTCCTGTATCGATACTGCCACACTGCTAAATGGTGGTTTTGAAGCTACAATCAAATTATCGATTCAAAATACTGGACTTAGTCTCTTTACTTTAATTTTAGGATTCAAAGTTTAGTCTAAGTTGCAAAGGTTAAATTTTAAAGAGCTTAAAACTCAAACAAAACATCAGGATATACACAAATTTATGTGACTTAACAAAAGAATAAGGGTATGTGTAACATAGATATATGTACAAAACTATAGACTAGGAATCTTAAAAATCAAATCATTTCACAAGGGGACAAGTTCTTTGACTGTTTGCCAAGAGTTGTGAAGAAAAAACTAATACTGATAAATTTCTTAAGCAACTAAAAATGCTTTTGGAAAATGCTGCTTTGTATTCAGTAGATTATTTTTATATTGCAGATATCCAATAAGAAAAGGTTATTCAGTGTAGGATTAATATAGGTCAAGAGACACTCTTATTATTAATTTTATGTTGTTTTTATATAACTATTATGCCTTTGTTCGCTCACTACAGTTTTTCAATAAAACATTTCTGATTCTGAGGTAGTAATAAAAACAGGTTAGTGAATGATGTCAATCCGATAACTGTTCCGAATTTGAAAATCAATGATAACCTGAACCATAACCTGACACTAACCACTAACTAACTACATATCAGAATAAAAGAAGGAGAATCCACTACAAAAATGTTTAGGATTTTCCCCTTCCACTGGTAGCACAACACTCAACTTTATTTCTGAAAATTTGACTATACATCCAAAATGAGTAAAATACGAAAATCTGGAATAAAATTTTTAGTTGTAACAATTTTGCTTTGTCTGGGCAGGCTGAAACACGCCCTGACGACCTGGGGAGAGAAGTTCACCGCCAAGGAGGTGGACGACGCCTTTGAGGCCATGGTGATCGACGAACAGGGCAACATCGACACAGAGGCTCTCATCGAGCTGCTGGTCGGTGCCTCCAAGGAGGAAGAGGAGGAACTGTAAACACCAACACCAACACCAACAAGCAACAACACCATCAAACAACTCCAACAAGAGGCGAGCGAGTCGACCAACAACCGCAACAACAACTACATACTTCGCAACATCTGACTCAAAACTACATTTATTTATTTTATTTATTTTTAACATAAGTGGTGAGATGTCTATGTGTACTTATCGGAATTAATATGAGTGAAAATGTCAAGCAAGATTTGAATTTAGATTGAATTTGTACAATGATCTTAATATATAAGCAGTAAAGAAACAATTTCTTAAATAATTGTTTTATTTCCTTCCCATCGATAACCATTTTGTGGTCAAACACAAAAAATTCTAATGCTAATTTGAACATTGAAACGTATGGATTGATTTAAATTGACAGACTCCGTGCACTAAGTCTCAATAAGTTTTGAGAACTGTTACAATGACTCCAAAATATTGACCTCCTATATAAAAAAGATGGTATATGGACTGTGAGTAATAAAATAATTCTTTAAATATATAATTAATATCCATAAAAATCAGGGTGTTACCTTTGAATGATTACAAGATATTCTACCAAATTAAAGAAACGATAAAAATACTGCTATCTACACCATATAAATATGCAAATGGACAAAACATAGCTACACCTTTATAATGAGCTTATAGATATAATAACTTATACTTACATAAAAATAGTTAGTACTAAAGATCGCCCCTTGTTCGAAATTCGTTCAAAATTTCAGTTGATCTAAACCCAAGAAGTTTAAAAATAATTTTGTAACTAAAACATCTATTCTTCCTGTTTTTCTAGCAGTTGTTTTTTACAAAAGCTGCCTAATGATTCAATTAATTCTCCTTCCTCCATAACATTAACATTGGAACTTTGAAAGCCTGTAGAGCGAAGCCCTGTATTATGCTCATCTACAGGACTACCTTACTAACGGTATCCGCGGTTTTTTCCTTCTATGCACATAAGCTGAGAAAAAAGGAGGAAACGAAACATGCTTGCCTATTAATATATATATATATTTAAATTTAATCAAAACCAGTACTTTAAATTTCTGCTTCTAAACTATATTGTAGGATACCAAAATCAAATAATATTATCATTATTTAAGTCTAACAATACCATCATCCTGGTTCAGGAACACCATAAAGTTTTATGAGACAAAAAATTTATCATGTTCAGAAATTTTGTTTGAAATATATATGGGGTTCACAAAATGCCAATAGATTTACTCAAATAAATAAATGATTCACTCATCACAGAACACCTGCATGCTACATGCATTTGTAATGGAGTTATGCCATTTAATTATTTCCCATGAGAATACTTTGGCCTCAATTCAAAGGTTCGCCTCCAATCTCTGATGAAACATTCTTTCAACCTCCACTGTACCGTCACCAAGGGCCAATAGGCCTGAGAGTTTATCTGAAGACAGCAAGGTACTGTAATGCCATTTAGGCAAGTTGGAGGTTACCGCTCAAGTTCGTGCTTATTTGCAACAACCACTAGGATCAACTCTGGTGCAAGGTCACTGAACAATTGCATCTCGTTTTAAGTTTTATGCAGATGGTATTATTTTTCCAAATTAAATAAAAGTTTATAACAATTTTTATCAAAATATGTTGATCAATAAATTTTTTCAACTCACTTATAGTTGGAAGGCTTACATCAAAAACTTTAACTCATACATAACTACTCTTCAAAAGGCAAAATGTAATTACTTGCAAAAATCATTGAAGAAGAAAAATAATCTATACTTATTTAATAGCTAAGGGTTTCTTCTGTAGAGAACTCACTATACAATTCTCTACCAATTTTCACATTCATTCAAACAAAATAAATAGCAAGTACATAAGAAAAACATTGCAAGAAAAAGAGTTTCGGAACTAAACGATATACCCCCAGAAAGGCAAAGGAGTAATGCTATATAAATAAGTGAATTCAGGTTGAAATAATAAAACGTCTTCCAACACTACTCAATATTTTGTTGGAGGACATTTCATTATTTCAACCTTAATATCAGTACCAAAACGTGTAATGCTAATCAAGAAGTTATTTAAAAATTTCCCCCCGTCGCAGCAAACCTGCGTACTCAGCGAATTTCCAAATTAGTAATATTAATTTTGACCACATAAACCTGTAAACCAAATATCATCACATGCTCATAAATAGGGAAATAAATGTCTATTCTTCTTATGATAAATATAGGGAAAGAGTATGCAGGTTTGCTGCCATAGGGAACACTGAAAGTAGGTATGTTTAGCATAAAAAATTTACTTTTAGCGAATTTCCCATAGGGAATAAGCTATTACCGTAGGTCTCATGTTAAGACCTAAGCCAGGGACCATGTTACTTTTTCGTTTTTAAGTGCCCAGAGACTAAAAATAATAGTCATTAAAATTTGTATATATATATATGTATATATATATGTATGTGTCCCTAGACACGATAACTCTCGTAAAAATGGTCCGATCGACACCAAATTTGGTAGAGATGTGTATTCCTACGTTTATTCGGATGAGTTCGTAAACCAGACATATCAACCTACCGGAAGGGGTAGTTTTGGGGGGTTTTGTACCCCAAAAATGGGGTTTTTGCATTTTTCATATGTAATTTTTAAATTTTTTAAATTTGTATTTTGACCATTGAATTTAGCTCAAAAAAACACACAATTTAGTATTTTGAAGCTTTGCTCTATCTCCATTGGTTACCGAGATAGTAAAAAGTCTAAAGACAGTACATTGTATTTTGGGGCTCCAATGTTAATCTTATGGAAAATAAGGATGTGTTAATATTTCACTTATTAATCAATATTTTTGGATGAAACTAGGTATACAGCTTCATTTGGTCGAGATTCATCTACTTATGGTGAAAAATCTTGGTTTAAAAGCTTATCATGGCAGCAAACCTGCATACTCTTTTCTCATGTTAATCATATGGGGAATAGGCAAACTCGTTTAGCAATAGACAGGTATTGATGAAACTTAGTACATGGCTTCATATGGTCGAAATAAATTTTTTTATGCTAAAAAATTCTACTTTTAGTGTTCCCCATGGCATCATACCTGCATACTCTTTCCCTATATTTATCATAAGGAGAATAGACATTTATTTCCCTATTTATGAGCATGTGATGATATTTGGTTTACAGGTTTATGTGGTCAAAATTAATATTACTAATTTGGAAATTCGCTGAGTACGCAGATCTGCTGCGACGGGGGGTATTACCATATGAAGCCATATAATAAGTTTCATCAATATCTGTCCATAAATAAAGGAGTTTGACTATTGTCCATATGATTAACATGGGAAAAGAGTATGAAGGTTTGCTGCCACGATAAGTACAATACCCCCCGTCGCAGCAGACCTGCGTACTCAGCGAATTTCCAAATTAGTAATATTAATTTTGACCAGCTAAACTTGTAAACAAAATTTCATCACGTACTCATAAATAGGGAAATAAATGTCTATTCTCCTTAAGATATAGGGAAAGAGTATGCAGATATGCTGCCATGGGGGACACTAAAAGTAGATTTTTAGCATAAAAAAAAATTATTTAGACCATATAAAGCCATATAGTAAGTTTCATCAATATCTGTCCATAAATAAAAGAGTTTGCCTATTCTCCATATGATTAACATGGGAAAAGAGTATGCAGGTTTGCTGCCATGATAAGTACAAAAACCAAGATTTTTTACCTTAAATGGATGAATCTCATCCAAATGAAGCTAAATACTATTGGTTAATCCAAAAATATTGGTTAATAAGTGAAATATTAACACATCCTTATTCTCCATAAGATTAACATTGGAGCCCCAAAAGACAATGTACTGTCTTTAGACTTTGTAATATCTCGGTAACCAATGGAGATAGAGCAAAGCTTCAAAATACTAAATTGTGTGTTTTTTTGAGCTAAATGCAATGGTCAAAATAAAAATTTAAAATTTTTAAAATTTACATATGAAAAATGCAAAAAACCCATTTTTGGGGTACAAAACCCCCCAAAACTACCCCTTCCGGTAGGTCGATATGTCTGGTTTTCGAACTCATCCGAATAAACGTAGGATTACACATCTCCACCAAATTTGGTGTCGATCGGACCATTTTTACGAGAGTTATCGTGTCTAGGGACACATACATATATATATACATATATATATACATATATATATATATATATATATATATATATATATATATATATATATACATATATATATATACATATATATATATATATATATATAAAAATTTTAATGACTATTATTTTTGGTCTCTGGGCACCTCAAAACGAAAAAGTAACATGGTCCCGGGCTTAGGTCTTTCCATGAGACCTACGGTAATAGCTTATTCCCTATGGGAAATTCGCTAAAACCAAGATTTTTTTAACATAATACCAAGTTTCATCCAAAACTATTGGTTAAAAAGTGAAATATTAACGTATCTTTATTCTCCACTAGCTGTTGCCCGTCACGGCTTCGCCCGTGTTGAATTTTAGTTTTTATTTCTTTTAAGACCTACGAAATCTTCTTCCTTAAGATATACATTAAGATTAATTAATACATTGAAATAGTGAGAACGGGGCACCTATGAGCAAAGAGAAACGATCATGTCAAATATTAACCCCATAGACAATAGAGTAATTTTTAAGTCCAGTGAGGGGCGGAGCCCTAAATCCTTTCAAAAGCTATATTTCCATAACCGTTTCTTGGTGACTTCCTATGAGCAAAGAGGAACATCCATGTCAAATATTAACCCCGTATGTCATAGAGTAATTTTAAGTTCAGTGGAGTCCTAAAGGACTTCAAAAACTATTTTTCCAAAACAGTTTCTCAGTACCTTTGAGTAAAGAGGAATGTCCACGTCAAATTTCAACCCCATAGTATCTATGGTAACTTAAAGGTTCTGTAGGGTAGAGCCCTAAAGGAAATTTGCAAAATCGTTTCCATGTGAATGCCCATGAGGAAAGAGGAACGTCCTGTCAATTTCCAACCCCGTAGGCCATAGAGTAATTTTTAAATCTAGTGGGGCGTAGCCCTAAATGAATTCAAAAACTATATTGCCAAAACAATTTTTTAGTGACTACCTATGAGCAAAGAGTCCATGCCAAAATTCAACCATGAAGGCCCCAAAAGTAATTTTGAAGTCCTGTGGGGTGAAGCCCTAAAGATGCTTTACAAAAGTGAAACTGATTAGACTCGTCCCCATACACAGACTTATCGTCTTTTTCGGGACTCATCCATTATAATGCAACCTGTAATATAATTTATGTATCATTATTTTGGAATAAATAAATTGAATTGAATTGAAAAAAAATTCTTAGTGAGCCCCTATGGGCAAAGTGTATACTCCATCTAAAATTTCAACCTCTTAAGTCATCTGGCTTTTCATATTAGTTGTTCCCTAAATTCTTATTTAAAATTGGCAAGCATAACATTAGACAAAAATTGATATCGTGTGTGGCTGAACCCTGATTGAATTTTGCAAAACAGTTTCGTAGTGAGCACGTACATATATGAGCAAAGAGGAACGTCCACGTCAAATTTCACCATCATAGATTCTATAGTTTTTCAGATTCATTGTTTCCTAGATTCGAACTAAAAATTAGCTATGAATAACATTAGATAGACATTTTGAAGTCCTATGTGGCGGAGCCCTGATGAAATATCGCAAAACCGTTTCATAGTAAGCATCTATGAGCAAAGAAAACGCCCATGCCAAATTTTAACATCGTAGGTTCTCTTACCTTTTCAGATTCGTTGTAGCCTTGATTTGTATTGGCCATAAGAATAATATTAAATGGAACTTTTGAAGTCCTGTGGGGTAGAGACCTGAAAGAATTATGCAAAACCGTTTCTTAGTAAGCATTTTTTAACACAGAGGAACGTCCATGGCAAATTTCAACCCCCTATACCCTATGGTTATAAAGATTCGATGATACCGAGTGAGTACTATTTGACAAAGTAGATTAACTAACCTAACCTAAACTCTAATACATTTTGACACCAGTTAAATTGTTTACAAAGATTGTCATATGGTTATGTCGTCCTTTAAAATGTATTATCACCAACAGCTGATAGCTTTGAATCTTCAACAGCTAATTACATTAAATCTTTGAAGTCGTGTGGGGCGGAGCCCTCAAGGAATTTCGTAAAACCATTTCTTAGTGAGCACCTATAGGCAAAGAGGAACTACCATTCCAAATTTCAACCCTGTAGGTCCTATAGTTTTGGAGATTCGTTGTTTCATAGATTCGTATTTTAAGTGCTCCATAAGAATAACATTGTAACGAAATTTTGAAGTCGTGTGGGGCGGAGCCCTGCAGGAATTTCGTAAAACCGTTTCTTAGTGAGCATCAATGGGTAGAAAGGAACGTCTATACCAAATTTCAATTCTGCATGCTCTCTACTTTTGGAGATTCGTTGTTGCTTTGATTTGTATTAAAAATCCCCCATAAGAATAACATTGTAACAAAATTTTGAAGTCGTGTGGGGCGGAGCCCTCCAGGAATTTTGCAAAACCGTTTCTTAGTGAGCGTTTTTGAGCAAAGATGAAGGTACATGCCAAGTTTTAACACTCTAGGCCTTATAGTTTTGGAGATACTCTGATACGTGAGTGAGTGGTATTTGACAAATATATTCTCCATAAGAATAACATTGGAGTCCCAAAATACAATGTACTGTCTTTAGACTTTTTAATATCTCGGTAACCAATGGAGATAGAGCAAAGCTTCAAGACACTAAATTGTGTGTTTTTTTTAGCTAAATCCAATGGTCAAAATAAAAATTTAAAATTTTTAAAAATTACATATGAAAAATGCAAAAAAAAACCCATTTTTGGGGTACAAAACTCCCCAAAACTACGCCTTTCGGTAGGTCGATATATTTGGTTTACGAACTCATCCGAATAAACGTAGGATTACACATCTCTACCAAATTTGGTGTCGATCGGACCATTTTTACAAGAGTTATCGTGTCTAGGGACACATACATAAATAAATTTTAATGACTATTATTTTTGGTCTCTGGGCACCTAAAAACAAAAAAGTAACATGGTCCCGGGCTTAGGTCTTACCATGAGACCTACGGTAATAGCTTATTCCCTATGGAAAATTCGCTAAAAGTAAAATCAATCCGCAAATTTCTGGTTGTATAAAAAAGAAGGCCTTTCTGAAGTCTTATGAGTGAGATTTGATAATGACAGTGTCAAAAGACCTCATCCTGTAAAATTATTAAAAATATTGGCTAATGAACAGAAAATTGTACTTAATTTGTATCAAAAACTCAGTTCACATATTAAGAAACCATCTATATACAGGGTGATTCACGACGAAGGGCATACATTTCGGGAGCTGATTCTACACAAGAAAATAAACAAAAAACGCCATATAAACATATGTCCTAAAACCCTTCGTGTAGCCGCTGGCCGCCATTTTGTTTTTTACACGTAATAGTTTTTATCTCTGTATCGATTTGATGCATTTACTTCATATTTTGCATAAACCTTTATCACAATAATCATACTTTTCATAAAAAATATTATTATTTTCCAATTTGTGTTTTTTAAAATGGCGGTCATTTTTAAATTTTAAACTCAAATCTCTCAAAAACGTTAAATTTGGTCAAAATTTTATAAGAGTAAAAAAAGTTGACAAATTAAATCATATAAACAATGAAACCAAGTTTGTCAAGAACTGACAACAAATAACAGAGTTATTGAGATTTTTCTATTAAAATAACCTAAATGTGCATTGATTATTACTAGAGATCGCCTCCTGATCGAAATTCGATCAAAATTTCAGTTGATCTGGACCCTAGATGTTAAAAAACATTTTATAACTAAAACATCTAGGTTTGCTGTTTATTTATAAGTTGTTTTACAACAGCTGTCTAATGATTCAGTCAATTACCGTATTCTTTCTCCATAAGATTAACATGGGAATTTTGAAAGCCTGTAGCCCTGGAGTCCGATGTGAATTAGAATGTGATTCTGCTCATCTACAGGACTATACCTTTCTAACGGTATGCGCGGATTCCTCCTATGATGCACACGAGCTGAGAAAAAAGGAGGAAACAAAACATGCTTGCCTATAAATATATAGACTTCAAAAATTTGCAAAAATTTTCTAAATCTAAGGTGATTTGATGACTCCATTAGTTGTCATCAAATATTTACAAACTTGGTATCATTGTTTAGATAATTTAATTTGTCATATTTTTTATATGTTTTGATGAAATTTGTCGTTTTGGAGAATTTGAGTTTAAAATTTTATAATGGCCACCATTTTGAAAATACACATCGGAAGATAATGATATTTTTTCTGAAAATTAACATTGTTGTGATGAAAGTCTATGCCAAATATGAAGTAAATCCATCAATCCGTTACGGAAATAATATTTATTACGTGTAAAAAACAAAATGGCGGCTACGGCGAAACGAAGGATTTTAGGACATATTTTATATGGCATGTTACTTTTATGTTACATATGTTATACTTATGATCTTAAAATTAATAAGTAAGATATTACACCAGGGGTTTTAATTATTCAACAAGTATATACCAGGAGGAATATAAGGCAGGAGTTTTAATTATATAGTACTCTACTAGAAGGCAAGTGTGAAGAGGGAATCATCTTTATTATATAAACAATTTCAATCTATTTCCACTTCATTTGTAATATTTTTACTTTGAGTTGTTATTGCCAGAGACACATTTTAGTTGAGAGTGTGTACAGTGTACAGCTTTTGAAGGAAAGCGGTCCAGACCCATCAAAGTTTAGTGACCATCCCACCAATCGGACCCTTGAACTGAAGTCTAAAACGCTAACCATGTGTCTAGCAAATTGTCTAAGATTTTCTGTGGCCTAGCATGTGTTTATGGTTGGTTATAAGGAAAGCTTCCCCAGTCCCAGACTCCCTAGTGAGAGCCATGGCCCTGGATAGATTGTCTCTGTCAATGAATGAGGTTAGACAGAAAATGTCCATCGTGAGTGAAGGGTAGTTAATCAATAAACAATTACTTACTTTTTCAATAAGCAATTTATCATAAAAACAAAAGAATGATTAACAATAGTCAAATTTGCTGATAACTGAAAAGTAAAACCTACATGTAACGGTTCCAACATGTGGTCCAGCAAAATAATAACAAAGTGCAGCACATTTAAGTGTATATTAAAACATTTTAATAGGTGAATGGGCAAAGCAAATGAGCTCATTGTAGAGCTAGTAAGCTCAGCAAATGAGCTCATCTTGAAAAAAAGAAAGAAAAAAACAATCTTTTACGGGCTGGTAACCCTTGGACTGAAATTCCAGGATAACCACATGCGAGATTGTTACTGCAAAAGAATGGCATAAATTTACCAATCAACTATCCAGTCATCCAGGTACTGTGAATAATAATTACACCCCTACTAGTTTAAGTCAGTTAGTTTAAGTTAGTTAGTCTAGTTTAAATATGATTTCACATGCCTCCAAGCAAGTGCTTCCATCTACCACAGTTTCCTGAACTATTTATACCGATCTCTTCTCTGCACTTCTCTGCTATCTGGTGAAGATATTCTCAACTAACTGATCACTGAATCTTTTACAGTCTAAACTAGAATGCTGTTATCAACCTGTATAAATTATTTTTTATCATTCTGCACGAAATCAGCCTGTTTTTGTTCTCTCAGTGGTACCAAAACCGATTCTTTTTTGTCCTAGGACTGAAAAATCAGGTGGAGAATTTTTTAGGTTCTAGAAACTGAAAAGTCAGCTGTTTGCTAAGTATATTAATATTCATTTATTTATGTTGAGAAGCAGAATTGTGAAGTTCAAACGTTATAAAGAGCATTATTTGTAAATAACAGAAACGTAAACACTGCATACTTACTTTGTAAATATAGCCTCGAAAATACAACTTTATAGTTAATATTTTTAACGATCAAAAGTCTAATTTCGCATTATGATAAAAAAAACATTGTTCATCACTTGGAGCCAAAGTGTCTTTTTAATGCTTAATCGTTTTTAAAAACTCAAATGCGTACCAAAAGACCCACTTTTGCTCCTAGTGATGAAAACTACTACAGTATTATCACTGGCTTATTAGAAATTAGTGTATCATTTTGTTCTCTTATTTCCCTTCATGAGAGAAAACAGAGCCCTACAAAAAGTTTTTTGTTGGGCGAAAACGCACTTTTAACACAAAATTTAGTTAAGGACAAATATTTTTACTACACTCTCTTTCTTTAGTAAAAAATGTCAATTAGTCAAAGACTTGGGTTTTTAAGCCACTATTACATTTGCATGGTTTATTTGAAGGGAAGGTCTACTAAGAGCCATTACTCAGCTAATCGAGCATATAATCAACCAAATTGAAAGTGGAAAAACTGTCACCAGCTTATTCCTTGATTTTAGCAAGGCCTTCGATTGCCTTGACCATGACTTTCTCCTGAAGAAGCTACACAACCTGGGGATAAACAAAATATCAGGTAACTGGTTCAAAAGCTATCTTACTGGAAAAAAACAACTTGTTGAGCTAAAACACAATCTAAATGGGACCAACAGTAAGAATAGGTCTGCACCACTCCCGATGAAGAGAGGAGTTCTTCAAGGGTGTGTCCTTGGGCCAGTCTTTTTTCTCTTGCTCACAAATGACCTACTGTACTAGGGTTCATGGACAGTCTCTGTCAAACTGTAACGTTACAGTCCTACATCCGATCAGCTCAGGTAACAGGCCCCGAGGGGGATGGGACGGCGGCCGACCCTCATTAGTACAGCGAAATTAAGGTTGTGCATCTTCGAGCTTACACTGACAGCGGGGCAGTAATTATAAGGTTGCCGCTATGCGCCACCAGAGTTAATTCTAGCTCAACAGTGTTAATAGCGCAAGCCATACTTCGGTTTCGTTTTTCTGTTGTCCCAGGAAAAGTATTTTAAACAAATCTGTAATTTTTTGTGATTTAATTTAATTTGCATTTGTCTTCAAAACGGCATAATTTGTAATTAAATTCACGCCGATAAAAATATTTTTACATTTATTTATTTTTTGTTTATTGAATGAATTATAGTAAAATTTATGTTAGGTTTTTGAGTTGAATTAATCCCATACATTCCCATAATTTCAAATCTAAATGAAATACATCTTGTGAATTATGCAAGAAAATACGTTGATTTCAATATTTCTGGCCTCCGTTAGACCTCAAAGTAATAGTCCAAAATAAAAATTGTACATCATAGGTACAACATGAGAAGTAGGAAGTTAGAAAAGTAAACAATTTGGCATGCACAACCTTAATGTATTTTTGTTTTAACAAGAAAATCCAGTATTAAAAAAATATATATATTACATTATTACTGTTGAAAAACTAGTAAATACAGGGAGTGCAAAAATAACAGTTTTTAAATGGCAACTACTTGTATGTTTTGTAAGCTTATTTGTTTGTTTTATACTTATTATGATAGTCAAAGTAAAGCAATTAATGGAAAACTGCGTAAAGACGATATGACGCCTTAATTACAGAATAAATCACATGAAACATAAATTAAAGGTACCTAAGTACTTTAAGATTGCACCCTCCAAATTATGTCCATTCCTCATCATATACTCTTAAAGCCTTTCTCCAAATCTGTTGTAGACGTTCTGCAACATTTTAATAGTAATTGAACCTACTTTCAATTTTTTTCAATTTCAATTTTATTCGTATATGTACATATCTATATATATAATTCTGTAAGCGAAATTTCTTGAGCAAAATTGTGAGAGTTATACAAATCGCAGAATGATGGGAGGGGTCTCAAATTAAAGGTCTCGGTCCCATACACGAGGGAAAACTATCGGCGTATCCATAATGTTAACAGGAAATGAGAAATCACGTAAAACGTCCTCCATAAGAATAGCATGGGTATTCGAAAAACGTCTGCTTTGTGTACATTAAAACATGTGTTATGGTTTAATTTTCAAACGGGACACAGATGATAAAATAATTCACACCCAGAGAAGCAATCTATTTATATCTAAATGTATAATTAGGTAAGCGAAATTTATTGCGCAAAACTGCGAGAGTTATACAAATTGCAGAAAGGAGGAAAAGGGTCTCAAATTAAAGGTCTCGGTCTCATACGAAAGGGAAAATTATCGGCGTGTCCTTAATGCTAACAGGAAATGAAAAATCGCGTAAAACGTCCTCCATAAGAATTTCGTGTAGCATAGGGATTCGAAAAAAGTGTGCTTTGTGTATACATTAAAACATATGTTACAGTTTTGATTTCAAAACGAGAGACCAGATGATAGTATTGAGTGAAGAGTTTTTAATAACCAAATGACAAAAATATACCAAGAGTTGTAATACTATAATAAGACGTTTAGTGGCTTTGAGCAACTTTGAGCTACTGAAAGTTCTACTTAAAATAATTGCGTTACCAACCTTACAAACTATTACAAATTGACTGCTGATTTTTACTGTTGTTGTAATAATTTAAATTGTAAAAAACTGAGTGTGTATGCAAATCGTAAAATACATTGATCGTAATAGGGACTCAATGGGCGATGAATAATTGTGGTTTGAGAAACGCCTGCATTTATTACATTAAACATGTTTTGGTTTATTTTAAGACGAAAAGTGTAAATGATCATGCTGAGTGACGAGGATACATTAACTGAAACTTAAAGTGTATCATTCAACAAAGTGTTGGTATTCTGTTAGCTGAATTTCCCAGAAACATTTTGGTCTTTTTTATAGATTGTAGAATTTTAGAAGAGACGTTTGTCTTGCATACTAGGGGGAAATGTAGCAGGTCAAAAACATTGCAACAAAATGAGAAAATTATTAAAAGGATTATTTTCTGTAATATTCTCCTTTAAAGATTCTCCATGTATAGTGATTTAAAAAAAGTCTACTCTGTTTACACAAAGTCAAGATTTTTTATTAGGACGGACGAATATTGACAGTAAGAGAAGATAATCTATTTTGAGGCGCTGTGTTTATATTTAGTGACAACAAAATAATAAAAATCGGATAGGTGCTAAAAGCATCATTTAATTTTAGGATGAAAAAGACAATGAAAGGGGAAACAAAGTATTGAAAGTTTACTCAATGGGTAGACTCTTAAATGGGTAGTGAACATCCGTCATGTTTTTTTTTTCTCATTGCCGCTTTTCTATATTGTATTAAAAATCCGTCATAGATCGTAGAAATTATTACTTCTTTCAAAATTTATTTTCAAAGATCGATATAAGTTTAACAAAAGATAAAATGAAGCATTTACAAATGGGCCCAATAGTACAGGATTGTAAAGAGTGCTTTGGGGGCGAATGGTCTGTTTAAACGGTATTGTAAAAATATTATTTAAATAAACATTTTCTGGAAACTTTCGTAGTGAAGAACTGGTAATCCGCTATGGTTCATGCCATTTCAATTTTATGATTAGGGGCTTTTGCCCCTATGAGCCACTAGTTGTACAATAAATGGTGTCAAACATATCTGTACAATTTGAACTCTATCCTATGTACAATACAAATTATAAAATAAATATATAAAACAATTTTTTGTACAGTTTTCTCTTTAAATTGTTTCATGTAAAGAATATAGAGGTTTACTAACTAAGTAATTTTTAAGCTCCGTTTCGAATTTTATTTAATTTGTTTGATCTTTTACATAACTAGGTAAAGAATTGGCTTTGATGAGCAATATTTCTTCTATTTAATGTAAAATGGCTATGGATGCTTTTATACTTAGGTAAAGAACTAAAAATATTTTTGACTTGACTAAAAACACTATGTATTGTGCTATGGCTTCCTAACGATCAACTAGTTTTCCGGTTAGTTCACATACTACACCTTTCATGAACAAACCCTGAAAATTGGAAAACCTAGCACATGAGTTCCCTTCAATCACTATTGAAATATTGAAGAAAGTCTACGATTATTTTGAAGCAAGACTTGGAAAGTATTTAGCGAGGAATGTACATCACTTAAATGATACAATCTTTAAAGATTAAGGTAAATTTATGTTTTTGTGATGTTTTCCCTAATGCAGGTTTCATATAATATGCTTGTGATGTGTTATTAATTTCTTTCTTTTCCTTCTTTTTTCATATTAAGCTTGTTAAAATTTATAAAAAATGCTTACAATCACACCAGTTATTGCTATTTGAAAATCATCAGATATTTGTTGCTCCCTGTATAATTGAAAATATTGTGCCAAAACAATGCATACATCAACAAGGGACAACTAACAACAATGCTAATGGAAATGGCCCAAACAGCAAGATAAGTGGACACATCTAATAGTTCAGACCGTTTCTTAAGAACAATGCTGGTTATTTGCTTATATCCAAGTGACATGTTTATTTATATGAGCAATAGTGTAAAATAAAATAATAAAATGCATAACATAAAAAATTATTTATTTAATTCATTTTAATTTTTTAAATTTCTTTCTTTCAAATAAACTATAGAAGTAAAGTATTTGCAGTTATGTTTCAGCATCTACCCTGAAATAGTTTTTATTTTTAGAAACCAAACTTGAAACCGAATCATCAGAGTCTTCCTGCAGTGACAGATGTTTGACATTACTCAAAGCAAGAAATGACATGTTCCAGTGTTTTGTAAAGAAAACAGTTTCATGTTGAACCACACTTTTTCAACATCCAAATATCTCAAATAAAACTGTCCTGTAACTCTACTAAAAATTGATAAAATCTATGAAAATTTCAATAAAAAATAGATCAGATGGATAAAAATTTACCTATTAAAACTAAGGATTTCAATCAATAAAAATATTTAAAATAAAAAAAATATGAGTAAATTTTGCAAAAATTGTAAATTTGATTAACAGAATTGGTGTGTGTGACAAATGTATTTATTTTCTTATAATACGAGTTTAAAATCCAATAGGGAGACCCACTTTGGTCCCAAGTGTAGCTGCCACACAGACACCAAAATAGGATGTGCTGGGAAATACAGAAAGGTGTGAGAAATTATGCAAGCAGATAATTTATTGATTATAATTCAGGGCACAGTGGCGTAACTGATTTTTACGGGCCCCCCTTGAATCTTGTTTTCGGGCCCCTCCGATAGGTCCAGTCACGGGTTATCACTGTTTCCCATCAGTAAATCAGTGTCAACCAATGGTTAAGGTGGTGGTAGAGTTCTTTTGATTACTTACAAAAGATGATTTATTTAGACAAAGTTAAAGTATTAATGCATGTACAGTAATTGTAACATTGCAGCCGCAAGTAATCTACTATATTTCAAAATTTGTAAAGAATACTTTTATTCAGATTGCAACTAAGCCTACAATCTATCCTTTCAAAGAAATTAAGCCTATCTATCTGGTTGTTTGTTCTATAATTTTACCCTCTTTTGGACATGTTATAAAAAATGAAAGTAACAAAACTCGAAGTATTTTATTTGTATTTTATTTACCATACAGTAAGGTGTTAACCGAGACTTGCTTGTTGGTTTTAATTCATTTTTGTATCAGTATCATGGGAATTAGGCTTTGATTTTTACGTCAACTATATCTCTCACAGGTGACAGCTGTTCCTAAACCCATGGCTTAAAGCATTTTTTTATGTTTATTTAACTTTCATATTTCTTTGTCTTCATAACCCATATGAAACAATGTTATAAAAATTTTAATTATAAAACTTAGTTTAAAATAGATTTTTTCTGGGGTTTAGGCTGTTTCTAAACTTATTTTATTTTATTTTTATTTTGAGTGTTTCTACGCCAGTGGCATTTTTAACGTTTTGACGGGGAACGGTCCAAAACCCAGTCTTGTTACTATGTAACATTGACCAGTTGTTAGAAAGCATCATTAATTAATAGCCCAATGACTAATGGCAACTGGGTCCGGAATCGAACCTTTAAAAAGCTACTAACGGGAACGAACCGGCAACCTTTGGATTCAAAGGCGAGCACTATAACCACTCAGCTACCCAGTCAGTTATAGTTGCGCTTAGACCAAAAACCTTCCAAATAAAAAGTTTAGGCCTATACAAAACCTACCTGCTACATTTAGAGATCGACAGAAAATATATCACCACATACACTCCTCGTATTGTAGTATAGTAGGCCTATTGTTTAACTAACACCAATGATTCTTAACTCCAAGCACAACGAATAACACGTGTTTTAAGAAGGAAAAAACAAATCCAAATTTTAAAGTAATTAATGACATCATTGTTATCTGCATTTAAAGTGTTTTCCTATAAAAAAATATCCCCAAGCTTAAAATTAATTTAAAATTAATTTATATAGTTTTTTTTTCATTTTAGTGAAACATTTTTTATCGCTATTCCTCAAAAGTATTTGTTTTGTTCTCATTGGAACTTCTCAGCACTTACGGAGTTTTGGGAAGCAAATTATTTGATTACCGTACCTCTGAAACGTATAACTGTCTTGTTCTCCATTACTTAGTTTCCTTAAGCAACTAAGATTTTCTTGGTACATTGTGCTTCATAGATAGTTTTCCATTAATTTTGAAAAGGATTTGAAAATTAAATAGCCGCAACACAGCACGACGAATTGCGCGACGCGGCGGCGGACAGGTTGAGCTGACAAGGGCTAGCGGTTGGCGGCAGACCAACAGACTGCCAACAACCTAACTGTAAAAATATTTTAATATTTTATAAAAGTTATATTCCAGACATTTTGAAAATATAATGGCACCATATCAAATTTAAAATTGCTATAACATGAGTAAAAAAAAATTATTAAACATATTTCCCAATACACGGGCTCCGTCCGCGGGCCCCCTTAGCTGCGGGCCCCCCCCCCCCCCCGCACCGTGGGCTCTGCGGGCCCCTCTGTTACGCCCCTGTCAGGGCAGTTAAATTTATGATTGAATGACATTAATTAACTGGTGTAAGGCATATTGCCCTATACTCACAGCACAGAAAAGATTCTAGTTTTTAATATTATTTTGTGAAATTATTTCACTGTTGACGAAAAACAACCCATTGTATATCTCTAATATTATAGCTTGAAATTGGTTAATTCTGTTAAATTTGTAATAACCCTTAGAGACATTTTAAAGTAAATGGGTAAAATATACTCAGAGAAGAGGAACGGCTTGGCTTTGTCTACACTGACAAAGTGGTGATTGCTATTGTTTGTAAATTCATCCTAGCTCATGAAAATACCAAGTAAAAAATTATGTACTATTTGCCAAACCAATTATTCTAGTAAATTTATAATAATTTCTTGCAATTTCTTACATTTCTTACACATAGTTCACTGAGTGAAACTCTAATTTAGTTCACTAAGTGTAGCTGAACTGACAAACTAACAGTCTTCACCTTAATTACTCTGGTGGTACAGTTGGTTGCAGAGGAATCACATAACTGATTCTGTCAGTGATAGCAGTGAGGCAAGAAATTGCGCTCAAATTATTTATGTCAAGCGCATGTGACATTGAAGAAAATGTCACGATTATGGAGCTACATCGCTTCCTGACGTAAGTCCTAAAATATCTGACATAAAATATGCCACCGAGTGCCCCGATCCGGAGAGTTGCGAGAGCTAAATTTGCACCAATGACAGATGGAAGGGACAGGAAGTGGAACAGGTGCACTCCTTCAAATATTTTATATTAACCCGGTGTTTTGACAGACTTCGTGTTGCCATCCTGTCAAGACTGAAAACCTGATTTTGATTTTTGTGTAGTTTCCCTGATCCAACACAAGTGATTTTCACTTAAGTGAAAACCACTCATTATTTATTTTTACTCGTATAGTTATATCTGCTCAACCGAGATAAAATCAAGTTTATTTTATATTATTGAGAAAATTATAAAAAATGAACTTCTGCTGCATAGAATACAAGTGATGTTTATAATGTCTATCTCTTTTAATAGCAAGTTTTTGCACATACTATAAATGAATACCGTACAATAAACGCTAAACCCTAATTAATTTATGGATGATTCAACTATTTTTACTGATTCGATTTATGAAAAACTTGTTGAAAAATGATCAATGGTAATCACTAAAGATTATTTATACAGTGACCATTCTCCCCCACCGTATTATCCAAATATGAAAATAGTGTTTACCGTAAGGTTTACCGTATGTTGCAAAACATCTCTAATATCTACTTTTACATATTGAATACAGTAGACTCCCTCTTAACCGGCTACCTTTTAACTGGTCTCTGCTTTAACCGGCCTACCATGACACAAAATAACATCTTTTTAACCGGCTATTTCTTTACCTCAACATCGCTTTAACCAGCCACGTTTCGCCGGAAACGTGGTTTTCTTATCTACCGTATCATTCAATTCAACTTTATTTCATATTGACGTTCTCAAACCAATTAAAATGTATCATCCTGGACGGAAGTGAATTTGTTTGGACCTACTATCCAGTAGACCACAATAAAGAAACAAATTATTATTAGTGTAGGTTTGTTGTGGATTTCATGGATGTTGGATCTTAGCTTTAATCATATACAGTAATGTATTTAAGGTTGTTTTTTTAAGTAATAATTATATTTAGGCCATATAAAATTGTGGGTTGGCGTTCTTAAATGAACATCGGTTGAACCGGCCAATTCATTATCTGGCCGCGGCCTGGTCCTGAGGTGGCCGGTTAAGAGGGAGTCTACTGTATTTAGGAATGTTCTCAAATACTTTCACAACTCTAATATAAAACTATCTAAAGGCTGTGAAAAAGGAATTTAAATACATACGAGCTTTCAGTAAATTAAATCAAGGATTATTTCATAATACCATGATTCTTGTAATACCACCGACTTTAAATATTTAAGTGAAACCACTGACTTTAAACATTTAAGTGAATAACAGTTACATACCATAAATAACTGACAAAATAAATTATTGTCAACTATTTTAACATCACAGTTTCAATAAAGATATTTTTTATTGAAAAAATTTATAGATGTAAGTTTATTTATTTATAAAAATTTGGTTCACAATAAAAATATAAAAGAACTGTGCTAATTTAATTTATCATAAATTAAATTGTTAATGATGATCATAAACAGTTTCACTAAAAAATAATGGTAATAAATAATTTTTAAACAAAATTTTATAGTAGAGGATGGGTTGTTTACAAACTAAAGAAATTTACAATTATAATAACATGAAAAGTTCCGTTAACCCCAAATAAATAAATAAATAAAGCTCTGTTCTAAAATGGAAGGTTTTTGTTTTTAATTTTTATCTTTTTAGTTTTTGCTTCTAAAGGAAACACCAGAGTTAGTACTAGAACATGCAATTTTATACATCAAATTATTTCACAATGCAACAAATTTGGATTTTTTGTCAGATATTGTTTTACTATAGAGAAAGAATGTGGTTTTTTTTAACAAAGGATCTTCTCCAATATGCTACCACAGTTATTTGAGTAAACTATATAGTCAGTACTTTATGTTCGAGATAAGAGGCATGACAACTGTCTGACAAGCCTATCTCTGCAGCCCTCTTATCTTATCTGTGTTCTATGACAGAGATAAGCTGGTCACTTTTTACAGGCAGTTTGTTCCCTTATTTCTCCAGTGAATGTTGTTGTGTGATTGAAAGCATATTGTTGAAAGTTATTGTGTGTTTGTTTTGTGTTTACTATGGATTTCATAACATTGATTCGTGACCTCTGTGACAAAGAAAGTGCAAGAAAATTTTTAATGAGTAGAGGAATATTACATGAACAGAGAGTGTGTCCCAGCGGTCATCCTATGATATTTAAACATTCATATGACAAATGGAGGTGCAATAAGTCTAAGTGTCGGATGGACATAGGAGTGAGGAAAGGAACTTGGCTTGAAAAAACAAAATTGCCTTTTGACAAAGTAGTATTTTTCATTTATGCTTGGGCTAATGAATATACAACAACTAAATTTTGCCAAAGAGAACTACAAATGTCAAATACATCAATAACAGAGTGGAAAAACCATCTACGTCAAATATGTACTGACTCTCTTGACAAAAATCCACCAATCATCGGAGGTCGGGGATGTACTGTTGAAGTAGATTTGTGGCGTTTTTCAAGACACAAGGATGACGCCGGCGATGTGGACGAGGAGTGGATTTTTGGTGGTATTTGCAGAGAAAGTAATGATTGCTTCATGTTTACAGTCACAGAAAAAACAGATTCTACAATGCAGGCAGTGATCAAGAAATATATTTGTCCTGGCTCAACGATCATCTCTGACACATCGAGCAGATTCAAGGGAATTGGAGCCATTCCAGGTATGGAATACAAACATGTTACGGTTGGCAAGACTAAACACTTTATCGACCCGAAAATAGGGACACACACCCAAACCATAAAGTCTCTTTCGGCTTTGACCAAGCTTAGAAACCTCCGGGAATGTGGTACTTGCAATGAAATGCTTGACTCGTACATAAGTGAGTTTGTTTGGAGGCATCGAAACAAGGATAAGGATTTGTTTGAGCAAATCATTGAAGATATTAGATTGTTACATCCGCTTAAATGAGAAATGAGGGAAATGAACCTAAAAAAAAAACCAAAAGGATTTATTATTTGTTAGTTTAGTTTTATCTCAACATTTATATTGTGTTGGAATTTTACCATTTACTTAAAAATCTTTTTTATCATTATGCACGAAATCAGCCTGTTTTTTTGTTTTCTCAATAGTACCAAAACCGATTCTTTTTTGTCCTAGGACTGAAAAATCAGCTGGAGAATTTTTTAGGTCCTAGGACTGAAAAGTCAGCTGTTTGCTAAGTATATTAATTTATTAGTGTTGAGGAGCAGAATTTTGAAATTCAAACGTTATAAAGAGCATTGTTTGTTAATAACAAAAATGTTAACACTGCACATTACTTACTTTGTAATTATAACCTCAAAAATACAACTTTATAGTTAATATTTTAACGATTAAAAGTCTAATTTCGCATTATGAAAGAAAAAAAAAACGCTGTTCATCAATCAGAGCAAAAGTGTCTTTTTGATGTAATCGTTTTAAAAAGCTCCGCTGTGCCTCGTTTTTAAAACATGACTGCGCACCAAAAAAACCCACTTTTGCTCCTAGTGATGAAAACTACTATTACGATTAACAACTATTTCACTGTCATGACTTTTTATTTAATTTGTTGTGTCTACTGTTCTACAGAGATATATTTTCAAGAGAACAATCGTAAAAAGAAGATTGCACCTGCAAAAACAGTACCTTAGATGAAAAGTTAGTTTGTCATACTAGCAGACTTTCAAATCATGAAAACTAAGTTTTACAAAATGATTTTTCTAGATTTACTGTGTCTAGCAATTATCTACTTATTAGAGGCACACTTAGATCCCAAAGATCTGTAAAATATAATAGTTATTAATATTGTATGATTTTTACAATGTAATATAAACCAAACCTCTCTTAACTCTGCTTGGGAGCTCCGCAGCTTTTCGCTATCCTTGTCTCTGTCCTTATTTTCTGTTACTGTGTAAGATAAAATACCAACTAAAATATACAGGGCTCTGAGGATTTAGAATATGTTATTTTACCTATAATCAAAGGACTAAATACAGGAGTTTAGGCAATTTTAAAAATCAAAGCCATCAATAAAAATTATTTTCTTACTGGTCTTGTGATGCTTTTCACAAAAGACCCATGGAATTTACATAGTTATGTATGCTCTAGAGTCAATGGTGCTAAACAAGAAAATAGCATACCTCTTACCCCTTGCCAGACAGTTTTTTTTTTCTTTTATAATATACGAGTTAGATTATTGTTTTACCCAAGGAATCTAAAATAAATAAAGACAAGGTAGGGGTCAAAACATACAACGCCCTCTATGCACCAGACGTTCTTTTGCACCTATGATATCACCATTATTGCATGTCTTGACCCCTATCTTCTCTTTATTTTACTTTAGATTCCTTGATTTTACCAAGGTTGGTTGTACTTTGTTTTGTGTTTGTTGTGCATTGAAAAATTCAAAATAAACTGAAATTTTGTGCAAAATTTATTCTTATTATTTTTATTTATGGTTTCACTGAAAGTTTTATCAGCTATTTACTTACTGCATGAATTGCCTAAAAGAGAAGTAGTGATTGATTCATGCACCTAATCTGATACTTGTCGGTTAAAGACACCACCTATTATTTTAAGGTTTCATAATGAAAAACAGTGGAATATGTCACAATACCACAAATAATTGACCTTTATTGCACAAATTTCTTGTTACAACAGAGTTCCAGAAGGGCACAATGTCAGCAAGGTGAGTGGACAGTGTGCGCCACCATTGAGTAAATATGGATGTTATTTCATAACGTATAGAGTGGTCAAGCAATGTTAAAATATTGAAACACTGAACGAAAAGATTGTCCGCCAGGGGCACCACTAACTGGAACCAATGATTAACCGGAAACTTTCAACAATCGATAGCTTGATTTATTTTGATTGATTCATCAATGGTTTTCTACTAAGGAGATAACTATCACTTTGATGCAATATGTAGTCGATACAAAAAGCACACAAGCTGTTTCAACAATCGATAGTTGCCATGAAACAGGTCTGAGTCCTGTGGCAAGCGTTCCTTTCTTCCCTATCTCCTGACCACTCTATACGTTATGAAATAACGTCCAAATTTACTCAATGGTGCCACGAAAAATTGGTTAGGTTAGGTCAGGTTTGCATAAATAAGTCAATAATGGTTCTGAATCTTCATTAACCAATTTTTCAAGTAAAACTAAATCAACTTATTATATACAGTCAATACAGTGTAAACAGACTTATGGAATTATGGGCACCATACTCCGCACCAAGACATTCTGTATATTACGTGCCCAAAATGCAGCAGTACCGAGGCTGTCGATTAACTGTGCAAAAATGCTTGTACAAATTGTGAATAAAGTGATCGATTGATGACGACCTCGTATGAGTGAAGTTTTACATCATTAAAGCTTGAAAATGACCCCTTGATAGGATCGAAACCGGTCGCCCTCATACAGCGACGAAGTTGGATCACTTGACGGATATAAGGTAATTTAACCTCTTGATTTATTGATCGATTGATTGATTGTAGCATCAGAGCAAGACTGACATTGAGGGCTTGACCTTGAAAGACCTCTGTGCCGTCAGGCACATTGTTGTCAAACAAGCGACAATGAAGACAACAGAGCTCAGATTGACAACTTAACCTCCCTGAAAAAAAATAGGTGGTGCCTATAACTGACAAGTACCAACTAATTAGTTTGTAAATTGTTGAAAGTCACAATTTCATCCATTTTTATTGTGAACTTATGTGATCCTATTATTGTGTTACCATTGAAATGAAGCGATTTGGCAATATCACATGTATTGGCTGTCAATTTATATCCACAGCCAAAGTCAAACTAAAACATTTTATTTTAATGAAAACTGTATATAGATGGCCTAATAAAAAAACATGATAAATGGGCCTAAAGTAGGCAAATTAAACCCAATAAAAATCTATATTTGCTTAAAAAAACTCGATATTGTAAAAGGAATTTTGAAGAAGCCACACATAAACAACTATTTTTGAATCTCTTATTAATGTATTATTAGATAGTGTCTCTTAGTTTGAGGAAACTGTTCTACAATAGAGAAATTTTGCTGCTGCTAACGAAGTCTGTCCGAATACTGACATACCCTAATCCTGTAGCACTTCAAACCTCTTTTTTCAAATAAGAGGGGGTTAAAGGGCCCCTCTCAGTGCAGTGCCCCACCTGCTCCCATTTTATGCCTTTAAGTTTGATAAAGGTGGGAGGGGTTTTTAATAAAAGATAGAGACTTGGACTACTTTATTCACTTTTTGATTTTTCAAATTTTGAATCTATAGCTATATTGGTTCAAAGTTGATCAACCAACTTTAGACCATTAAAGGCCATTTCACACCGCCTACCGCTACCGGCTACCGCTACCGGCGCGGTAGCGGACGTTTCCGTGAGCCATTTCACACCAAAACTACCGCGTCTGCGCGGGAGGCGGGAGTTTCTGGTGGCGCGAGACGGTTGCAGTCGACAGGCTGGCATTCTGCGCATGCGCGAGCCAAAACTACCGCGCCGGTAGCGGTACAAAATCGCTCGAGGAGCGGTACTGGCGGTACTATTGGCACTACCGCGGGCGTGCGGTAGTCCGGTAATAACTGTCCCATATGATAACACGGTGAGCGATCTTTAAAAAGTACCGCCAGCGGTAGCGGTAGCCGGTAGCGGTAGTCGGTGTGAAATGGCCTTATATCTTAATACACATTCAAAATATATAAAAAAAATCAAAAAGCTATTCAAATAGCTTAAGTATTTATTTTTAATTGAAAATCCCTCCCACCTTTATTGGACTTAAAATAAAGGCGCAAAATGGGACCAGGTGAAGCACTGCACGATAAATTTTTTGATCCGCAAGACCCGGATACTAACCCTGGATACTATTCAGCACTTCTTCGTGTTACAGAAGACATAAGACTTGCAATGGAACGTCGACAGGGTACGATTCTAACCTTGTTTGATTTCTCAAAAGCTTTTGATTGTGTTATTCACAACATCCTATTAGAAAAGTTAAGGGCCATAGGGTTTTCACAGAATGTTCTTAAATGGCTGAGATCTTATTTGTCAGACAGGAGGCAGTGTGTTATGGTTGATGACAATATGTCTGACTGGGAAACAGTTACTTGCGGTGTGCCTCAAGGGTCAATCCTTGGACCTCTGCTTTTTGTACTTTACGTAAATGACGTTAACTCGACTCTTAACCATTGTAAATACCACATGTACGCTGACGACCTTCAAATCTTCGCACATTTCTCAGTAAGTAAAATAAATGAATGTGTGTCTAAAGTCAATGAAGATATAAAGAGAATAATCACTTGGACTGAGAAGCATGGACTCCGACTTAATCACAACAAGACTCAACCGATTATTATCTGTCACTCACGTTTACGAACTTCCATTAACTTTGATGCTGTAAATCCAATAACGGTAAACGGAAACGTTCTTCCCTACTATGACAAAGTGAAAAACTTAGGACTGACTATTAACTCTACTCTTACTTGGGGTGATGCAGTTGTGGATATTCGTAGAAAGGTTTTCGCTTCAATCCACTCCCTCAAGAAATTACAAAATTTTTTACCGTTACATATGAAATTGCACTTAGTCAAATCACTTGTGTTCCCTCACTTTACTTACTGCAACTCTGTGATCAATGACATGACTGTGAATTTCTCTGATATGCTCCAGCGGTCTCAGAACTATTGCCTGAGATATGTCTATGATCTGAGACACTACGAGCATATCACACCTTTTTTTATTGATTCAAAACTCTTGAAATTAAATGAATTGAGAGCAATCAAAATTCTTTCATTAGTCTTTTCAATCTTGAAAACTTCAATTCCCAAATATTTTGAAAATGATTTCAAATTTGTCTCACAAAGTAGTCTTAGATCCTCGCGGTCTGCTTCATTCACCTTGCGAATGCCTCACCATAGGACTGCCGTGTATGACAGAGCTTTCGTTGTTACTGCTTGCCGCCTTTGGAATGATTTGCCCCAATCCATAAAGTCCATCGATAGCCGTCCCCGGTTTGTGGCAGCACTAAAGAAACTTTTCTTTGAGCGGATGGTCTTGGTCGGTGCGTCCTAGGGGGTGTTGTCATTGCGGGGTCACTGTCGGATGTGTGTTAGAGTGAATGAGTGTCTTAAACCTTTTGTTGTTTTTTAATTTGTTTTTTTAGCATTTTATTTTTTTTTCTTGTAAGAAATTGATAAAGATGTATTTTGTTTTAATTATTATTTAGTTCGATATATTTAAATTAAGCATGTTTTTGTAATCAGGTTAAGTGTAAGAAAGGGCCATGTGGCCCTAACTTTGCCTGTTGAAATAAAGAATTTTTCATTTCATTTCACTATTACCCGACTTAGTAAATCACTAAACAGTCATGTTGTAATGTCTCTTAAAGTGTATAATAAAAATTACATAATAAAACCTTTGATATTAATAAGACCTTTAACATGAATCTAGGTGTTTAGTTTCTCACCAGGGCTTGAGGCAAATAAAAAGTATTTTTTGCATAAATTACTGAACTTTGTCTTTCACTAGAATCCTTTTTTCTTCTTTTATTCATATTCCTGAATAAAATTGAAAAAAATAGTGTTGACAACCTCCTTGTTGAGGAGATAAGAGTTCAAACAAAAAGCGGGGATGGTTTTAATGACATTTGGGGGACAAATATTTTACAATTTGAACCAATATTATTAAAATTTAAACAAAATTTCATAGTTTGCACTAGGTTATCTATACTTGGGGTTAAATTACTTACTCTAATCCGAAAAATGACATAAATTTCATCCATGTAATTAATTATGCTATAGCTAGGATCAAAACATAATTAAATATCAAATAATCTCCACGGCAAAAATACTGGTTTATCAAAACTCTTTCTACCTTGATCCAAACATGAAAACTACAATTTGGAGTATAAAAGTCACTAGGAAATGTAATGATATCTGTATTAACTAATAAAACACCGATTCAACAGAAAACAGCCGAGTGGAAAATCTACATTTTAAGATTAGGTGAAGCCAGATGCATGCAATGTCACACGTAGAAGAGATCTGAGAAACACTACCACCTTGATGAATATCCGCAGTTCATCACGGTAGAGAAGCGTAACGGCAGAATCTGAGTGGGAGGTAGCTGCTGCCATCCAAACATCCTCAAACCACACGAATAACCATTACCGAGGATTATGGGGCTCTGTGTCAGATTGGACTTGCCAAATAATAAGGGTCTGCAGTTGCCGCATGTTGATACTTCCGCAGACCAAAAAGAGGTTGGTTTTGAAAGCAGTGCCCATGAAACTAGCAACTGGCCAAGTTTTCTAATACCATACAAGTTACTCCAATTATATTTTGCATGCTAACTAGCGAGATTAAATCAAACTTTGTGAGTAGAAGCTAACTAAAATAATCTAAAAATAATACTGAGGTCTTACACTGAAATCGCCACAAATACCCTAAAAACTGGGCTCTTTTCTTACGACCCTATTGAAAGCATTGTGTATTTGACAGTTAAACAAAATTATACCTTTTCAATTAAAATAATCAAAAAATAAATGTCAATAGATCAAATAGATCTTCAGATCATAAAACCATACTAAGAGGGTTCAGGTCGGTAAAATGGATGTAATGTACACTTAAATATAAGGTTATATAATTTTAATGTGCTTTTCAATCTTTTTGAATAAAAAAAAATTATATTAGCCTTGACAGTGAAAAAATATTTATACAAAATGTCTACAATCAACATTAAACAATTTTAAATCCATATCTAATGTACAGTTATAAATCACTTAGGCCTAATCTTTTAAACCATCTTTTTCACTTACTATTTAAACCATTTATGACTATAAAGGTTTTCATAAATTCCAAAACGAGTAAAACATCATCGATATCATCATAAAACATCATCATAAACATCATCATCGGTTTCTTGATGAGCATAAGATTTTGTAATTAGAGTGGAAATTGGGGAGGACACTAAATATTTTCCCGAGCAGTTAATTACTTCTGGCGGCAACGCCCACGCACACAAGCCCAGCTGTCCGGTGAATCAAGTTCCCTGCAGCTGTCACTCGCTGGCCGGCCTGCCACATATTAATGTTTTTGTTCCGGCACACCCACCACTACTTTGTTGTTTATTTGGCATGAAAATAGCATACAAGTAGGCGATGATTCAAAATAAATGTAAAGTAACTAAGTGTTATTTCCAAAAAAGTAAGTAAAGGGAATCACAGTATATATTCTATGACGGTTTCGGGTTAAAGTCTCACACTAATTATTCTCTTCCAGCAGAAAAATTTGCTAACAATTATATGTCATGGTTGTGATGTACAACCTACACTAGAGAACATAACAACTGTCTTCAGTGATAGTTAAAATTTTTAAATTTAACCTTATTAGCAAAAGAAAAACTTTGCATATTTCCGGAACTCAAAAAAATAAAAATTAACATAAAAATTATTGTTTTTTAATTCTTTTAAAATTGAAAAATTTATCAGATTTCAAAGCATGAGTTTAGTATCAACCATTTCTTACCTACAGGTGGATTTAAGAGGTAACAGTCTTTATGCTTATGACAAATGTTTCTTGTGGATCTTAAGAACTCATTACTCACTCTTGTGGATGAGTATTTTTATTCAATCAATTAATTCATAAAAAAATCCATAAATTAAATTTCATCCATTAAAATAGCAACTACAATGAACTAACGAAAACCCCAAACCTCCGGGAGGAGGCAGACTTAGTTTTTTAAGTTCCTGTGATCTCTTTTAACCATCACTGGAACTTCCTTTGCTAAAATACAATTTTTTAGTTACTTTTAGTAGGTAAAAAGGTAGAATATATCATATCAAGTAAAGTGTTATTATAGGGTGTTTAGTTAGAAATTTTGATCAGCCCTTACAATTGTATTGATAAAAATGTTTATTTTTACTTCATATTGAGTTGTTCCAAGTTAATTTTTTATCGAATTACATGTTTAAAAATTACATATTTGCACCTAATTTTCTCCAGCATATTTTCTAAAAGTTTTATCATCTGTCTTTTAGCACAGGGTTGATATTAAGAAACTTTCATGATTCTTTTCTACAAAATTTTAAAATTTTGTAGCACTCAAGGTGTGTTACTATTTAAAGACTTTAACTTACCCTCCAAAATCACAATTTTTTGGGGAGTGTGAATGACACTTAAAAAAAGTTTCCTCCTTCAGTGCCAAGAAGCATCAGAAGACAATTTCATTATCTGTAATTGAAAAAAGTCAGGGGAAAGTGACTTTTCCCTGATGTATTGTAATTTGCACGATAGAGCTTCAATATTGGTCTCAATACATTTTTTATTCAGTAAGCTAATATTTCTATGATTTAATTGAAGAGGCCATTCGATAAGCGTATTTTTCATCATAATATATATTGTAAGTTTCTAAAAACTAGAATTAATTCTCAATAATATCAATCATCAATATCGTACGTAGTACAAGTCAGAAAAAGTTATAATAGGTCAATAACAGATCCTTAATTGATCTTCTAGCATGACGTTGACATAAAACTTTATCTAAGGCTCTTGTAACCACTAATAACAAATTTTATCCTTAATCCTGACGTATCAACTTGAGGACGGAAGCATGAAAGCTGAAGTGCTTAAACACTGTGAGTAATGTGGGAGTAAGTGTGACATAAATCTGGAAACACCAAGGCCACCACAAATTATTTGCGGAGTCAGATATTAATTAGGCAAGTTTTGAGGAGTGGCGGGGAGGGGTGGTATTGAATGCTCGTCAGTGTTCCACTATTCCGAGAGGAGCGTCGGCTGGAGGGACTGACAGTCCGATACACACTGCACCATGGCTGATGCTGCACCCGACAAGGTATGTGAGCTCACCATCGTATCATTCACTGGGGTATTTTATTTTTTCATATATTTCTTAATATTTTTAAAAAGTATTTTAAATTATCTATCTAGATGTTATCCCGTTCATAATTTTTCCCAGAATATGGAAAACAAACTTTACCAAAATATATTAAAGAAAATATCTTTACATTTTTATTTCACAGTTTTTAGAAAATACATTTTTTATTTACGTATCTTCATGACGTTTTAAGTTTTAATAATTTTAAATTATTGCTTTCGTAAAATAATTACATTACTAGCAAAGACAATTTTTCATATGAACTGACCAAAGATAAATAGGAAGTTATACTACTAGTGAAAATGTGGGTTAAAAACAAACATTTCTCCCAAGTCTCTAATATATTGGCAGAATAGTTCAAGTTAAATATATTTTGTGCAGTCTCCTGTCTTGTGGATAGTGGTTTTCCTTAATTAGTTATAGCATTCCATTTGATTAACAATTTATATAATAGCTATTTTGTAATATTTATTTTAATAAAACTTTTGAGTTACGATATTTTGAGAGTTTACTCATTAGTAAAATATTATATGGTATCAAAAAAATATTCCTTAAAATGTTTCAGTGAATTTTTTATTTTTTTATTTTGACAATTTCCTAAATGAAAAGTTTTTTTTATCTACAGAGGACTGTTGTGAATGTTTAAGAGTAAAATTAGCTGTGAATTATATGTGACTTAGTCACTTGAGGGCTGTTTCATTAAACTACTATCAGACGTAGTGCTTAGCGCTTTGAAAAAAGAGTGCACTTTACTGCTCTGTTAGGTTTACCGGAATTCCGGGTTATCAAAATCTGGGCCTCTACTATATAAAACTAAACATAATAAATATTTAACTAACTGTTATTTTTTCACACAAAATTAATACTGCCCTCATTTTAAAATGTTATTATTGGTAACAATATTAATAACCCAATTAAGCAACAATAAAATAAAACTTGAGCTTTTAAATGTCTTTAGTAAATTAAATACCCCCTAAATTAACAACTACCTTTTTTATTATTTCATAATTTTCATTATAAAATGTCTCCATGTTTTTAGGATGAGGCATAATTTATTGTTCAGCTTTAATGATCATAACAAACAATAACATTGTTATAAAATAACATCAGCTAATAAAGGATTTTCTCATAATATTTTCTCAAAAGTCCGAATTAAAAATGGATATATTAAAATATGTAACAGGCCTACCTAAAATACTTAAACCGAACCCCCTCTTCACTTAATAGTATTACATAAAATACTGCTTATAAACCTTTCAGCTTCTATACACTAATGTCATACACAATACAGTACAACGAAATAATGAATGATCCAACAGAAACAGAACCACTCTTCCCAAGAGTTGAAATGTCATTTGGCATAGAAACTGATTTGCGCTACACAACTCAACTTTAACCAATCAATTATGGGAGCATAAAATAACCAATATGTCACACAGTAGATTAACTCTGTTTACAACTGAAGGATTGCTGCGAGTAACTTTTGCAAGAGTGGCTAAGAAAACAAACTGACACAGTTGACAAATGTACAAAACTATGCTGTAGAAACAAATTTTAAATAACAGCAGTACATGTAATCTATAGTCTGTGCCTTAGAAAATAACTTTCACTGGTCAGTTTTAAATTTTGGGATTCCTCAATAGGTTTATTTTTATTTTATTTTAGAGTTGTCTCTGCAAAAACAAAAATAAATATTTACCCTTATGATAAATACTAGTATACGTGTTGCTCGAAACCGAGCAATTTATTTTAATGCAGTACAAATGTTACTTTAGCTTTAAATCAATGACTTCCAACCAATCCGATAATGTGAATATCTTTAATCACCAACAAATATAAGTATTTACAGCTGATTATTAACAGATGTTTAAAATGCTTTATTCGATCCCAATGTTATTTTAATGGGAAATTTTGAGCTTTCAATGGTGGATAATGCCTTTATTTTCCGTCTGACTCTCATCAGTTTTTGGCGGAAACAACTACAGACCAAGCCCTATCCAACGGTACCAAAAACTTGAAAATCAGTTGAAAATTGTAGGAGGAGTTCTCAACACTTAAATAAACCTTAGTGTATTAAATAAGTATAGATTTTAATTAAAAATAGATAAAAAAGTATTACAAACTAACAAAATAATTTTTTTTTCCATTTTGATAGAAAACCAAAAGTAGATTAACAGAAGATTGCGCCGTTACTTTAACTTATTTTATTTTAAGCGTGGAATGAATAAGTAAAAATGTATATGTTATTTTGAACATGATGAGGGCTATTCAGAAAGTAAGGAACATTTTCGTCTTACGCCGTTAGGCGAGTAAGTGTCGCCTATATTAGGATATGAGAGCACTCGGGGCCTCAGTGGCTATCCAGCTGTGACGCTAGGAGCATCGTCGCTCTGTCGATTTTCTTTATTTTTAAATTCAAAATGGCCGCTCCTGTAAAAAACCCCGCCAGTTGCGAAGTGCGATTGGTAACACTGTTTTTGTTGGCAAAAAACTTAAAACCGATAGAGATTTATCGATTTTTATTCTTTCAATTTCAACACAGCAAAGTCAGTGAAACTTGAGGGAAAGATAATGAAAGCTCCATTATAGTGGAGCAGCGGTACCGTTTTCACGGATCTTCTCGTCAACTTTAGTGACTAGTTTGTCAGTCACAATGCTCGGTCGTCCACTCTACTGCTCATCAAGAACATTGGTTCGGTCATTTGTAAACTGAATACACAACTTACGCACAGAACTTTCATTCAAGACATTGTTCCCATACACCTCGCACACTTTTCGATAAATCTTTATCGGTTTTAAGTTTTTTGCCAACAAAAACCGTGTTACCGATCATACTTTGCAACTGGCGGGATTTTTTACGGGAGCGGCCATTTTGAATTTAAAAATAAAGAAAACTAGCAGCGCGACGATGCTCCTAGCGTTACGGCTGGATAGTCACTGAGGCCCCGAGTGCTCTCATACCGTAATATAGGCGATACGCAAGCGCCTAACAGCGTAAGACGGAAACGTTCCTTACTTTCTGAATAGCCCTCGTATATCCTACTTCAACATTAACTAAACTCAAAACCCTATGGAGAATATTATTACATAAAGAAAATTAAATATATAAAATAAATTTAAAACCCAAACAATCAAAACATAGTGGTATGTAAAAAAAATGGGAAATCATGAATATTGTTGTCTAAGCAATATTCATTGAAAACCCCTTTAACTCTCTTAATGCTACAGCAGTCTACTCCTATACTCTCAATACTCTTAAGAGGGGGCTAAAAGATAGAGCGATTATTTTGCCTTTGCAGACAAGTAGCCGTTGTGGAAACTACCTAAATACGTTTCGCATTGGTCACAACCATACTGACGGCTAGAAACAATATCCAATATTTGATATAAAAAACTGTGGCTAAAGAAACGCTGCTGCACTTCAGCACGTGTGAGGCCCAAGACTCGGGTGGATGATGTTAAGGGAGGGGAGTTTTGACCGTGTAAAGTAGGTCTTTTAATTAATGCATGCTATTCATTGAATACCTTCTTAGCCTATATACCCAGTAGTTTCAGCGGCTGCTGATAAGAGGCTGTCAGTATCGAGGGCCTCGCGGATAAAACATTCATCGAGCAGTGCTTCACCTGCTCTCAATTTTCACCTTTATTTTAAGTTCGATAACGGTGTGACGGGTTTTAAATGAAAGCTAAAGGCTTATGCTATTTGATTTGCTTTTAGATTTTTTTATATTTTGAATCCATATTAAGCTATGATGGTCAAAAGTTGATCAACTTTAAACCATTATAGCTCAATATTGATTCAAAATATATAAAAAATCTAAAAGTTAATCAAATAGCACAACATCTTTCATTTAAAACATCTTCAACCTTTCTCGGACTTATCAGCATTTAACTTACAAATTGCATTAATTTAAAAAAATTTTCTTCTTATTGTCTCATTTAAAATTTTAATTGTATCAACTTAAAAATCATTGGTCAAAAATAAAACCAAACAAAAAATAAGTCTATTTTTTGTGCTATTTCTGGCATTAAAGATCTTACATTTTACTACTTTTCAATAAACATCAAACTGCGATTACATCTTAAGAAACACTACCTTTTAGTATTAATTGCAATATTCAGGGCATATGAGTATAGTTGTGGTTTTATTTATTAACCCTGGTTCCAAAACAGGTATTTAAAATTGCAAACTATTACAACAAAACCAAACTGTATACAATATTTATTCAAGATTCGACATTTTTTGTCGTTAAATATTTAAAAAAAATACAATTGGCATTGTCACAAAACTAAAACTTAACTCCTAAGGCTAAATGTTTGACTGACTTAAAAAAATAACCTAGATTTGTTGTAATTGAATATGGCTACAATAAACTATCTATATATTAATACGCAAGCATGTTTCATTTCCTCCTTTTTTCTCAGCTCGTGAGCATCGTAGGAGAAATCCGGGCATACCGTTAGAAAGGTATAGTCCTGTAGATGAGCAGAGTCACATTCTAATTCACATCGGACTCCAGGGCAACGCCCCACAGGCTTTCAAAGTTCCAATGTTAATCTTATGGAGGAAGGAAAATTGAATGAATCATTCAACAGCTGTTGTAAAACCAATTGCTAGAAAATTTGGAAGAACAGATGTTTGAGTTATAAAATGTTTTTAACTTTTTGGGTCCAGATATACAAAAGTTTTGATCGAATTTCGATCAGGAGGCGATCTCTAGTAACTAAAATTATACACATTTTTGGTTGTAGAAAGAGAAAAAGAAGAAAGAAAAAACAACAGAAGAGGAGAAGAAGCCAAAGAAGTCATCGATAAAAAAAGAAAAGGCAGCAGAGGAGCCTAAACCAGTTGAAGCTGCTGAGGAAACAACACCAGTAGAGGTCCAAGAGCCCAAGAAAGTAGAAATACAAGAACCGCCAAAACCAGAGGCGGACGAACCACCACCCCCAGAAGAATCAGCACCAGAGGTCAGCGAAGAGGAGCCACGGCCAAAACCGAGGAGAAAGCCATCAAAAAGAAGTCTGGAGCTGGAGATAGATGATGAAAAGCTTAACCAGTTAAAAGAGGTAATTATTTTATTTGGCGCTGCGTTATAGCCTACATTTAACTTATTGCTTTCATAAAATTAAAATTTAGGAATTTTATTATTTATTATTTTTTAGGAATTTTAAAATTCCTAAACAGATATTGGAATGTTTAATCAACAGTGTTGGCTCCAAAACATTTAAAATGCAAATTTCTAACATATGAAAGGAGGAAGCTAAAATAAGATGTTTTAATACAGTTCAGATCACACATCATATTTCCTGTTAGGTATCTACAATATTTGGTTGTCTTTCAGGCATTCCAGATATTTGATTTTGACCGAGATGGAGTGATAAACAAAGATGACCTGCGAAAGTCATTGATTGCAATGGGGCAGGACATCCATGATATTGATGATGAAGAACTTGATAAAATGATGTCAGAGGTAAAAAGGGTTGACTCTTATGTTTTTGTTTTTAGTTTTCTCTTAGAATAAATTTATAACAAAGTTATTGATTACTGAAAGATTGCCATGAGAGTGTTTCTAGAAAGACAGGTCGAAAAGAAAAGGGTCATTGTAAACAATATTTTTAAATTATTAGATCACTAGTGTACACTTTGCTCGAAATCGAGCAATTTAGTTTTTATACTGATAGTAAATTTCATTTACTACAGGGAAATTTTCATTTTTCATAACAACTCTTGATAAACATTTTTTGTAGGCCTATGTACAATTTGTCATCCTTTGTCTTTCCCTTTGTCAGCTTAATACCTACAGTGGCTTATGAGCCGAAGCCCCTGTAGTCAGCTGCATTTAAACAAATTACTGTAGTATTCAAATAGTAAGAATTAGACCCTAGCTGAAAACCTATGTTTCGCCTAATGTATTATTCCATGTAAAAAGCATTTCCAAGTAATAAATTTAATTTCAATTATAACATTTTGTGCATAATTCATTGACTTCCATCACAACCTTCAAGTTAAAAAAAAGTTTTAAAAAGTAAAAATCATCGCATCATAATTTAGTTATAATTAATATAACCATTATAATGGCAATGAGATAGGTAACGTGTCTAACAGACAGCACCCATATCACAATGTAACTTCTTTTAATACAGTTCAGCACCTTTTACTGTATAGATTTTAAAAACTATTCAGTTTACTTGATTTGCCAATCATAGATATAATGAATAAATTAATTATAAGTTGATCAAACAATAACGATTTTAGCGGGTTTGTCAATAGTGACACCAAAATGTAATATAGTAACAGCAGGCTATCATCAATTAACTCGTCGTCAATCATTGGCGTCGAATCATTTGGTTATCATTTTAAAATAAAACCAAAATAGACATAATGATGTTAGTGTAATGTTCATTATTCCCATGCTCTTCTTCTGGAGGGCGTTTTACGTTATTTATAATTTTCTTACAGCTTTCTGGACATGCCGTTATTTTTCCCCAATCCCTTTGGCCAAAACCTTTGATTTGAGACAAGTCAGTTAATTTTACGCTCACGATTTTGCTCTAAATATTTTTTCATGCAAACTTAATGCAGTTCGCTAAACGGGTACACTCCATGGTTTAACATTACATATTTTGTGACAATAAATAGATATAGTTGGGAGATGACTTGTTGGCTAGTGAAGGGGAAGATACCCCCACCACTATCAGCTGTTAAATAGCATTAAAATAAAATAAGACATTAAAAATTAACCAATAGGAGTTCTAGAAATCACTGAAGTGGGGGTAACCTCCCCTCAATCCCTTTTTCCCTAGCTGGCCAACAAGTCATCTCCCAACTATAAGTACTTTCGCTTATGTCCGGTGTTTACATTTTACAGCTGTTAACTCGAAAATCAATCACTTGCCATCCTTATGTTAATCAAATCGGATAGTTACAAAGTTTAAGGGCTTGTAAGGGCCCTTCCTTTCAAATGTATATTTACCAATTTGCTTTAAAAAACAATTTCACTTCTAGCTCTATCCAATGACACCAAAATCAATAAAATCGGTTAAAAACTGTGGAAGGAGTTCTTTGTACAAAAAACCATGTCGCATATTAAATATGTATAGATGTCACTATCATTCACATATTTTTGAAATTTTTTCACAATCTGTTAGTTATCCAAGTGATGACCACTGAATAAAATTCTGATAAGAGATTTGGACAGATTACGCTTACAAAGTGGGCTAACATAAAAACTAATTTATTTTATCACAACATACAAAAATTTCTATTTCAATTGTTTATCATAAGAAAAATATTTCACAAGTGGATCATAATAAATTAAACACATCTATACTTATTTAATACGCTAAGGGGTTTTTTTTTTTTTTTTTGTCTTGAGAACTCCTCCCACAATTTTCAACCGATTTTCAAGTTTTTGGTGTTGTTGGATAGGGCTTGGTCTGTAGTTGCTTCCGCCAAAAACTGATGAGAATCGGACTAAAAATAAAGGTGCTATCCACCATTGAAATCTAAAAACTTCCCATTTAAATAACATTGGAATTGAATAAAGCATTTTAAACATCTGTTAATATAATCAGCTGTAAATACGTGTAATTTTGGTGATTAAAGATATTCACAATATTGGATTGGTCGGATGTCATTAATTTAGAGCTAAAAGTAATATTTGTATTGTATTACAATAAATTGCTTGATTTCGAGCAACACGTATACTAGTTTGAAATAAATCTGATTCAATGAAACCATAACAAAAATATTTCAAGGTGTCTTGATCAAATAGATGCATTATAATAAACCATGTCCAGGGAGTTAATATTACAAAAATTAAAACTTAAAGAATTAAATACATCAACCTTCTGATAGGTTAAACTTAATTACAGTAATCTGTTATAGAAATTAAATGTTTCAATAAAAATTGGCTTTGTAGGCATGTCAGCCACTAGACTTTGATGCCTTTATCATGCTGCTCGGATACCGAACCATAGAGCTAGACTCAGAGGAAGTTCTGCGCGATGCGCTCTCTCGCTGGGACTACGACGGCTCCGGACTTATATCGGAAGAAAAGTAAGGGATGCCAATATTGATTTTTCTTGTTACGGCACACCATATAGGCCTATCTGCCAAAGACTTTCAGTTATGTTTTGTCATTCAGCTATTTTGGTATACACTTTTGACAGCTAAGTAGTATAGAGACGTCACTCCGACGCCATGAGGGGGTATGAGGGGTATGAATTTCCTAACAGTCCTGCAGGCCTATTTTTAACCGGTTTTTTGGTGATTTTTGCCTACATTTCGGCAATTTTACAGCTTTTTTCAGGTTTTTGAGGCATAACAAAATTGATAGAGAAGGGTGAGGGGTATGAGGGGTATGAGGGGTATGAATTTCTTAACAGTCCTGTGGACCTATTTTTAACCGGTTTTCATTGATTTTTGCCTATATTCTGGCAATTTTACAGCTTTTTCAGGATTTTCGAGGCATAAAAAATTGATAGAGGAGGGTGACTGCGCCATGAGGGGGTATGAATTCCCTAACAGTCCTACGTAAGGACTAGTCCCGTGTAAGGACTATTGTATTAAGATAGTCCCGCGCAAGGACTATTGTATTTAGATGGTCCTGTGTGAGGACTAGTCCCGCGTGAGGACTATTGTATTCAGATGGTCCCGCGTGAGGATTATTGTATTCGGATGGTCCCGTGTGAGGACTGGTCCCGCGTGGGGACTATTGTATTTTAATGGTCCTACACAAGGACTATTGTATTTAGATAGTCCCGCGCGAGGACTAGTCCTGTGCAAGGACTGTTGAATTTAAATAGTCCGGCGTAGGGACTATTGTATTTTAATGGTCCTGCGCAGGGACTATTGTATTTGTAGTTCAGTGTGGGGGTTTTTACCGTACAAAATCAATAAAAAAATAATAGTGATTAGAACAAATAAGTTTTCAACCATCGTCTTCTTCATCAGAATACTGCAAGTACCCCAGCTGATCTAAAATTCCCACATGACCTGGATAGTCTTGAAAGGGTATCTCAGACAATATACAAACATTTTCGTCACCATCCGACATTTCATCTTCATAATCGGGGTCCGCCAACAGATCACGTCCGCATCTCGTAACTTTAAATGCTGACTTGTGACATAGGAAACACAGCGATTTAAAACACTTATCAGGTAATTCAACAGCTTCATCATTCGCTTCTAGTTGGACTATGAGATCGAACCCACAATCATAGCAGTATATTATCTTGGCATCCTCCATTTCTCGAACCGCAAACTTTTCTTTAGCTGTTAGCGATCTAAATTCTTTAGGCCTGTAAACGATAGTTTTTGGAACGTAACCCAGCTTGCTATGTATTATTTTCCATTTCACCGCTTTAGGTAGACCCCTCATTCAGCGTTCCAGTTTTCCAGGTTTGCAATTTTTTTAAACGGATATCACGTATTTATCTTCATCAGTGAACCAATCTCAATTTTTCAAATCCATGATGTTTACAACTACTATATGTTTAATCAACTTTTGATTTCAACAAATTATTAGGAGGTCAGAAAAAATAAATTTCAAACACATTTCCAAGATATTAATGATTGATATTTAAATAGAAAAATAACGTACAACATGATATTTATTAATTAATCCCAGTGCTTCCGAATCCGCCGTCTTTGCGCTCAGTCTGTTCGACTTTGTCCAATCTGATACACGGCGGCTTTTTATACATTTCGCAGATGATCTGCGCAATCCTATCTCCACGACGCACATGAAAATCGGTATCGGAATTGTTCATCAAGATAACACCGACATTCCCAGTATAGTCCCGGTCTATGACACCGGCATTTACACTTATACAATGTTTTAAAGCCAAGCCAGATCTTGGCGCTATCCTCCCGTAGCACCCATCTGGGAATTTGAAAGTCAAGTCAGTTTTTATCAACTGTTGACCGCGTTTTGGTACAACATAATAATACGCGCTTCTGAGATCCAATCCGGCTGCATCCGGTGACCCGTTGTACGGTTCAAATGCGTTTTCAGTCAAGCAATAATAACCGTAGCTTTCAGCCATTATTGATTCCTAATGCATGCATGACGGATTTCCACATCAAATAAATTAAACGGGGCATTTTCAAAAATATATTTAAATTATGTTTTTTAAAAACTATTTTTATTCGTCAACCTTAAACTCGATACTGTGCTTGAATTTATTATCTGAAAGTGTTATTTTACCGTTGTACAGCACATAGAGTTTTCCCTTAAAATTCAACAGTTGTTTGATATAGTTATTCGTCAACCTGTCATTCCAGCTTTCGGGAACATAGAATTTCATATAGGTAAGAAAATCATAGATAGTCTGGCATGGGGACTATTGTATGTAGATAGTCCGGCATGGGGACTATTGCATTTTAGATAGTCCGGCGTGAGGACTATTACATTTTAGATAGTCCGGCGTGAGGACTATTGCATTTTAGATAGTCCGGTGTGGGGACTATTGAATTTGAGATAGTCCTGCATGAGGACTATTGAGTTTTAGATAGTCCGGTGTGAGGACTATTGAATTTTAGATAGTCCGACATGGGGACTATTGTATGTAGATAGTCCCGCGTAAGGACTATTGTATTTAGATAGTCCGGCATGGGGACTATTACATTTTAGATAGTCCGGTGTGGGGACTATTGTGTTTAGATGGTCCCGCGTAAGGACTATTGTATTTAGATAGTCCGGCATGGGGACTATTGTATTTAGATAGTCCGGTGTGAGGACTATTGAATTTTAGATAGTCCGACATGGGGACTATTGTATTTAAATGGTCCCGCGTAAGGACTATTGTATTTAGATAGTCCGGCATGGGGACTATTACATTTTAGATAGTCCGGTGTGGGGACTATTGAATTTGAGATAGCCCTGCATGAGGACTATTGAGTTTTAGATAGTCCGGTGTGAGGACTATTGAATTTTAGATAGTCCGACATGGGGACTATTGTATTTAGATGGTCCCGCGTAAGGACTATTGTATTTAGATAGTCCGGCATGGGGACTATTGTATTTAGATAGTCCGGTGTGAGGACTATTGTATTTGGATAGTCCGGCGTGGGGACTATTGTATTTAAATGGTCCTGCAAAGCCCAAAAACCTAGCAGCTAAGGATTTGGCCTGTGAATAGGGGGTATTAGCCAACAGCCTAAAACTAATGTGTTGGCACTAAGATGTAAACCTAAGGCCTTGCACCTGAATCCAAAGCCATAAAACCAATCAGCTAAGGATTTGACCTGTGAATAGGGCCTATTAGCCAACAGCCTAGACCTAATGTGTGGGACCTTTGATCTAAACCTAAGGTCTTACACCCGAGTCCAAAGCCCTAAAACCTAGCAGCTAAGGATTTAACCTGTGAATAGGGCCTATTAGCCAACATCCTAAACCTAATGTGTTGGACCTATGATCTAAACCTAAGGCCTTACACCCATGCCCAAAGCCCTAAAACCTAGCAGCTAAGGATTTGACCTGTGAATAGGGTCTAGTAGCCAACAGCCTAAACCTAATGTGTTGGGACTAAGATGTAAACCTAAGGTCTGACACCTGAGTACAAAGACTTAAAACCTAACAGCTAAGGCTTTGACCTGTGAATAGGGCCTATTATCCATCAGCTTAGACATAATGAGTTGGATCTAAGATCTAAACCTAAGGCCTTACACATGGTTCCGAAGACCAAATGCATTGGACCAAAATTAATCCTTAGACCAACGATCTAATTCCATAGACCCAAGGCCTTAGACTTTGGTCCTAAAACCTAGCAGCTAAGGATTTGACCTGTGAATAGTGCCTGTTAGCCAACAGCCTAAACCTAATGTGTTGGCACTAAGATGTAAACCCAAGGCCTTGCAACTGAGTCCAAAGCCCTAAAACATAGCATCTAAGGATTTGACCTGTGAATGGGGCCTATTAGCCAACAGCCTAAACCTAATATGTTGGGCCTAGCATGTAAACCTAAGGCCTTGCACCTGAGTCCAAAGCCCTAAAACCTAGCAAATAAGGATTTGACCTGTTAATAGGGCCTATTAGCCAACAGCCTAAACCTAATGTGTTGGGACTAAGATGTAAACCTAAGGCCTTGCAACTGAGTCCAAAGCCCTAAAACCTAGCATCTAAGGATTTGACCTGTGAATGGGGCCTATTAGCCAACAGCCTAAACCTAATATGTTGGGCCTAGCATGTAAACCTAAGGCCTTGCACCTGAGTCCAAAGCCCTAAAACCTAGCAAAAAGGATTTGACCTGTTAATAGGGCCTATTAGCCAACAGCCTAAACCTAATGTGTTGGGACTAAGATGTAAACCTAAGGCCTTGCAACTGAGTCCAAAGCCCTAAAACCTAGCATCTAAGGATTTGACCTGTGAATGGGGCCTATTAGCCAACAGCCTAAACCTAATGTGTTGGGACTAAGATGTAAACCTAAGGCCTTGCAACTGAGTCCAAAGCCCTAAAACCTAGCATCTAAGGATTTGACCTGTGAATAGGGCCTATAAGCCAACAGCCTAGACCTAATGTGTTGGAACTATGATCTAAATCTAAGGCCTTACACCCGAGTCCAAAGCCCTACAACCTATCAGCTATGGATTTGACCTGTGAATAAGGCCTATTAGACAACAGCCTAGACCTAATGTGTTGGGACTAAGATGTAAGCCTAAGACCTTGCACCTGAGTCTAAAGCCCTAAAACCTAGCAGCTAAGGCTTTGACCTGTTAATAGGACCAGGAGGCCTTAGACTTAAGACCTAAGACCTAGCATCTGAAGTGACCTATGAGCCATTGGCCTAGAACTAAAACCTGAACTAATTAGACCTAAGATCCAAACCTAAGGCCTTACATTGCACCTGAGTCCAAAGTCCAAACGCCTTAGACTAGAATAATTCCTTAAACCTAAGATCTAATTCCTAAGACCCAAGGCTTTAGACTTAAGACCTAAAATCCTACAAGGGGCCGCGATTCACAGCCCCCCCCATGAATTTAGCAAACATTAGGCAACGAGGTATTTTTTCTTTGATTATGTAATCATGATCAGAAATGGTTATCAGATTCAGATTGGAGTATTTGAAGACCAACCTCCATCCATCTTACCCAAGACCTATGGCCCTACCGCATGGACTTGACCCAAGACCAAAGGCTATACACCGTGGTTTAGGCTTTAAGGTTCTTAGACCCAAGACCAAGGTTATAGAGTTAAGACCTGAAAACTTACAAGGGAGTCGCGATTCACGACCCCCCGAACAGACACTGTGGTCTAAACCTAAGACCTAAAGCCATACACCGTGGTCTAAGCTTTTATGTTCTTATACCCAAGACCTAAGACCCAACACCATGGTCTAGACCCAAGATCTAAGGCCCGTAGTCTAGGCATTTAGGTTTTTAACCTCTAAATCTAAAGCCCGTGGTCTACGCCTTTAGGTTCTTGGATCCAAGACCTAAGACCGTACATTATGGTCTAGACCCTAAACGTAAAGCCTGTGATCTAGGTCTCTAAGTTCTTAGACCCAAGACCAAAGGCCCTACACCAGGGTCTATAACCAAGACCTAAGTTCCGTGGTCTAGACTTCCAGGTTCTTATACCCAAGGACTAAGGCCCTACACCAGGGTCTAGAACCAAGATCTAAGGTCCGTGGTCTCGAGACTTTTAGGTTCTTATACCCAAGGACTAAGGCCCTACACCAGGGTCTAGAATCAAGATCTAAGGTCCTTGGTCTAGGCTTTTAGGTTCTTATACCCAAGACCTAAGGTCCGTGGTCTAGGCTTTTAGGTTCTTATACCCAAGACCTAAGGCCCTAAACCAGGGTCTACAACCAAGACCTAAGGTCCGTGGTCTAGGCTTTTAGGTTCTTATTCCCAAGAACAAAGGGCCAACACCAGGGTCTAGAACCAAGAAAACAGGTCCGTGGTCTAGGCTTTTAGGTTCTTATACCCAATGACTAAGGTCCTACACCAGGGTCTAGAACCAAGACCTAAGGTCCGTGGTCTAGGCTTTTAGGTTCTTATACCCAAGGACTAAGGCTCTACACCAGGTCTAGATCCAAGACTTAAGGCCTGTGAGCTAGGCCATTAGGTTCTTAGACTCAAGACCAAAGGACCCACACCATGGTCTAGACCCAAGCCCTAAGGCCATACACCATGATCTAGACCCTAAGACTAAAGGCCTTACACCATGGTCTAGTACTCGGCTTCAATCGTGTGCAGTTGCATTTGTTTCATCCATACCTAGAGGAAAGTCAGCCAACAAGTTCTTCGGCCCAAGACCTAAGACCCACCAGCATGGTCTAGATCCTCAAGCCCCGAGACCATACACCGTGGTTTAAGTCTTTAGACCCAATTTCTAAGTCCTTTCACCGTGGTTTAGATCCCCAAGACCTAAAGCTATACACCGTGGTCCTCAGGCTATACACCGTAGTATTAAGGCTATACACATTATTCTTAGACCCAAATTCTAATTCCACCGTGGTCTAGATCCCCAACACCTAAGGTTATACACGGTGTTCTATGTTCTTAGACCCATATTCTAATTCCATCATGGTCTAGATCCCCAAGACCTAAGGCCATACAGCGTGTTCTAAGCTCTTAGACCCAAATTCTAATTCCGCCATGGTCTGTATACCCAAGACCTAAGGCCCTACACCATGGTCTAGTATTAGTCTTAAACCGTGCGCAATTAACTGTGGATGTTTCGACTAAAGCTAGAGGAAACTCGGCCTTTAAGTCCTTAGACCTAAGGCCATACACCGTGATCTAGACCTAAAACCTCATACCATACACCATGGTCTAGACCCAAGACCTAAGTCCCTACACCATGGCCTAGTACTCTTCTTAAGCCGTTTGCAGTTATTACTGTTTCGTCTATACCTTAGGGGAAATTGGCCTTTTATGTTCTTAGACCTGAGACCTAAGCTTTTACACCATGGTCTAACACTTGTTTTGAGCCGTGTCAAGTTGTGGTTTTTCATCTATAGCTAGAGGAAAGTCGGTCCTTAAGCTCTTAGACCCTAGACCTAATGCCCTACACCATAGTCTAGTACTCGTCTTAAAGTCGGTCTTTACGTTCTTAGACCCAATACCTAAGGCCATACACCGTGGTCCAGTATTTGTCTTAATCCGTGTGCAGATATTACTGTTTCCTCTATACCTAGAGGTAAATCGGCCTTTTATGATCTTAGACCTGAGAACTAAGTTTTTACACTATGGTTTAATACTTGTCTTAAGCCGTGCGCAGTTGTGGTTGTTTCATGCATGGATAGAGGAAAGTCGGCCTTTAAGTTCTTAGACCCAAGACCTAAGGCCCTACACCACATTCCAGACCCAAGACCTAAGGGCATACACCGTGGTCCAGTACTTGTCTTAATCTGTGTGCAGTTATTACTGTCTCGTCTATACCTAGAGGAAAATCGGCCATTTATGTTCTTAGACCTGAGAGCTAAGGTTCACATTCATCACCCGATTTAAAAAACGTTCGCAGACGTTAATTAAAAAAAAACATCGTCTACACATCGATTTTCAAAAACGATGTGTACACGTTAATTTTTTAAAATATCGTCTACAGATCGATTTTCAAAAACGATGTGTACACGTTAATTTTAAAAAACATCGTTTACACATCGATTTTACCAACAAGTTAAATCTAATACCTAAATCCCAAGCATATAAGGCATTAGACCATGGATCTGTATGTATATGACCTTAAACATTTGACCTAAGATCTAAGACTTTAACGTAAGACCTAAGCCCTAAGACTCTACCCCATGGGCTAGTACTCGTCCTACACCGCGTGGGACCATGTAAAATGACGTGCATAAAGCCAATCATATGTATTATTTGAAAGCACAGCGCACGTGAACGCCTGTGTTTGCTGTTGGGCGTTTTAATGATTTGCGCTTTCGGGCGTTTTGCAAACTCGACGCGGAAATTATGACCGCAGACGTAAATTATTAAGAAACATCGTCTACACATCGATTTGGAAAAACGATCATAGACGTCGATTATTTTAAACAGCGTCTGGGCATCGATTTTGAAAAACGTTTGCAGACGTTATTTATTAAAAGTATCGTCTGCACATCGATTTCGAAAAACGTTCGCAGACGTTATTTATTAAAGGGCATCGTCTACACATCGATTTTGAAAAACATTCGCAGACGTTAATTATTAGAGGGCATCGTCTACACATCGATTTGCAATATGCAGGTCGAGTTTGCAAAACGCCCGAAAGCGCAAATCATTAAAACGCCCAACAGCTAACACAGGCGTTCACGTGCGCTGTGCTTTCAAATAATACATATGATTGGCTTTATGCACGTCATTTTACACGGTCCCACGCGGTGTAGGACGAGTACTAGCCCATGGGGTAGAGTCTTAGGGCTTAGGTCTTACGTTAAAGTCTTAGATCTTAGGTCAAATGTTTAAGGTCATATACATACAGATCCATGGTCTAATGCCTTAAATGCTTGGGATTTAGGTATTAGATTTAACTTGTTGGTAAAATCGATGTGTAAACGATGTTTTTTAAAATTAACGTGTACACATCGTTTTTGAAAATCGATCTGTAGACGATATTTTTAAAAATTAACGTGTACACATCGTTTTTGAAAATCGATGTGTAGACGATGTTTTTTTTTAATTAACGTCTGCGAACGTTTTTTAAATCGGGTGATGAATGTGAACCTTAGCTCTCAGGTCTAAGAACATAAATGGCCGATTTTCCTCTAGGTATAGACGAGACAGTAATAACTGCACACAGATTAAGACAAGTACTGGACCACGGTGTATGCCCTTAGGTCTTGGGTCTGGAATGTGGTGTAGGGCCTTAGGTCTTGGGTCTAAGAACTTAAAGGCCGACTTTCCTCTATCCATGCATGAAACAACCACAACTGCGCACGGCTTAAGACAAGTATTAAACCATAGTGTAAAAACTTAGTTCTCAGGTCTAAGATCATAAAAGGCCGATTTACCTCTAGGTATAGAGGAAACAGTAATATCTGCACACGGATTAAGACAAATACTGGACCACGGTGTATGGCCTTAGGTATTGAATCTAAGAACGTAAAGACCGACTTTAAGACGAGTACTAGACTATGGTGTAGGGCATTAGGTCTAGGGTCTAAGAGCTTAAGGACCGACTTTCCTCTAGCTATAGATGAAAAACCACAACTTGACACGGCTCAAAACAAGTGTTAGACCATGGTGTAAAAGCTTAGGTCTCAGGTCTAAGAACATAAAAGGCCAATTTCCCCTAAGGTATAGACGAAACAGTAATAACTGCAAACGGCTTAAGAAGAGTACTAGGCCACGGTGTAGGGACTTAGGTCTTGGGTCTAGACCATGGTGTATGGTATGAGGTTTTAGGTCTAGATCACGGTGTATGGCCTTAGGTCTAAGGACTTAAAGGCCGAGTTTCCTCTAGCTTTAGTCGAAACATCCACAGTTAATTGCGCACGGTTTAAGACTAATACTAGACCATGGTGTAGGGCCTTAGGTCTTGGGTATACAGACCATGGCGGAATTAGAATTTGGGTCTAAGAGCTTAGAACACGCTGTATGGCCTTAGGTCTTGGGGATCTAGACCATGATGGAATTAGAATATGGGTCTAAGAACATAGAACACCGTGTATAACCTTAGGTGTTGGGGATCTAGACCACGGTGGAATTAGAATTTGGGTCTAAGAATAATGTGTATAGCCTTAATACTACGGTGTATAGCCTGAGGACCACGGTGTATAGCTTTAGGTCTTGGGGATCTAAACCACGGTGAAAGGACTTAGAAATTGGGTCTAAAGACTTAAACCATGGTGTATGGTCTCGGGGCTTGAGGATCTAGACCATGCTGGTGGGTCTTAGGTCTTGGGCCGAAGAACTTGTTGGCTGACTTTCCTCTAGGTATGGATGAAACAAATGCAACTGCACACGATTGAAGCCGAGTACTAGACCATGGTGTAAGGCCTTTAGTCTTAGGGTCTAGATCATGGTGTATGGCCTTAGGGCTTGGGTCTAGACCATGGTGTGGGTCCTTTGGTCTTGAGTCTAAGAACCTAATGGCCTAGCTCACAGGCCTTAAGTCTTGGATCTAGACCTGGTGTAGAGCCTTAGTCCTTGGGTATAAGAACCTAAAAGCCTAGACCACGGACCTTAGGTCTTGGTTCTAGACCCTGGTGTAGGACCTTAGTCATTGGGTATAAGAACCTAAAAGCCTAGACCACGGACCTGTTTTCTTGGTTCTAGACCCTGGTGTTGGCCCTTTGTTCTTGGGAATAAGAACCTAAAAGCCTAGACCACGGACCTTAGGTCTTGGTTGTAGACCCTGGTTTAGGGCCTTAGGTCTTGGGTATAAGAACCTAAAAGCCTAGACCACGGACCTTAGGTCTTGGGTATAAGAACCTAAAAGCCTAGACCATGGACCTTAGATCTTGATTCTAGACCCTGGTGTAGGGCCTTAGGACTTGGGTATAAGAACCTAAAAGCCTAGACCACGGACCTTAGATCTTGGTTCTAGACACTGGTGTAGGGCCTTAGGACTTGGGTATAAGAACCTAAAAGCCTAGACCAAGGACCTTAGATCTTGATTCTAGACCCTGGTGTAGGGCCTTAGTCCTTGGGTATAAGAACCTAAAAGTCTCGAGACCACGGACCTTAGATCTTGGTTCTAGACCCTGGTGTAGGGCCTTAGTCCTTGGGTATAAGAACCTGGAAGTCTAGACCACGGAACTTAGGTCTTGGTTATAGACCCTGGTGTAGGGCCTTTGGTCTTGGGTCTAAGAACTTAGAGACCTAGATCACAGGCTTTACGTTTAGGGTCTAGACCATAATGTACGGTCTTAGGTCTTGGATCCAAGAACCTAAAGGCGTAGACCACGGGCTTTAGATTTAGAGGTTAAAAACCTAAATGCCTAGACTACGGGCCTTAGATCTTGGGTCTAGACCATGGTGTTGGGTCTTAGGTCTTGGGTATAAGAACATAAAAGCTTAGACCACGGTGTATGGCTTTAGGTCTTAGGTTTAGACCACAGTGTCTGTTCGGGGGGTCGTGAATCGCGACTCCCTTGTAAGTTTTCAGGTCTTAACTCTATAACCTTGGTCTTGGGTCTAAGAACCTTAAAGCCTAAACCACGGTGTATAGCCTTTGGTCTTGGGTCAAGTCCATGCGGTAGGGCCATAGGTCTTGGGTAAGATGGATGGAGGTTGGTCTTCAAATACTCCAATCTGAATCTGATAACCATTTCTGATCATGATTACATAATCAAAGAAAAAATACCTCGTTGCCTAATGTTTGCTAAATTCATGGGGGGGGCTGTGAATCGCGGCCCCTTGTAGGATTTTAGGTCTTAAGTCTAAAGCCTTGGGTCTTAGGAATTAGATCTTAGGTTTAAGGAATTATTCTAGTCTAAGGCGTTTGGACTTTGGACTCAGGTGCAATGTAAGGCCTTAGGTTTGGATCTTAGGTCTAATTAGTTCAGGTTTTAGTTCTAGGCCAATGGCTCATAGGTCACTTCAGATGCTAGGTCTTAGGTCTTAAGTCTAAGGCCTCCTGGTCCTATTAACAGGTCAAAGCCTTAGCTGCTAGGTTTTAGGGCTTTAGACTCAGGTGCAAGGTCTTAGGCTTACATCTTAGTCCCAACACATTAGGTCTAGGCTGTTGTCTAATAGGCCTTATTCACAGGTCAAATCCATAGCTGATAGGTTGTAGGGCTTTGGACTCGGGTGTAAGGCCTTAGATTTAAATCATAGTTCCAACACATTAGGTCTAGGCTGTTGGCTTATAGGCCCTATTCACAGGTCAAATCCTTAGATGCTAGGTTTTAGGGCTTTGGACTCAGTTGCAAGGCCTTAGGTTTACATCTTAGTCCCAACACATTAGGTTTAGGCTGTTGGCTAATAGGCCCCATTCACAGGTCAAATCCTTAGATGCTAGGTTTTAGGGCTTTGGACTCAGTTGCAAGGCCTTAGGTTTACATCTTAGTCCCAACACATTAGGTTTAGGCTGTTGGCTAATAGGCCCTATTAACAGGTCAAATCCTTATTTGCTAGGTTTTAGGGCTTTGGACTCAGGTGCAAGGCCTTAGGTTTACATGCTAGGCCCAACATATTAGGTTTAGGCTGTTGGCTAATAGGCCCCATTCACAGGTCAAATCCTTAGATGCTATGTTTTAGGGCTTTGGACTCAGTTGCAAGGCCTTGGGTTTACATCTTAGTGCCAACACATTAGGTTTAGGCTGTTGGCTAACAGGCACTATTCACAGGTCAAATCCTTAGCTGCTAGGTTTTAGGACCAAAGTCTAAGGCCTTGGGTCTATGGAATTAGATCGTTGGTCTAAGGATTAATTTTGGTCCAATGCATTTGGTCTTAGGAACCATGTGTAAGGCCTTAGGTTTAGATCTTAGATCCAACTCATTATGTCTAAGCTGATGGATAATAGGCCCTATTCACAGGTCAAAGCCTTAGCTGTTAGGTTTTAAGTCTTTGTACTCAGGTGTCAGACCTTAGGTTTACATCTTAGTCCCAACACATTAGGTTTAGGCTGTTGGCTACTAGACCCTATTCACAGGTCAAATCCTTAGCTGCTAGGTTTTAGGGCTTTGGGCATGGGTGTAAGGCCTTAGGTTTAGATCATAGGTCCAACACATTAGGTTTAGGATGTTGGCTAATAGGCCCTATTCACAGGTTAAATCCTTAGCTGCTAGGTTTTAGGGCTTTGGACTCGGGTGTAAGACCTTAGGTTTAGATCAAAGGTCCCACACATTAGGTCTAGGCTGTTGGCTAATAGGCCCTATTCACAGGTCAAATCCTTAGCTGATTGGTTTTATGGCTTTGGATTCAGGTGCAAGGCCTTAGGTTTACATCTTAGTGCCAACACATTAGTTTTAGGCTGTTGGCTAATACCCCCTATTCACAGGCCAAATACTTAGCTGCTAGGTTTTTGGGCTTTGCAGGACCATTTAAATACAATAGTCCCCACGCCGGACTATCCAAATACAATAGTCCTCACACCGGACTATCTAAATACAATAGTCCCCATGCCGGACTATCTAAATACAATAGTCCTTACGCGGGACCATCTAAATACAATAGTCCCCATGTCGGACTATCTAAAATTCAATAGTCCTCACACCGGACTATCTAAAACTCAATAGTCCTCATGCAGGGCTATCTCAAATTCAATAGTCCCCACACCGGACTATCTAAAATGTAATAGTCCCCATGCCGGACTATCTAAATACAATAGTCCTTACGCGGGACCATTTAAATACAATAGTCCCCATGTCGGACTATCTAAAATTCAATAGTCCTCACACCGGACTATCTAAATACAATAGTCCCCATGCCGGACTATCTAAATACAATAGTAATTACGCGGGACCATCTAAACACAATAGTCCCCACACCGGACTATCTAAAATGTAATAGTCCCCATGCCGGACTATCTAAATACAATAGTCCTTAAGCGGGACTATCTACATACAATAGTCCCCATGTCGGACTATCTAAAATTCAATAGTCCTCACACCGGACTATCTAAAACTCAATAGTCCTCATGCAGGACTATCTCAAATTCAATAGTCCCCACACCGGACTATCTAAAATGTAATAGTCCTCACGCCGGACTATCTAAAATGCAATAGTCCCCATGCCGGACTATCTACATACAATAGTCCCCATGCCGGACTATCTATGATTTTCTTACCTATATGAAATTCTATGTTCCCGAAAGCTGGAATGACAGGTTGACGAATAACTATATCAAACAACTGTTGAATTTTAAGGGAAAACTCTATGTGCTGTACAACGGTAAAATAACACTTTCAGATAATAAATTCAAGCATAGTATCGAGTTTAAGGTTGACGAATAAAAATAGTTTTTAAAAAACATAATTTAAATATATTTTTGAAAATGCCCCGTTTAATTTATTTGATGTGGAAATCCGTCATGCATGCATTAGGAATCAATAATGGCTGAAAGCTACGGTTATTATTGCTTGACTGAAAACGCATTTGAACCGTACAACGGGTCACCGGATGCAGCCGGATTGGATCTCAGAAGCGCGTATTATTATGTTGTACCAAAACGCGGTCAACAGTTGATAAAAACTGACTTGACTTTCAAATTCCCAGATGGGTGCTACGGGAGGATAGCGCCAAGATCTGGCTTGGCTTTAAAACATTGTATAAGTGTAAATGCCGGTGTCATAGACCGGGACTATACTGGGAATGTCGGTGTTATCTTGATGAACAATTCCGATACCGATTTTCATGTGCGTCGTGGAGATAGGATTGCGCAGATCATCTGCGAAATGTATAAAAAGCCGCCGTGTATCAGATTGGACAAAGTCGAACAGACTGAGCGCAAAGACGGCGGATTCGGAAGCACTGGGATTAATTAATAAATATCATGTTGTACGTTATTTTTCTATTTAAATATTAATCATTAATATCTTGGAAATGTGTTTGAAATTTATTTTTTCTGACCTCCTAATAATTTGTTGAAATCAAAAGTTGATTAAACATATAGTAGTTGTAAACATCATGGATTTGAAAAATTGAGATTGGTTCACTGATGAAGATAAATACGTGATATCCGTTTTAAAAAATTGCAAACCTGGAAAACTGGAACGCTGAATGAGGGGTCTACCTAAAGCGGTGAAATGGAAAATAATACATAGCAAGCTGGGTTACGTTCCAAAAGCTATCGTTTACAGGCCTAAAGAATTTAGATCGCTAACAGCTAAAGAAAAGTTTGCGGTTCGAGAAATGGAGGATGCCAAGATAATATACTGCTATGATTGTGGGTTCGATCGCATAGTCCAACTAGAAGCGAATGATGAAGCTGTTGAATTACCTGATAAGTGTTTTAAATCGCTGTGTTTCCTATGTCACAAGTCAGCATTTAAAGTTACGAGATGCGGACGTGATCTGTTGGCGGACCCCGATTATGAAGATGAAATGTCGGATGGTGACGAAAATGTTTGTATATTGTCTGAGATACCCTTTCAAGACTATCCAGGTCATGTGGGAATTTTAGATCAGCTGGGGTACTTGCAGTATTCTGATGAAGAAGACGATGGTTGAAAACTTATTTGTTCTAATCACTATTATTTTTTTATTGATTTTGTACGGTAAAAACCCCCACACTGAACTACAAATACAATAGTCCCTGCGCAGGACCATTAAAATACAATAGTCCCTACGCCGGACTATTTAAATTCAACAGTCCTTGCACAGGACTAGTCCTCGCGCGGGACTATCTAAATACAATAGTCCTTGTGTAGGACCATTAAAATACAATAGTCCCCACGCGGGACCAGTCCTCACACGGGACCATCCGAATACAATAATCCTCACGCAGGACCATCTGAATACAATAGTCCTCACGCGGGACCATCTGAATACAATAGTCCTCACGCGGGACTAGTCCTCACACAGGACCATCTAAATACAATAGTCCTTGCGCGGGACTATCTTAATACAATAGTCCTTACACGGGACTAGTCCTTACGTAGGACTGTTAGGGAATTCATACCCCCTCATGGCGCAGTCACCCTCCTCTATCAATTTTTTATGCCTCGAAAATCCTGAAAAAGCTGTAAAATTGCCAGAATATAGGCAAAAATCAATGAAAACCGGTTAAAAATAGGTCCACAGGACTGTTAAGAAATTCATACCCCTCATACCCCTCATACCCCTCACCCTTCTCTATCAATTTTGTTATGCCTCAAAAACCTGAAAAAAGCTGTAAAATTGCCGAAATGTAGGCAAAAATCACCAAAAAACCGGTTAAAAATAGGCCTGCAGGACTGTTAGGAAATTCATACCCCTCATACCCCCTCATGGCGTCGGAGTGACGTCTCTATACTACTCAGCTAAATGTTTTTAAATATGGGTTAATATTTGGTAATAGTCATAGCTTGCTCACGGAAATATTGTGATGGGAAGGCATAAATTATAAATAACCCTCATTAACGGGGACACCATTATTGGGGGGGGGGAGGTTACTTTATTGAAATTTTACAAGTACGTGAATAAAAGTGGTGTGTATTCTGATGACATGAGTAAGTAACCGATTACTTCATGCATGTATGAGGAGATGTGTAGGCCTATCTGGCCAAAATATAACAGTTACGGGCTTGAAATAGTTCATTAAAAATTTAACCTTTGACTTGCATTAAAAATGCTGAAAATTTATTTTTTAACTACAATACCTTATTTTTTTCCTAAAATATAATCAAAATATGCGATAGTCAAATTTTAAGTTTTTTCTAAGAATATTCACTTGAAGAAAAAATTTGTTTATAATGATAGTTTTTTAGGGCTTAGTCATAAATATATGACAGTGATAAAAGAATTCAAAAGGAGCTAAAAATTTATCTACATAATGAAATGTAATTTATGTTCCCAAAATTCCAGAAGAGCTTCTTTCATTTCTAGAAAGGCAAACAAGTTAATCTTCTTGAAACTTCAACAACCAATATATCACTATATGTTTCATTACAATAGGGTGAATTTATACTTGTTTTAAATTGTTGCTGTATTTTTACAGGTTCCGCCATGACTTGATGCACTTGGGTGATAAGTTCTCAGAGAGGGAGGTAAGAATTCGAGAGTATCGATGAACTGTCTTTATTTCCAACCTAACACTCACAGCAAATACATGTTGTAACCTTTGTGTGTGCATGTTCTGACAGGTTGACATGGCACTAGAGGACGCACCAGTCACGAAAGGCATGGGTTTCTACAAAGACATTCGCATGATCGACTATGGCAAGTTTTGTCACATCTTGTGTGGACTGCGCAAGAAGACGCAAAACCCCTCTCTGGAAGAGTACGGTCTAGACGTGTCTGCTTAAACAAAGCAAAGAAAAAATACTACTATAATTCTCAGAACATAACAAATTTACTAAGAACTAAAACAGAATTTTAAGTTACTGATGTGTATATACATTGTTAATTGCCTGATATTTTACTATGATAATATTTTATAAAAAGTTTGTTTTGATTTTTGTTGTTTTGCCTGAACTAATAATAGCGATGTGTCTTTTTTTACTTTTATCTGACTTAATTTTTTTTGTCTTTTGATTTTTTTTATTAAAATATTTTAAAACAAACAGTTTAAAAATTTTTTTGATTTATTTTCCTACTGTTCTTATTTTGGTGTATTCGTCATTTTCAAGTCAAATGTTGGCATAGTAACAAATTAGAATACCTAACTTTGTAGAAACAAAAATTTCAAAGGCAAACACATTTAGGAGATTAACCTTTATTTCTAAAAGGAGAACTCAAAACTGTGGATACAAAATATCATAGTCTAGCACTTCCAGGTTGACTTTCTTGTTACAGATTCCTTTACTTAAAAAAGTGTTGGGAGTCAATATCTTAATAAATGCGAACAAAATTGGGGGGAGGGGGGCATAAACTCACCCTGTATAAATATTAACTCAATACATTTTTGTAATGAGATAAACTAAACTAACCATTAATATTAAACACGTAAAAACACAAAAAACCAGACCGACCATTTAAGCAACTTTGTGTGATAAAATGGTATATATATATATATATATATATATATATATATATATATATATATATATATCGTATGGCTCATTTAGCCAGCCACCATGGTTTAAGAATAATAAAATAAATTCTGCGGTACAGAGCACCTGAGTCAGTATGAGTAAAAATTTAAACACTAAACTAAAAATTAGATCTCTTTTTATAGAGCTAAATCCAGGGCGCTAAGCCATTGCAGCCCAGCTTCACTTGAGCTATCTGCATAGCTTCAGGGAATAGCTACCGGTCAATCCTTCGGGGAAGGCACTCAGTGGGCACTCTTCGACTATGTGTTCCATAGGCAGCTGTGTTCTCTCAGCAATGCCAGCTGCCAGATAAAATGGTAAGTGGGTCGCACGTGCTTCAGCAAGCCGTTCAGACTCACCTGGGCTGCCGCCGGCGACATCAAGTGACCAGACAAGTGTTCCACGGTCCGCAGATTACGTGACTCACGGGAATGCCCCCTGGTAGCGCCACCCTCGTCATCTGGTCCACACTGTCAGTGTCCAGGAGGGACAGCTGGCCGTACCCGTTCCATCCACACGCCCACACGTCTCCGCCCTCTGGACAAGGCATTCCAAGGTTCAAATTTGGATGATTAAATCCAACTAGAGATGGCCTCCTGATCAAAATTCGATCAAAATTTCAGTTGATCTGGACCCAAGAAGCTTAAAAACATTTTTGAACTAAAACATCTGTTCTTCCTAATTTTTTGTCAGTTGTCTTTACAACAGCTGTCTAATGATTCATTCAATTCTCCTTTCTCCATAAGATTAACATTGGAACTTTGAAAGCCTGTGGGGCGTAGACCTGGAGTCCGATGGGAATTAGAATGTGATTCTGCTCATCTACAGGACTATACCTTTCTAACGGTATGCGCGGATTCATCACACGATGCACACGAGCTGAGAAAAAAGGAGCAAATGAGACATGCTTGCGTATTAATATATAGATTAACAATTTGGTTGTGACATGACTTTGGTGAACTGAAGTTCAAATGAATCTCTGTGATGGAATTACAATATAAAAAGTACCATTTTAGTATTTTAAACATCCCACTGTTTGGGGTGGACAGGTTTACGGAATTAAAAAAGTGTAACAGGAAAAGGGGACTAAAGGATCTATTTGGTGTCAGGTCGCTTACATAGAATAATACAAAAGAGAGTTGATTGTCCGAACACAACTTATCTGAACAGTCAATTATCCAAACCCAAGAACAGCTTACTAATTCAGTGTACACTATTTATAAATGTATTAATAACGTCAAACCACAATTACTTCTCTGTGGTCAAACATAGCACAAGTGTCTACAAATATAAAGAAATGTGTACTTTTTTATTGAAGTCTATAAATTATTTGGAAGTATTTTTTTTGTTTAAAACAGTCAATGAACCATTAATATTAAACACATAAAAACACAAAAAACCAGACCGACCACTAAAGCAACTTTGTGTGATAAAATGGTAAGTGAGTTTCACATGCTTCAGTAAGCCGTTCAGACTTAGTGCTTCAATAAGTGGTTATAAATTGGTACATAATTTTTGTGTTTGATTATCCGAACCACCCCTGGTCCCAATTAGTCAGGAAATCGACTCTCTACTTCAGTTAACTTATTCTAAGTAAACATGTACCTTTCGTCAACTGCTCTTAACAGTAATAACTTATTTTATGGCCATTTCGGCATTAGAATGCAATCCTCACAAATATAATATTTCAGCTTAAGGTAAAAAGAATTTGTAATTATTTGGTTGTATTACATTTCTGGGGCTAAGCAACATGGATTTTAATAATTTTTTACAATAGTACTGTAGCCTAAGACTAAATTTTTTAACATTTTTAGATTTTAAAATTTTTTTTTTTTTTATAAAATTTAAATTAATTTACCTGAGAAAAGATTTAACCTACCGTATATTTAGGTCTATTAGGTGATAATAACATGTCTTTGTCAGCAATTAAGTAATAACGGTTTCTAGATTGAAAGGGTAAGTCTAAATCAAAAGTCGAGAACCACAGTAAAAGAAAATCACTAAAGTTAACATCTGAAGAACGATGGTTTAAGGTAATGCTTATTATAACTTATTTTTAACACAGATGTAAACAATTTGAAATGTATTCAAATAAAAAAAATAGTCAGCTGGCTTTTTCTAAGTTTCCGCCTTGACCTACCATTTATTGATGACGACTTTAAAAATAATTAAATGTATGTGGGCTTTGTATTTTTTTAACATCCATTGCAAAACAAATTAAACAGTTTGAAATTTGTCGGAGATAAACATAATTACAACATTCGAACCCAGGGGAAATTGCTCTAATTCTCATAGAGAGACAAATATACATAATATAGTACATTAATATATTATATTAAAAACTAACATATTATGTTGTTTCAAAGTTTTGTGATAAAATCCCAGATCAGTCACCTGTAAGTGCGACGGTATGTCGTGCTCCACACGCCACAGAGCAGACTCTGATGTCCTGATCCTCAACTCCTGGCCAGTCTACCACAACTGGCACCGCCTGCACTGCCACACCGCTGTCCGACTCTGCTCATACATAAACACATACCAAAGTGTGCATTAGTGGAATGAAAAAAAAAAATTGTTGTGTTGTCATTTTCTCAACCACGTCTGTTTGTGAATTCATTACAACAATGCAGGGTGTCAATTGATTAACAATGAACACCTATAAACAGCCAAGTGTCATTCTACAGTATGTGCTTTGAAAGTATTCTACACACCCACTTTAATGTGCCCAATCCTCAGGGTTGTTAATCTGTGAATATTATCAGCTCTGTGACTTTAGATGATTTCATAAAGTTATGAAAGAAGCAATATTTATTTATGTTATATGGTAGCTACCAGCACACCAGAAACTGCCAAAATTGCCTACTATGCACTGTTTGAGTACCATACTAACTATGGAATAGTCTTGTGGGGAGGGTCATCATCCGAAAATCTGAACAGGGTTTTGCTCCTCCAAAAGAAGGCCCTCAGAATCATGGCTGGCTTAGATGTTAGAGAAAGCTGCAGACAAGTCTTCAAGGATAGGCAAATTCTTACAGTTGTGTGTAGCTATATTTTAGAAGTAATCATGTCTGCTTTTTCAAGGGGACTGATGCCAAGACATGGAGACCTTCATCGCCACAACACACGATTTGCTGGAAACTTCAACCTTCCCTCACACCGGACAACCCTTCTAGAAAAGAAACCAGCTTATGCTGGTGCCAAATTTTTCAATCTCTTGCCGGAAAACTTGAAAAAGCTAGAAGAAAGAAAACTAAGATGTCATCTCAAGCACTGGCTGTTGCAGCGCCCTTTCTATTCTGTAAAGGAATTCTTATCGTGGAAAGACTTTGATTGACATGACATTGTTTATATTAGTTTTAAGAATTGTGACGCTTGTCAAATCTTGATGATTTCGAATAAAAGATATTCTCTCTCTCTCTCTATATTGGCTACACTGTACAAGACGCCTAAAAGCGACCAATGAGTTGGATGAGTGTTGTTTACCACACATTCAACAGGCATGTTTGTTTTACTCTTGTCTGGTGTTTTAATGAGGTATAATGAAGTTTAAAGGCACTTTTTTCAAAATATTGAAACTATATCTTCTCGACAAACCTTATTACAATTTAAAGGAATATTATGAGGAACACAATTACACCATTAGAACCTAAAAGGCTCACAGTATAACTGACGATCCCCTGATCTTCAAGACCGTGGTGTAGACGATTTGGTAAATGGTAAGTCTAGTAAATTTGCATCAAACCTTGTTTTGAGTGTGAATTTAATTAGTTGTTGTATTTATGAAAATCGGTAAAATGGCTAAGTCTAAAGATGAAAAAGAAACTTAATTTTTTAAAAGTTATAGGTAAATTATTGAATTTAATCCACAAGAGGAAGCCCTTGAATTGTATCTCATGAGATTGAAGCACTTTTTAAAGCTGATAATATTATTAGTGAAGCAAGTTAAAGAAGAAGATTTAATTTTTAATAACTATTGTGGGCCCTAAAATTTTAACAGTTATAACGAATATTGTGTCTCCAAAGGAGGTAGACAATAAAACTTATGATGATTTAACCCTTCCTGGGCTACATTAAATCATGGGCTGAGACGGAATTATTTTAAGCAAAAGTTCAAAACATAATGTGATAATTTCTTGTTATTAATTTGTTCAAAATAATTCATACGTTATAAAAAACTGTTTTCAGTGCTAAAATAATTTTGCACATTTTATTAGAAAATAAAATTTGAGAAGACGGATATATACGTCTTTGGCTCGCAAGAAAACTTAGGTAACGTCCGTCCGCCGCCCAGATCGACAATCGAGAAATATGGTAACTACTGATAGTTTGGAGTATTTTTGCGGGCGGAGGAAGGATATATCCGTTTATGTCATTTTGTTGTTTTATTCACTACTTATCATAATATAATATTAAAAACAGTTCCTCTTAAAAACAGTAAAAAAAACAAAACCTAAAAATGGAAGAATTACAATACATTGTGTGTCTGGTTCATCGCTTTCTTCGCCAGAATCATTTTTCATATTATAGTTATTTTTACTCCCAAATATGAAATCCCCTTCAGATGCACTTCTTATTTAGCATTTTATAACATCTTTGACAAAATTTGAGTCATTAGTAATAATCATTTTGAAATAAACCTCATAGTACGTCATTACAAAAACGTAAACAAACACTCACTGTAAGCTCAAACTGACAGTTTCGCGCTACACATGTGTTTTGTTTAGGCATGAAACAGGTGAAAAAGTCATGGGACATAATCTTGCCAACTGTAAAAACTAAATTACCCGTCAAAAAGTCAATATAACGTTTATAATCGTAATATATATAACATAAGTTTTTCATACTTTTGGACGTATATATCCTCTCTTTATCCCGGAAAAGAAAATTTCTAAAACCGTTTTCAGCCCGGAATAGAAATGAAATTTAACGGATAAATCCGTCAATAGCCCGGGAAGGGTTAATTAATAAATGTTATGGGGGAATATTTTTGCCTAAATAGCTTGTTGTAGCGGAACGCAACACCTTTTACTCCAAAGTTCAAAAACAAAGTGAGAGCATTTACAAATTTGTAGTTGCTATCAAACAGCTATCTTCAACATGTAAATAAAAAATTAAAAGTCTATTGTGGGAAAGTCGCGGAAAGTTTACATTATCCTACTTCCTATCATGTCCATAAAATAATTTAAGAAGACCTGATAAGTCAGGAGACTTACTAGAAGTTTTTAGGCCTAGCTGACCACACATGTTCCACCCCCAAGTGTACAAGTCCCCATCTGCCGTAACAGCACAGGAGTGCCAACCTCCACAGGCGATCGTTTTTACAGTTAGGCCAGCCAACCCCTCCACCAATCGAGGTTCTTCTTCAGCCTCTAGTTCACCAAGGCCCAATTGTCCTCGACTGAAAACAAAGGTGAAATTAATTAAAGGCAGAAGGGAGGGCAGGGCCACAGAGACAACCAGGAAAAAGAAGAACCACAAAACAATATAGCTATAACTATCAAAAACCATGGAGTGATTATAGCAATGTCAAAGCCGTCAGCAGTGATGTTGGTTGGTAAACCATTCCGTGGAGGGGCGGCTCTAGGTTGAAGGTTTTGTGTTGGCAACTTTCTGGGGTTTCAAATTTTAAGAATACACCTATTAACTTGTGGGTGAAACAAAGCCAAAACCAACATAATTATTGAACAGGCAGTTGCTTAACCTGTCTATCCACTAAAGACGCCCTTGTATCCAGACTCATTGGTGTCCTCCACTATAGCAGGCACTCTCAAATCCAGCCACTACGAGACCAGAACCTAGCCCGATTCCAACAATTCCCAGACCAGATTAACCGGCAGTTTATTAAACAGAAACCTACATTAATTGGGTGTTCCAAAGATGAACTATTAGGGTGTATTTACCATCAAGTAATAGGGGTTGACCTAATGAATGTTTTGTTATTGATTTTAAAGTTACTACCTCAGATCTAACATGGTAGAAATTCCGATTGGATAATGGTAAAGTGATCGCTGGCAATGAAACTGCATTTAATGGGCAATAATAATATTTTAATGTTTTAGCCTAGGTACGGTAAAAATTAGCTGTCAATAAGGTCATAGGGTGGAAATGGGAATACGATAGTGACATTAAACTGACCTAACTTGCATCTATCTTCGACAATCAGGCTGCAAAAAAACTTTGTGAATAAAGATAACAATCAAAAACAGTATAAGAGCACAATATTTCAAAAGAGTCTGAAACTGAATTTAATGGCTCCTACTAATAACGTTATAAGTGGCAAAATAAAAATTTTACAGGAAGAGGTAAAATCATAATAAGAAACAAAATTCATTAGTTTTTATGTTCATTTTTCCCCTTGTGTATATGTGTAAAACCATATAAATTGTAATCATAAGGAGTAATACAAAAATATCAATTGTTGGAAATAAATTATAACAAAAAATGTTATTTTTAAATTGCAAAAACATTGTAAACGACAGTCGTTTACAGCCTTTATGCTACTTTTTGAGGTTATAGTTAAAACATGAGTGTTTTGATTATATTATAGTATACAATGTTTTCTAAACATAATTGAATCAAAATGAATAAAACCTAAAAAATATTTAAAATATTAAAAAGCAATTTGTTTCCTTGGTGGTTATAACGTTATTGCACGCTTCTCACATGGTGGCTGTTTAGTGTCACTGTTTGTTATTTTCATTGATGTATGGTTCTCTAATATTCTTTGTGGCTTTACAAACATTGATTGTCCAGTTCTGTATTTTTATAGTCCTTTTCATGTTAAGGTTAAACCGATTTATAAGGTATCCCATAAGACTGGTTCTCAGGGACGTCGACATCAACAGGCGCCTACAACGTTACTGCACCATGAGACCAAAGCATCGTGGTTTTCCACCAGTCCCAGAGCTGCCAACTTCAGATATATCAACAAAATAATCACCAACCTTTAAAGCGGGATGGCATCTCCAATGTTAATGCGTTTAAATGTCAATTTTAAAAAATTTTTCCCTCACGTTACTGGCGGGAGCCATTCAATTGTCAGGAAATCAGCAATTGAACTGAGATATTTCAGTGGTTAAACGTGAAAGTAGTTGACTTGCGACTATTGGGAACTATCCATGGCCGAATGTTTTATTTTCAGAGGGCCGGGACCGGATTGTCCGATGGAGGAACCATCTAAGGCCGAAATAGAGAGTGTCTACTGTATTATTGTTTCTGAGGTCCTGGAGGACAAACCAAACTTTATGTTTTAGATTTTTTTCAAAACCTATTAACGTTTAAATGAACAAAAACTACAAGGCTGGACTCAACAAGATCAGAACTACTTTTTGTTAGTGAACAAAACTGCAGCAGTAGGTAATGAAGTGACCTCGAAGTACTGGACTCTACTCAATTGTTTTCACACTAGCCACTATTTTTTTTAGGTTATTTTGAACTGTGGTCTTAAAAAAACCATACATTGAAAGAAGACTATTTACTGAACATTGTGTAAAAATCTCAATGTAAAAATTTACACATTTTTTAGTTTTACCAGTTGTGAGTTGTGCTTGCTTAAAGTCAGCCATGTCACCGATGAACATGGCGAACGCATCTCCGCCCGAGGCCGCAACGCTGTGTTTATATCTGTCTAGACGGTCTTATGACTTATCCCTACTGTGTGATTTGTTTAGTGTTGTTGAAAGTATTTCTGACCTATATATCAATAACAAACATAATCTAAACAATGCATCGCGCTGTATACTTGGTTGAGTATGTATAGCTGACCCTGTGTGTATAGCTGACCCGGTGTCGAGGAGATTTGTTCGCCGCCATCATCGGTGACATGGCTAACTTTAAGAAAGCAAAAATCAAAAACAGTAAAACTTACAAACGTTAAATTTTCACACAGTGTAAAGTAAATATTCTCCTCTCAATGTATATGTTTTTTTAAGATCCCAGTTCAAAATAAAATTATAATAGTAGCTGGCTTATGTATTTGTTGTTTTAAGTAAAACCGTATAGTACAACCAAAACATGCATAAATGTGTCAGTTAAAAAACGAACCTGCCCTCGCCAACAGAGAATACTTCCCCTCTGTCAGACAGCAGGAGAATGTGAGCTCTACCACAGGCAATGTCGACTATCTTGACGCCTGGTAGGTGCAACTTATTGGGCAAGTTGAAAACTACTCCTGAAAAAAGTAAAGATAAAAGTATATCATAAAAGTATCAGTAAAAATAAAAGAATATCATAGCTTGATAAAATTTAGTATTACATTTACTAAGTAGGGTTAAAACCCCCCCCCCCCTCCCCCCAGGGCGGCAAATTTACAGGTCGTTAAACCCAGTTACCGGCGGATATTCTCAAATATAGGGCAGTAATTTACTTACAAAACCCATATAGCGGGAAAACTACACCCTCACCCCTATCATTTTGATGGGGAAGAAAATATACTACCAAAATACCGATGGAAATTCGGTACGTAGGTCTGCTGCAATGGGTGTGTTTTTATTTTTTTATTTTGACTGTACGGTACCTAGAACACAAATACACAACAATAATTTCTGTCAAACTTACTCCAATTAACTTAAATTACTATACCTTTTGAATCAAGTACAGCAGTAACTGAATCCCCACAGCATACTTTAGAGGCCCTGACCTCAGATGATTCGTCATGATCAATTTCAGTTTTCAGAATGGGGGTCAAGTCCTTCCACAGCTCTGACTCTAAGGTGTACTGCCAACAACCTCCATCTTCTGTCACACACAGCACCTGTCTCCTGTTACAGCTGGCCTAATTGAGAGACAACCAACTTCAACAAATACTAACAAACTGACAAAGATATTTAAAATTTAATTTACAGTAACTTACTTTGCTTCTGTTAGAACGAATTTTACAAATCACATTAAAGAGCCCTGATCCTTTTTATACAACGAATTATAGGACTAAATACAAAGGGACCTTAAATACTATATATTTGCTATAGGCCTACAAATAATTTTCTGAAATAGTCTAATAATAGCCAACTTTATGTGCAAATTATGTTAATTTAAAACTCTCTAAATGGTCAAAAAATGAGTTAAAAACTTATTCTAAAATCGACTTGGATTATTAACTAATTATTTTATTGATAAGCCGCTTTTACTCAATTCAGTTAAAACCAAATTCGTTATACATTCGAAACAACGAAAACAAAAATATACATTAATCCAAAGATTTAAACTAACAAAAAGTTATAGTTATACCGGTAGTGGATATACTATTTTACTATTTGCACTACTACAAGATTTTAGGGTTTTTAGTTTTTTAAGTTTTAAGATTGGAAATTGATAAAAATCTGTCTTGGAATTCACTTGCTGAAACAGTGATCTCTAAAATATCTTCCAGAATTTTCGCATTGTATAGATTTTAAAAATACCTGGATGTTAATTATTTGAAAAACGACAACTTTGCATAAATTCACTCAATAATATGTTTTGGAATATCATTATAAGGATTCCACATTTAAAAGTAACCTTGACACTATTTTTAAATTACAGAAGAAAGCCATTCGTTTAATTTTAAAACTCAAACCGAGAATTTCGATAAAAGAACATTTTGTATCTCTAAATATAAATATAATGACCATAAATGAAATTTATATATTTTAAACCAATTTATCATTAAGATACAAATCAAATAATTTAAAATTTGTTGGGGACAACCACAACTAGAACACATGAAACAAAGGATAAATTAGCACAGACTAGAACTGTATAAAAAAAACATACATATTGGTTCAAAATTTTACAATAAAATTAAAAAAATAAATAAATAAAACCTGCAACTAGGTGATCTTAATTCAAGGATAATTTTTTTTTTTATTCTTGTCAGCAATGCCTTATATTTCTTTGAAAATTTTTGACTAAGGGCAGTTCTTAATTATGAGTAACCATAGCTGTATAGAACCTTTTTTTATTTAGAAATAAGACAACTTTGAAACCATTCATTTTAGCGAATTTCCCATAGGGATATTCCCATAAGATATTACCGTAGGTCTCATGGTAAGACATAAGCCCGGGACCATGTTACTTTTTCGTTTTTAGGTGCCCAGAGACCAAAAATAATAGTCATTAAAATTTATATATATATGTATGTGTCTCTAGACACGATAACTCTCGTAAAAACGGTCCGATCGACACCAAATTTGGTACAGATGTGAAATCCTATGTTTATTTTGATAAGTTCATAAACCAGACATATTGACCAACCGGAAGGGGTAGTTTTGGGGGGTTTTTGTACCCCAAAAATAGTTTTTTTCCATTTTTCATATGTAATTTTTTTTATTTAAATTTTTATTTGGATCATTGGATTTAGCTCAAAAACACACAATTTAGTATTTTGAAGCTAAGCTCTATCTCCATTGGATACCGAGTTATTAAAAAGTCTAAAGACAGTACATTGTATTTTGAGGCACCAATGTTAATTAACCAATATTTTTAGATGAAACTTGGTATTCAGCTTCATTTGGTTGAGATTCATCCATTGATGGAAAAAATCTTATTTTTTGTGCTTATCATGGCACCGAACCTGCATACTCTTTTCCCATGTTAATCATATGGAGAATAGACAAACCCCTTTAGCAATGGACAGATATTGATGAAACTTAGTATGTGGTTTCATATGGTCGAAATAAATATTGTTATGCTAAAAACCTACTTTTAGTGTTCCCCATGGCAGCATACCTGCATACTCTTTCCCTATATTTATCTTAAGGAGAATAGACATTTACTAGTAAACAGTTGCTCGAAATCGAGCAATTTATTTTAATACAATACAAATAAATGTTACTTTTATCTCTAAATCATTGACGTCCAACCAATCCAATATTGTGAATATCTCTAATCACCAAAATCTACACGTATTTACAGCTGATTATTAACAGATGTTTAAAATGATTTATTCAATCCCAATGTTATTTAAATGGGAAATTTTGAGCTTTCAATGGTGGATAATGCCTTTATTTTCCGTCTGATTCTCATCAGTTTTTGGCGGAAACAACTACAGACCAAGCCCTATCCAAAGACACCAAAAACTTGAAAATTGGTTGAAAATTGTAGGAGAAGTTAAACTCAAGACAAAAAAACCCTTAGCGTATTAAATAAGTATAGATTTCCCTATTTATGAATAAGTGATGATATTTGGTTTACAGGTTTATCTGGTCAAAATTAATATCACTAATTTGGAAATTCGCTGAGTATGCAGGTCTGCTCCGACGGGGGGTATTTACTGCTGTATATGTGTATAAATTGAATAAAGATGTTTTGAATTGAATTGAATTTAAAGTATAAAAGTTTTGCCAAATAACAAATTTGTCATCTACCTGATGTACACTGAAACCTTATTCACTATTTTCAAACTTTTTTGGATGGTAAAACAACCAACTTATTTCGTAAAAAATATTCAGTGGTAAGAGTGTCATTTTTTAACAGATGTCAACTAAGCTGCTTCCGCACAGGCCAAACATGTTCACCGAACTTTTATTTGTTTGTTGGTATTTATTTCCAATGTAAAGCTAGGTTTACACGGGTCAAGTTACTTGAGTCAAGTAGGCGACTTGACCATGACTTGACCCGTGTAAACGTCCTTTCAAGTAAAATTTTTGTTATTCAAGTAACAGCTGTTTGTTGTTGTGACCAAAAGTGGTCGTTTACACGGTTCAAGTTACTTGAATCAAGTCAGAAAAAATGGACAGTCAAGTCGACTTGACTCGTGTAAACGTTCAGTCAAGTGAAGATTTTGTTATTCAAGTAACAGCTGATTTCAAGTAGACAGAAAATGAACATGTTTGATTTCACTTGAATCCTTCATTCAAGTAAAAATGTATTATTATTACACGTGCAGCTATCTGCAGTAAATTTGTCCAACTACTAAAATCCGTAGTTTGCCAAAGAATAAAACGAATATTTTATCAGCCTACAGCTGATTTCTTAGACTTTGTTATGATTTTGCAAAGTTAAATTAATCATGATAAATATAAAATTGGTTTTTGGTTTGTAATATTTTGTTGGTATATTATACACTGTATTAAATTACATTTTTTATAAAATGAAACATAGTTCTTGCTTTTTTATAGAATTACATTTAACTGTGAAGTTTTATAGGAATTTGAGACGGATAGTTTTCTGTCAAACAAACTTGAACTTATACACACAAGTCTCTAAGTCTGCTTTGTGAAGATCAAAGCCACGACGGAACTGTACAAAAATTCTGTCGTGTGTGTTAGTATAGGTTAATATAATAAAGGTGGTGGTTGTTGCAATATCTTGACAAAGAGTTCGAAATTGGGCGTTTCTAGTAGATAAGGAATTTATCACCAAGTGGAATTATGTCTCTTAAACAGTGATATACATAATTAATTCCAACAATGCCATATTTTTTTAAATACCGGTAGTCGAAATTATTTACACAGTACATTTCAGTCCGCATGAAACATAGGTTTTTCTGGTCAATAAATAAAAATATTAAGGCCACCCCATGCATGTAACTTTCGGTCAGACGGATTCATCTGGACAGTCCCGACCTGGAATTATTAGTCATCTGACTGATCGTTCCGTGTATGGGTCGCCGAACGACGAAGAAGGCCGTGTGAACCCGCGTTCTTTGTAATTGTAGCTCATTTATATAGGCATTATGAGTTTGATCATGGTTTTAGCGAATTTCCCTATAGGGAATTTAGCGAATTTCCCTATAGGGAATTTAGCGAATTTCCCTATAGGGAATACGCTATTACGGTAGTAGCCATGGTAAGACCTAAGCCCGAGACCACTTTACACTTTCATTTTGAGGTCCCTAGAAGCCAAAAACACCGTTCGTTCATTTTCATATATATGTATATATATATATATATATCTATATATATATATATATATCTATATATATATATATATCTATATATATATATATATCTATATATATATATATATATATATATATGTGTCCGTGGTACCAATAACTTTTGAAGCGGACCTCCGATTTTGATCAAATTTGGTATGAAGGTGTAAGACCAGGTCTATTTTCATGAGTTCGCGAACCAGCATTGTCGGGTTATGGGAACGGGGTTTTATGGGGTTTCAAAGGGGTCAAAAATGGGTTTTTGGCATAATTTTCAAAATTCATCAATTTTAACTAAAACCATTTAAAAGAGTTTTAAAAAACAAACAATTTAGTATTTTGAATCTTTAAAATATCTTCACTGGTTATAGAGAAAATTCAATTTAAGTTTCCCATGTTATTCTTATGGGTAAATCTTTAAAAAGTTATATATCGCTTATTTATCAACATATCTTAATAAAAATTTGTATGAACCTTTACTAGGTGGTGAGTAATTAAGATTTGATCAAAAACCCACATGGCAGCAAACCTACATGCTAAATATCATGGTATTCTTATGGAAAATAAAAGTATAATGGGAGCAAGAGAGATGGAGATAATAAGTTATCTGTTCCTAATCAGCTGATTAGCTGTCTTTTGCATATTTGTCAAATTTGAAATGTGTATGTTTTTTATTTGTAAACAAATCATTCCTTTTGCATGGAAACTTTGGATATGCACTTTTATAGCTGTAAAAAAATTCATTAATTGCAATATAAATATATAAATTAAATAAAAATAATTTACTCAGAAATATAATGCCATTAAATATATTATATTTCCTTATAAAGATTATTAATTATATAAGTTAGCCACAAAGTTCTTTGATGTTGGAACAATAATTCTTTAGAAATTCGCTGAGTACGCAGGTCTGCTGCGACGGGGGTATTATACATAACCAACTTCATTTTGATGGGTTAATTTCAAACTTTTTGTGATAAATTTGGACAAAATTTTTGCAATAAATTTGGGATTTTGGAGACCAGTGTAGTTGAATACCCCATACTACAGGTAGACTTAAGCGGATTATCTCTTAGAAAGACATATATGAGCCTACTCCTAGGGTAGTAGGCAGTGCACCATGTATAATTTATAATACTAAATGTTGTTCATAATAGTGACGGTGCAACCTAGACTTGGAACATAAATATAACCTTTCGTTTTGAATTAAAAAGACGTCAAAAATATAGTTAACATTCCAAAAATTTTTATATGTGTTTCATAAAATAATCCTTCAGTACACAGAACGTCTGTCTTGAGGAACATTCGTTTTACATTGTGGCAACCAAATTTTGTTAGCAAACCCATGTTTACTTTTTATACTGTAATTTAGTGGTCAATGCATGGTAAGCAGTTAATATTTATGTGCTAAAGGCCCAAATCTAACATTTATGTAAAAAAATCAATATCTGGTCTAATTATTCATAATTAACATTTAACCACACAAATAATAATAAAAGCAAAGTAAATAATTATTCATAATATTATATGCATAATTTATACTGCAACTAATTTACAGTTTAAAAGTCTTTGCATTTGCATTTAAACTTCGTTAGATAGATTTTTTACGGAGGTTGTTTATATTCAGCTGATCATACCGGCAAATCATAACACAAACTATTAGCCTACTTGATTCAAGTCCAAATGAAAAATCAAACAGCCAATTTTACTTGAATGTTTACATAACATTCAAGTCAACTTGAATCAAGTAACTTGACCAGTGTAAACCCGGCTTAAATCATACAGTCAGTAATTGTTAGTATGAAATGTTTGTTGTTTTTTGTTCACCACAAATATTTGGCCAGTGCGAAAGTGGCTTTAGAGTGACTGTCAGCTGACAGATTATTATTATTTTCCCTCATCAATAATGAAAAGGTTAAGGATATTTTTATTCACATCAATGATTGCGGTAAAATGAGCTGAGCTTATAGCTATATTTTACTGTCTTAAAAACTTAACTGCGGTAAAAATAAAATAAAAAAATATCCAGGAATAGCCTAATTCTTAAACATTCAATTTATCTCAAAATCTTCATCAATCACTGCTTTCACAAAAATATTTTCTTTAAAATTTTCATTCCTAGTGGAGTATTTTTAATTAGTGACATTTTCTCATTGTTGGACCAACCTGGCAGAAACCAAAAACGCTCACCCTGTATATAAAGTAATGATTAAACTTTCATAAACACCTAATTTTTCTACTAGAAGTAATCACAACATTACAATGACAAACTCCCTAAAGATTTTACTGGCAACAAATTCTGGGGGTTCCAGGGCCCCCTTAAAACCGCCACTGGTCACATTTTATATTATTTTATTTAACGCTGTGGCCACGTAAAGTCTGTTTTATGTAACTTAAAAAAAAAATAATAATAATTGTAGTAATCATTGATTATGGTTACTTACCTGAAGTATTGTTTTGCCTTGTGGAGCTTTCAAAGCCTTCACAGAATTGCTTTTCCCATCAATAAACCCACAAAACCAAAATGTTTCATCTGAAAAAAAAATAATTGTACTAGAACTAAGAGAATTTAGGATATACAGTAGAGTTCCTAATTAAAAATAGACCTTGTTTGATTTCTCCTAAGGCGTTCGATTGTTGTTTTAATAATGTGAAATATTGTACTTATTAAAGGTGTAAATTACGTATCCTATATACAAGTATATTTTATGGTGATGTAAAGTTTTTTTTATAACTTTTGAAAAGTGATGGGGTATTATTCATAATATAATTCCTGAAAAATTCTGGGGTTTCCAAAGGCCCCAGACGAGCGCACAGGGAAAAAAATCATTTAAATAAATTGTTAACCCAAAAGTACTACTTAAAGTAGGGATCCAACTAAAATTTTTTAGAGAGCCAATTGGTTTGCATTTTTTCTCAGGGCGCAAGCGGTGGTGGCTCGTGATTAAATCTGGTTGGGGTTCACATCCGAGGGGTTAGGAAGGTATGGCACACCCTATATAGAACACTTGGATAACCAGGACAATCTAATTCCACTGTATCAAACTGAACATAGAAGATAGAACTTCTTAGAGTGTTGCTGAACGATGAGAAGAAGTGGAAGTGAACAAGCAAATAACTTAGGAGAAAAAAAACTTGCATAAAGCCTATTCATCATAAGGAATGTCAATAGATTTAATAATACTGATCTCAGCAGAAAGGTTTAAGTTACTTCAGTCTTTTGAAACCCACATAGTCTATGGGTTTACTATTACATGGGTTACTACTATATGAGTTTACTATAAGCTCAAATCAACTTTTATTGTTGTATTTAAGTGTCTATCATATATGAATTTATAAAAAAACTTATATCTGTTAATTAGTTTTGTATAGATAGAACTTCATTGTTTAGACATGTTTGTAAACTGTGACGATGCCATACATGTAATAACATGAAAACGGCAATAAAGATTTGCCATTTGTCATAATACGTGTTACGTGGTGCTCTAAGGGGAGGGGGGGGGGGCAAGTAAGGGTATTTTATAATACCCCCCGTCGCAGCAGACCTGCGTACTCAGCGAATTTCCAAATTAGTAATATTGATTTTGACCACATAAAACTGTAAACCAAGTAAAATCACATGCTCATAAATAGGGAAATAAATGTCTAATCTCCTTATGATAAATATAGGGAAAGAGTATGCAGGTATGCTGCCATGGGGGACACTAAAAGTAGGTTTTTAGCATAGAAAAAATTTATTTTGACCATTTAAAGCCATATAGTAAATTTCATCAATATCTGTCCATAAATAAAAGAGTTTGCCTATTCTCCATATGATTAACATGGGAAAAGAGTATGCAGGTTTGCTGCCATGATAAGTACAAAAACCAAGATTTTTTACCTTAAATATATGAACCTCAACCAAATGAAGCTAAATACCAAGTTTCATCCAAAAATATTGGTTAATAAGTGAAATATTAACACATCCTTATTCTCCATAAGATTAACATTGGAGCCCCAAAAGACAATGTACTGTCTTTAGACTCTGTAATATCTCGGTAACCAGTGGAGATAGAGCAAAGCTTCAAAATACTAAATTGTGTGTTTTTTTTAACTAAATCCAATGGTCAAAATAAAAATTTAAAATTTTTCAAATTTACATATGAAAAATGCAAAAAACCCATTTTTGGGGTACAAACCCCCAAAACTACCCTTTCGGTAGGTCGATATGTCTGGTTTCGAACTCATCCGAATAAACGTAGGATTACACATCTCTACCAAATTTGGTGTCGATCGGACCATTTTTACGAGAGTTATCGTGTCTAGGGACACATATATACATATATATATACACATATATACATATATATATATATATAAAAATTTTAATGACTATTATTTTTGGTCTCTAGGCACCTTAAAATGAAAAAGTAACATGGTCCCGGGCTTAGGTCTTACCATGAGACCTACGGTAATAGCTTATTCCCTATGGGAAATTCGCTAAAAATATATTTCTTTGACAAACAGAGGCTAGCCAAACTTGCACCTTCAGGCTCACTTTTTAATTTCAAAACAAAAAACAAAAACATAGAAAATAGTAGAAAAAAACCAGAAAATCTAGGTGTTAAACTGTACCAGGCTTTGCCACTGTTTTTAAAGTATATTGCCTCTTTTACTAAATTTAAATGCAGAAATGCAATTTAAGAACATTCCACTTGAAAATCATTTTTATACTGTTGATGAATATTGGGAGGCTTGTGAATCCTATCAATAGCTCTCCACTTGCTAGCGGATGGTTATACGTAGACCCACATGAAGTGACGAATCCTATGCCCCCTCTGGGTCACAGGTTGCCGAATATACGGTCAAGAAGTCAAAGTAAGTCAAGGAAGTTCATCAAAGTAAGTCAATCTATTTGCAGTTTAGAGTAACGTCGACGGATTTTCATTACACATAATTACCTAGGAAATATAATGTAAATATGAAGTATTTTATAAATTTTTCATACCTCTTCAATTTGGTTTTAATTACTAACTGTCTGAGAGCTACGAAAAATTGTCCCACAGGCCAACGTAGTAAGGATGCCTGACCTAAAGGATGATATCTTGGATATCGATCGTACAGAGAATTGAATGGTACCAACTGTGTTACAAAATAACAATCAAGACTGGGATTCTCAGATTGGGCCTGATGATGACCGGTGTGACTGGTTGAAATCGATCGCCATTATAAGATCTTTTATATATATTTACCGTCTTGTAAACAATTACAGTATAAGTGTAAATATATCGAGTAGTGTTGGAAGACGTTTTATTATTTCAACCTGGATTTTAGTTACTGAAATAAAAGTTGACGTTTCTCTAAGAAGAAGAATTTTATGTTTTGGAATTTGCTAAATTAATGTGAATTAGTTTTATAAATCACCAAATGAAATACTTTCATTTGAGGCCGCATAAAAGATATTTCTGCTTCATTTCTAAACGATTCACTTTAAAAACTCACAAATCGACGGGAATCATATTACGAAAAAATATGTAACATAGTGTCATCTTTTTATAGTTTAAGTTACATGTTTGTATAAAATTATTACTTGAAGTTTGTCTATTAATGCTCTTTCGTTTTGAAACACAGTCCACTTTAGATTATAATAACTTAGAAGTATGAAGGTCTAATATAAACTAACCTAAAAATAAAACACTTGTTCATTCTTAGCATTTGTTGCAGCCGTGTTGCACGCCAAATTACCATAAAGAATTGAGTAATGCCTGGGAGATGAATCTCGAGGGACTATTTCCCTTCAAAACAATATATTTCTCTTGGTTCGTTGCTGTTAACATTTTACAAAACAAAAGGGTCCAGAATGGCAATTTGAAATTGCCACTGATCAATCAGGTTTCCTACAGAGCGACATGATAATCTACTTAGTTAATTTTAGTCCGCTTCCAGTGTTACCATTCCATCCACCGTGCGAGATTTGACAGTACAAATTTGTGGTTTAGATAACGAAATACCCCCGTCGCAGCAGACCTGCGTACTCAGCGAATTTCCAATGGAATTTCAGATTATTTACTTTCCCCATAAAAACACCATAGGATCGAGTATGTAGGTTTGCTGCCATGGGGCGTTGTCAGAAAATCTAAGTTAATCAATAATTGGTGAATTTAAACACAAAATTGTATCAAGCTATGGCAATTTTTTATTTTCCCCATAAACCCCATGGGGGTGAGTATGTAGGTTTACTGCCATATGGGTTTTGAAAGCAAGTATAAGTTAAACCCTATCTAGATAATGCACATTCCAAATTTGATTAAGTTATGTCACTAGATAAGCAAGGTATAAAGTTTTCTTGATTTCCCATAACAATAACAGGGAAAACATATTTTTGGATTTTCCTCGTAACCAGTTATGCTAAGATAAAAATTCAAAATACCAAATTGTTTGTTTTTTTGAGCTTTTTTAAATGGTTTTAGTTAAAATTGATAAATTTTGAAAAATGAGGTCCAAAAATGCCAAAAACCTATTTTTGACCCCTTTGAAACCCCATAAAACCCCGTTCCCATAACCCGATCATGCTGGTTCGCGAACTCATGAAAATAGACCTGGTCTTACACCTTTATAGCAAATTTCATCAAATTCGGAGGTCGCTGTCAAAAGTTATCAGTACCACGGACACATATATAGATATATATATAGATGTATAGATATATATATATATATATATATATATATATATATATATATATATATATATATATATATATATATATATATATATATATACATAAATATGAAAATGAACGAACGGTGTTTTTGGCTTCTGGGGACCTCAAAACAAAAAATTATCATGGTCCCGGGCTTAGGTCTTACCATGGCTACTACCGTAATAGCGTATTCCCTATAGGGAAATTCGCTAAAACTAATTCAATTAATAGCTCTGTTTTTATGTATTATACACATAAAAACAGTAGTTCATGTAGTTTTAAATTCAACATTGAGTCAACAAATCTTATTCTCTTCTATACAAATTTGGAGACATTATTTCCCCCCCAAACC
>CM061534.1:125402968-125460376 GCA_030545055.2 Neoaliturus tenellus
CTAAGTCCGAAAAATGGCGTTGCCCAAGTTAGAGTATATCGCACATTACACACTAAAAGTGAAAGAATGAAAACACTAAAAGTGAAAGAATGAAAATTCACTCTTTCAGAGTGACTTTTTAACTCTTTGAAAGTAGGAAAACCGAGCCACTCTGAAAGAATGAATATTCACTCTTTAAAATAGTGAACTGGGGTCATTCTTTGAAAGAGTGAATATTTCCACTCAACGAAAGAATGATTTCCACTCAACGAAAGAGTGATTTCCACTCAACGAAAGAGTGATTTCCACTCAACGAAAGAGTGATTTCCACTCAACGAAAGAATGATTTTCACTCAATGAAAGAATGATTTCCACTCAACGAAAGAGTGAGTTTCATTAATTGTAGAGTGAAAAATCATTTTATTGAAGACTGAATAATCATTTATTGATGAGTGATACATCATTCATTTGAAAAGTGGTTATGACACAAGCCATCTATTGAATGAGTGGAAAATCATCTAATGAAAGACTGATAATCGTTCATTTAAAGGCTGAATTTCATTAAATGAATAAATGAAAATATTTCATTTCTGTCCTAAAATTAGAGGTTTCTTCACTCTTTAGAAGAGTGGAATTTCATCCATCACAGACTGAAATCAAAACCATTGAAAGGTTGGTATTTCTGCAGTTTAGGTGACCCCTCTCAAAAATTGAATTTTTTTGACTATCCAAAATTATTCCCTGATTTTAAAAATTATATAGTTTTTCTGCGGAAATATGTCATATGGGTTTTCAAATTAACGGAGAAGTTATGCTTATCACGAATAGGCCTATGTAGGCCTAAAAATTATTTCGATCCGATTTGAAATAAGCCAGAAAATGCGGGAAAAGAGTCGGAAAAGCTATTAGATGAACTGATTTGGAAGTAGGTATGTCATGTGGGTACTCTTCGGCATTTTATGTAGAATTCATATATGTGAATAATAATTGCAAACAACAATGTATACACTGTAAAAAAGTTTTTGTAGGTTTACAAAAAAATAAATTTTTGGCAACCAGTTACCAAAATTTTTTTAAGTAACTGTGCAACATTTAACCTTGTAAAAACACAAAAAAGGATTTGTACAATTACTAAAACTTCTCGCAATTAGACAAAATTTTTTCTTGGAAAATCACAAAATTTAAATTTGTAGAAAGGCAAAAAATAAATTGGTAAAACTACAAATGTTTCTTTTGTATTTTTACAAATATACTTCTAGTAATTTTACAAGAAAAATTGTTTTGTTATTACAAAAAGATTTGTAAATGTACAAAATCTTTTTTGTGATTTTACAAGGTTGAATTTTGTACAGTTACTTAAAAAAATTTTGGCAAACTGGTTGCCAAAATTTTTTTTTGGAAAACAACAAAAATCTTTTTTGTCAAAATACAGATAAATTGCGGTACCGCCAAAAATGTAGGTCTTAAATGCCAAGGAAAAATCTTGTAAAAGTACAATATATGTCTTTATTTTGCAACTTTACTATAAAATCTGTTTCATTCAACATTTTCAGTTCTGTTGGTTCTACAAAACATTGTCTTAGAACTACAAAGGCAAAATTACAAGTTTAACATTATAGGTGTAATAGCCTAAGTTACAGTTACAATTTTCTAATCAAACTGCAGACTTAAAAATTTTTATAAAACCATTTATTTAATGGTCTTTTGTTTTTATCTTTTATTTATTATCACACCAAAGAACAATTCTTTTTTACTTAGGCCTAACTTACAACATTAAATACTAAACTAGATCACTATAATATGGGGCCAAAGTCATGCTTTTTGATATGAACTTAAGTTTGAACGACCTAAGCTAAGCGAGTTGTGAAAATGAGTGAGGGTTGAATAGCCACTTTTGGTACATGTAATAAACGATAGGTTTATCTTGATGTAAATAATACAGTAGACCCTCTCTTAACAAGCCCTTATGAGACCGGGCCTACGGATAACCCAAAAGGCTGATTAAAGCGGGCAACTTCATAGACTAAACATGTATACTGGTACTATTATAGGCTACACTGAAATAAAAATATTAACTTATATTATAGGCTATATTGTAGGCCTGAAACAAAACTAATTCGTTGATTATAAAAATAGATGACGATAAACCCAATAGTGATGTTCTACAATATTACGGTACGGTAGGCCTACTTGATTGGATATGGTTATATTTAAATAAAGTTATTATGATCGGAACGGAAGACTCTCAATCATCAGAAAAGGCCTAATAAACTGACCATTTTTAATTTTCAGGAAATTTTTATCAATCTCTATCTACTTTGTACCAAGGCAGAGACAGTTAATCCGAGTGCCGGTTGAATAGAGGATCTATTGTATTGCTGTTAAGAGGGTCTATGGTATTAAGAAAAACCAACTAAAATTGGTTTAATTTACAATGTAAAGAAAATAAAAGTAGGCTAATCAATGTTTATTAACAGGGAAAATAGATTACTATACCTAATTGATCTATTTTTTAAATGGACAACTAATAATAAGTATAAATTATTAATTTAGAATAACTAAGTTGGCTGAAGTACAGTTAGTAGAAATTACAAGTTTAGTTGAAAAAAACATTTTTATACGGGTTATGTTTATGGGAGGCCCTTGGCTTAGAGGGTTTGGGTATTTTTGGGGATATTTTTGAGAAATTTCTTCCTGGTTATTACAATTAATTATAGTTTAGAAGATGAAATAATACTTTTCATCATACTGCACGCAAAACAGCCGTTTTCTGGCCTGTATTTAGTCTACAAAGTTAGCCTTTTCTGTAGGCCTAGTCTTTAAAAATGCTCCATAAAAACATCGGTGAATTTTTTCCGTGCACTTACTTCAAAAGTTGTTTTTTTCACAAAAATCATACTAATCCATGGCAAATAAGGCCAATGTAACTTGCCAATGTGACTTGCATACTACAATGTTTATGCAAGATTTTGACATGTCTTCATGCTACGTATAAGTCAGTTGTTTATAAGGAATATTTAAATTAAGATGAAAGTCAATTAATAAAGGTAATCAGATAATGAATTTTAATCAAGCCTAATTTATTTTTAAATTGGTTATCCATTTTATATTTTTGCAGTATGATGAAAAACATTGTTCATCACTCGGACGGGAAGTGTTTATTCTGTGCTTGATCGCTATTTCCGACTTTGGCTTCGCCTGGCTCGTAAAACACGATTGCGCAAAAAAAGCCACTTTCCATCCTATTGATGAAAACTAATATTTCATTACTCTACACACTTTCTAAGTACGCTTTCTAAACATAAAATGAGCTAAGAAAATCAGTTTTTCCCACTTCTGCTAGGCAAAATTATCTAACATTAACTTTCTTGCATTTGAGGTGCACGGAAAGTAACCGTTATGGGATTTTGGGGTGCAGACCGATCAGCTGTTACATTAGGCTGATCAGTTGTTACATTGTTTCCGTGCGTATGTACCTTGACATAAGCACGGAAACTCAGCGTTATGAGTTCAGTTTTTTTCTTGTACTAAGTGGAATGAACAAAAATATTCATGTTGTTTTATTAGATATTGTAATGAAAAATAATGTTCAATACTAAGTCTCCAAAGTGCCATTACGGGGCTCGATACCCTAGCCTTTTCCAACCACCCTCAGCTTTGCCTCGGTCGTAAATGAAATCTCTCCCTGCAATAAGTCACTTTCAAGACCTGTGATGAAAACTACTATTTCATTGGCTACAGACAATCATTATTAAATTGGTAATATGTAGGCCTACTAATCAATGTAAACGGTTTTAGATAATTACCGTAGGCTACTGTTCACTGTAATATCTTATAAGAAGATAAATTAAGGAAAATTCGCCCATTCAATTTGACCAGAAAATTACAATTTAAAAATTCAATTTAGCCATCAGGGAAAATTTGACCATGAAGAAATCCTGAAAAAATAGGTTTCCCTGTCATCATTAGTTACAATTTACAATTCCCACTATTTTTTAATTAGAAAATTTGAAAAATTTAGATGACTGCAAAATTAGCCTAATTTTGCCGATTGTCAGTGGCGGCTCAAAAATAGTTAGGGGAATTCCACCATGATTGGCACTTACAGGAACAAATCGTCGTTGCGCCAGCATTACCGCCTAACTGACCAATTCCAAAGTTTACAGGAGGAAGGAAAAACTAATTTGCAGCAACAGTAAGCAACCGACAGGATCACCTAAGTGATCCTTGCAATACCGCCTAAGTGCCTCTGAAAGGACAGGAGATTTAAATTCATATTTACAGCGCTGATTACAGTAATCTAAACTCAACTTTAATAACTCTTAGTCTCAAACAGTTTATTAAAAGAAAATTGAAGCTCTACATGTCGTAAGTTATGAATAGTTAGGTTAAAAGCAGAGGACTTCATGCTGCATGACTGCATACAAGCTGAAACTGATCTGTGCTGTTCAGATAGGCGGTGCTACGCGAACTATTCACTTAGACCTTATTGCTTTCACGCGACTGGAGCACTTCCTGTGGTGATAACGTGAACTTCTACCGTACCAACTGATGCGTCTCTTCAAAAATACCATAGGCCTATGCAAAACTCAATTTGGGAAAAAATGTCACTTAAGCGGTAATGGCGGCACAACGACGAAATGTAGGTTACTGCCTTACTTTTCATTTTGAATAACTTGCACATGTGTATCCAAAATTATTCTATGGATGGCAAATTTACAATAACTTTATGGGATTTGAACTTCTAAGCCCTAATTTAATAGGCCTAACAATATTTCCTATGAGCCTAATGAATTTCAAGTTTCATACCTTACATATGGTACCTTATATCCTGGTAGGCCTTCATTAATCCAATAAAATTTACACTTAACACAATATGAGTTAGACTGGAAAAATTCTATACTAAATCACTGCACAGAACTTCTTGACACTAAAACCAAACACTATTCCAAAGTCTTCATGATTCTTCAGCCATTAGATGCACTCATCTTCAGTTGCTGTGAGTCAGTAGAAATAAAAGGAAGATGTGTGGAGTCCGCAGGTCTTCGCCCAAATCCTGAAAAAAGAATACCTATATAAGTTAATCTTCTTTATGAGGAGGAAAAACAATTTTAATTAGAGGAGCAATATTAATTAGAAACAAATTCAAACTGTACACGATCTCAATATTTCAAAAGGCGTCTGAAACGGAATTGTCAGGAAATCGGCTTTTGAAATAAAATATTTTAGCGATTGTATTTGGGAACCAGTTATCCGTGTCAGCCGTGTCTATTTCAACGGTTGAAAATTAAGTCGGTGATCAAATGGGTTATTTCCGCAATCTGAGGCCAGGTTAGATGACTTGACTTTAGAGGTGTGCAAATAGTGATTTTTGGTTTTGAATCGAATAGTAGCCTAATGTTGAAATTTCTTTTATCATTTATTTTAACTGAGATTGACAATGAAATTAAGGTATGTAGAATTTAAAATATGAGCATTTCACAAACAAACTGTATTCCACATTATTGGGTCAGAATAAAGTGTTTTTTCCAAGATATGTGGATAAAATCACTAAAGGTTTACTTAAGGTTTAGCAGCCAACTTATTTTTCCTAAATCACAACACAACCACAATAATTTAGTTACAACAATAAAAAACTAAACATTACTGCCAAACCGCCGAGAAGTAAAACAAGTCAAGAACACAGCAAATGAGATAAAATAAATGCGAGCGTCATTTGAATTTTTAGTCCGTCCTGACTTGGCTTGGCTGACACAGAGTATGTAAAGTTTTGATTCACAATATAGCCCTATCCACCGCCGGATTACAACATGCGCGAAGTATCAACTTTTAGTCAATGTTAATTTGTAGATTGACTATACAAAGTTGTAGCTAGCAAAAGATAGCAATACTATAACAAAGATTAAGTAAACCCTTCTTTATAAAAAAAAAAAAAAAAAAAAAAAAAAATGCAATCATTTTATAATTTTGAGTATTGCACTACTGGTCGACGCGTGGCAACACTGGAAACTCAGAACTACTGTTACTGGTTCGTTTTTGTCAATAAACATGTTAATAATTGTTGATCCATTCATTGCATTTAAATAATATTTCTGCTTTACACTATAAGCTGATTTGTTCATTCAAACGTTTGTTTAAAAAATTACAACTAGCCGTTGAGCATCATTAGCGTTTTCGGGTCACCGGCGAGCTATTCGAACGAATCAATCTATCGGTTCGAACTTCAAATATTTCCTGGAATTTCGAATTGAATGAATTATCGCAATATTCTATTCAAAATTATTCGAAGTTCGAATATTCGCACAACCCTACTTGACTTACACTGTATAAGTTAGGCTACACTCCAATATTTAATTTCAATGAGTGTGACAAAAACTACAAAAAACAAAATGAGGACTGTAACATTAAGTTTAACGGTCGACAAAATGACATAGGCCTAATTCTTCTAACAACCACCGTACTTTTAAATTACTTTTGAATCACATGGCTTTTGAAAGTAGGGACTCATCTGGGGTAACTTTTGATACTACACTTTATAGGACATGGTGTTACACGGTGAGTCATTTGACAAAATACATAAACATGACACTCTAGCCAAACATTTCCTGAAAAATCTTCACTAAAAAACATACTAAAAATCTTTTTGTAGTTAATAATTTATTAACAGATTTGTATTTAAATCTTTAGAAAAGAAGCAGACCAGTGGTATACTGCATAAATTAACAAATATAAAACTACTGTGTGTGGACTTACTCCAGAACTAAGCAAGCAAACAAATTTTACAAAGTGGTAACATATGTTGAACCAATAATTTTTCATGACAATTGGAAAATTATAAATTCCAAGGGTGTAACATCTTCCCAATAAAACTACATCATAATAATTTCCATTAAAGAGACCAACACCCTTTATACCGGTACAAAAAATATATCTTTACAAAACATAAAGGCTAAATACCTTCTGACAAAAACCTGTGAAGATCCATGAAAGACCTCAGAAGGCATCACGAAGATATCACAGGTGTTGACGCAAGACTTCACATGGCTCGGCTGACAAGACGGTCAAGTAGCATGATTAAGCGGGGCCCTGAATAAACAATACACAGCACACTACTAATTGTAACAACCTGGTATCTGAATTAATCTAACACACAATTTTATTCTAGACAAGGGAAATATAAGAGCATAGGCCTAGCCAAGAATTCTTAAGTGCCAGTTTTTTAATAAATGACAGGATGAAATTGGTAATAATATTTTGTGTCCGATTTTACTACTTGTGCTTTTATGCCTAAAATCATAATAATAGGCTATTTAAAAGTATTTTCGCGGCAGAACTGTTTATTCAGCGAATTTCAAATGGCTGTTACCATAATCAACAACTATGGTAAGGATATAAAAAATGATTTATAGGCCTAAATGGGAGTTGCTGTATATTTAACCCTTTCGGTGCTATGAACGACATATTGTTACTCGACTTTTCCCCCGAGAAATGCTAAGAAACGATATATCGTGCTTCGCCTTTCACCCAACAAGTGCTAAGGAACGATATAAATCGGATATTCCCCGATATCGATAAGGCAAAATAATAATGGGCAAAACTCCGTTCGAATCCACCGACTCCGCGGTTATTATCGATGTGGTAATGGCGATATTGCGATAATATTTATCGATAATATAATTACACCATACGAATACGATTTCATCACCTGATTTAGTTTTGTTCAAATATAATTAAACATACCTTTTAACTATAAAACAAATGTAATGCAAACAAGTAAATAACAAAAACAAATTTTAAGCTAACATAACCTACAACATTATCAAAGAACAACTCAAAATAAACTACCCAAGTTTGTGTATCTTAATTATTGTTAGAAGAAGCAGACTATGTTAGACCTAAAATGGCGTCACACAAATGCTGCCAATACGAATCAGAATGGTATTATTTTGCTATTGTATTAAAGGAATATGCATTTTAAATGTTTCCAAACACTATTCATTTTGTTGCTATAAACATCACTGTCAATAAAAGTGACAAGGTTTACGGTTAGATTATTGTTATGATACATTTGTGTTATTGTAAATAACCTATCATATGATTGATTGTGTTACACATATCTTAACTCAAACGATTACAAGTATCGAATAATGGCAATATCGAATTTTTCACATCGATAATAACCGCGGAGTCGGATAATGAAGTTTCGCCGAATAATGCTCAGAGGGTTAAATTAAAGTAGGACGCATCATAAACTGCACCCTAAGTTTTACTACACTCTCTTAGGCTATGATTTATGTGAGATATCGAAGTTTGGATAATATGTTAGGCCTACGTTAAGATAGAGTTATCAAATGACTCGATTTATACTCTCCAAAGGTTATGCCTCTGTATATGCATACGGCTGACTGAATCACACGTAGGAAGCTTACTGATTGGCACCTTAGTTTTACTAGACTAACTTTTATCCAATTATTTAACCAGCTACACCTATAGGCCTACTGGTGAATAATTTACCTATCACTAGTTTGGTATTACCTACCACATCATCAGGTGAACTTACTAGGCCTAGGCTATACAGCCCAATCATTCAAAACTAAGATCTCTTTATTGTGATTACCCAACAGTTGTAATACCATCCATGGTAAAGTTTACAGAAAATTAACAAAATAAAAAATTTTTATTATAAGGCCTAGAATAGCCATCCATTAATTGGCGGAACTTAGTTATCCTCCTCCACCATTATTATCGATGTTAAAATTTCAATTTAGTGATTAAAATTATGCGATGAAAACAATAGATTCATCAAAGATAAATTGAGGTAAGAAATGGATTATAATAACAGTCCAACAGTAAACCTCCATCACTTTTGTGGACCGCGATGTTAAGGCTATAACAACAAAATCAATAGTTTTAAGAAAAATTGAAAACGCATAACTCATTTCCTCCATAGACTAAATAAAAAGTACATTTCTGATTCGTATTTGGCAGCACTTGTGTCAAATCATTTTAGGCTAACCTAACCTAACAAATGAAGTCTTCTCACAATTACTCAAAATAGGTACACATACAAAATAAACTTAGCTAGTTTATTTTGTGTTGTTCTTTGATAATGTTTTAGGCTTCATTAACTTAGTTAAAATTTGTCCTTTATTTTGTTATTTATGTTAATATTATTCTATTAAAACCTACTGAACTGAACCTCGATGATAACCTACAAGACAAAGTGTACAAAGGTAAGGTGGCTTTGTCTTCATTATAAGTGATTCTCAGTCTTGTATACTACACAATATCCTGTTGATAATAGAGTATGTTTGCATAAATTACTTCATCTAAACTTACCTAGTTGTGCTGTGCTTGCTAACTATTGAGGAGGGAAAGCTTCTGGAAAGAGACACCGTCGTGACGTGACACCAATGCCGAGGAGGAAGATTTTTTTGGAGGTGAATGCTTTCGATGATTGATTTCAGAGCTGACTTGAAGTTTTAGCCATAGCCATGCAAACACACAAAACGTTTCCCAATACTTAATATAAATAACGCATATAAATTGTCCCGGACCCGTTAAAGATGGCGGTCTTCTGATTCTGTAAGGAAATCACTCTTTGATAGAGTGACTGAGAAACCATCTATTGAAAAGGTGAAAATCCATTTATTTAAATAGTGGATATTTTCACTCTTTAGAAAGAGTGGAGGTTTTCCGTTCTTTCACGAGTTACTTTTCATTCTTTTGGAATGAACACGCATTCACTCTGAACAAAGAATGACTTTTTCATTCTTTCTATTTTAGCGTGTAGTATCAAAATGTGATTATCTTTAACAAACTAAATTACAGTGTGTTATGTAAAGTTATATAATTAAACTATAATACAATGTATTCAATGTGGTGGAAGGAGAGCACAACAAACGCCAACTTTTGCAAATAGAGGGGCGGAGGTTTATTTTATTTGGGGGGATTCACGCCATAGCCTTTTCGGAGGATGGGCACCCCTGTTCACACTGATGTTTACTCCTCCCGATCAAACAGACAAATGAGGTTTGAATTTGCAGTTATCCACATGTCAACAGAGAGGATATAATCCACAAGAATTTCAGAGCAAGGCTATTTCTAATCATCTTTAACTATGTAGTACATTGGAAAACTAATACAATTTTCTCACATAATGAGGTAAGTTTGGTGGAGGCAAGGATGGCCAAATATACACAATAACAAAAGAAAGTAATATTAATTTGTTTCTAAATCTTAATTTTGACTTCACGGTGTCCATTACAGTTGTCTAGTAAGCAGCTGCAGTACCTACATATGCTTCAGTTAGCTTTAAAATGTATACAAGAATCTTAAAAACTTAAGGTAGGCCTAGTAAAAAAATTGCATAGAACTCAAGGAGACAATACCAACAGTCCCACAAAATCCAAGGACTTTTCAAGGACCATACGAAAAATTATGAAATTTCAGTATTTATCAAGGCCTTAAAGACCAGGGGTTGAAATTCAAAGACTTTCAAGGACCGTAAGAACCCTGCTTATACTTCCTTATGAATCTGGAAATACGATTTCCCTCCATTCTCCCCAAATCAAAAAATCCCCGCTGAATCATAAAAATCCACCCTAGAGTTTGGCCTAATTGCCGCAAATGGCGCCATTGATCCCCTTATGGGCACCCTTGACTTTGTAGGTGTTTACCGGACTGATCTTGAGCAACTGTTGTAGACCTCTCATGTTCTTTGGCTTGCTTTCGTTAAGTGATGCCACAGCAGTCTGTGGCTCGCCACACATGCTCATGGCAAAGAAAAGTTGAAGTAAAGAGAGATGTAAATCATGAAGTGTAGAGTAAAAATAACCTAGATTCATTTTCATCACCTTTACAACCAGTTGCAAATCAACCATTACATGACTACAAAAAATCCAATTTGTATTTATCCTTTCAAATCATAAAAATATTACTAAATAATGCCAGATGGTTTAGTTTGCTAATCTAATAGCGCAACTGATTTTACTGGAATAAATATTTTACAAAAAATTGGGGTGAATAAAGAAAGGTTTCTATACAAGATGATGTCATTTATTCTGTATGATTTACATGTTCAGTGGAAGAGCCCTAAACATTCATTCGTAAACTCTGGACACTAATCTACCTTACAAACCTAAGCTGATAAACTCAACCTACAACTAACTAAAGTATCTTAACAATATTAAAAAAGGAATTCCATATGCCAGTAGCATCCTCATTGATCCTTTGTCTGTACTTTGATTCGGATTATCTCAAAATATAAATTTAAGTCTTTTCTTCATTAAAAATCTTAATTTTTAACAGGTTCAATCGGGTAGTTTGTGTAGGATCAGTCGCAATGGAATGTTACGTGACGACCAATCGACCGCTGCGACTGCCCATCATGTGATGTCAAGAGTGTGCTTACAACTATAAACAACTGTACAAAAATAATGTTCACCTTTTAACTATTTGCGTACAAATAAACCAATGAAAAAAAAAACTTTTATTAAATTTGTTTTCCACTTTCTATCCAGTACATTGAAAACCAATGACATCAACGAATTACCAGTAGTCCAAATGATACATTGATTTTGCTATATAATAATGCACACAATGAGAAAGGTGAAAACTATTAAGTTATGTATGGAAATTGATTTAGAATAGCATAAATCAGCATAAGGCAATGAAAGTTTGTAATATCACTTTAACAAGTTCATTGAAACTTATTTGTTATCATTTTGCTATTCATTTTTAACACAATAACGAGAAAGGTAAAAAAATAAAACAAATACAGATACAGATACATAGTAATATATCTTGATTAATTATGTGTTTTACAGCTTATCAATTACAACTCAGAGATTTTGTTCAATTTTTATCCTTTGTTATTTTTAAATTTAAAAACAATTTTGGCCTTGAATTTTTTTACAAAATAACAGATAGTCTAAGGTCTAAACCTTTAGCTCCTTGACCTCCATTTTGCAATACTAAAAAATAAAAATTAATTGTTTTGGCATGGAGCATAATATTTTTAATCATCTTTAACTATGTAGTACATTGGAAAACTAATACAATTTTCTCACATAATGAGTTAAGTTTGGTGGCAAAACAGTTTATAAAAAAAAAGATAATACAATGTAATAACATTATTCCACGAGTTTATTTGGAACCACTTGGGAAACAAAGAATATATGTCTGTACAAAATTTGGGTTAGAAAAAGACTTAACAAAAATTATGTATCTAAAACATAACTAAAATATTACAATAATATTATGAACTATTCTGTAGGACAAAAGTCCAAAAATAAAATCTGCTTAATGACAGATTAAATATTATGTGACCCTGTATAATTTCAATTTGAATACAAATTTTGATAACTTTTTTATACAACAGTCAAAATTGAGTCACAACAGCATCACAAATATAAATCTAAAAAAATGATATACAGTGGTACAAATAATACAGTGTTAAATTGACATAATATTAAAAGAATCTCAAATATACATCACTATCGAACATTATTTAAAAAGCCTTTCATAATAATAATAAAAAGAAGCATGTAACCTACCTAGAAAAATAAAAGTTACCTAGACAAAATGAACTATTTACAATGACTTTGTAATAATCAGTTTATTACGATCGTAAATTGAATCTTGTTTATTTTCACGCACTGCAAACAATCAGTGTCCACACTTTAGTCGGTGATAATCTCGAGTGACGAACAAATAAACAGGGCAAGACACATTCACGACATCTATATTATCTAAAGTCCTATGTTCATCTTACAATTCATCGGCGTCATTTCGTTTCTGGCAATATCTCTTTGCAACTTCTAAGAAAATGTAAAAGAACTTTATTAAAGTTGTCTTACATTCTCTATTCTGAATTTTTTATCTACTTTGGAGAATATGTGTAAACATGTAAAAAATTGGCTCTCACTTTTATGCATTATAGAGAAATTGCCAGAAATGAAATTAAATGCCCATGAGTCATATAGGGGGAGTTTCTTTAATTTTGTACTGAGAGAAACCAAAACACTGTCATCTATGGAGGGTTAATGCACTTCGGATGACTCCACCGAGGGCTTGACCGCGTGATGGTTGGAGGGGTCTGCTGTACTCAGCGGCTGCAAATAAACATGGAACATAAGTCAAACTTTTGATACAGCTAGTGTACATTGAGTATTGCAAACAAACATCTTCTAAATGACCGAATGAGGACTAGTCCGATATAAACATAAAAACAGCAACAAGATTTGAACTGATGCCACATGTACAAAATCAGACCAATTCAAACTTCTCTACTTCATGATCTGATTAATTTTAATATCGCTAAATAAATCTCAGAGCACATCAAATCCTTAATAAAACTGAATACCGTAGTTTAAGGATTTTAATTTCCACGTGTTTCAAAATGAATAGCATGGTTTTAACGCTTTATTATATTCATTACATGAAACTTACAGCTATAAATGACACATCAGACAAGCAACTTAACACAGTTTTAAATAAACCCTACTAGTGTAAGCTTCAACTCCCTTCCAGTAAAACAGGAAAGTAGCGTATGTCTGTCTAAATTGAGAGTGTTGTTCCTGGTAAAGAGTATTGCAGAGTGCAAGACCATTTGAAAGCCAAAGTCAAAGAATCTTTATTAATATAATACATACAGTATGTACATTGAATAAGCGTCATGATTGAAAACAAAAACTAAAAATCTTATGCTAAAAATATATACATTTCAAGAAGAATGAAATAAAATTTTAATTGTTTTAATTGTTAGAGGAGGTGGAAAAATAGTCGTCAAGGGAAAAAAAAGCTTTCTCCGTTAAAAAGCATTTTTAAATTTTTTTGAACCTACGCATATTATTTTCATTTTTTATGACTGATGGCAAGTGTCTTAAACATTTTAGCCCTATGTATGAGGGTTTTTTTCTCAAAAAATGTCAATTTGTGTTTAGTTTTGGTGATGAATTTTTAGTAGCTCCGCTAGAGAGCTGTATTTAATTTTTTTAAGGTGCGGCTACACATAGCAGGAAAGGACACGGAAAGGACACGGACAGGACAGTTTCTGATGAATGCTCCCTGTGTTATCAAATGGAAGCGGCTACACATAGCAGCAAAGGACACGGACAGGACATTCGCCGTGTCGGATGGATCGCCAGACGAGCATTCATCCGCCACTGTCGTGTCCTGTCCGTATCCCGTCCTGGTATGTGTAGCCACCCCTTCCGACACTATCAGAAAATGATAACGGTAGCTCGGTGTAGTGAGTGTGGCGGCCGGCGGGATAAGACGTGTCGGACGGCTGCGCGCGCAACCTTCCGAACGTCTGACGGCTGCGCGCGCAGCCTTCCGACTCAGAAATGTCCTGTCCGTGTCCCGATATGTGTAGCCACCCCATCAGAATTTTGTCCGTGTCCTTTCCGTATCCTTTCCTGCTATGTGTAGCCGTACCTTTAGTGTTCAATGTGAGCAATATTCGTCAGACGGCACACATCAAGACCATGAGCGAGTTCTTCCCATATATGATGAATATCTCACAAGTAATTGTTGCAACAGTTGTTTCAATCCTGTTTATCAATTCAGGGAAGATAGTTGGTACTGGAGGCACATTTACACAATCCTTTATGAACCCCTTAAGTTAAAAATCAAGTACATGGTGTCAGATCGGATTCTGTCATTTGGCCCCTTGCGGCCAATATAGTGGTCGGGTAAAGTGACGTTCAACCAATCCCGTACTTTGTTATACTTGTGAAGCAACACACCATCTTGCTGAAAAATGAAGTTCTTTCGTTCATCATATTCCAACTAAGGGAAGAGCCAAAGCTGTAGAGTATCTAGATAAAATTCCGTCTTTACAAACTGCAGAACACAGAACACTAAGCGTTTTCTAACGAATGGCAGCGGAAATATTGCATGCATAATCACACTGGTGGCAACAATAAATACGATTTGAGTTGCTATTTCACTTGGTGTGTCATTTATAGGTGTAAAATTCATGTAATAAATATTATAAATCATTAAACACCTTGTATTTGTTTTGAAATACCCAGTAGTGTGAAAGTTATCTTCAGTCTCATGAGGCACAAATAAACAAATTACACTGTATTACGATGTGTTATAGATAAACTAAAAGCGCTCTTATCAAAAAGGGTCCTAAAATAATCTTGCTACGTTTGCGATTTAAGCACATGGGACAAAAATAACTGGTATCCATACTGTTGTAGATGGTTTTGTTTTTAAGTAAGATTCTGGTTTGTTCTAGTCTACCAGACACCATGTGTGGTACTAATGTCCTACTATTATAATTTTACACGTTTAAGCATCACAAACGACACCATCTCTTATCACTGTGACTGCATGTACGAAAGTTAGCTCAAGTTAGCTACTGAGTACTGTGCAGTTACTTGTTTTTCATCATTTAAATTTTAAAATCGCGGCTATTTCCCACAAAATCAAGAGTGCAATGTTGTACCTGCTTTTGGACTGTAATAGTTTAATCCATGTTAAGTTTATGGCATGGGAGAAAAAAGTCCAGATGACTTTAATGTGCAATAAAGAAAAAAAAATCATGGCATGTTCATAACAAAGACGTTTCTGATTCGCGACAATGCTTGTTGGCCTTAAGGGTCATCTTCACCTTTGGGCCACTAGCCCTTTGTTGCGCAGTCGCCAATGTTAACCATATGGCTTTTAATGCAAAACATGGTACTTTATTCCCCTGTTTCAGCCGCCGTTTTTCAACCGATTTTCTTTAAACTTGGTAAGTGTTTAGTTGAATAGTTAATATTAGGCCCCTCATACCTTGAAATTTTGAAAATTTAAAAAATATTACTAAGGCAAATCGAGTTACTTTGCAACATCACAGAGAGTAATATTAGTTAATTTCAAAATTTCGAAGTATGAGGAGCCTAATATAACTATTCAACTTAACACCTACCAAGTTTAAAGAAAATCGGTTGAAAAACGGCATCCGAAACAGGGGATTAAATACCATGTTTTCCATTAAAAGCCGTATGGTTAACATTGCCGACTGCGCAATAATGGGCTATTGGAACAAAGGTGAAGATGACTCTTAAGGGGTCCACACACCATCGAACATGCTCGATCACTAACTAAATATTTCTTCTACAGGGTGTCCACAGAAAAGCCATCGTCTATTTGCCGCAATTTCCCTGGCTGTCCCACTGGTTTCCGTGTACCTTGTTCTTGAATCAAACCATATGCTTAATATTTATTTATTATGTCAACGGATAATCTCCAATTGACATAGGTATGATTACATATTCATCCTCTTATTGAAAAATTTTAATACACATTGAAAATTTAACAAATATTACTATGACAAATCGAGTTACTTTGCAACGTCACAGGTTTTATATAACAAATAGGTTTTATATAACAAAAAATTCAATTTTTTAAGGATTAAAATGGAATAATTAGGTGATTTGTTTCATTAATGGACTGAGTTACTATTGAGTTATGCATTTTCTTGCATCATTCACAATAAAATCTATTTTGTCTACACCAGGGAGCCTAGCGGTTTTAGATCGATAAAAAGTAGGAAAAGTAGGACTTTTTGGCCAAAAAGTAGGACAAAAGTAGGACATTTTTACTCAAAATTACGTCTATAACTCTGGGTAAATATAACACGAATAGCGCCATAAAAATGAGCTGCAACAGGAAAATGATAATAAAAATTTTATCAAACTTAGTAACTAATGTTTTATTACAATGTCTTTCATTTGACGTCATTGAAAATTAATTTTTAAAATCATCCACTCGAATAAAGAAGAAAACATAATGTATACTATCACCATTTTTAAACCATGTTAAACCATTTTTAGGAGGTTTATTAACAAAACTATCCGCGTCACACAAACCGCCATATCATTATTGTGAACATATTCAAGTTTCATGCGAATCCGATGCAATATTATCGAGATAGTGTTTCAAAGACACCTATAATTATTAACATTGTTCTTATGGGACTAAAAATCAAGATGGCGGAGGTACTGCAGACTCTTAATTTATAATGATAAATTACTAACACACAGAGTAAATAGCTTGTATTTCCACTAGAATAATATTAGTCTTGCACTACTTATGATAAAATATTACATTGACATTCATGTATAGTACTAACTTATATTGTAAATAGATTTAAAAATTGAAGAAAATACTTTAAATCAACCAATTAGTTTTTGCTATCGAATGAACGAATTCAACTGACGAAGAGGATGCTTAAATTAATTTTGATGTATTTTGTTGTTTCATGAAGACATATTGTAAATAAAATTTATGTGGAAATAAAAAATCTTTATAAATATTGAAAGGTTAAAAGCACAATAATTTAATGTTAATATTTGTGGGTTGGTTATTTAAAGAAATCTCTTTAAATAACAACGCTTTTAAAAATGTCTTAAGAAGAAAATTATGATAATGCTATGGACTGGCTCGAAAAAAATAATAAAGAGGAGCCAAAAAGTAGGAAAGTAGGACAAATTGTCTAAAAGTAGGACAATTCCTACTTTCCTACTTTTTAGTAGGAAAAGTAGGACGACTGGGCTCCCTGCTACACAGCTGTAATTTTTGGAATGTGTCGGATTATGTCATAAATTTGTAGAATCTAAAAGAAATGTATTTGAATTAAAGAATTTAGTTACAAAAAATGTTGAATAAAAAAATAACTGTATTTTTTTATTTTAAATTCAAATTATTTTTAAAATTATGCTTATGTCATTTTAAAGAACAAAGACTGTTAAATAAACTCCCAAAAAATAACAGATTTATCTAAAATATTTTTCCTGGTAGAGTTGAAAAACAAAACTGAATTAAACCCCTATGCTACATGAGCAGGCCACTGGGCCACTCGTTTCATTACTATAACAGTATTTATTATAGTAATGAAAACATACCCAGTATACCATTCGACTCCACAATGTGCAATATATCTATAGAATAGTCAGTCCAAAAAACACAACGTAGAAATCGGCTGATTATTTGTAATAGCAATAACGAAGATGGAAGTCTGTTTGTGGGGACAATATTAAATACATAGCAAAATCTTTTTTATTATTTTTCTTTTATGTGGTTAGTAGTAGATATAATTTGAGCAGTAGGCCTATGCCTGAGGACACCCTGTAAGACCAGGAATATTCTAGACTAGTCGGTAGAGGTGTGCGGATATCCGGAAAACCGGATCGGATTCGGATCGGATTCGGATATCCGATCCGATCCGAATGTACAACAGGCGTCGGATACGATCCGAAAAATATCCGATTTTTTCGGATAGATAGTATATATGAGCATAAAATCCTTTAAACCCCCCAAAAACTACATTTGGAATGATATTGACGATCGCTTTCGTTCGAGGTATGAATACAATGTTGGATTAAAACACGACTCAATATTATTATCATCTCTTTCAAAAACTTGAAAACTGAAGACAGTCATCAACACTAGTATTGACACTCTAGGTATTAGGGTGTCCCCAAGATATAGCGCACTCAAGGCAATGGTTGTCAAAACAAATCTGATACATTAGCGCCTCAAGCGGATGGAGTAAAACAACTCATTCAAACAGGGGTCGTGATTGGCTGTAGAGTTAGGTTCCGATTCCAATCACAACGCGCGCTAGTGAACCCCCGCTAGCACTCCACAGCCACCGATTTGGAATTAACTGGTATGGGGGAACACCAGAATTGACCGAGTGTCACGATTTTAGCATAGATTAAGCATACTCCTCAAGGAGTATGCTTAATCTATGATTTTAGTCTGTGGTTATTTGATTCTGTTGTCCTGCGCAGTAGACGACAGTGTTTCCAAGTACACGATAATACTGTGATAATTAGTTATATTACTCATTCTCCGACGTCACACTGATTTTTCTCCCAAAGATTTGCCGTTATTTTTCAAGATAATTAGTGATAGTTTTGGCAAGTAATTGATTTTTCGTGCCTAAAATATTACAAAATCAAATCATTCCCGACATCAATCACTAATTACATTGATGAACACGACATTTTTGTCGCGTGCAATAATTTATTATCGTGTGGTACGATGTTTTGAAGACTGGGAATACTGCTACAGCCGACAGCGTACGAGATAAAATTTGAATTGAAGTTACGACTTTTAATGTGATCAACTTAATTTTCTAAAATCGGATAGGCTATAGTTGTTAACTACTCAGCTATGGAGCCAAGAAAGAAAAAGAGTTTGGTTTGGAAATCTTTTGAGAAAAACCAAGAACGGGCGGAATGCCTATTTTGCAAACTGGTTCTAAAGGTAAGGGTAGGGTAACTAAGACATCAGAAAATGTTCTCTGTAGAAAAATAAAATAATGTCGTTTCATTATTACTGAAATTGAGACTTGTGACTTGCTTCCACTTCATAAATTCTTTGAGATAGGAAAGTTTTTATTTTAACTGAGCTCATTGTAATAGGCCTTTAAAACAAATTGGGATGTATGTTTAAAACCTAAAATGTTAAAAGTAGCCTATTACATGTCACTGCATTATTGAACTGCATTATTGAATTGAAGTAAGCTTCAAGCAATCTACTTTTAAACATCAAACAAGACTAGCCTTCATGAAGGTGTAGGCCTAGGCTACTGTTAAACAGTAATGTCATCACAGTGACTCAAAGATATCAAAACTTGCATATAGCCTAGGCCTAATGAATGTAAGTTAATAGACCTTTTTTGGTCATAACCCTAAGTTATTGCTCAAAATATTACTATCAATGTAGTATTCAAACAAAAGATGAGAGTGGAAATTACCTAATTCTGAGAGAGAGAAATTTATCTAGGTTCTAAGCAAATTTGTAAAAAAAATACTGAAAAAAAATTTTCTCACCAAAAACAAATAGTTACAAATGTAGCCTATTGATTGACCGACTTTAGAGCTAAACAATAGGCCTACCTTAAGTTAAAACTCGGTTTGATACCGATAGCCTTGTAGTGAATTTATTTTGGATGAGACCTACTGTAGCTAGTAGAATATATGAAACTAGGCTATAATATATTATAATAGGCCTATAATACACAAAATCATACAAATATGAAATGGTATCATACTTAACATCTAGGCCTAATACAACTCAAGGACAACATCAAACATGCACACTAAAAACACAATAAAATTCTGTGTACATAATTGTTTAAAGTATTTGTCCAAAATGTAAATTATAATTCTAGTTTTGAACAAATACTTAGGCCTAATAAAACAAAAAAATCAATATATGCCTACATTTCTATATTAAACAAAAATAAAATTAACATTTTTCATGCATTCCTAGGAATAAAGTGCTATGATTTTACTGTTAATTAATTTGTATTTTAATTCTGAGTAATATAACAGTTTACTCTGTCCGTGCGAGTATCCGAATCCGAATAAAATCCGATCCGAACCCCTTACTATCCGATCCGAATCCGATCCGAAATTAAACTATCCGATCCGAATCCGATCCGAAGTCAAATTTTACTATTCGCACACCTCTACTAGTCGGTAGTTTGAAAATCAGTTTCAACTTACTCTGAGTTCGCTACTGACCATGGAGTGTGGGATACCGGGGGGCTGGGTGACGGGGGGCGGTTGGGGCGGCGGGGGCGCGGTGACCGAGTGTGGCACCTCGTGGGGCGTGGTGGAGTGTGCCTGTTGCACTGGCAGTGCGCCTGCCGCTGCTGCCGCCCCTACACCGCCCCCACCGGCCGCGTAGTACCCGCCATTCATGCCCTCAGCCCCACCCACCGGATAGCCCACACCCACTCCGACCCCTCCGCTTGGGAAGTACTCCTTGTTGACGCAGTTCCGCAGGCAGTCCGGGATCCGGCCGATGATCGCCCGTCGGATCTCCGATGCTGCCATCTCACGCAGCTCTGTGCATGACGCATCCGAATAAAATGCGGCGTGTGGCGTGCACAACAGGTTCGGGGCGTCTTTTAGAGGTCCTGCAAATTACAATCACCTTATTTAGTTTTACAGTCAATGAGTGAATAACCTTAACCTTATCTTTGTTCATTGAAAAGTCTTAAAGGACAAGTTATTTTCATGATTTTTAAGAACTTTATTTGAAACTTACACGTGGTAATACTCAGACAAATAATAGTCTTCATCTTATAAACTTGTATTTATGTTATAAGATGTTAAAATTATTACTATTGTACTAATATAATTGTGGTATAGGTAAAAAAAATAAAATAATAAAAAATAAATAGGGCCTAAATAAAAAAAAATTATATAAAACAATATGGGGAATGTTTGAGAATGTGTTGTTTTCCAAATTCAACATTCCAGAAGCAACTAAATGCATAGACAAACCAACAAAAAACCAAGAAATAGGCCTAGTATGTTTCAAACAAACAAATTTTGTATAGGATCAATGAAGTTTTTGTTGTAAAATACATAGCTTGATAGATTGTAACTTTAATTGACTGGAATACCCTTAGGATTGAGGTTAAGAGACATAAATTGTAGGTTACAGCTCAAAATATTTTTCATCACAAACATGGAAAATAAATGTTTCAGTATTATTCGTAATACTGAGTAATTCAATTAAAATAAATCATGTATACCTTATCAACAGAAATACCGAAGAATGGGAAAATTGAAAATAAGTTTACAAATCGCTTAATCTAATGACAAGGTTAGTATGCAAGGAAAAACCGAAGGGCTGATTATGTTTATGAAAAAATATGATTCTGCTAGGTGGCCTGAGAAAAAGCTGTTCAAGTGGATTATAGGAACACGAAGGGTACACACATTATTAATGAGTAACTGGGGGGCGAGCATTTGCTCGGAAAACTCAAACAGGGATATATCAGTTACAGACAGTCCGCTAAAATGCTCAATGCAAAAAGGGTTCTTTCTTGTTCAAGACGAGCTCGTTTGCTTCACTCACTCCCCTTTCAGACTGTTACAATGTAGGCCTGACTGTTTCAATCAGGGTGCTACACTCTGGTGTATATTTATTGAAATACATGTTGAATCTGTAACACGTGGATTATAATAATTTAATTAAGAGCTGTTATCATAATTCTTAATAATGATTTTGTTTTTAAATTCCAGAGCAATTCTACAAATTGGAAAAATAATTCGAGCATTTTTTGAGAGTCGTGAGCATTCATACAAATATACCTTCTTCATGTTAGAGTATTATCCCCATGGGGGCTCATTCTTCAGAGGGATAGAAGAGTGTGACTTTCATCTCTATAATCCCCTCAAGGTATGAAATATTAGAAAGGTAGGTCATACAGAAAGTAAAGAACGTTTGTGATTCATGCTCATTATGAAGACCCCCCAACACCTCGACTGTGACTGCATAGGTTAGCTCTAACAATCATGTCAATCTGAGCTGAGAACCATTACTGTGCGATCATGCGTCTTTGCTCTGTAACATTTCAAAATGGTGGTGACCATTCGCACAATGTGAAGTACAATATGGCACCTCTTTTTGGTACCTTAAGGATTTAATCCACATTTATTCGTAGATAAGGTGAGAAACAATATTGCCGGCCAGGTACTTTTCTCCAAATCCTAACATGACTGAAACATGCGAAAGACTATAAGTTATCGACAAAAGTGTTTTTCTGATTTAAGACAATTCTTAGCCCCAAGTATGGAAACAAACTTAAGAAGAATTTCAGAAAAACCTCTGCTGATTTCAGCTGAAATCAGCATGCCTGTGATTTGGTTATATGTAGTGTATGTTTTATTCTTTGAAGGGTTTTGTAAAGGCACCCGACTATCTTTTCTCTTTTTAGAACTTCTAGATAAATTAAACCCTTATTATCCATAAAAAACCAGGTGTCATAATGCACTATACGTATACATTTGGTTAAATTTGCAATTGGCACCAACATTTTGAAATGTTACAGAACAAAAACATGCGATCGCACAATAATGAAACTTGGTACAGATCAACATGATGGATAGAGCCAAGGAGGTTATATTCTAATACTGGGAGGTGCCACTGATTGCCCTAATTGGTTAATGACGGCAAGAAAGCGTGCCAGTGATTTTGTTTGGTTGGAAGCACTGAAAACTGTTTTGTTGTTCTTTGAACGGTAGCTAAAAGATATTCGAATCAACAAAATGGTTTGAATCTTCTGGGAACGATGAATAGGTAGGTAAATATGACTGTATACATAAACTGTAAATATAAAATAAATGTTAATAAGTTAACTGTTCTAAAATTTTGTTCGGTCTTAGAAATAATTTTACTAACTTGCAAAATTCCTTACCATTTGAATACTCACAGAACCCTATACTACGAAAAAGTTATTTTCTTGTCATCCTTACTGTCTCAATAGGGATGAAATCATCATGTCAGTTAGCTTATATCACAGCCATCTCTAGTACAAGATGGCCGTGCTTATATAAAAATTTTCAGTAAAAACATGTAAAACTTTTCCATAAATTGAAATTAATTACCAATTTTCCAAAATAGAATTCTAATTTGAGCTATAAAATTTATTCTCTTGTGTTTTTGCTTATGAATTCATGTTTGCTTTCCAATTAATGCCCATTGAAACCGATTTACCAGGCAATTAATTTACAATGCGTTTGACTCCCTAAGCTGACTCGTTCGTTTCGGTAAACAGTTCAATTTGGTACTTCAGTGCAACCAACCTAAGCAAATCAGTGGCACGCAATTTTAGCATTATGTGTGACCTCCAGTATTAGAATATAACCTCCTTGGATAGATCTAACTGACACACACAGTCGCAGTGGAGGATCTGCGACAGATTTTAACTTCCTGAACGATTCACGTAATAATGTGGACCCTTACATGTTCCTAAATCACTAAATCACTATTTTGAGACAAGGACCTCACCTAGTGGGTATTTTAACCTGAATATGAATGAGATATGAGTGTAGGATGATTGTGGCGCGATCTTGTGGTCTTGTTATGTTGACTAAGGCCAACATCTCCTTAGGCAGGACTGTTAATTAATAGCCCAATAGCCAATGGTATCTAGGGACCTACAGTTTAACGTGGGATCCGAACCACAATTTCAACCTCATATATACGAATTGGTCTAATTATGAGGATGGTCTATATGGATGAACTGTATTCACTAGTGCGGACGTTAAGCCCCACTAGGGAATGTCACATCCACAAGCCATCGCTTATAACTATCCACAATTCGTGACCTCCAAGTAGCTGGATTACAGGACGTCGCCACCGTCCCAGTCCTATAAGATGCTTGAACGAAAGTGTATGAGATGTGTGTGCTAGCTGTATCCTTTTTGTACACCTAGGTTATCTAACAATGATTGCTAAGTAATGGTAATCTTCAAACCTCCACGATATTGAATTTAATCTCAAACTTCAAACATAATCATATATACAAGTAGTATACCTTGGAACACGTTGTACGGCTCGTTCTCGTGGACGTCTAACGCGGCCGCCCTGATCCTGCCCTGCTTGAGCGCGGCAGCTAACGCATCATCGTCCACCAGGCCCCCTCGCGCCGTGTTTACTAGGAAAGCGCCTGCAACACCAAAACAAACCATGTAAGGTACATGACCTTCAAGATTATGGTCAATAGTGCTGAAATTATCAAGACCCTTGTCTAAATATAACTTACATTGTTCATGCCAATTCTAAACCTATCATCAAGCATGAAACTTAAAAGCTAACAATAGCAGTAATGAGGGTGGGGCTTAAGTGAGGTTATTTAAGTGAGGTTAATCGATGGTACCCTTTGAGTTACGATTTTTGTATCTCACAAATTTATTTAAATAGACGGTTAAGTTTTAGATTTACTGTAATTTATTGGATACAAGATAATTATGAACAATATTTTACGTACAGACGTTGGTTTGTTTTCTGCTCTATTGTTGCTACTATTTTTCTTCGATAAATATCATTTCCATTTTTATTTGCACGTACAACATAAAATAATAGCTAATAATCTGTAAATATGATCTCAAATTGTTTAAAAGCTGGATTTTTTCAATTAGTTGGAAGAAACTGTCTCACAGAAAATAGAAGAACTATAACATGAGCCATACAATCAGTTTGGATGGAACAGAACATTAAAATAAAAACTAAACAAAAAAGGTCAAAGTTATCGAACTATCAAAGTCAAAACTATCAAGAATAACGAACCAATCTCACCTCTACGAGGATTCTTCACCCACATGAGATAAAAAGTATCAAGTTTACACAAATTATCCACTCCCCATATTGTCATGTTTGTGGCCAAATGACAACAGAAATAAATTGTATCGTGACTGGACAAGTTTTCTATTCTTGGGAGTGCAATAAAAATATTTATTTTCAACATAGTGCATTACATCCTAGCACAACACTATTGTTAACCTATTCGGTTTGCCTTTGAGGTGAAAATAGGGTGGTTGTTTGACCGAGCCAATACTGTACAGCTGATAACATACCTGGCCTCATCTGTTTGATGGTGAACTCGTTGATGAGGTGGTGGTTGTGTTCATTGAGGGTACAGTGCAGTGAAACACAGTCGGATTGGAATAGGAGATCCTGCAACACACGTCAACAACACACATTAAAACTGAAGAAAGCTATAAAACATTTTTCACATTCGTTCTAGTAAAAATGTATGCAGTACTATGGCAAACCGCGCGATTCCAAATGCAAGTTGAAAATACAGATTTTAAGTACAGGCTACTCAAATTTCTAAATTTTTGCCCAGTTCAGTAAAAATAAAATTTTAAGAATCAATTTTCTTACCAAACACCCTTAAAACACAGTTGACCACAGGGTTGAGGACCCAAGGGTTCGCTGAGTGTTGTTGTGAGTTGGGTAAGGGCCACAAAAAGATTACCTGTAGTCTTAAAAAAAACCATGTAAGGTTCATATCAGTGTGAAGGGCCAACTTACGGCCCCCCAATGGTTCAGAACCTCTTTTAACTTATTATAGCACGCAATCAAGTAGCCTAAGTAATTAAGTACGGTAATTACTTAGGGTCACGTATGTGCATAAACTAATTTATAACTTGCTTAAAATTTATGAAATAACTTTTTTTTGTCTTCAATTTTGTTGTAAGACTTATTATCAACATCACCGTCAAATGAGTACTTTAGGTGTAATTCGGTTATGTGCTTTCTTTAAAACAGTGAGTAAAATAAGCAATAATACAATTACAATGTCTACATATACAAGTTTGTATAGCGTAGTGAAGATTACTTAACTAAGAACTAAGATAAATTTATTCACTCACTTGTAATGTATATACCCTTGTTAAACCCAATGACTTTTCTATTCCATCAGGCAGGTATGGGTCGTAGAATATGACATTAAAACCAAAAGCTTTCGCCCGAAGAGCAACTGCTGAACCGATTCGCCCTGGAACAAAACAGAAAGTAATTAAAAACCTTCAAACAAGGAAGCTATCATTTATTAAGTTATACACAAAAACTGCTCCCTTCTAGTTCTCATTGCATATAACATTAGACTCTTAGTTATCCAGCTCGGACCATGGTAAAATAATCAATAGGCTAAAAATGAATAAATCGAGTGTCTATTGGTTATTATAAGGTTCTGCCAGTTTGCCCAGTATTTTTGTCTCAGGGGTAAGTGCTTTGCCGTAGGCTGATTCTGAATGTGTATGTGTGTAAATGTTGTGTCACAACGTGTAGTGTTTGGCCGCAGCACTTTCGTGCAAAGCAAATGCCGTGTAAAATGTGTGTATTATGCTGAAGTCGCAGCGCCTGTGGACAGGTTGGGCGGGCAAGTACCCTTGTTGGTTTAATGTTAATGGGTTTACGACAATGTGATCAATGATTACAGCCAACTGATCACTGGCGATGAGGTGGCTCAAACAACGGCGGGAACTGTTGATAGGTTAGTTATTAGGTTAGGTTAGCTTGTTTGTGCTGACCTATTGGTAGCTCTGGCTTAAATAGGTCAGCAAACTTAGATTTGGGGGAGGTAGTCAGTCAGAGATGTGAAGTATAAGGGTTTGGGTTGGAGTGTTTGGTCCGAGGGGCCATGGGGCCCAAGGCTTGAGGTCCCCGCGGTTAAGTCTAAATTAGATAGGGTTTTCTAAATTAAGAGGGGTCCTGTTCAAATTGATAATTTGTTTAAAGTTTCTCCAGTTTATAAGTTTGAATTATTTCCTCGACAGTTCCAGTCTACTTCACCTTAATATTAAATTTGTTAAATGTATAAGTTATATTCCTTTCAAGTTTGTTTATCATTAGTCATTTTACTAGTTGAAAAGATTGTATTTTCTGTTTGTTGTATTGATTTAATTCATGTTAATTATATTTGGTTTGAATCTTAACATATCTTTCATTTAATGAGCTACGCCCTCAGTCATGTAGTGTCTGGCCAACTGAAATTCACACTCGTGACAGTTCAATCCACATTAGTCCAGGTTTGCAGGACTTTGATTGTATTGCACAAAAATTTAGACCATAAAATTCTGTAGGTCCTAACGAAAAGTTGTTATCAAGCCCGATACTTAGCTACCTACACCCTCTATTGTGATTTGATGCACTCACCTAAACCGACGATACCTAACGTGTCGCCTCGTATCCTAGCACAGCCCTGGGCCGCCTCGCGGACCTGCTCCGGTCCCGTGAACTTCTTGCCCTCGCGCACCATGTTGGCCAGCCAGTAGGTGCGCCGGTACAGGTTGAGGATGAGACATAGCGTCGTATCCGCCACCTCCTCCACTCCGTAGCCAGGGACGTTGCACACCGCGATGCCCAGCTCTCCTGCCGCCTTCCAACAACAGACACACCAGTCAGTCTACCATCTACGTAAATGCATCTTGTCTTAGGTTTATAATTGATTAACTCATCCCCACTCTTCCCATGCAATGGTTGGGTGTGTCCGATAAAAGTTAGTGTAAACAGACCACAGAGAGGTCTCTATTGTCTAACTATTTCAGGTCCACAGGTAGTAAGCAGATATATCCGCCATTTATTACAGAAAAACTTATTTTGGGTTGATCATCTAAATGAACACTAATCTTTGTAACGATGTCTTTATATTGAAAAATATATTTCAATGATACAATAGGAAATTTTTTTTAGATGGGTAGGAAATTTACTACTGCTGAGGTTAGGTTAGGCGTTTTATAGCACGATTTATCAGAAATACTTACATAAATTCAAAACAAATCACCTGATACAGATGAAACAAAATTCTAGCCATCTAGATGGATATAAATAGACCATTGTCAGGTCATTCACGTAATCATGCTTTAGCTACCCCGCATGACTGTTCAATTGCCAAATGGTAAAAGTGCGAGCTTTTTCTCAAAGCAAATTACTTTTAAGAGTATTATTTAAATACAGGGTGTTTCAGAACTCCCTACCAATATTTTAGGGCATTGTTCCTGGGTTAAAAACATTTCTAAATATCATACTAATTAAATTGTCCAGAAGTCTTAAGTTACTCACACAGCCGCCATTTTGTTTTTTACACATAATAATTTTTATTTCCGTAACGGATGGTTGTATTCAGATTATATTTGGTATAAATCTTTATCATACCAATGTACATTTCCAAGAAAAAAAATTAATTTTTTCCATTGTATATTTTCAAAATGGCGGCCATTTTAAATTTTCAAACTCAAATATCTCAAAATCGGTAAATTTTATAAAAATTTTACAAGACACAAAAAAGTTGCCAAATTAAATTACCTAACCAATGGTGCCAAGTTTGTAAGGATCGGACAACAAATAGTGGAGTTATTGTGATTTTTCTTCATAAAAACATGGATTTTGCATTGAATTTAATGCAAATAAGGCCATTTTAACAGCAAAATTTAAATGTGCCGCCATTTTGAAAATATACAATGGAAAAAATTACTTTTTTTCTTGGAAATGTACATTGGTATGATAAAGATTAATACCAAATATGATCTGAATACAACCATCCGTTACGGAAATAAAAATTATTATATGTAAAAAACAAAATGGCGGCTGTGTGAGTAACTTAAGACTTCCGGACAATTTAAATATGATATTTAGATATGTTTGTAACCCAGGAACAATGCCCTAAGATACTGGTAGGGAGTTCTGAAACACCCTGTATAATTGGCAATAAAATTCTAAACTCAACTACAATAACAAGATTAAAATTATCGTAGAGCGACTAAAAAAAAATTAATATTCAATAAATAACTTACTGTATTAATACAAATGTTATAATGCATAACTAGAACGTAAGAAATTTTTTCAAGCTTTACAGAAAAAAGTATACATAGAAATTGAAATAATATTTTTTTTAAACTAGTGTACATAACTGGCTTACCTTAACATCAATGTTGTCTACCCCGCTTCCTATACGGACTATAATTCTGAGAGTCTTAAATTTTTCCAAGTCTTCTTTCGTTAAAATTATAGTATGCCACATTAAAGCTCCTACTGCTTCATTTAAAACCTGAAACATAACAAAATTGTTAAAACCATCAAATATAAAAGGAAAAATTGCTTAGTCTGAGAACAGAACAAAATCATCAGAATAGCTTTGTTTCCATTATTCATTTCACCTGGCTACGGTTAACAAATTTTTATTTTCATAAAACTGGCAGGAGTGGCTGGTGCTGCCCGCACGGCATAGTGTGTCGGGCAGAGCCTTGTATTGCAGCCCGTTGTATGTTCCTGTGTGAGTGAAATGCACGTCTCCATTCGACTTTACAAGAATGCAAGGACGCCGTGCTCGCTAGCAGCAATAGAGGCCGCATTTAGAGACACAATTAATTGTCAACAGTTTTGTATTTATTCTGGTACTATCTGTTACTATCTTTAACTTATGGCCTGTAAAATTGTCATTCTGTTAAATATGCATAGTATATAATAATTTTGTAAATATATTGATTTTAATTTTTCAACCGATTCATTTGGTTGGAGGGGGTCTGGGAGTACTTATAGGAGAGCCGCCACTGCAACTACTGTTCTAAATCAAGAACAGAATATTTTTTATTGAACTGTATAGTTGATTTACAAAATTCATCCGATATAGTTACACTGAAAACAGGTATTTATGTTATTCTTGATGTAGGCTTTGAAATGTAGACCTAATAATTTAAAACCTAAAGGTTTTTCCTTGTGGAACATAATCTTGCATTAGGTCATTATATAGAAATATGGAATGTGATAAACTTATAAATAAATTATAAGTTTCTCTGACAATTTTTTGTTGAAGAACCCTTCTAGCACTTCAATGAATTCCAAACCTTTTCCCTTTCAGGAATGGACATATTTCTCAACTCACTTTCAGCTCTTTTTTCCATTTTATTATTTATTATTTGTTAATTTATATTAAAGGTCAATTAACCCATCTTCACTCATGTTTTGGCAACATAGTTATTTATGTTTAATTGTAATTCTCTGTTTAATTTATTACTACAGATTTTTTTGTGGCATGTGCAACCAGCATGTAACATCAAGACCTTTCCCATGCATTGCAAAATGTCTTCTGGAATGAACACTAGGCCTATTGAATTGACTAGACAAAAATGATCAAAAACATAAGTCAAGTGACAAATGCAATAACTTTTTACAAGGTGAAGAAATAATGAATTTTGCTAGTGAGATAGCTTACATAACAATACTGATAATGAATGAAGTTGTAAAACCCTTGAATGATAAAAAAAGTTCATTATCTTTGCATAATAAATAAATCAGACACATTCAAGGTGCTATCAGCATTCATCTAATGAATGACTTTTTGAAGGTCTTCAAGAAACAAACCTATTATACAGTGTGTTCATTTTTTTATGCTCACCTTTGGAATCTCGCAAACTATAAAAGTTACAGCAAAGGTCAAATTAGCAAAGTAGTGCGGAATTATAAGCTGAACAAGATGATGTGTAAAAATCCCAGATATTTATACTGATTCGTTCGCTGTGCTCGAAAAAGTTTTTTGCTCAAAACTTCTTTTGCCTATAACTTCATTTGTTGTAGTACAAAAAAACTTTTTAAATAAAACTTTATTAAAATTTTACGTAGATTCTGAATATTGAAATTAAATTTTTTTACTTCAAACGGTTTTTGAGATATTTTAGACAAGTTGATTATTTTTAATGCAAGTAAGTATTTTTTTCATCATCATAAAAAAGAAATAATTTTTCTGATCACGAAAATACCAAATGAGTTATGAGTATAATTAAATAATTATTTATCATAATAATTATTTAATTATAAAAAATAATGTGATAAATAAGCAGCCTTGAAATGCTAATAATGAGGATGCTTCTAGCATGAGGTGCAACAATGGTGTAAATCAGCTGTTTTTATTTTTGTGTTTCATATTTTGTTGCTTACATTGTTGATCAGCTGTTTACCGGCATCCGCGGTTCCCATAAAACAATGGTGTAAATCAGCTGTTACATGGGAACAGCGGATGCCTTATTCCATGGGATTTAGTATTTAGGATTGGGTTTTTAACACAGATATGAGTTACGCCTCGCTTAGTGAAGGTACATTAAAATTTTTTGTCACGATATGTTGCTAAATAAGCAATTTATTGCGTTTTTAAAAATTTTCCCATATGAATAAGAAGGAAAACTTGTTTTGAATATCCTCCATAATAAGTAAAGCTAAATTAATGATTAATGAATGTAAATTAAATTAATGAATGTAAATTGTTTGTTTTTTAAAGTTCTTTTAAATGGTTAAAATTGTGAAACCGCTAGATCACTTTAAATTTGAATGTTCGGTTTATAATTTTTGATATAACACAAGTTGTTTAAGCATTCCCAGAAATCAAAACTCCTACAACCATATCCTTTATTGAAATCTCTTGATGTGAAAACTCTAGAAAAATTGAGGATAGATATCTATCCATCCTCCAAAATTTAAATAATTTAACGAACGTAATAGATTGAATTATAAAGACATAACAATTAAGTGGTTTAATTGCACTTCTATATCAAATTTTAAGAAATGGGGTCAATGATTTAGCCCCAGCCCTATATGTACAGTCCTATAGACAACATAAACAAAATTGTTTGAAGTCAGTTAAGCCTATATTTTTAATATAGACTTAATTTACAACTTCTTATAATATCCATTATTTCCATGCACCTTCTTATCTAGGCTACTTAGTACACAAGGGGGGGGGGGGGGGGGGAAAGAAATATACACAATATTAACAAACATTAAGGGGGTCTAAGAGTAGGAGCAGCAGAATAAATAATAGGAAAAACCATTGCCATCATACAGGATAAAATCAATTAATAAATACAACTTACAAATTTAAATTTAAATGTTTTATGTTAGATTGGACAGAAATTTAAAATCAAATAAAATCTGTTTTGAGACGATGGCAAGTTAGATAGTAAAAGATAAAGACATAAAGTCAACAAGTGAGATTTAAGATACAATGTGTTTAGCTGCTGATGTAGCTCAATGTGTACAATTTACGACTTTATCAACTCTATTAAAACTTTATTACAGTATCAAATTAAAAGTTTGCAGCGGCGGCAGCAGTGTAATTTGTGAGCTTTGTCGTCTAAGTTGGGCTTAATTGATGTCTGAGTTGTTGTCATGAATACGGCTCCACCCTTTCTTTCCCATTGTACCACTGAACACTCTACCTTAAGTGCTGTTTGTTTATTGTGTACCCTTTTTTAGTCATTATTTTAAACTTTTCAGTTCAGGCTTTCCCTACAAAATGTAAGTTTGGAGTGTTTAGGTTTTCATTAAAAAATCTAGTCTTTTTAAAAACATGAATAAATTAATGATGTTTATTCTTATAAGATAGGAAAATGACAATGATAAATAGATTGTGATGACACTTCTGATTGTATGAAACTGTTATGAATACAGTGTTTCTGTATCAGGATTCATCTACATTATATCTCTTGAAAAAATCAGTAGAGCATCAGGGTTATTCTGTAAATTACGTCTTGGTTATCAAACTGTCTAATCCTCAACCACCATCATTAGAAGCAAAATACAACAGGTAAACTGTCATTCAAAGGTAGTTTTCAGTCATGACCGAAGATACTTAGATTTATATGGAAAAAACAAATATTAATAAAAAAAATTCTTTAAAACAACTTTTAAAAATATTTTTTATTAATAATTAAATATCAAACTTTAAACTCCAGAATTCCGCGTCTCATTCAGTGACAACTAATATAAAGTTAAAAATTACAACGAATGACAATTAAGTATTAAAGCCAAACAGAACGCATTAAGAAAGCGACCACAACAAAGTTGACACTCATGGGCCTGGTGGGGCGACTGCTCTATTAATAGCAGTCAGATCAGTTACACTTTCATTCTTAACCATTTATGAAAGAAAATACAGAAATTGATGCTTCTTCTTTGCAAATAATAGTTAGAAAATTAATAGTTAAGAGTGAGTATCAAGTTACCATCACAGAAGATTAGGATAATTTGGCTCAAAAAACACCAGAATTTGTTTTTAAACAAACTCAGGTGCTCCGTGTATCCCTGTACAAGATTTTGAAAAATTATAATTCAGTTATTCATTTCAGTCCCCCGTCTCACCTTACTTAATGAGCACGTTTTACTTGATGTGGAGAATAAAATACGAAATCACATATTAAGATATAGTAAAAAGATATGCATAGAGTTCAATTCCTGGGCTTTCTTGGTGGGTTATATCCTAAATATATATTTCTCCCTAAGGATCGTTATGATAAGTTGACTTATCTTTGCTTCAACTTATACACCAAAGACAATGATTATGAATTTTTAATCGATCAGATATTAAAATTTGAATTTTTTAAATATAGGTCTTGGAAGCAAAGAAATATTTTAAACATTAATAAACTATGGAAACTAAAATATGGGATTTCAAGTCCTCTGCCAGACTTTATGTTACCTCACTACAATAAGTACAAGTAAAAAAATACCAAGATTCCCAAATGAGAAATAAATGAGAATTAAAATTTTAAATGATCACTTAGATTAAACTAATGTTAATTAGTTGCACTATTTTTGTGCAATCTATTATAGGAATATAGAGATTTAATATAGACATTTAAATTTTGACTCCTAAATGTGAAGTTGATGTAAGCAGCAAGTTTGATTGTGCTCAAGTTTGCTCATCTTGATGCTACAATACATTACAGTAATTAAGTTATAATAAGCAAAGTAAAAGAAAGGCCCGAATCCTCCGCAGGGACCGAGAGAACTGTTACGCTACAACCAAACTTTCTTGGCTAACTTTTATAAGATGCCATGTTCTTTCTTAGCAAAGTTCACTTTCTTTCCTAACTCCAAGTTTTCATTTACCACCAATTTCAAAAGTTACGACAGCAACAACAGAAGAAAAACTTGTCAAAATTTTCTTAATTACTAAAACTAAGCCAAATAAGATTTGTGGAAATCTCTCTTGAAACTGATTTAGAGACTTCAAAAGTTTTAATTAAAAAGAAAAAAACTGACTAAAACATAATTTTACCATCTTAAGTAGTGTTTAAACTATGATGGGAATATTTTTAATTAGGATGGTGAGATGTTTAGGTATCTAATTTTAATGTTAATCTAAATATAAACTATGTAAAACAAAATTTTAATAATTAACAGCGCAAATGATATCAAGCAATGTTGTTCATTACAGATTGTTATAATCCCTGATTATTGAAAATTGTAGAAAAGTGTAAAAAAGGTTTAGAATGTAAAATAAGTTATAACTGTGTTATAGTCATGACTTAAATCAAAACTTAATTTTGTCTATGGTTAGGGATTCAGAATTTACATGATTAATGTAACTGGATCCTCAAAATTAGCTGATTTATAAGCATATTTTTGATGCTCAGAATTCAGTTTTTAATGACCAAACCCCAAAAGGAAAATAAATATTAAAAATCAGTGTTAAATTCAGATTAAACTTTTATGAAAAAGGAATATTGTTGATTAAATACTTAAAGAAAAACTTATATATAAACTTAAATATATAAACCGATTAAAAAAGCACAATTTTGTTAAGAAAATAAATCAAAATAAATACATAGGCTTACACGATAATAATTAAAATATTCAGAAAAAATAATTAGCTTAGTGAGTAATAAGAGGTAATAATTTACAAGCATTAGACAAAATGACTTAAATTTAAAAGAAAAGCTTTAAAAGGGAAAAGTGAAGTGAAAAATTGAAAGTGAACTGTTAAAAGCTTTGATAATGAGAAACATTACCCTTGGTTACCCGACATTAACTGATATTAAAAGAAAGAACTGAATTAAAATACTGAAAATCCTGCACATTTATTCAATAGGACTCAATTTTCCATTTTAGAACATTAGTTCTCCTCTGATATAAAATTATTAACACACAATAAACCCTTTTAGTTTATGATTCGATTTATGCATTTCATGAATTCAATACGCTGATGCAGCAATTCTGGCAACACTAATTATAGAACGTGAGAACGGTACGTGTAATTTCACTCAGAAGTGAATGAAGTTGGAAGCCTGGAGGCAAACACAGTTGATAGCAAAGTTTGATTAGTTCTAACTGGAGATCATTACAATAAGGGTTATCCACTTGATGTTGGGGAGCACTGGAACACTGCCGGTCCCTAGCCATTGCAACTTGCTCCTCCGCCAACTACTTTCCACTGAGCTTTATGTCTATTAATGGAGTGATTATACTGTAATGTATATAAATAATTTGGCTAATTAATTTTAAAACAATCAATTGTTTGTCTATATTATTAAATAATCAGTAGTGACCTTCGTGGATTTGAAAAAGTCAAGTAATCAAAATTTTTAGGTATAATAATAACAAACTATAGATCGCCTCCTGATCGAAATTCGATCAAATTTTCAGTTGATCTGGACCCATGAAGTTTAAAAACATTTTATAACACAAACATCTGTTCTTCCTGCTTTTCTAGTAGTTGTTTTTCAACAGCTGTCTAACGATTCAATTAATTCTCCTTCCCCCATAAGATTAACATTGGAACTTTGAAAGCCTGTGGGGCGTAGCCCTTGGCTGTAGGAGTGTGTGCCAGCTTTTATAAAAACTTTGATGAGGGCAAGTTTATGGACCCTAGTGGAGGGCTACCGTGCCAGCTTTCGAGAGAGGTCGTAGAGTCGAAGGGGAAGGAGGGGCGGGAGAAAGCTACCCCTCAGCCAAGATCTGGTTCTAAGAATTGTCGACGCCGCGTCGCTCAGTTGAGCTTGGTGCTCGAATTTCAATTACTAGGCCTATTAAAAGTTCAATGGTGGATTTAAAAAACTTTGAAATGAAAATAAAACAACACATAACCAACCTTTTGTATATGAAATGTTTAATGTTCAAAATTTTCATTGTGTTTTTGGCAACACACTAAATCACCCACCATACCATAAAATATGCAACTAGATTGGGTCGTGGCCTCTCTGTGAAATTTATATATTAATAGGCAAGCACGTTTCTTTTCCTCATTTTTTCTCAGCTTGTGAGCATCGAAGGAGGAAACCGAGCATACGATTATTTAGAAAGGTTGTCCTGTAGATGAGCAGAATCTCATTATAATTAACATCGGCCCCCAGGGCTCCGCCCTACAGGCTTTCATAGTTTCAATGTTAATCTTATAGGAGGAGGATAACTGTTTAAATCATTACACAGCTGTTGTGATGACTAGAAATGTTAACAAATCAGCAAGAACAGATGTTTGTTACAAAAGGATGAACTAATTTTTTTGTCGTACGTGATGCATATCCTTGCAAATCTCTAATATTCACAAAACCTCAGTCCCGGGTTCCGTGATTCATATCCGTCATATCAACTTCCCTTATATCGTTTAGTGATGGGCACGGGGTACTTCTAAGAAACGCATTACACTGGGCCATCCGGCCCCTCTCCCAGCGTCGCCCTCTGTCTTCCCCCAACCACAACGCGGGTCTACCTTGCAACTGGCTCCCAGTTGCGGGGATGGATTTTGACATTTTTATGACCCCAACCGATAACGATGAGCTGGCACAGTGTCTGTTTCCCGTAGCCCTGGGGGCAGATGTAAATTAGAATGTGATTCTGCTCATCTACAGGACTATAACTTTCTAACGGTATGCGCGGATTTCTCCTACGATGCACACAAGCTGAGAAAAAAGGAGGAAACGAAACATGCTTGCCTATTAATAATAACAAATAATTACATAGCCGATTTTAGGTAGTTTCAAAACCTTACATTAGGTTGTATTGGCATGCTAACACAAAAAATTATGAATTTAAATATTTTGTATATATTTAAATAAACATATAGTCTAACATAATAATTTGTTTCTATGAATAAAGTCTGGTATGTTGTTTTAAAAATTATTTAAATGTTGCCTTTTTTCATAAATGATAACCATAATTCACACTAAACTTCAATTTCAATGTTAGCAAATAGAGTATAAAAATATTTTGTTCAACAACTACAGACGCTTTGATTGATATCTTCTTCACTTTTAGGCTAATGTGGAAAATTTTCAGTGCTGCGGAAAAAACTAAATTTTTCTTGATTTAATATTTATTTTACAGATACTAGGCTACTTATTTTCATTGATATATCCAATGTGAGGGCACCAACTCCAACATTTATCTATAAGAAAAAAAATTCATTTAATTGAAACTAAATTGATTTTTAGGGCATGTATTGGTGTTTGTAACAGGATGAAGAAGACTGTAAGTATTAATTACATTTAAATTTTTTAAGTACACAAAACAACTGCATCAATAAATATAAGTTAAATTTTATATTCCATCTACATGTGTAATATCCATTATTTAAAATACGATACTTCACTTAGACATAAAAAATTAACTATTTAAATAGTAGACTAAGAATAGATGTAAGCCAATGTTCAGATTGAACGTGAACGTTTAGTAGGGCTACAACTTTTAGTTTCCGACCAGAATAACACAATAACCCTTGGGGCTGGCATACCAAGGTAACTTTTAATGTGCCTCCCAACTTGCAGAAGCCAAGTTTACTTTTTGTATGATTTACCACTAGCTGATTCGACAAGTTAGCTCCAAACTCAAACTGTAATTACACGAGAGAAGTTAATAAGTTTAGTTCTGATGGGAATCACAGTTTGAGAATAACTTGTTCATTGCTTCTGCCTGCTATTCAGTTGCTTTACCAACGGCTCCTTATACATAATTAACTTTGTAAATTTTTATTAAGTTTTAAATAGCTCACTTTTGAGTTTATTCAACTTAAAACTATACATGAAAATTACTTTAAGCCCTTTACATTTTAATGGAGAGAACTATATTATACAAGGTGATAAATTGTTTGCATTGTTCCAAGTACCGGGTTGTTGGTTTTATCTAACTTTTTTTATCGTATCATGTTAATCAGGCTTTGAAGTTTACACCAACAACTATACCTTTTAACAGGGGACAGCGGATTCAAACCAATGCTTAAAAGAAGCAATCTTTTATTTTTGTTTACCTTTCATTGTAGTTTTGTTGCATTAATGATAACCCATAGGACCAACATTAAAAAATTACATTTTTCAAACTTAGTTTTGGAAAAAAAAATCCTGAGGTTAAGGCTGTTTTTAAACTTATAATTGTACCAAAACACTCAAATGCAGCAAAATCTACCAGCTAGATTTCGAGATTGTGGGAAATATATCGCCACTGATACTGCTCATATTAAATATAGGATAGGATAAAGTACTCCAAACAGATTATATTTTTTTTTTATATTCAACAATAGAAAAAAATTGGAACAGTTCAAAAGTTGATGGGGTTAAAAATTCTAAACCAAAATCATTTACCCTATGTTCTTTCATTAATTTCCCTTTCAATTGAATTGTCTAGATACTGTACTCTTATAGGCTAAGGTGATAAACTTCGGAACAATAAAAGTAACAAACCTAAAAAGTAATCAAAGCAACGGTTTTATCATTTAATTGAAACAAATTTATGCATTAAATACTTACCAACTGATTTGGATTTCAAGAGCGATACCAATCAAAAGAAAGAGAATATCCTCATGAATTCTAAGAATAATTCTAGCCAAGTTTTAGCTCATAACTTTTATTAATCTTGAGTTTGAGAAGGCAAGTTAGCGCTAAGTCTGGATAAAATAATTCAATTTATAACTTAGAGTGAAATTCTTTTACAAAGTTTAAAATTCATTATTCTTGGTTCAGCTGAACAATTTTAATTTAATTAAAAAGATTCTTAAATAAATAAATAATTATATATGGCTACTTTTCAAGATGCTAACTTTTGAACAATAAAATGTAGAGAGGCCTTAATTCAAAGAATTTCTTGTAATTTATTAAAAAGTTACTTTTCACACAACTTGGATTTAAAGAAGGCTACATTTAGGTTTAATACCATTTCAAACATTAACAAAACAACAATTCAATTTACGGAACCAACAACAGACTTATCCTCATTACTCATTATATCAAAATAAGAAATTAAAAATTGTAATAGGCGAGCACAAAACTTGCCTTCCTTTTTACTTTCTCCCCCTATACCATAGTATATGGAGAAAGTATTGTTTTCGTAAAACACTTCGCATTAGTTTGATGATGTATATATCCATTTTGGAGCCCCCTTTCCCCCTATAAATGTATATATTGAGAAAGTATTGGTTTCGTCAAAATTTTAAAATTTGAGTTGTTGGTAAATTTATCCGTTTTGGTGCCCTCTGAGTCCAAAAAAGTGGTTTTCGCGTGATGTCTGTGTGTGTGTGTGTCAGGATGTAAACAGAGCTAGAGGATGCCCTAATGGTCCGATTTCGGTGAAATTTGGTATGTAGGTCCAAACGCACGATAATTCCAGGCGTTTTTTTCATTTTTTAGAATTTTTGATTTTTAAGGGTATTTTACCCCCAAAAACCCTCAAAAATCGTGAAAAATCCAAATTTCTCAAAAACGGCTCTAACGATTTTGATTAAAATTTTGTGGTTTATTAAGCTTAAAATGGTGAATAAAATGTCACCACCCGCATCTCCGAGAAAATGCTCGTTCAAAAGTTATGGCGTAATAAGTGTTTCAAAAATCAATTTTTTGGGATTTTCAAAATAGTTGTTATTTTTAAATAAATTTTACTTATCACCATTAAATCAAGCTCAAAAAACTAAATAATCCAGTATTTAAAATTATTGCTCTATGTCAAGTGGTTGCGGAGAAACTTCAATTTTTCGTTTACCGGTAAACGCAGTACGTTGTTAAAAGTCACAGACGCGCGTAGGGTCAAACTCGCGCTGCTCAGCTGGTAGCTATCCGACTGAGTCATCAAGACATTTATGTTTGAAGCTTTTAACAGCTTTTTTATATTGTTGGGAGAAAGTATGTGTCAGTTAACTGATACCGTTTATTTTCTCAGCGTGTGTCCAACATTTAGCCTGAGGAGAACCGTAGAAAAAATTCCCTATTTTTATAAGTTTTTAAAATTCATCTATTTTAAAGAAGCTATTTCAAATATCTTGAAAAAAACAAAGAAATTAGTATTTTAATTTTTATCTTAGCGTAACAATCCTTTTTGGTTAAGCGAAAATCCAAAAATCAATACCGGTACTCTAATACAAGCGAGGTATATTTGTATGAATGTATGTTTGCACACGGATCTCAAAAGGCTCAAACGATATTCTTCAAACTTTGTAAATAACTTAGTTTGGTATAAAAATAATATAAATACAGGTCTCTATGCCAGGAGAACTTTTATTTCTTTAAAATCTTTAATTGAAATTTAAAATAAACGGTATCAGTTAACTGACACATACTTTCTCCCAACAATATAAAAAAGATTTAAAAGATTCAAACATTAATGTCTTCATGACTCAGTCTGATAGCTACCAGCTGAGCAGCGCTCATTCAACCCTACGCGCGTCTATGACTTTTAACAACGTACTGCGTTTACCGCTAAACGAAAAATTGAATTTTCTCTGCAACCACTTGACATAGAGCAAAAATTTAAAATACTGGATTACTGTATTTAGTTTTTTGAGCTTGATTTAATGGTGATAAGTAAAATTTATTTCAAAATAGCAGCTATTTTGAAAATCCAAAAAATTGATTTTTGAAACACTTATTATGCCATAACTTTTGAAGGCGCATTTTCTCGGAGATGCGGGTGGTGTCATTTTATTCACCATTTTAAGCTTAATAAACCACAAAATTTTAATCAAAATCGTTAGAGCCGTTTTTGAGAAATTTGGATTTTTTACGATTTTTGAGGGTTTTTGGGGGTAAAATACCCTTAAAAATAAAAAATTCAAAAAATGGAAAAAACGCCTGGAATTATCGTGAGTTTGGACCTACATACCAAATTTCACCAAAATCGGACAATTGGGGCATTCTCTAGCTCTGTTTACATCCAGACACACACACGGACACACACACACAGACATCACTCTGAAAACCACTTTTTTGGACTCGGGGGGCACCAAAATGGATAAATCCACAAACAATTCAAATTCAAAAATTTTGACGAAAACAATACTTTCTCCATATACTATGGTATAGAGGGAAAAAGTAAAAATTTAACATTGGTCTTATAAGTGTTAAAAATTACAAAGCAAAGAAATAATGAAAACAGCTGATTTAACTGTCAAAGTGCATACCACGTATTCCAGTATAAACATGTGGTTTTGCATGGTAGCCAGTTAATAAATTATAAATGGTACTACTGTATGATATAAATAATTTTTTAAATCGTATTCCATTCTGCTAATTATGAATGTTTAGATAAATAAAAGTCACGTAAAAGTATTAAACAACTATTTGTAGAATTGCATTTGAATAATTTAAAATCAAAAGCATTAGTAAGAATTGTGAAAGTAGCTGTTAACCAAATAATTAGAATCCACGTGTTACAGATTTAACCTGTGTTTTAACATATACACCAGAGTGCAGCAACCGTAGGCCTAAATTTAAAAAGTCTGAAAGGCGAGTAAGCGAATCAAACGAGCTTGTCTTGGACAAGAAAAATAAGCCTTTTTGCACTGGCATTTTTACCGCACTGTCTGTAACTGATATTTCTATACTGTTTGAGATTACTGAGCAAATGCTCGGCCCCAAGTACTGTTATTCTTATGGAAAATCAACAAAACCCTGTATCTTAATTATTTATTGATATAACTTAATCAAATTTCGTACAGGATGTACATTATCTAGGTAGGGTTTAACTTATACTTGCTTACAAAACCCATATGGCGGCAAACCTATATCCCTATGGGGTTTATGGGAAAAATAAAAGTGAGAGATCTTGATACAAATTTGTGTTTACCTGCACCAATTATTGATTTGGCCTAACCTAAATGTTCTAAAAATACCCCTTGGCTGTACACTACATACTCGAATCCATGGTCTTTTAATGCGGAAAGTACAAAATCTGAAATTCTATTGGAAATTCGCTAAGTACGCAGGTCTGCTGTGACAGGGGTATTTACTTCTTGTTGGGTTGTATATTAGGATCAAATTAGATTTCGGAGTCAGTTAAAAGTAATGTGCCACTGGTTTTTTTTTAGTCACCAGCTAAAAGAATTTATTTATGACTGAAGCACCCTTAATGTTCTTTTCAATTATTTGACAGTATGTATTTGCACTCACACCTCCTTAGAATAGGATTAACATCTCTTTTTGATGTGTCCTTTTTACGTAAAGGAACCTTTATAGCTTTGAGTTCACCCTCAGTAGCTATTGAAGTTCTTTCAGGTAAAGGAACCTTTATAGAACAAACCCAAACTTCCCGCTCCTTTGTTCTGACTTTCCACAGTTGCAAACTGAGCATTAAAGAGGTTTTGAAATAAATTATGTATTGCTTTGAATTAATCAAATAAACTATAATTGATTTAAAATTAAAAATAATGTACATTTAATTACATTTTTTGTGACATGATTTTGCGAAAGTCAGAGATGAAGCCCTTCTAAATAGGTACATCATCAGCAGATTGTGCTTGAGGATTCAATCCCGGGCCAAAATTACGATTCCGGAGGACTATACCGGGATTTGTATATCATATAAAACTCTAGTCATAATTTATATAATTATTTGCATAATTGTGACATCTTATCATAAAATTGGACATTTCTTCACAGGAGCCTGATAGCAATGGAAAATATTGAGAATTGTACTAAAATAAATCCATAAAAATATAGTCAGGAAGTGAAAACAAATTACTTGTGGCTTTAGCGGCCGATGCGAGCATTTCAAAATTTAGGAATACATTGGAATGTTGAGTTGAGTACAGTTAGCTGGTAAAATAATTATTTAAAATGTTAAGTAGTTAAACAGCATAAAACTTCAAAACCCATACAAAAATATATTTTTCAATCGCTCGATCCCGGGATTGAAGGTAAAGAATATCAAGATCCCAAATCTCTCACATGACACCTCTAATTGTGCTCAAGTCATTAGACTGAAAACTTTAACAGTAACAGATTTAATTTTTTTTTTATTATTATTATTATTGGAATAACCCTTGAAAATGCATTTGGTAGATATTGCAGACATTGATAGGTATTCTGTGTCACCCAGACCAAGCAAGACAGTTAATTATCGGGGGAGCCAATAGACTTACTACACCTAGTATATTAATTCATTCTACTTCAGAAATGGTGTGGTAAGCCTTAAAAAAAAAAATTAATCTCATCTTAACGAGATCAGACTCGGAGACTGACCCATTCCCACTGTGTTAAGAAATTTACGTTTTCTAGTTAACTGACTTCATTGACTGTAAAAAAAGATTTCAGAATCAGTTGTCTAGAACTCGTTCTTCAGTCAGGGGAACGTATAAACTGGAGGGGGCAAGAGGAATGAATTGTAAAAAAAATACAGATTATTGATTCAGATGTGCATTGTATTTTGTTTAACTGAATAATTATTTGTACTCCCCTAAATGTTAATTAACAAAATTATAACCTATTAGGGTGGGCCAGTGCGCAAATTGCGCATTTTGTAGTATATTTCTATCTGTTTGGGAGAAACTTATTTAAACAGGTATTAAACATTACAATTCGTATGAGGTACATGACTTTTCAAACAATATTTTTGTTGATTTTGCAGTGAGGCGATCTATTATTGTTTACAATCTGACTTAAAAATTCATCTGAAGGTAATCAGCTGTTAAGTTACAATTCACATTTTAAAAATCTTGGAGGTCGGTTAACGTTTTAAAGCACAATCTATATATAAATCAAAGGCTAGAGGGGAAAAGCCTTAAACGAAATTACCTAATCACCATTCGCACACGTGCTAGCTAGATCATGAGCTTTAAATGACACCTCAATCTAAAACGGATAAGTATGTAGAGAGATCAAGGGGTGTAACAGACGAAACCCTATTGAACTAAGAATAGAGATAGCACTTCTCATAAGCTTGACATGTGCATGTGTACTCACTTTTTCGTGTATCTCAGAGGTGGACTGGGCGTCGCAGAAGGCGACGGTGGCCACGTCCTTGAGTATCGGCATCTCTATGCTGCAGTCGCGGCCGTCCAGCAGCGCTACCAGCGGCCTCGTCTGCATCGGACCGTTGGCGATCGGTCCCCTCAGGTTGTCCATACGCGGCCGTTTAGGCATCATCTTGCGCTTGTCCATGGTACACACTCACGCACGCACCACACTAGTCACTCGCGGGCACCACCATCCCGCACTGTGTGCTTGGCGACACCCTGCAACAGACAACCAACACATCAGTGATCCCACTCAGCCACATTAAATGTTGTAACATGATACGATAAACATGACAATTTGGTTAATGGTGCTATCTAACGGCAATGTAGTAGATTGAGTAAATGAATGAAGTAACGGCAATGAAAAACGAAAAACAATTGCCAGCCATAAGTAGTTTTGTGTTTTATTTCGTTTCACCTTTACCACTTTAAATTTATACAATTTGTTCTATATACTATTTTTATTTTGGTCGCTGCTGAGGATTGATGGTTGGCATTAGAAACTATAAAAAATACAGAACCTCTGTTCCATCAATTTGATCCTAAGGGATAGGAAATTCCAATCAAATTGAAAAAAACAGAAATGATGGAATTTTTTATGTGTGTGTATATCATATCTCGAAGAAACCTCGTAGGACACAGGCATAAAACTATACAAAAGTACCTCATATGAGGCCTAATATATAGTCCTCGTTTGTATATTTTGTAGAAAAACAGTGTTTCTTATAATCTATTTCGTGATATTTTTGATTCAAAATATAAAAAAAAAATTAAACACATTCGTCAGGGTAAAGCTAATTTGTACCATTAAAATTAATTTTAAAGTCTGAAAAGTAAAAACATAAATTATCGACCAAAAGTAAAATTAAAAAATGTATGGGTTGCAAAAAATTCAAACGAACGAATAAAAAAGGAAAAGATCGCGGGGGTGTATGAATCAGAAACAGTAAACAGACAAACAACTCATGATGGGTTAGCGAGTTTACAAGTTGTGCTGTTGGTGTGGGCGGGGGAGGGGGGGGGGGGGGCAATAATAGCTCCGAGTGAAGTGTGTCCCAGGATCAATAAGAGCCGGAGGGGGCGGGGGCTGCAGTTTGAGTTTTGGCACTGGGTTACGGGGCGGGACAGGCCGTTACCAAGGCAACTACAGACAGACAGACGGCCGGACATGGACTAATTACACAACGTTTCACTGTACCTTCCCTCCACCCCCGCCACGGCCACCGGCGAGGCTTGCTCTCTTAGTTAACGCCGGATTGGATTTTTAAAATCCTCTCTCAAGATTCTCCTTCGAGAATCCTATAAAAGCTGTTCTTTCTCGTCTCAAAACTTGCTACCGTAAGCAGCAAACTCGACGTTAAAAGTTTGCGCCGCAGTGTTCGGCCTGTTTTATTATTTTATTTGCTGTTTACATAACCGCTTTATCGTTTAATATTTTTTAGTTGTAGATCATCAATTTTAATTTTGTTTCAGTCGATTGATTTATGACGAATGTGGTTACATTAAGCAACGTGCTGTCTTAAACACAAAGCAATAGCGTCCAAATACAAACACTATTAATATATTTAATCTTACTAGAGATCGCCCACTGGTAGAAATTCGACCAATCTTTCGCTTGCTATGGACCCAATATCGAAAAAAATATTTCATAACTGAAACTTACAATGCTCTTCCTGATTTGCTAGCATTTAAAGCTGTCTACAATCAGTACCCTTCTTCCATAAGATTAACATTGGAACTTTAAAAGCCTGTAGGGCGTAGCCCTGAGGACTGATGTGAATTAAAGTGCGATTCTGCTCATCTACAGAAGCATGGACCTTACTAACGGTATTCGATAATTTCTCCTACGATGCGCACTAGCTGAGAAAAAAGGAGGAAAAGAAACATGCTGGCCTATTAATTAATACTAGAGATCGCTTCCTGATCGAAATTCGATCAAAACTTTTGTTGATCTGGACCCAAGAAGTTAAAAACATTTTATAACTCAAACATCTGTTCTTCCTGTTTTTCTAGCAGTTGTTTTTACAACAGCTGTCTAATGATTCATTCAATTCTCCTTCCTCCATAAGATTAACATTGGAACTTTGAAAGCCTGTGGGGCGTTGCCCTCTAGTCCGATGTGAATTAGAATGTGATTCTGCTCATCTACAGGACTATACCTTTCTAACGGTATGCGCAGATTTCTCCTACGATGCTCACGAGCTGAGAAAAATGGAGGAAATGAAACATGCTTGCGTATTAATATATAGATATAAATTTTATATTATTGCACACTGCCCAAAGACAGTCAGTATCAAATTGGCAACCATTAAACATTATTAAAGCATTTCAATTCCAAATGTGGTGATGGTTTTTATTGTTACCTTTCACTTCTATGAGACACATAGCAGCAACGACACAAAACAATGCGAAACACATAAAGGGAAAGGAGTAACTTATTAGTTCTAGATTTTAACGTGATTAAAGCAAAACAAAATTATATTAATCCAACGTACGATTTAACAGCTGATATTTTCTCCAAACGTTACAAAAGCCAAGTTTAAGGTTAAAGGTCATAAAAAAATAACTGGATTGTTGATTTTGAAAATCATTACAGATACTTGTAAATTTTGCCAACTTAATAAGCTAGATTAAAGTAATCCTAATATCTATGATTAATTTGTCCTTTAGCCTATAGTGCAGTGGGTGGATGCGGGGTGAGGCGGCGTGGCCGGATGGTGGATGATTTATTATAGAGCAACACGATACACATAATGTAAGTTTACCAGTGTGTGAGTGGGAGGTGCACTAGTGTGTGTGAGCTCGGTCGAGGCTGTGTCGTTTAGTTAAGCACCCCACCCAGTTTACAGATGACCTGTCTCTGTCTCTAGCGGGGGCGAGCCATGCTGTGCGTGAAAGTGGCAACGGTCACTGCAGAAATGGGGGCACTGGACAGACATTGTTCTCCACAACGATACATCTTATCCATTAAGGTCGCGTTAACAAAAAAAGCTAACGTTAAAAGACAGTAAAGTAGTTGAATTTGGGCTTGCAGTATTATTTATTGTTCTATGCACTAAAATGATAATTTCTCTTGTAAACTGATTAAAACATGGGTTTTGAAGATTTTGTTACCCTCCGCCCTGTGTCGTGTACGAGAATCGTCAACAAACAATTTATTGATTTTTGTATCTTTAAATTGCAATAAAATAAGATTACTAACCTTACTATTCAATAAGTAAATAGTAGACCTACAGAGAGATTTATTACTTAAATACCCGACTGATGAAATGTTAACAAAGTGTTAACCCTCAAAATCCGCTATAGAGATTTGTATCCAGTGTGTATAACAAATTAGAATGATAGTTATGCAGTGATGAGGTCCACTGGGCAACAGAGGTGGGCGCCATTACGTCATTACGTGGATGGACGGACCCGCCAGCAGACACGCACGTGATATGCCAGACCTTGGGCGGGGACTGGGGAACTCTCAGGACCGGTGGACGGTGGACGACCTTCGCCGGCTCAACAATTGACTGCTACCGACAGCCGTTTGCGCACCACACATCGCACAACTCATCAAGTATATAAAAATGCGTCACAAGACTCTAACGTCTCGAAGGTAATGATAACATTCAATAGAGACGCGTTTCAATGTAAATCAAGTGTAACAAATACAAATTTAAATAAAGCAGTTCCTTCCAGAAAAGCAACGAAACTCGACAATCTTAATTAAAACCTTTTATTTGACATCGTTAATATAAATAAGATTGTAAAAATGCTAATCCCCAAATAACAAAATTCTTCATCTGGAGGGCTCGAAATAATTTACATAAACCAAATTTGTAAATAAACCCCTGCAGCTACCAAAATAGACGTAAGTAGTTTGATATTGCACATAAAATAGTAAAAAAAGGATTAGGCTCTACGCACAACATTGTTAAGAACGTAAGTGGACAGTAAAGTAAGGGGGTACAAACTGGTAAACAGAGCGTGTTTTAAAACAATAAAGGCTGTCAGTAGTATTTGAGGAGTCGTCAGGTGAGGGATTGGGAGGGGGAAGGGGGAGGCTGTAAAGCGTGTAGGGGGGGGGGGTTAGGAACAAATTAGGCAGCGCCGCGGCGCCCGGGGTCCCCAATTAATGAACTAACCGCATGCCGTTCTGCCCCACAACGTTATTTGCATACTTGTCATTTGCCTTAAATGGGAGCCGGCAGCCGCGCTACCGGTGCCGACTTGGGATTTTAATCCGCCCGAGTTTGTACAGATCGCACCTTAATTGCCGACAGTTTGTGTTAACTACGTTTTTAAACAAACAAGCTTTAAACATTGCTTTTCCCATGTGGAGAACTTAGGACGTGTAGTAAATTTTAGTATCAATAGATTTTCTCTAAGTAAATAGTATTATAAATAAATCGTCAGCAAATAAATGAGACGGATAATGTGATTTAGAATAAAAAAAAGTGGTGTTTCTTCTCAAGTCATGTTCAACGCTTTTCACGACCGATTTGTTTCAGCGCAGTAGGTTTATTTATCTCATACTATTTTACCAAGGTTCAATGTTCCTTATGTGAACTAAGCAGAACTCGTGTTACTATTTGTGGTACAAAATAATGAAAAAACAACATGACTCATATTTCACAAACCAGTGGAAATAAAAAATTGTCGACTGTGAAGAATAAATCCCAGTGGTTGTTGTTAACCCGGGACAACTCGCGCTATCGAAAGTCCCGCGGTCACTCGCGCCGTTAGAGCGCTCCTAACATTTAACAGCATCTTACACTTCAAAGTAATTATCATAATATTTGTTTGGTAGATGAAATAAATAAATCGCTACACATTTAAAATAAAATAATAACATATTTATTGTAATTTACAACTTTTTTTACTCAAAAAGTAGGACTCCGGCAGTTCCGCGATCACTCGCGCCGTTAGAACTATACTAACATGGAGAGTCACGCGAACGCTCGCGCAGTTAGGCGGGCGCTAACAAGGGTGGAGGTGCGAGCCTTTTCCCCCCTAAAACTACCCTCCCCACCACACTACCCACCCCAAACTGCTGTAGCGGGTGCATGGAATACTGAGGAAAGCATTCTTAAAAGCTCAGTCGCAAGAAATCATTATTAAAAAAATTTTCTTAAGAGCAACTAAAAATGTTAGAATCAATCTAATAGCGCGAGTGATCACGGGTTTAATACTGTCTACAATTTATCATATTGTCGTTGTGAAAAACCGAATACTCAGGTATATTCTAAATTAGCATATTGACAATTAAATGTCACCAATGAAACTGGTGTATAACATAATCACTACTGCGTAAACCGTATTGAGTGGAATATAGCAAGTTGTTGTAGAGTACTGCATTACTGTAGAATGTTATGTTTCAACAATGGATTAAAAAATACGACGAAGCTTTTTTTTGAGGTGGCATTAGATTTTAAATTTGGAGAGTAGATCTTCATTTGATTTTTAATCTCTTAATAGCTGAATAAATCAAAATCTGTTTAGTTTTAAATGAAAATAAATTGGAAGTGTCATTTCAATAACCTAACTTCTCTCAAGAGATGATGCATTTATTCCTTCACAAAGCACAATGCATTTCACGTTTCAACAGGCGTCAACAAGGCGTGAAAGGTGTGCAGTGTGGGTGTGACGACGTGAGGTACAGTTTCGTTACAGCAGTACAATTTAGCGCGTTTCGTCAACGACGGATGCCGCTGCCGCTGCCGCTCCAAGTTGAAAGCGCAAGTAACGCTCTGATATATCAGGCTGTTTGTGAGCACATAACCCGTTGACGTCAGGTCGCTGACGGTGCGTTTCCAACTTAATTCCCTCTGAGGCGATGCCGCCGCCGGCGGCTCAGTTATTTTTGCCCACCGTAGTAATTGTTGTAGTCGTCTCCGCAACGGCGTTCGGTTTTCTCAGACTAACCGTTACAATTTACCGCTCGATTACTCTTGGAATCTTATTTGTTTTATAACCCATGAATATTATACCGATAATAACGCCGTGGTTTGTTGCCCTCAGGATGTGATTTTAACGAAGCCTGAACGATTAAACTTCCTGAAGAAATAGTGATGTACGATTTCTTGTTTCTTTCTAATAAAGCCGAATTTGCATGTTCCTTTTTAACATATGAACACTAAAGATTTATCGATAAAATGGCTTAGGGGTTGATAGGCTACGTTTTAATATCAACCTGCAAATTTTAAGTTTAAATCCGGGATATAACTATCAACAAGTCGGAGAAGTGCACAAGTGTGGGAGACAATAACCTGAGTTAGTGTTGATAATCCCGCAACTTGTAGCAACTTGTGCATCAGTCGGCGAGTCAGCGGCAAAGCACGTAATGCTAACACTGTCGCAACACGGGGGTTTACGTCTTCGTTATGACGCTGCTACACCAAGCACAACCCTACACACACCTTGCCTACCCAGCATTCACCTCGGGAAAGGTTAATAAAGGTCGAATATATTATAAAGGTAATTTTTAGATTTGTTTAAAGTAGCAAAAAAAAAAAAAAAAAAAAAAAATGGAATCGTTAAATGTTATATTAAGCATAGCTAATATTACATTGTTAATTTAACTTTCAATACATTACAATTATATTCCAAATACAATGATAAAAATTATTTACGGATTTAGCCTGCAGTAAGCCTAGGTGGATAAGTTTTCGTCAAAGTTGCATCACACTTGTTTATACCCCCGCATGGCGGATGGTCGGACGCGCATTCCTCAGCACGAGTAGTGTCGGTGTCGTTATCGATATAACACGTATCGATTGCTATCGTCGACCCCCAGCACTCGAGTGAGTGTTCGAGTCTCTACTGGTGGTAGCTGTAGCCAGTCAAGGCCTGAGCCGCACATGTGTGTAGACATATAGCCACCTACTTGACTCATGTAACAAAATAGCACGACGTGTTGAACCTGCGGACAACGGTATGAACACACGGAACGCGGCGTATGGACGCCATGACGCTTCAAATACAAATTAACTTACGTAGTTTGTTATGAAATGGAATGGAATACACAGAGAGCGGTGCGGCGTGTTCAATACCCTAGGGACAGGTAGTGTAATGAACAGAGAGAGTGTATTTCTTCAGTCCTACCTATTTTGAGCATTTGTCACGTAACCAAAATGTAGCAACAAAATTAGTTTTTAATTCTTTCTTATAGGCCCACCTACTAAGAAGTGAGCTATGCAGTTTTTAAGGTTAATAGTGTTAATGCTGTACGGTACTTTAATTTACAGACTAGTAAACGTGAATTATAGGGTAATTGCATTTTTCATTTAATTCTCACCATCATCACCACAAAAGAGTCGCTGCGTGTCGTCTTTAGAACAAATTTTGGATATCAAATTTTCCCCCTGAGTTTGTCTGCCTAGAGCGAGTGTAAAGTAAATTGCAGTAGTCTTCGTCGATTATTGAATCTAGTGATGTGACACTTCTCGGTACGGGCTGAGGGCCCGGGGCGAGACGTGAGATCAGCGGAGAGTAGCCAACGGCGCGGCGCGGCGGCGGCGGCGGAGGAGACAAAGCCAGCGGCGGGATCGATACCCTATTTGACACACGCACCGGGCCCACATTAATTACAGTGGGCCGTGTGTCGTGGAACCGGCCGATACAACACAGGCGGTTAATATAAGACTTAGCTATCAGGTTTGTGAATCCAAAATTGCTGTCTTTATTTGTAGAAAAATATATATTTTTATCAATGAGTGATTTTAAATTAAAATTGTCTATATTCTGTTCCCTGTATATAAGTATTTGAGGTAATAAAGTACCGTAATAGCACACCCAAAAGTGTCAAATGTTCCACTCTAAACTAATATTTAAAACGAAATTTTGGACCAATTGTATTCAATACCAAAAGTGTTTATGCAAGAGTATAAACTTTAAATGACCGGATTCTTACTTTTTGACCATACAAAGATAGCCTAATATTTGGAAAGTGGAAATTGTTTGTAATAACCTAAAGAACACAATTTTTCATGACAAATTATAACCAACTTAGTTTTAAGTAATTGCTGAAAATTGTCTATCGATTCAGACGATTGTAACTGCAAATAAAACTCGGATGAATGCAATTCTAATACAAGAAATTGGCACTGAGCCAAGCCCTGTCCCAGCAGATCTGAATATCAGACTTACGCCTACGCTATGGTATTTTATTGTTTCACACGACTCAGGTCTATTTTTGTAGGTTAGCTGATGACGAGGTATTTCATAAAAATATTATATCCCAACTTGGATTAGCAATCCTCAATTCCATAGGAAATGGGAGGTTTCGTAAAAAAACATAGGAGTACTGGAGTTAAGTCACAAATATTCACAAATTATATTTTAAAAATAGAGAATTAATAGGGATAATAAGAATCAATAGGTTAAAAGAATTAAGAGCCGTTTAATATATAAACTCAGCACAAGGAGAGGAGCGGGAGGCGGGCCAATACAAAGTTGCGGCAAAATGTTCCAACCATGATACTGCGCTCCGTTAACGGCACTTGCATTACTTGTTGTCGACTTGGACTCGCGACACACAATGATAACTCGGGCCCGCTCCTCCTATAATATTGCCTTACTTTTGCGGCCACTTTCGCTTCTTCGCCGAAATGAAATGTTATTTACGGAAAGTTGTCTGTAGAGATGTGATGTTGCAGGGGATCGATCGCGGAGTCTGCTGTCCCCGGGGAGGGCAGGCGATTGATTGTGTCCTCGTCCTGTCAGTGTAATCAACCCCCGCCCGCGCCGTACGGCTCAAGGTCACAAGACACCACTGACTGATGGGTGACGCACTGCGAGATGTACTCGCTAGGAGGATGCATTCAACTACAGATGGCTAGGTGTATCTGTGCTCATGGCTTTTGAGAAAGGGGATGAACTAGGGACGAGGCGGGGTTACTTTTCTAGACACATCTGTCTGTCGTAACTATGTCGTCATCAAGATCCAAAATTGTTGTATTTGATCTGAGACAAAACGAAAATGACGGTACATCAATTTTAGTATATAAACATCTAAAGTCATGAGCACAGATACACCGAGCCATTTGTGCATCCTGTTTAAGTCTTATAAACATATACCTAACCGGGACTTCGTAAACGCACATGATCAGAAGATCGGATGAAACAAGTTTTACGATGCAATAGATCAGCAGCCAAGAATGCCGGGATTTTGAACGCGCGCTACTATAAAATTTCCAAGATAACTAAAAGCCAATCGGAATTTAAAAAAAGTAACTTTTGTTTATCGTATAGTATGGGACCAAACGTTGACCTTGACTTTGCGACGTGACACAAAACCAGATTTCCAAATGGTTGGATAGGCAAGAATACACTTATCCCTATCCTCCTACAAGTCCTTATTTGATAATTAAGGAATTTGTTTCTATAGGGTTACATAAAGAACATTGTGTGTGAGGAAAACATTCAAGACTTGAGAGATCTGCATGTAATTCCTACATCTACCACGAATGTAGGACCAGATATATGCTAAAACACTTGGTGAGAAATTGGGAAGTCGGCAAGATTGACACTTGATGAGTGCTGCGTGTAGAGCAACGACCAGAGCTCACATTGAAACGTATTATAACACATCAACAAACTTGGGTTCCTCTTCAATATGACATTTTAATCGTTTAAGTATTACTTTTTTAATAGTGCCCATTCGAAATATCGGTGATTCTATTATAAACAACCAGCATTATGTTATAATTTTCGCAAAAGAATATAGAAGATAAGTCTAAAGCAGATACAAAACACATCCCCAGTATTGCATATAATATTTTAAGACAAATAATATATGTGTTAACAATCGAGTAATGTTATTGTTTAGTAAATTATTGCGGATATTAAACAAAGAACGAATAAACTGGCTACAGGGGAAACGAAGCTTAAGAAGCGAATGCCCAAAGTATTCTCCATTTCTTTATTCATAAAATTTCACCATTTCTGACCAATCTATCACCACATACAGATAAAGCTAAACTCTTCAACCATGATAAAACCCACAAATTTTTCCGCTTCGACATTCGCGCCGTAAAACATTATTTCAAAATGTTAAATCACGTGTTTGTCGGCACTTTAACATTAGTTTTCATTTCGAGTTAAAATGAATGTAATAAAAATACTTTCTCTTTCACGAGAACTCATCGAGTTATTGAATTCTGTTGTGACCCGAGTCAACAACAAACACAGTTTGAACTCGAAATTATTCCCGTCAAATATTCCACTGCCACAAAATTCAATTTATTGGAATGAAAGCGGCAACAAAATGGTGACCGAGTGTGTATGTGTGTCGGGCTGTTAGAGCACCCCCCCCCCCCCCCCGCGACAATAAAACATGCAGATTGCCAAAGTTTGGAGGCCGCCGCATTAATTCAACTTTTGTAATGACTCTGCCTCCTCCCCCCACAATCCAGCGCAACTCAAACGTTAAAGCGAGAGATGGCAATGGCCGCATCAGATAAGCGCCCGTTTATATGCGCTGCCGCTGCCTGTTATAAACATGTGTTGAGAATGTGAATACATTTTATACATTGTTTTACCTACACATAAACACTAGAAAATTGCATTATCTATGTTCTTCACTCCAACAATATTTATATGACATTGGAAACGAATACAAGAGACAGTAGATTACAAGAACTAATTTGTGGAGGGGGGGGGGTTCAACGGATACTTAAATTGTTCGGAAAATCAAACATGAAAAATGTTTACCGCTTATAACCACTAAACATTAAGAAGTCCACTGACAGTCTTCCAACAAAAAATACTCCAAAATATTTTCGCAGCATGAATTAAATATTACATTTAACTCTGAATTAGCAAGCCGTTCAGGGGTTCGGATAATTGATTGTTTAGACAATTGACGGTCAGACAATCGACTCTCAATTGTGACGTCAATAAAACCCCTATACTAAAATTAAACACATGCATATGACATAATAAATATGTTTAAACCGATTCCATCTTCATGTTTTTTATTATTATTTTTCGTTCTTAAATTCACATACAACTTTATACAGCACTATTAGTTAGTTATTTTAAGCACCTAGTGTCTTTAGAATCTACTTTAGAAGACTCAAGAGGTAAATGTATTGAAGATTACGTTACATACACATTCCTCAATTAAATAAAAGCATCTTTTAAGATTTACGTTTTTTACAAAAAAAAAAAAAAAAAAAAAAAAGTAGTGGTTGGTACTCTGTTAAATCAGCCTAAAGTCGGTAAACCAGTGTTAAAGTAACACTTGTAGATTGTTTTAGGGGATTTGAGAGGATTAAACTCTAAAACATAAGCATTAACACATTATTTGATATTCTACAATCATTTAATTGCCTTAATAGAACAGCACTAATTTCCTAAAAACCAGAAAAAACAGTGTGATTTTACACATTTAGTCAACATGTGTTGCCATTCACCACTCGAAGCACAGAAATTTAACAGAAATTGTTACAACTAAAACGTTGAAAATGTTGACGACAATTATCTCCTCATAAAATGTTTAGGGGGCAAAATTCAAATAAAATAAAAAACAAATAAAAACAAAATAACGAACTCGTAAAAGTACTGTTTTGGTAGCCAGAGTTGGCGTGGCCTCCACACGTGAAGGGACGAGAGCGGGAGGCGCGGCGCGGGCCAGGTGCGCGGGACTCTGGCGGCGGAAGTATTTGTAAACAGCGGGGTATAAATAATGCAAATGTGTGGCTGTGGGGGGGGGGGAGGGGCGGGGAGGGGAGGCCAGCTGATAGATAAGATCACAACAGGGGGTGAGTGGCGCTGGCTGGATGGCGAGCGCACCCCCACATTCACACACACTCACGCATACGACCACGGCGACAACACAGCGGCAGCGCTGTCTGTCACACAAACACATTGTTGTGTTCCGTTGCTTATCATCATGCAGAGGCAGTTAATTGTTTTACGACGAAAATGTTAAGCATTGTATGCATAATAAAATTCAAATTGTGTGTTGATTCTGATAACACCTTGATTGATTACATTCCATACTTCAATTATTGGTAAACAACAATAGAATAAACAGACATTCGCGAGACAAAGACATCATTTTAACGACATATGAAGGTTTTTACTAACATTTTTTCCACTTTCTAACATGGTTTCATTTACCGTGTTCAATAAGTGATATTATCTATACCGACTTCCGGTGACACAATGACGATAACTTTTATATACGTATTATTGCTGATTACAAACAATTGTATCGTGTTGTCAATATCATTATTTTAAATATGCCACTGTGTAAAAACTATCTGATTGTAATTTTAAAATTAAATTCGACTTCGACTACTAAATTAAACCGTTGATAAAAATGTTTGAAAATAACAGTACAACGAAACTTGCAAGACTAACAAGAACGTTAAGTTTGATTGGTATCTTAATAAATTTTATTCCCATATTTTTCATTTGAATTAACTGTGCCAAAATCGTAATCAAGTATTCAATATGTTTTACCTTGGTCATATTATGAAACAAGTACCAGGTTAACCGAGCCTTGCACGTTGGTTTTAAGTCAGTTTTGATTTAGTGTCATGGTAATAGGGATATTAAATTTCCACAAATAACCAACTATACCTCTTCACAGTTAACAGCTGTTTCAAAAGGCCTGCTTAACATTATTGTTCCTTTATTTTTGTATACATTTCGTTGTTTTTTCGTTATCAAAATAGAAACTCATAAGAAAAATGTTAAAAATTACGATTTTTAGCGAATTTCCCATAGGGAATAAGCTATTACCGTAGGTCTCATGGTAAGACCTAAGCCCGGGACCATGTTACTTTTTCGTTTTTAGGTACCCAGAGACCAAAAATAAGCCATTAAAAAAAATATATATATATATTATATATATATATATATATGTATGTATGTATGTATGTGTCCCTAGGCACGATAACTCTCGTAAATAAATGGTATCAGTTAACTGACACATACTTTCTCCCAACAATATGAAAAAAGGTGTTAAAAGCTTCAAACATTAATGTCTTGATGACTCAGTTGGATAGCTACCAGGTGAGCAGCGCTCATTTGACCTATATTTATTCGGATGAGTTCGAAAACCAGACATATCGACCTACCGGAAGGGGTAGTTTTGGGGGTTTTGTACCCCAAAAATGGGTTTTTTTGCATTT
>CM061534.1:125460476-125848582 GCA_030545055.2 Neoaliturus tenellus
ATACGATATTTGTTTATCTCAAGAAATAAAAAAAATAAAAGGGGGGTCGGACTTTTTTACACATGCTATGCGCTAACACACTTTGTTAAGAGTCATTTTGGGTCAGTAGATCATTGTTGCGCAGTCGGCAATGTTAACCATACGGCTTGTAATGCAAAACATCGTATTTTATTCCTTTGTTTCGGGCGCCATTTTCAACCGATTTTCTATAAACTTGGTAAGTGTTTATATTAACTTGAATATGTGTAAGTGTTTATATTAACTTGAAGTGTTTATATAACTTGAATAGTTATATATTAGGCCCTTATACCTCAAAATTTTGAAAATTTCACAAATATTACTAAGGAAAATCAATCAGTATGTACCTTGATCACATTATGAGTGGCATTTCATATATATGAAATAAGTGACACTTTTCTTCCCTGAAGTTAGTACAATGCACCGGTCTAGTTAGATTTCTGGTGGCTTATAAATTAACCATACATTTTTTAAGGCCAAAGTGAGATCCGGTGTGTATGGTGACAGTGAGATCCACTTTGAACTTAACCATACACACCTAAACTAACCATGGTCACACTGAGATCCGTCTACAAAGGCCCGATTATTGTTCGACCGCCTCGCTGGTGTTTACACACACTCTATCTAGTTGCGGTCGAAGTGAGATCCTTTCTGGCTTGCATGATATTTAATATACTGAACGAACAAATTTTAATACAATGGGATTTTCGTTTTGCAGATTAACGGATTTTGTTTCTCTGTTAAGAAACAAAAGGCACACTGTTTTCGTACACCTTATAGTGTACCGAAATGAAAAAAAAAACGAATGCGTGTAGGTGTTTGTGTCTTGAAAGGGTGCGAACATCACTCCAACAATCGAGCTAATATTTTGTCCAACTATACTTTATTTACCAAGGAGAAAGATCGGCCAATTCCAATCATTTCAAGATTTAAGTATCATTGGAAATGACACTCTCCTAAGCCGAAACACATTGTTAAGATAAGTTTTCACGCGTTAAAACCAACATTAATGATAAAAAAAACGTGATCCTGTAAGCGTGAATAATGAAAACACTCAAGAAATTGGAAAAGTGAAAACTGCTTCAATCGTAAATAGTTCGACCTCCACGCAAACATAAGCTTGATGAGCTTGAAGGCAATATTCTTACATGACCGTTTTGCCTTTACATGTATGTTTCTATTGATTTCAAAGCATGAAAACTCATCATAACAATGTGTTTTAGCTTATGAGAGGTTATTAGACTTGCTGCGAGTGATCGTAGCGAACAACCGCATTTAGGCCTACTTGAAGGGTAAAAAATCCTCAGGTTGGCATTGCAAAGCAATCCGGATAACAGCTTGTATACCCAAAATTTCATCAATATTTTCTACCATAAGAAAAGTTCAAAAGTGTTAACTCCTTTTAGTTAAATTTTTGATAAATTTTAAATTATAAATGTATCCATTTTTTAATTTAAGAAGGAATAAAAATTTAAATTATGTGTCTGTTTAATTACCAACCATTTTAAGAGTTAAAAATCATACAACTGATGGGAACTGTGAACTATTAGTTGAAAAATAATTAAAGTTGACAGCAGAACAAACAGTTCAATGTGACTATGGCCCTAGTACTACATAAATACTTATGTCACTTATACTTATTAAAATGTATGTAGAATGTTAGGAAGAAGTTTCAAGTTATTGAATGTAGTATAAATGTTTTTTGAAAGTACGAATAAGGCACTCTTTCTTATTCCTCTTCTTTAATTCAATGTTGAGCACATGCAGCTAGTTGGCCGGTAGAAGAAAGAAATGTAGAATAAGCTGCTGCCATTTATTTTCCGGACTTGACTATACAAAGCCCCATGACTTGATATTTTCAGGTGGTGTTGTTGTTGTTGGTTTTCCATTTGTATACCATCAACGATTATTCTACATTTCTGTATCAACAACACTGGTTGGCGGCCACTAGCCGCCAGTTTTTTCCATTAATTTTTCTTTTCGTATAGGATGGTTATATTAGGTTCATATTTTGCATGAATCTTTATAACACAAATGTTAATTTCCAGGGAAAAAGTTTTTCCCCATGTGTATTTTATAAATTGGCGGTCAATTTAAATTTTCAAACTGAAATATTCCAAAATCAGAAACTTTTATCCACATTTTACGAGGTGCGAAAAATTTTCAAATCTAAAAAAATATATATCTAAACAATTATACCAGTTTTTTTTAAAGATTTCACAACAAATAATGGAGTTACTGCATTTCTTTCTATAAATAAAATAAATCTGCATTAGTTATAACGTAAAATCAATGGTTTTCTGAAGAAAACTTGAAGTAACTCTAATATTTGTGGACACATCTTTACAAACATGGTATCATTGTTTGGATAATTTAATTCACCAATTTTTTATCTTCTAAAATTTTGATAAAATATACCGCTTTGGAGGTATTTTAGTTAAACAATTAAAATGGCCACCTGATGTGATATTTTAACATATGTTTTTCAATTTTAAATAATTTATCATATGTATAATTTATTGTTTGTTTACTTTATCTTTGTTCTGTAACTTGAATTAAGAGATTATTATTAAAACCTATCCTTAGGTAATTAAATTTCGAGTTTTATTTGCATATCACCGCCATGTTAAAAATACACTTTGGGAAAATTTGTATTTTTAGGAAAATGAACATTGGTGTGATATAGGTTGATGACAAATATAATAAAAAGGTTCGGCTTTGGTTTCCTTATCCACCAATAACAACAACATGATTGAACCATCCAATAAAGATTTATTAAGTACAAAATACAAAATAACGGCTAGCGGTTAACGAAGCGTTTTAGGTCATATGTTTACGGAACCATTGTCTCGTATTTTAATGTGTAGAAAATAATCGCCTGACTTTTTTTATAACTGTATACTTTTAGGTGTAAACACTGTATAAGTGTAGTTTGAGGTTACATAAATTTTAATTCAATTCGACAGTCATGAAAAAACAACTTACTTATTACTTTCTGAGTATTCTTTGTACAGTAATTAAACCTTTGTGTCAGATTATTAATTTTTATCTAATTTAAAAACACTTTATTCGAATCAGGTTTGATTCTTTCTTCCTGCTTATTGTTTAGTTAAGTGAAATGAAATTAAGTTGCAAAAAATTAATTACATTGGAGTTAAAGTTAAATGACTTTAACTTTATCAAAATTGTAATGAAATTTAAGGACAAATAATAGGAAGGTAATATTGCATTCGAAAATATTTTTTCTACTAATAATAAGTATATATAATTATATACATTATATTTCCCTCGCACATTAATTTCTTTTCCCGTGCGGATTTGCCAAAATAAATTATGAACTGTAAATAAAATGTATTTGTTAAAAAATACTTGGTTTTTAATAACATACTAGAAAAATAATATCTTTTACATTACTCACTAGGTATTAAATACATTTAAACTATTTTCTTAAAATAACCCTACAGAACAAATTAATCCAACTACAACCAATGTTTTGTTTTTTAATAATAATTAAAGCAGATATAATTTTGTTTAAATACATAGCTAAGTTTGACCGAAGGCCAGCATGATTTCTTCCTTGTTTCAAGCTATAGGCCGACAAACACTTCTGCTTTATTTACGGATTTTTTTAATCTTCACTTTTATCTACATTTTGAGATAACAGCACTTAGATTAAATAGTATATAGATAAATTTGACTTCTGAAACTAATCTTAAAGTACTGTACACTGATTCTGAAGGTATTATAAAAGACAAGTAAATAGTTTTAATCCACATTCCAGAGGGTTCTGCCCCAACATTTCTTCAAAGTTAATATTTTTAACTTATGGAATTATGGAATCAACATTTTTGAATTGGAACACCTATTATTTCTATTGTAAATATTATTGCTGGGTAACGTTTAAGCCCTATCATATAATTGAAACATAAACGTTTTAATTCAATCAACAAATAAAACGTATCTCAATAAGTTGTTTTGATATTTTTGGGCGTCATTTTGATGAATTATAGAGACGGTACCTAGTCCTTGTCCACTAATAAAACTTAAATGAATAATCCCATTAATAAAACTAATTAGTCAATTGATAAAAATTAAATAAAATGTTTACACGTAATTTAGGTAAAGAAAAGGAAAAGTAGCTATTGATAAAAAAATTATATATATGATGGAATTAATATAGGTAGGCCTACTATATATAGGCTATATATTGTATGTACTGTAATTTGAGTTTAAAGCCAAGACCAAAATTTAAATAAGGCATTAAGTAATCTGAAAGTTACATTCATCCAAAAAATTAACTTAGTGGGCTTAATAAAAGATAAATCAAAACGTTAGTAAAATGGAGGCAGCCGAGTGAACCTACCAGGCTGACTCCGATCGCCCGCCACCGCGCCGTTAAAAACCGGATCTCAGAGTGACCGTAGTTTGTAAATGCGTGTGTATCCATACACACGGTCACAGTGAGATCCGGATCTCGGTGTGACCGTAGATTGTAAATGCGTGTGTATCCATACACACGGTCACAGTGAGATCCGTTTGTGTATAGTCGACGCTAGCGCGACGTGGTGTCGTTTCATGGAAGTTTATACACACGCACACTATAGAAAAATCCATCAAAGTGAGATCCGATTGCTGTCGGCTTGTTTCGAGCTGTTTCGACTATTTCCGTGATCCTGACGACCTCAGGAGAACGAATCAGAGGCTTTGGCGCAACGAGATCCGGGGGGGTGGATCTCACTGCGCAAACGGATCTCACTGTGCCGGTGTGCATCCATATGCCGGATCTCACTCCGGCTTATTTGTCAGAACACACACACACACACACACACACACACACACACACACACACACACACACACACACACACACACACACACACACACACACACACACACTGTAAAGCACTGAAGAGAAAGAGTAAGAAAACGCAGTGAATAAAATAACATTGACATGTGAATAACGAATGCACACATGTTGCGTTTCCACAGGGTTTCTTGTACAAACGGGTTGTAACAGTGGTATTAACAATAAAAATTATTAATTTGAATTTACGTTCACATATATAACTGCTGTAATACAAACACCTCCATAAAATTGCGACAATACGGGAACTTTGAACATCAATCAGGGAAGAGCAATGCGACTTAAGCGAAGTCTCAACTTTTTTGTGCAAAAACCATTTGAAGACTTTTACAGAACATCGCTGGACAAAGGTTAAAACCACAAACTGAAGTGAGCTCGTGTAACGAATGAAATAAATTTACTATAACTTTGATAGAAATGTTGGTTAAAGGTGGTTGTATCCAACTCTAAAAAGAAACGTAGGAATAATGTTGTTTATAGGCTATGCGCAATATGCAATAGGCCTACACCAAGGTTAGAGATTGCATGTAAAGGCAGAAAACTCGAAAGGGCATGATGTTGCCACAAGATTTGACGTAAGGGTTAATTTAACAGGAAAGTAAAGATTTGTGAACATCTGTGCATCTTGGTTCGCAAAGCATGACATTGCGATGACATTAACGGCGTGGAGGGTGTGTGTGTGTGTGTGTGTGTGTGTGTGTGTGTGTGTGTGTGTGTGTGTGTGTGTGTGTGTGTCGTCCACGCAGGTAGGTTGTGCGGCGGGGACTCGACAGAAAGGCCAAAGGCAGATCGATGAGGCTGGCCTTTGAGTTATGGCAGGCGCTTTGTGAGGAGGGGCGCGGCGAGGCAGGGGAGATAGTGTCCGCCCGAGGCCGTATATCCTCCCACACGTCGCTGCGTGCCGGCTATTTAATTACAACCGGGCGACGCGAGATAGCGCCACGTACGGCTTTATAAGGAACGCGCTGCAGCGAGGGTCGTGGAAACGACCGGTCAATGATTACCATTGTGGATAGCGGTCAAGAAATACTTGCTGATGCTTGATCAGTTTTCTCGACATTGCGGATGTGAAAATTAAATGTGTAGTCACAATTAAGTTTGAGATAAAGTAAATGGGAACAGGTAAATCAAGAAAAAATCCCAAATGTATAATTTTGAACTGATAATGCACCTGTTTTTGCAACTCCAAGTGAACTCTTTGAATCGATGTTGCATAAATGAATGAGTAGTTTAAATTAAATAAAGCTATTTCAGTAATGTGTCACTATATGATAAGTTGACCAACTAGTGTATACAATGTTAAAAATATTGTGTACACAGCAATTTCATTAATTGAATAATAGTCAATAGTCAATAGTCAAACATTCTTTATTCATTAACGTACAAAGTTGTACAGGAATGGTGTCAAAACAGTAATATAAAACTTAAAACTATCAGGAAATACAACACAAACATATTAAAATTACCTAAATACAAAATTGTGCCAGCAATTACAAAATTTAAAAATTAATTTTTTTTATTTTGCTAAAACGAAAAAAATTCATTTAAATTATATAATGGTCGAAGCAGCATGAATTTTTTTAATTCTCTTTTGAACTTTTCAAAATGTTGGATGTTAATTATATTTTCTGGCAAAAAATTGTAGTATCTAATCCCAGCATAAGAAGGCTTTTTTCCAAAAATGTTAAATTGTGTGGCATAAATTTTATTTGATTTTTGTTCCTGGTAGAATAGTTATGATTTGATCCTAAGGTTTCCAAAATAAGTAAATTCTTCCTAATACAGGGCGTTTCAAAATGAAAGAGCACATTTCATATTCTTATAACAGACAATCTTTATTGAATTATTTACATTTAAAAATACAAACGATAAAAGGAACATCTAAAGTTTATTTTACTGAGGTTGAATGCATTCGACATGCGCCCCATGTGTAGCACGACATACATCAAATCGGTAGTCGATTTCTCGCCATACATTGGCCAAAGAGTCTGGAGTAATTGATTCAACAGCTTCTGTTATGCGTACTCTGAGTTCTTGAAGCGAAGCAGGCAATGGTGGGACATAAACCCTGTCTTTTATGTAGCCCCAAAGATAAAAGTCGCATGGAGTGAGGTCTGGCGATCTGGGAGGCCAACGTCGAAAAATGAGATCTTCTTCCCCTCCTCTCCCTATCCATCGATTTGGAATCGTGTTGTTGAGGAATGTTCGAACTAGTTCATGGAAGTGTGCAGGCGCACCATCTTGCATAAAAATAAAATTTCCTGAGTCCTCTAGTAATTGAGGGAACAGCCATTGCTCTAGAGTGTCAAGGTATGTTATTCCTGTCACCGTTTTTTCTGCGAAAAAGAAAGGGCCGTACACTTTGTCAGAAGATATGGCGCAGAAAACATTCAATTTTGGCGAATCTCTCTCATGTTGAACAACTATACCGGGGTTCTCGGATCCCCAAATTCGTACATTATGACGATTAACTTTACCGGAAATGTGAAATGTGGCTTCATCAGAAAAAATTAAACGATCAGAGAAACCTTCTTCCGCCATATCCATCAGCATATCACTGCAAAACTCATACCTTTTGTTGTAGTCATTAGGATGAAGTGCATGCAATAACTGAATTTTGTATGGTTTGAAATGTAATCTCTTTTTTAGAACACGCCATACGGTTGTCTTAGGAATGCCAAGTTCAATACCTGCTTGGGATGTCGATTTCTTGGGACTTCGAGTAAAAGAATCTTGAATCCGTTGAACGTTTTCGTCAGAAGTCCGAGGTCGTCCAGTGCTGGTTTTCTTGCACACACTACCAGTTTCCACGAACTTCCTGTGCCATTCATAAATTTGTTTGTGCCGAGGTGGTTGCCTATTAAATGTTCGACGAAAATTTCGTTGCACTTGAATTATTGATTCACATTTAGCAAATTCCAAAACACAAAATATTTTTTCTTGCAGAGTTGCCATTTCTTAAATTACAAGAATGTAATGAAAATTAACACGATTTCGCATTGGGAAATAATAACAACCTATCAGCTGATACAACAATGAAACTTCATTGTTTGCTCTATCCAATGCCATATAAATCATACGTCCTAGATTAATGGGTTTAGAGTAATACATATATGAAATCTGCTCTTTCATTTTGAAACACCCGGTATGTATAATCAATTCAAAAATATACTGGCTAAAAACTGTAAATATTCCTAACTTTGGAAAATGTTCTCTAACAGAATCCGTCCAACTTAGACCCAACATTATACGTATGGCTTGTTTTTGCAATGATAAAATATAGTTCAAATTTTCTAATGATGTGCCCCCATACAAAACAATACCGAAGGAAATGTGAGAATGAATGAAGGAAAAGTAAATAATTTTTAATGTTTCTGTAGAACTAATTTTTGACATTTTCCGTAATGCATATAAACCCGATGAAATTTTACCACAAACTTTCTTAACATGAATGTTCCAGTTTAAATTTTTATCTAAATTAAGCCCCAAAAAAGTTGTATTTTGCACTTCTTCTAAAAAATCATTCCCCATAACTATGTTAGCATTAAATTCCTTTTTATTCTGTGAAGTTGAGAATGATATATATTTCGTTTAAGTTGAATTGACTAAAAGGTTCATCTGGGATAGATACTGGGAAACAGAGGAGAGTTGTGTGAATGCCAACTCTCCTCTGTTTCCCAGTATCTATCCCAGATGAACCTTGTGAATGTTGGTCCTACCTATTTGTTTAAAGTTCATTGTTGGTGATGGTGAGTTTACGTTGTTTAGTATATTATTGCGGACATGGAGAAGTGATGTAAAATGCCCGCAATAATTTACTAAACAACGTAGGTCTACTTGACGCGACGAGGGGGGGTAAGCTATTGAATTTCAACGCAAGACAAGTAAGTTTCCACCTAACCTACAAACATTTGTTTTATTGAAAACCATATGTAAAAAATTCATCAGCAGTTCGATTTAAATTTAATAAAAGTTCGTCTTTAATGTGCCTAGATGTTACACCAAACTGACCGATTTCCAGCTCACAGTTTTCACTATACAGCTCACTACGATCGACATATTTTTATCGGGGAGGTTAAAGTAACATAATTGAAAGAGTTGAGCAATCGCCGACTAATAATATTATTGGAAGCGGAGCAGCTGCACTGGTCGATGAGATAACGGAAGAATGTGAGATGGTTATGCAACAATCGGCTGTTACAACTGGGTCTGGCGCTGAGGCTGCGGCTGCGGAGCGGCGTCGGCCATGTCAAAGTGATGGTTATCTCTGATTAAGTATTGAGAACTTCTTGTAGTTTGATGAAACCGGGGATTATGTTATGATGAACATGATTATGTCAGGTTACAGTTCCAACAAGATGTAAGTAATACATTAATCAGAAATTAGGCTTTTCAAGATGAATGGACTAAATTTTATTCAATAAGCCAGTCACTCTAATACTAAACACATAAACGATGGATTTTATGATAGCTCAACTTATCCAACACAAACTACAATTCGGGACACCTCCACAGCTGCTTAGCGGATATTGGGCGGTTGGATCAAAATGCAACAATACACCCACAGTCCATTGCAGCTAAATATGGCGATCCGGAATCCATTCTTGATTAAATGTTGCTAGCCCAGAACGTAAGCTTTCAACTTGCATTCATAGCCGGACACAAAAAGTGAGTAATTTCAAGTGGCAGCCTAGCCATACATCACGGGGCGCGGAGTATAAACCGGGCTTATATAAGTGACCCGGCCGGGGCGGCCGCGACCGTCATACCAATGAGGCGTGGATGCGGGCGGTTGGTACGCGACGCACGTACCGCGGCCCGCCATCGCCATCGCGTACCGTCGCGTCGCCCGCCGTGCCCGTCGCGTAGCTGTGTAGCTGCCGTGCAACCGGCCGCCCGGACATTAATTAACTTTAGTTGTGCGTCATCGTGAGAAATAAACAAACATATAGGGAATTCACTCACGAAATATCACACGTTTTTAATTGGCTTCTCTATTTAATGGATGTAAACACTCTCACCAACACCCCTGGTTTGGATACACCCCTGCATTATGACACTGCTCTTAAACAATGACAGGGTGATCCTAAAGTCAGATAACCGAAGAATACGGTACCTATTCAGCATTTCTCGTTAAACCGACTTTTGGATCACTCGGTACATTTTAATACCAAGTCGACACCATGCACACACATCTGTATAAATCAGTGTTCCTGGCCACCACTCAGAACACACGGTCCCAACGACTGCTGCAAAATGATTTATTATGACGAGGAACAAAACTCAATGAGAGGATTTGAAAGGTATTTAATGTAGTGTTGCTGAATGGAAGATGAATGAAAAATATTTAAAAGAGTAATAATGCTGATCAATATACCCGAAACAGTAGGGAAGTTATTTTTCCACACTGAAAAAACTCTAAGGTTGTCGATACACTATTTTTAAGGTTGAATGGAATTTAACTTTAGTAAAGTAACTAGCACCATATTCTAAAAATTATGGTAAGGAATGCATTAATCATAAGGTTATTACTACTTCAGATTATAGTTATTTTAAATTGAACGTAACTAAGGTTGTCGATACACTATTTTTAAGGTTGAATGGAATTTAACTTTAGTAAAGTAACTAGCACCATATTCTAAAAATTGTGGTAAGGAATACATTAATCATAAGGTTATTACTACTTCAGATTATAGTTATTTTAAATTTAACTCATATAAGGTTGTTATTGCAATAATGTTACACGTTAAGAAATAATTTACCTTTATTATACAACCCCATCAGAAGACAGTAAATTAAATTACATTCCTGTAGTAGATTATTTTTATTTATTTTAGCTGAAGCGCTGAGAGTCATAGTTCTGGGTCTTTAATTAATATTCTGCTAAGAAAAACGAAAGTTCGAATATTTATCCTTCCGCCAAGAGTAGGGGTGGGGATGTTTTACACAGCATAAAGGCTTAAGAAAAAAGTAGTTCTTGAATGTAAACCGAACTTTTTGATATGTTGTGACTAATTCGGATATAGCGACCAACCTTAAATTAACTATTGACTTTATTATGTCTGCTCATATAATTACTGGTCAAATTTAACTTTATTTCTACCGTTTTCTGTCGAATCGGTAGGATCTGTCGATTTGGTTTCGGTTGCCGCCGTTACCGGTTCGTTGTTCCGTTCGTTGGTTGGTGTTGGTGACTCCGTCCAGTGTAGCCATTTTTCCACTGAAATTAACTGAACCTGATTAAGTTAAATGGAAAGGGCTTCTTTAGTTTTTGCAACAAAGTACAGTTGAAACGGACAACATAGACGAATACGACTAGCCGACTAGCCAATTGAACTAATGCTGACAAGTTGGAACCCTTACGCCAGCCGTCGCCACAGATTATGTGACACATTTCCGTTCCATTCCAACAAGTACCTCGGTGGCCTAGAGGTAGCGGGCCGGCCTCACACACCGGCGCGGCGGGCCGTGTTCGAATCCTGACCTCGCCGGTGAAGCTTTTTACTGTTATGTTACTGCTTTCATTAAATTAATAATAACTTTACTAAGGTAAACACAACTATACATTTTTAACCTTAACTCATGTGTAAAAATAACCATATAATATTGCTGGGCAAATAGTGGCCTTAGCTTAAGGTTAATTTTAACTATACTACGTGTAGTTCTAACCTTAGAGTTTTTTCAGTGCAATGGAAAGTTACACCTATGGGTTAGTTTAAGTAAAATGGAAGTCGAAATTTATTTAAAAGACCAAACAAATACTGAAAGGAGTCAACTGCAAACGCAAAGGCAATGAAATGTTTCCTTGTCAATAATATTTTTTTAAACGTATTAATAATATATAACAAAACAATAACGATAATGGCGTTAACATGTTCTGTATTTGATTTGTTCTAAAGTACAATATGCCATTAAAGACTCAAAGTTTCGATTTTAACATATAAGAGACAATAAAAAGTAGGTATAGAAACGTAGTCTTTCAGAATGGAACGGTTTAATTATCACACGTTTTTAATTGGCTTCTCTATTTAATGGATGTAAACACTCTCACCAACACCCCTGGTTTGGATACACCCCTGCATTATGACACTGCTCTTAAACAATGACAGGGTGATCCTAAAGTCAGATAACCGAAGAATACGGTACCTATTCAGCATTTCTCGTTAAACCGACTTTTGGATCACTCGGTACATTTTAATACCAAGTCGACACCATGCACACACATCTGTATAAATCAGTGTTCCTGGCCACCACTCAGAACACACGGTCCCAACGACTGCTGCAAAATGATTTATTATGACGAGGAACAAAACTCAATGAGAGGATTTGAAAGGTATTTAATGTAGTGTTGCTGAATGGAAGATGAATGAAAAATATTTAAAAGAGTAATAATGCTGATCAATATACCCGAAACAGTAGGGAAGTTATTTTTCCACACTGAAAAAACTCTAAGGTTGTCGATACACTATTTTTAAGGTTGAATGGAATTTAACTTTAGTAAAGTAACTAGCACCATATTCTAAAAATTATGGTAAGGAATGCATTAATCATAAGGTTATTACTACTTCAGATTATAGTTATTTTAAATTGAACGTAACTAAGGTTGTCGATACACTATTTTTAAGGTTGAATGGAATTTAACTTTAGTAAAGTAACTAGCACCATATTCTAAAAATTGTGGTAAGGAATACATTAATCATAAGGTTATTACTACTTCAGATTATAGTTACTTTAAATTTAACTCATATAAGGTTGTTATTGCAATAATGTTACACGTTAAGAAATAATTTACCTTTATTATACAACCCCATCAGAAGACAGTAAATTAAATTACATTCCTGTAGTAGATTATTTTTATTTATTTTAGCTGAAGCGCTGAGAGTCATAGTTCTGGGTCTTTAATTAATATTCTGCTAAGAAAAACGAAAGTTCGAATATTTATCCTTCCGCCAAGAGTAGGGGTGGGGATGTTTTACACAGCATAATGGCTTAAGAAAAAAGTAGTTCTTGAATGTAAACCGAACTTTTTGATATGTTGTGACTAATTCGGATATAGCGACCAACCTTAAATTAACTATTGACTTTTTTATGTCTGCTCATATAATTACTGGTCAAATTTAACTTTATTTCTACCGTTTTCTGTCGAATCGGTAGGATCTGTCGATTTGGTTTCGGTTGCCGGTTGCCGCCGTTGCCGGTTCGTTGTTCCGTTCGTTGGTTGGTGTTGGTGACTCCGTCCAGTGTAGCCATTTTTCCACTGAAATTAACTGAACCTGATTAAGTTAAATGGAAAGGGCTTCTTTAGTTTTTGCAACAAAGTACAGTTGAAACGGACAACATAGACGAATACGACTAGCCGACTAGCCAATTGAACTAATGCTGACAAGTTGGAACCCTTACGCCAGCCGTCGCCACAGATTATGTGACACATTTCCGTTCCATTCCAACAAGTACCTCGGTGGCCTAGAGGTAGCGGGCCGGCCTCACACACCGGCGCGGCGGGCCGTGTTCGAATCCTGACCTCGCCGGTGAAGCTTTTTACTGTTATGTTACTGCTTTCATTAAATTAATAATAACATTCATTAATTAATAATTAATTATTAATAATTAATAATTTACTAAGGTAAACACAACTATACATTTTTAACCTTAACTCATGTGTAAAAATAACCATATAATATTGCTGGGCAAATAGTGGCCTTAGCTTAAGGTTAATTTTAACTATACTACGTGTAGTTCTAACCTTAGAGTTTTTTCAGTGCAATGGAAAGTTACACCTATGGGTTAGTTTAAGTAAAATGGAAGTCGAAATTGATTTAAAAGACCAAACAAATACTGAAAGGAGTCAACTGCAAACGCAAAGGCAATGAAATGTTTCCTTGTCAATAATATTTTTTTAAACGTATTAATAATATATAACAAAACAATAACGATAATGGCGTTAACATGTTCTGTATTTGATTTGTTCTAAAGTACAATATGCCATTAAAGACTCAAAGTTTCGATTTTAACATATAAGAGACAATAAAAAGTAGGTATAGACGTAGTCTTTCAGAATGGAACGGTTTAAAATTCTCGTTATCACAACGATTCTGATGTTAAAATAAACCTACACCTGATGGCGCTACAGGAATTCAACGGCGAGTTTTTTAAGCTGTTTGTCAATGAAATTCTACTTGGATGTCACCACAACGGGATGTTGTCTAATGAAAACGCCCGGAGTTAACCGCGCCGACAAACAACAGATTAGCGCCGCCGTGCTGTAAAAATATACGTGTGGCAAATCCACTTAGTACTAAACCGAGCTGTGTCTATTTCCATCAGGGGGACGTCGTTCCTGAGGGGTGATTTTCATCACGCATCAGGGTTAAATAATGTTAGGGTATGATAATAACTTTTGTTGTTGATAACAATGAAGACCACACATATTTGCATTTCAGGGGTTTATTTATGTTTCAAAATAAGAAACTCTTTCCAATGTGTCAACAATAAAGCACAGGAAATGACAAAAAAATCAATGAAATAACACGAGAAACATTGGAGCAAAATTCTTAGGCCGGCGACATACTAACGAATTTTTCACCAGGCCGTACATTGGACCGAGCATCGTACCGGACGAAAAGTGCAATTCCGATAGTGCCCACAGCAGACGCCTGTCCAAGCATCGCACCGAACAACGAGCATAGAGCGCTCTGGAGGCGGTTTACAGGCGAAACATCAAAGAAAATATCGGTCCGGTGTACGGTAATGTGTCAGGGTCAATTTTGCTCCATATGCCGTCCCGAGCGTCGCCCCGAACGCTTGCGATGGAACGCCCCTCTCCTTTTCTCCACCAGATCCTCTAGCACCCTAACTCACTCGTACACTCGAGCTCTCCCCCGGAGAATTTGTCCCGAACGATTCGGGTGGACATCTTGTTCGGGGAAATGTTCAGAGTAAATTAACCTCCCTGTACGGTGCAATGTTCAGTTCGATGTACGGTCCAGTAGTGTGTCGCCGCCTTTATTTCTGATTTGAAATACTGTCGTGTGACACAGGATACAAGAACCGTGATAAACACGATACAATACATCCAATCAAGATTGGCAGTACAGTATCATCTGACTCATCTACACAAAAAGGGGAACCTAACTGCAGAAAACTATTCACAGTTCTTTATCAGCACTGTATATCTGACAAATCATTGGGACTACGAGTTAGAGGGGGAGGGGAAAACTTAGCCAAACAACGCTGAACAGGCAATCAACACGGCGTCTGTTGGTTTATATTGCCAATCACCCAGTGGCCTTGTGGCCATCACATTTTAGAGGCGATTCTTGTGCTTTAATGCATTAACAACTGTTTAAGTGGATATTCCTGTTTAGCGGAATGCGTTCCTATTTTTATGTCCTTAGACATTATTAAAGATCGTGGTATAATCCATGCCTCGTCAAACAAAATGTAAATTTAAAATGGCTGTAATAAAACTGTTTAAAACCACCACAAGGCACAAGGACGCGGGATTGATAACGACTATGTATTTTTTAATTTGCATACAACGCTGTTTCTTGCAACTACGAGAAGCGTGTACTCAAATTGAAAATTGCCACCGAGCAAGAAGTATCGTCAAACCAAGTCGTGCATGCGGTGTCGTGTATCATCAAGTAGGACATTCCCTGTGACGATGTGACATTGGCATTCGACGGCGGCGATGACGCACCAGCCAGCGACGCGGCACGACGAGGACGACACGACAAGGGGACGGGGACGCGCGGGATGTAATTGAGGTGGCGCGCCGTGGGAAGCGACGTGTACAACGAGTGGACCACTGGCGTCGACGGTGATAGCAAACACCATGTCATATCGACCATATACAGTAAACTAGGTGAAAGTTCTGGTTAGTGAGGGAAAACCCAACTATGCTCAAAGACGTCTCTCTCGTTATTAGACTATTTGCACCGCTTTAAAAAAAAAATGCTCCACAAATAATATTATTCTACTGTATAGGCAAATGCACGAGAATAGAGAATTTGCTAACTATAGGACAACCTTTTTGTCAAATTGCATAAGAAGAAGTAGCACATACATGGGGATCCTGCGATCGAATCATCTAAAAAATTGATAAACCCACATTCCTTGCAATGTGTTACCAGTGCATAGTGTGTGGAAATACAGATTAAATTATATTTCAAATACATTTATAATTAGGTTTGGTAGAATTATTCACACTGCACTGAAATATACGGGACCACGGAAGTCGGCACCAGTTCTTAGTCACTATAAAAAAACAATGAAAGTCGGCACCCGTCCCGGGAGCGGCCGCCATGACACCATGAAACTCGGCACCTGCCACGCCGGTTCCTCCTTCCACTTTTACCTCCCCTCACGCTCATACCCCGTCATCTCTATTCACTCTCTGAACATTACCCCCTGTGATAACTTGAAACCCCCAATGTCATTGCCAACTCACGGACAGGGCTTATTTGCATAAAATTACAGGCTATGTAGACGATATTAATCTAGAATATATTTTATTGACTATCTACACAATTTAGGAATCCTCCTTAAATTAATGGTTTTATTAAATTATAGTTAAGTATACATTTTTTACTCTCCATACTTGTGATTTTCATGTTATTCGTTGATAAAACTTTGACCACAACATATATTACACGGTAATATGAATAAATCGTGACAACTCTTATTATACTTTAGACAAATGTATTTAATAGAATCCGGTTCGTAATAGCTAAAATCCATAGTTACAAAATGATGTTACTGGATTGTTGAACTTATTATGTTCCGGTTCTTATTATGTTTATGTTTTATGTTATGTTTTAACATAAAACATAAACACTAACTAACACTAACTATGTTATGTTTATGTTATTATGTTTTTCTTATTATGTTTACTTATTATGCCTAGGCGTTTCTTATCTGTTACTTTATATATTTGCAGATGCAGGACAAAACTGTAATTAACTTACGTATATATTTTTTTGCAGTTTAAATACATCATCTAACGTACCGCTCCCAAACATTTACATTCTTTTACATATTACCTAAAAAAATAAATACTTGAGGTATTTGTTCGTAAGTAACTAATTACTGTCTCAGTAGGTTATCCGCATTTTACTGTCTTAAAAAACGAGTGACCGCTTGCGATTTAAAAATTGGGAACAGAGCACCCGACTGACCATCGGTGCAGGAAATACTTCCAAGGGTCGACGGTAATCAATAGAGGAATGTCAAAATCATCAATGGAGCTGGACCCTGCACTGATCTAAGGGAAGTGGTGAGAGAGTTAGCAAGGGGACAAGAGAAAATCAAATCAAATCAAATCAAATCAAATCAAATATTTTATTTCAAACAGTAAACAAACAAGGAAATATGTACAAAATAAGACTGAAATTAAGGTGTTACATGTGCCTTGCGGCATGTGCGTGACACCGAGTTCAGAGTCCAGGTTGTCTTGTACACATACTTAAATCTTATACTTAAATTAAACATAAAAAATTATTAACTTAAATTTTAATAATATATATACAATGAAATACAACATAATGACTGCACAGACAGAGCAGAAATATTGCTATTGTACGATTTAAAAAAATATATATATACATATATTGAGTCATTACAGATTAAATTTTTTACGTTTACTTAGTCAAGATAAAAAGATAATATAAATAGAAATATTAAAAAAAGTAAAAAAGAAAATGAAAGATGAAAAAATAATGAAGTGCGGGTACACGGAGTGACTAGTCGTAAGAAGTTTGGTAAATAGTGTTCTGTAGTTAAAAGTGATAGAGTGGGTAAAGTAAACTTAGTAGAATTAGTAGAATTAGTAGAATTAGAAATAGGGGTAAGACGGCGCTGTGGAGGGGAGACAACCTGAGGCCACTGCAAAACCTTCCTGGTGCCGACTTTCATTGTGGAATTAATAACGCTTCGATGAGTTTTGCCAATAGACAGGTTTTGGTGCCGACTTTCATGGTCGCCGAAATATAAAGTGGAATGTAGGTGGGGATCAGTGCAGATGAACTCAAGCATACGACTATTAAAAATTTATAGTTACATACAAGTACATTTAAGTTAAAATTTAGTTGAGTTAAATTCTTCTGTCATTCAATAATTTTACATTTCACTAGACTATTCAATTAATTGAACTGAGCTGATGAATAAGAGTTATTTGCGACACACTATAAAGAAACTAGACTATTCACTTAATTGAACTGAACTGATAAATAAGAGTTATTTGCGACACACTATAAAGAAACAAAGTGTAAGATTCATATCAGTGCGAGGGGCTTATTTGCAGCCCCCCAATGGTTCAGAACCTCAACTTGCTGTAGCACAACTTTATAAAGCCCCGAGCCTTTTAAGCGTTCGAGGCTGTCTCGTGTGCATATAAAAACAGGACTAGGACCATAAAGAGCGTTCTAATAACACACAAATCTCTGGGCAGAGCAAACTTACGTAACTTGGGCAATAATCTTAGTTATGAATGTTTTTCTTTAGCCTTCTCTGAAGTTAGAGTCTATCTTAATAGGTTTGATAACTTTTTACGACTCTTTAACTATAATAATGATGTGGAAGTTTCCCGTTTCAAACTTTCTTATTGCAATAAAGTTTTATTATTGATCAATTTTATCTTAAAAACACCATAAAGCGAACTGAGTTGGAGGAAGACGTTGATCGAAGTACACTTTTCGTTCCGTCTACAGTACCGCGGATTACAAGTGCATGATGTAACTAACAGTGCAATTCCAGCAAACAACACTTATGCAACGGCGATGACTGGTGCTGGCGGAGTGGAACGTGGAGCCACAAGGACGCGGGAGAGGCCAGCACAAACACGAGGCTCGAGGCAGCTCCATTGACTCCGGGAGATGAGTGCCAGTGCCACGTTAATTCATTAATATTAACCGCAGCACGGTGCGGCCCATTACATAAGGGTCCACTGTCGCAGTAGTGGTATTAGCAATGGTAATGTCATTATGGGCGCCGTCCCCGCCGTCGCCAGCTTCGCCCTTGCATGCTCTCTTGTTCTGTACGTAAGGGAATTGTTTCAGTGGAATATGTATTTTATGCACTAAAGTGCATTTTATTCAACAAAACCAGAAACCCATAAAAATCACGACAATTTTTGTTTATAGAGGCATCAAATCACTTCATATGCTTTACTTGATTCCTAGTTCAACCTACAGAAAAACAGATCACACAAAATATTTATCAGTTTTGATTGAAATTAAACGTGGAATATGGATAACCGTGAATTTTTGCAATTACCGCGAAATTTTATATTTCAAAAGTAGACGTGTAATTTATCTTGTCAATGAAAGAAACATAACGTATAAAAATCCCGTTAAGTGTGACTAAAAGACTTACTTATCACGTACTTAACTTGACACACTTTACATTTAATGGATACTTAAGATTTTAGAGTCTGTTACAGATAATTCTACTCAAGGTCAGATAAAATTGGTGATATAATAGATTAAAAATGGGACGGGTGAGGGAATACAGAGAATTATTTTTTGGGTATCGTAATATTCACAATTATATTGTTTACTACACAATAAACCACGCAACCCTATAAGCGACGCTTATGGATAAACGTTTATTACTTTGCAGGGAATGTCTGGGTTTAATTGTACAGTAGAAAAGCTAGGACGACACTTCATAAAAAATCTAGCCCATTCGAAAACAGATGCCTCTGGTGGTCGCGTTCCGGCAGCAGATGGTGGGATTTCCGAACCCAACACCAACACCACAAGGACGTCGAGTTTCGGGGAACCCGGAGTCCATTAGGGGACCACCGTCGATCGTCCCCCACACCCACGCGACCGTCACACGATAAATGATGCAGATTTATTTCTTTTTTGGACAAATTAATGGGAAACATTTCTTCGACGCTGCATAAGATTTAGTCGATATCTCTTTAGAGGGTAAATGTAAAGTTCATATCAGTGTGATGTGTCTATTTAAGACCCACCAATGGTTCAGAACTTAAGATTTTCTTTAGCACTGCCTCCAAAGAGCCTTCCAGCGCATAAGCACTGAAGGCTGTCTCGAGTGCATTAAAAAGTGAAAAATATTATTCCTGCTCTTTGTGAAAATAACGAGTGACTTTGGAAAAGAAACCCATGCGAATTTGAAAATGCAAATAATTTCATTGTGAAACCCTAGAATGGTGTCAATTTTTAGGTAATAAATGCTTCAAGTTTTTAAACACGATACACATTCGCTATGTTAGAATCCCACAGGTCCTTGTAGCAATTGCGTAAAATAAGTAGCAGACTTCTCACGACTTGAGCGTGCTAGGTGAGTAATTTGTGTTTAAATAATTGAAATGTACAAAAAAAACTACCGATAGTGGCAAAATGTAGCTATTCTAGGTGAATTACTTAATGTTTTTAAAAGGAAATACACTAACGCTGAATTGTTTTAAGCTAAATTTAATGTTTAAAAAGAGCAAGAGGCTAGTCCGCTCGAGGCCAATGAAGTCAGTTGCTTTCACGTAACTCTCATTACATTTGTTTACATTAGTTTAATAAAACTGTGTATTTGAAACTTTTGTGACACCCGTTACTGTTATAAAAACGATACAGCCTATTCGTGAGATTAACTACAGTAGCCTACTAAACAGCGTAGACTCAAGTTTTCTATAACGTACTCATGTTGTCTGGACTATATCGACAGGTCGCTTTGCTTGTTATTTTTCTATGACCTATCGGTGCTAATTTACACAGTCTATCGCGATATTCGCCTCTGCACGGTGGCCATCCCCCGGCGACCGGACTGTACCACTGCGCGGCGGAACCAGTCCTGCGCTGGCGTGGCGCGGCGCTGCCATATTGGACACCGCTGCGCCGCCGCTTATCACATCACCGATCCGATAAGCGGGTTCACTCAACCTCGGCGCGACCCTGGCCTCCGCCTTTCACTCCTATCGCAATATACCATCTCTCTACGAGATTAATTAATTTCTGATGGTAATAATGCATGCAAATCACAACAGTTAAACGTGGTGACGCTGTTAACAATTAATTTTTATCATATAAACAGTAACTCCTGTAATATGATATTTAATAGCATTTGTCATTAAAACAATGGAAAAGCAACCCATTCATATATTAGAAAACCAAGTGAACTAAACACATTTTTAATTTTACCACTAGAATTAAAAAAATCAACATAGCCCAAAGTGATAATTTTCCTAATTAATTAATTAGTATATAAAATTAGCATAGCATAATGATTACGTATTTTTCTTTAATGGCACTTACTCAATTCCGAATTTAAGTTTCTGCTAGACACCAACCTGAAAAAAATAAACATAAGTAATTAATTATTTAAAATGAAGATTTCTAATGTACTTCTTGATGGTCTAGAATTGGATATAAAACTTGAACTATTGCAAGAACGATTATAGTAACAAAATAAACAAAATTTACAAATAAATTTTCAACCTTATTCAATGCCCAAACGACCCAATTTCAAGTACAAATACACCACGATTGTCGCAAAGAAGGCAAGAGATTAACAAAGCGAAAGAAAAAAGTGAAATAAAGAAAAGGACGTGTCGGGCTGCTGAGTCAGGCGTCAGCGTCATCGCTCTGATACGTGCTGCCGCCACCGCCGCGCTGCTGCGCTGTGCTGACTCCGTTATTGCTTTGCTGAGCTCAGGGCGACGAGAGCGGCCCGACGACGCAGCACAAAACGTTCCCCGTCGGTCCACCGATCAAATAAATTAACAGTCGCAAACAATAATAGAGAGAATTCACGTATGTGTAGGCTGCAAGAATTTTAAATTATAAGAGTAGTGTAAAATTGTAGGGTCTGGGACGTGACGTCATCACGATGACGTCAGCAGTGATGACGTCATCAATGACGTCACTAATGACGCCACCAATGACGTCATAATGACGACACATGACGTCACACCCATGACGTCATGGTGACGTCATTACCGCTGACGTCATCATGATGACGTCACTGACGTTAATTAGGTCAAGGTCACGCAAGAATACAAAAAAAAAAATTTTTGCACTTTTGCGAATCCTCAAATTTTGCTGAGAATTTGAAATTTCTCGAGGAATCACAAAAGTGCAAAAAAATATTTTTTTTATTCCCTAGCGATCAAACTCTTGACCTAATATATCCGTCAGGGGTCATTGACCCGTCCCAGCAGCCCCACTTGAAAAAAAAATAATTTTTTATATTTGACTTACCCACCGAGAGACTTAGAGCCGAAGAATAATTTCTTCAAACACCCGACATTGCGACAAACGACACGCGATCCGAACAGCACCGCGTCCGAAGACGTACTGACTTGGGTGCAGGCGGTTCCCCAGGTACCCGGCCCAGTGGTGGGGATAAGGAGGTGGTGGGGGTAAAGTGGTCAGAAGGAAGAAAAATTTATTTTTTTACAAACAACTCGTCCCAGCCGGTCCTTTACCGGACCTCCGTAACTCGGATTGGAAATATTTCCTGAGAAATATTTATTTTTTATTCTTTCTCAGGTGATGTTGGAACTTGGTCGGGAATTGGAGTCACCAACGTAACCTTACTGGCAAAAGTTAGCTCGTCTAAAAGTTTCTGAAACATTTGAAACTGACGTCATTCACCATGACGTCATGGGTGTGACGTCATGTGTCGTCATTATGACGTCATTGGTGGCGTCATTAGTGACGTCATTGATGACGTCATCACTGCTGACGTCATCGTGATGACGTCACGTCCCAGACCCTACAATTTTACACTACTTATAAGTTACTTATCTTCTATAATAATTAACTTGATTACCGTGCGTATATTTTAACTACGTATTTTTTGACAATTTTCATGCTAGAAGGACAATTTCCAAATTGTTTGTGACATGAGTTACAAATTATCACAACAAATATTTTATAAAATCAAGACAACAGTAGAAAATTTTGCTAAATGTGCAGAAAGTATATAAGATAAAACGACTACTCTCATAGAATGCAGAACGATATTTGGGATTCATAACCGTGACTTAAGCACTTGACCCACAAAAAGCAGATTTATAGACCTAACTGTCGAGGATATTTAACTTTTTTATCACTCAAATCATACAAATTATATATACGTTGACACCATAAATATATTTCTTGTACAAAACGTTATAACCCTTACGTGCGTCAGGAGCGGACATCAATAAAGTGTCTTCCGATGACTTCACACAGCTCTTACGACACGACACATATTTGGAAGATCAATCGGTGAGGAAATGTCCCATTTGGAACGTTACGTAATATCCATAGATCATTTTTATACCCTCGTTCTCCCGTCTGTGCCGATTTTCTCGTTGAGTAGCAAAAGCTAAGCGATTATGAAACCTACGTACCGTAGGTAGACTCTTCAATCAGAGATGAATAATGTTATATATTCAATATAAAATAGTATATGAAATATTCAATCTTGCAAGATGGGCAGATGTTCTCGTTAAGTAGGCCTATATACACATTTACAAAAATAAAAATTTATTAACACCTGAACTTGGAATGTAGGTCAAACAGTCGATGAAATTACATTTTGCGAAGTTATCAAATACAGTAAGTAGATTAAAATGATAGTAGCATACATTAATTAAATTAGTTCACAGTCGAACGGTTAACTACATCAATTTAACCCCGTAAAAGAAAAAAATAAAATAGAAATTATAACTACTTTAAAAAGCAAGAATAATAAAAAGTTCGAGCAGTAGATTCCATTAGCGAAATTTAGTGGGGACTGTAATAATGACATTAGGGGGTGGGATGGCGGCAAATGGAGCGTATTTACATGGAGCAATGTAATATGTAAACTGGGGCTGACCGCGACATGGACCCGCTATAAATTGTGCCACGCTCGCACGCGCAGGCGCGCGCACACGCGCACAAACTCGTGCTGCCCCCACGTCGCGGGCGCGGCGGCCAGTCGAAATTACGTCTGCACCGCCCCGGCTAATTTGATTATGTCTGATGCTTTACAAAACGTACATTCTGTTTAATTAGATTACGGCTTAAACACGTGAACATATTTCGACTTTCCAATTATACGGATCAATGCTCTGAAAAAATAAAATTTCATCATTGCTTTATACCTGTTTATTCGCATTATAATGTGGTCTCTCGGTTTTAAAAACCACACCGACTTTGCATTATAAATTATTAGTTTTCAACGTAACTTTTGAGAATGATGCTTTACATTGCTGTTGAACGCTATATTGGTCACATTAAGAAACTTGAGACTTTTTTTGTGTTGTTGCGGTAAATAACATTGTGCCGCTATATAAATAACATATTGTTATGTCGCTTAAGTCACGTGGCATTTCTTTTGGGTAAAATATGACAATCATTTCTTGTTGAATGATTTTATTCACTGACTCCCTGATGTAGTTATTGATATCTGCATGCAACGTTTATGAAGCAATCAAACTAAACTACGACGCTGTTCTTGAAAGTGTTGCGACCTGTGTCATCATTTTAGAGTACAAGCGCGAGAAATGCGTGAATACGAGGGATGCTCTTCGAACATTGAACCGAAAATTAATAAATTTCTGCACAAATGAGATAAAGATTAAATTCAACACAAGACATGCCTACAGCAAAGCACCAAGCGGAATTTCATTTGAAGTTTAGACGGAATCAGTCGATTATTCGCCAGAGGGGGAAACACCGGAGTGAATAATTCAGCCGTGGAAGTGAGAAGCAACAGACCAGCTAGTGTTTTGTGCAGTTGCCATAGAAATGTCATGTGACGATACGGTATGATGAATGCCATCGATTATCGGTCGATACTCATCACATCGATCATCGACGTCCGACGGTGACGGTGACTAACCGATGCGCCGTCATTTGTGTCTGTCGAGCCATTAGAGGGCAGTCGTCTGCACTCCGCCACCCGCTTATCGCGTCACCTGGCGCAATCGACTATCACTGGCTGATAACAACCGCAAATTTCGTGGAAAGATCGAGAGAGTGGAGAGTGTGAAATCATTACTACAGGTTATGTAAACAGCTTAAGGTGAAGAGTAAAAGTGGTTGCACTACGTACGGTTTATAGTAAATGAGAATGGGTCATGGTGCAAATCGATTTAGGCATAGTGCATTATCTATGAATTCAGGGATAGGTTGTATGGTATGAAAATTTGAAAATAAATTAACGTTACATTGACTATATGTCACCATATAAATATTGAGATATTACGAAAAAAATTAAGCCGAAAATAGATAGGGGCCAAATGGGAAACGTCAAATGCCATAGCTGCGAATGAGACATTTGACAATTTAAAGAGCACAACTCAACCGAAAAAGTAACTGAAAAAAATGTGATACATTTTTTTCAGATGACACAATTATCCATTTCTACATTCGATGCATTTTTCTAGGCCAAACAGCTGTAACGCTGAAAATTTAGGCTATATATGAAATATTAAGTCGTGTTAATTAAAATTTGTCATGAAGAAAGAGTTAACTTAAATCTTGTAAAACTTTTGACAAACATAAAAAGAATAGTTTGAAACACGTGTAGTTGATGAAAAGAAAAAATGCAAATCATCAAAACATCTGTTTAAAAAATATAGTCGGCACCAGTGTTCAGCATATAGATGCTGACATAGCAACAAAGTAGCACACGCAAAGTGAACCTCACTCAACAACTGGCCAAACTAGGTCAGCGTGGAGTGTGAAGGGAACTAAGCCCCAACAACGTTGAAATCCTGCACACGCAGCACAATCTATCGTCAACTGCTTCACCAAACATTAAAATATTACAACCTGACGCGTTTTGCTGACTATACTCAATTTACAACAACAGTCCCTACTACTGTAAAATGCCTATCGCAAATTCCACTTCATATTTATTTATTTTTTTTTTTTTATGAAACAAAGAAAATTACAATGATGAACGACGATGGCATGTATCATCATGTACCCAGCCCCAAAATACTGTTATTTTCTCAAACATACATGAGTAGGTTTTTATTCATAAAACTTAATTTCTCTTCAATTATCGAGAAAATTAATTGCCATCTTGAAAAATTTCACAAAAAAACTCAAGGATCAGTCGATTTCTACATATGGCGTAACAAAGCTTAACGGCATCACACCTAAATTTACATTTAGTCTTATTCACAACAGTAAAAACGCTGAAAACATAAATTCATATTCCCCTGTTTCGGAGGGTGTTTTTGAATACTGTATTTATCATTAGGTAAAAAATATCAAGGTTGGATCTAGGACCTTCATCTCATTTTAAGTAAAAATAATTGTATAAGTAAAAAAATCTTTTAAGTAACGAAAATTGAGTTAATTTTTGACATCACTGAGTTTAACATTGTCAAACCTGGTATGAGAGCTCTGATTTAACAATTCAATAAAATGATTAACAAGTTTCCAGAAAACCGGTTGAGTCCAGAACACTGCAATAAAATACAACGATTAGCTTAAATGCCCTTTGGTCAACCAGCATAGCCAAATGCGCTATAAGCCTGTAAAGATGGCTCTTAACAGAGTGTCAACCAAATGTCACAAATGATATTTCCTACTGTTTCCCAACCACTTTTCTAGAAATTCCCGACCAAAATATCAGCTTTACCACCCTTATATGATAAAATAGAGCAGCAATGTTTGTGCCTTTAAACGAGCTGGGAAGCAAGTCACCAAGTCTTTTTACGGTACTATAGTGTATTCACCATACGAGATGGCCGGGTCCAATAGAAGGAATGGGCATGTCGCCCATCGATCTGAAGCGCAATCCGACTGATGGCAAACAAACAATACCTGGCCAGACAATGCACCTGAGGCTCGCACACACGTATCCTGCTATTCTCATTCTCTACTGACTGCCGGCGCGGTGTTCATTCCGGTTAAATCACGTAACTTGCAGTGCGTTCTGGTCGGGATATGGCTAACCCGTTAGAGTGCAATCCAGTGCGGCGTGAATTAGCGATGGACGGACGATGGACGATGGCGTGGGCGAGTGTGCGTGCGTGGGCGCGGGGTGTGGCCGCCGCTGGCCGCTCCGGTACGCTCACAGAGCCAACTGAGTGACGCGTCCGTCTCGTCGGCAATGAGGGTAGATCTTAGCACGAAAATAAGCGTTAGCTATGTGCTGTTAAAGTGAGCGTGGCACTTTTTGACACAGCGATTTCACCTATATAGTTACACAAGATTAATACTGTTTTAGAGCTAACAAATATAATTGTTTTTCAATAATCTTTAAAGTATTATGGGAGAGGCATGCCTAATTGGCGTAATTTTAGCGATGGACATATGAAGTTTAGGAGTTCAAAAGGGTTTAATTCCTAGGTACTCGCGGGAACAGGAATGTAATTACTTAGAATGCTTTCGAAAATACGGTGGTCTTTTATACACGTGAGACCATAGCCATAACATGAGTGATAAGAGTACGAAAATTGCATTATGAATCTATTTATCTTACTGTAAATTTTTTAACATAACAAACAGGGGAAATCCATGACCGATAATGTTGGAACGCCATTTTATATACGATGAGGGCTTTGCCTTTTTTAGATATAGATGATAATGTACATTACAGAAGAGAAGAATAAATTGTGATATTACATCAATATCAGGTATATACATTATTTATGTGTTATGTGCAATTATTTGGATTACAGTGTAACTGTTTATGGTGCTAAAGGAAGACAAGTCCATCCTTTTCGTTGAATGCCTCTTATTAAAAAATTAAAGCGAAAAGCTAAAAGTGTGTTAACTAATCCAAGAACGAGTAGCCAACCGAGAACGTAGCGCTGGTAACCACTTGCACAAGCGAGGGCATTGGGAAATCACGACCGCGGAATAAAGAGAAGGCCGTGGATATAATATGGCGCGGGGCCGCGGCGAGCGGCCCAGAGGGGGAGGGGGAAGAAGCAAGAAAGTGCAAAAAACAACGGTCGGTGTAATTAGAAACCGGACAGACGGACGCGCACGCACCGGTACAGTCCCGGCCCGCAGTCGGCCGCGACGCGACTGTACCTGTTGTCGAGCGTTCGAGGAAAATGGCATCTCGTCGATAACAATGCCCACACCTCCGTTGTAACGCGCCTGCTTCCTTGTCTCCAACCCACCGACGTGACGTGTCAATTGCTTATAAACGCTCTTCCTGTAAAAACACACTTGGTCTATGCAGTTGTAAGTTTATTTTCATATACTGTTTTTACGTGTTGGGTGTTAATAAAGAAAATACGGTACTGTAGAAGAGAGTACTGTTGTATAATGGCTTTCGTTACTTTCCATACTAAATTTTTTTTTAAACCTACTAATTTACCTAAATTAAGTGACCGACTTAAAGAGTTTACCGAGAAAATGCTCGGCCTACAGGTACTTTTAGTTATGATACCAATATTTGGCGAAAAGCGATATTAATTAAAAATATACATGTAGTTTATTGTCAATTATGAACAAGTTTTTATGTAAACTTATTGACGAGTGTGCCCCAAACAAATAATGATATAATGGTTTGTACGATAAGATTTTCTGAGTAAAACTGCGAGTCTACTAATGAGTCCAGTTTCCTACTGTACATTCAATCGCAGCTATAAAATGTTATGATTTCACCAGTTTGCTAAGACGATGTTAGCAGATAAAAACATATCATAAGATTTATTTACGACGACAGCATCTAAAATCAAACACCCGCTTAGTCGCTATACCGAAGGCCCCGGTTGCCGGCAGGTAGGGGACGATGCGCATGTATCATACATAAATAAAGGGCGGCAGGTGCGCGGGCGGCGGACACGTCCCTGATGTGCTTTGCATGTAGCGTGTAGTGTGCACCAGTGTACCCGAGTGTGTAGCCCGGGGGTGATTATCATCAGCCGTGACACAATGCCTGCACTGCATCCAAACCCCCTCCACCCCCCACAGTGCACTATGCATTACATTACACGCGGGTAAAGTGATTGGAATATTACGCTCACCAATCACTAGATTTCTTTAAAGGACCACAATATAAAACGATTTTGCGATGGGAAACTTAGTTTCCTCAATCAAATTGAATATAAATTATTGCAATTGTAAATTAAATGAATCACCCCTTATGGCCAAAGCTAATGCTTGCACTTTTGTGTGAACAAAGAGAAAGAGTTAATTAGAGACTTGGGTTTTTCCACACTAAAAACGTGACTAACTCACAACTTCCCCCTTAGAAAAATAGTTCGGCTCTCCCTTGCTTTTGATTTAACTTGGATTGTGCGGGTTACTTTTATAATGACATGATCGATAAAAGAAGAAAATCTCACAAAGGTCCCAGTGTAAAATCGAATACCAAACAAACACACAGCGGCTGTTAGTTTGCAGAGAAGTTTGGGTAGACCAACTAACTCCAAATTCTCTTCAAGACAGAGAAGGTCGGCCGTCACGGCGGAACGTCCATTTAGAATCGCCAGGAAGGGCAGGCGAATCTAAAGTGTGTGCCGCCCGGAGAGACAATTACGATGCACCGCGCAGTCGCTTCTCCAGCGGACACGCTGTAGTGGCGTTCCGCAGAGGCCGGGCTGTAGTGACAGCTCGCTTATGTAACAGCTGGAGCGACCGGAAGCGCTTTGTCCCTCGGCCACCAAACCCCTGCACCGCCGCGAACAAGCTCCGGAAGCGACGGCGGCGACGCGACGACGGCCGCGACTACGCGATGGTCGTGTCGTGGCGAACACGGCCTCATCTGGGTGGAGGTGGAAGAGAGAGACGCACTCGCGGTGTTATAAAAGTACTACTTGTCAACATGTTAGCCTTCTATGATGTCGCTAATTGGGAAATGGTTACATTGTTACTCTGTTAGTAAGTGAGTATTTTATTTGATATGTCATATCTTATCACATGACTTCAATAAGAACGGTGAATACGTTCGATAAGTGCGTGACTGAATGGTCGGAGTCTTCAAACACCGGGTCTAAATTAGGCCTATCGCTCATCTTGTTTCGTTAATAGAATCGAAGTCGCCTAAAATGAATGAATGCAATAATAATCGACTCATTGATGAAGAAGATGTATAGTAGATCATTTTAGATTGTACTGAACAATAATTAACGATGTGGGGAAAAATAATTTCACTATCGTATAACTGCCTGTAGTCGCCGTATATCCTCAAATCGAATCGGACGTACGTTAAAAATAAAAATACCCCCGTCGCAGCAGACCTGCGTACTCAGCGAATTTCCAATGGGATTTTGGTATATTTTCTATTTCCCCATAAAATCCATGGGGATGAGAATATGTAGGTTTGCCGCCATAATATGGGTTTAGTTGGTAAATATAAGTTAAATCCTACCTAGTGATTGTACATACCAAATTTTATAAGGTTATGGTGTTCTGTTTATTTTCCCCATAAACCCCATGGGGGTGAGTATGTAGGTTTGCCGCCATATGGGTTTTGTAAGCAAGTATAAGTTAAACCTTATCTAGATAATGTACATACCAAATTTGATTAAGTTATGTCAATAAATAAGCAAGATATAGGCTTTTCTTGATTTCCCATAAGAATAACATGGAAAACACATTTTTTTATTTTCCCCGTAACCAGTTATGCTAAGATAAAAATTCAAAATACCAAATTGTTTGTTTTTTTAAGCTCTTTTAAATGGTTTCAGTTTAAATTGTTGAATTTTAAAATTAAGGTCGAAAAATGCCAAAACCCATTTTTAACCCTTTTGAAACCCCATAAAACCCCGTTCCAATGGTCCGATCATTCTGGTTCGCGAACTCAACCTAGTAGATGCTGGCTTACACCCCTGTACCAAATTTCATCAAAATCGGAGGTTCCGTTCAAAAGTTATCGTGTTAACGGACACATAGATATATATATATATATATATAGATATATATATATATATATACATATATATCAATTTGAACGAACAGTGTTTTTGGCTTCTAGGGACCTCAAAACAAAAAAGTATCATGGTCCCGGGCTTAGGTCTTACCGTGACTACTACCGTAATAGCGTATTCCCTATAGGGAAATTCGCTAACACGAAATGTGTGTGACAAACATGACATGAGGCTAGACGTAAACCCATCTTTGTTCAGACACTACAACAAATCGAAATTGAATATTTAAAGCACAGTAGCTGACCTAGACCAATGCGATCGCCGCGCACTCTTTTATCAGCCCGAAACAAGTGCCCGGTAATGACATCTGTGTTTATTACGTAATCGGTGTAGACTATGTAGAGGGGCCAACACGGCTGTGCGTTGGCGCGGCGCGGGCGGCGGCGCGGCGGTGCAGCGGCAACCGATGGCGACGAAAGGTTTCCAAGGTTGGTATCATTGGATTGATCGCTTCAAGGTCAACGACCTGTGCGACTAGCGCGCTCTTTGTCGTGCCCGCACCACTCCACACTCCGCTGCCGCTACGGCGACGCCGCCAACGCCAGCCCGCCTCCGAAGCGCGAACTGCACTGCAACGGACCTGCGCAAACGGAATACGGAGGGACACAAGTAACGGTAGTCAGGAATCTACTCTCTCTAAATAGAAGTTAACTGGGATGATTCATGACAAAAAATTAGTAATCAACCTGCATCAAGGTAATCGCCTCGGCAGCGTAAACGATATAATAATTCTGTTTTTGCTACTTTATTTATTTTTATCCTGTTATAGGTTGTATTTCTAATTCTTAAATTGACACCATCAGCAGCTATATTTTTTCACGTAATTCTTTTCTAGGAACTTAATCGACATCTACAAAAAATGCTGACCAAGATAGATACTATGTGGGCTATGTTTCATTCGTGTGTTCATCATGAAAATTGTTTCAGACGATAAACGTTGTATTCCGACATAAAGTGTTATTGTATTGTCCCTCTAAAACATAGATCTTTCGATGATTTTCTTCAATTGCAAGAACAGTCAAATAAAAATTTATATCAAATAGGCTATAGACATTTTCCTAATGACATTTTTCAAACACTAAACACGATTAGTATCCATCCACACATATCGATTTCACGAGTAGGCGATATCACTGTCGAGAGGCGCTTACATGAAAAGAGACAAGAGAGTGAGGAAAGTAAATACATAACTATGTAATAACGGCTGGGTCAGCGGGGGAATAAATAGTGTGGGAGGGGCGCTGCAATTATGGGTAAACTGGCGAGCCGGCCACCGGGGCATTACCGCTCACCACTCGTACTGCATAGCACAGCGTAGGTAGCATTGACCGTGCCGCGCCGTGCCATTGAAAATGACACACCTACTTTAAAAAAAAATGTGGCCCAGTGCGCATACACGGCTAGGATAAAAAAATATTTACTCCCGCAAATGTAATTACAAATAGACCATGTACCAAGTAGAAAAAACTGTTGAACCGGTATGATGTATGTTCCCTGTGGTACAGTATGTGTAGAACTTTTTTTTTAACAAACAGTGTAGGAGATGTTTGTTTCTAGGACAATTAGGCCAATTGAATTTCTATGTGACGATGACCTGAGGGCAGGTATGACATTCATGAGCGTCATTTACGAAGAGTACAGCTCAGTCAACTCGCGTGCAGCAAGTGAGCGTTTCCCCGGAATGTGGCAACAAAGCGAAAGTATGCGGCGCGAGCCCCAATTCGCACGTGGGACAATACACAAGACGGCCGTACCGAGAATGAAAGGCCAGCGCCATATAATCCTGATAGACAAAGAGGCGTGTGTGTCTGTAGAAGAGAAGGGTCACTGGCGATATAACGGGTCTTGACAACGCCCCTAACCTAACCGGCTCCGGCCGTCACCGTCACCGCCAGCCTAGACAACTGGTAATTACCATTAACTACTTGGTAATGGGCCCGGCAATCCGACGTACATCACACCCCACCAAGAAATGCATCGTATATTGTAAACACCTGGATTATTTGACAACTCGTTCATTTAATATCAAAGCTACTAATAAAAACAAACTAAAATTATACAGAAAACGCTGTTTCCATTTTTAAATTTATTAAGAAACAATTAATGACAAAAACATTATAAGTAAGTTGATACCTACCTTTTGAGAATTAACAGTTGTCAAGCTCGACGTCAATATGCTCACAACAGACACAACAATTTCAGAATTTATGAGATTCCATCCACAATAGTGGAAAACAATGTTTCGACGCTACCACAATTTTACACACACAACAACAATAGTTCTTGTAGTTACAACTATAAAATGTAACCACAACACTCACACAACTTAAACAATAAAAATTTGATCAAGCGGCACGACGAAAGCGCGTAAATCAATCGCTCCAATTGAGGACAGATATAGCTGACAAATATAGAGGGAGCGATGCGTCGTCGTGATCAATATCGAATTAACGACAACTGATAACACTCGGGCATGACTGACATCGGTAGAGGCGACGAGCACGAGGAAAAAAAAGGAGAGTATCACAGATATCACAATACAGCGTCGAGTACGCGACGGGCACGCGAGCGACAGTGCGAGTGCGGACGCACAACACAGCGAGGTGCGAGAGGCGAGCGCGACTGAGCCGCGAGTTTCGCTGTCCCACCGTCGCGCCGCGCCACCGCCGCTGCAGTTGACAGGTCCGACTCGGGCTGACCGGTCGCCATCTTCAATGCGGCCGGCGTCCACTCCCCCCCCCCCCCCCCCGGCCACCTCATCACTATCGCTGCCCACCGAGCCGACTTGCAATGTGCTTTTAGCGGTCTCTCACACACTCTCTCTCGGGCATTGAATCACTTGTAGAGATTATTTTATTCGCGCTTTATTTCGCTACTTAGTAATGTTAGTGATAAATTGATTTAAAAAGACTTTAGCAATTTGCCTAAATGGTAAAAAGAATTGCAGAACAAACGTTGAAATAAATAACTTAGATGAATTAACTCAATAAGAAAATGGGCTAAGCTAGTTCTGGTATTTCTGAATACAGGTCAGTTCTTTGCTTTGGCAGACCTCTGGCACTGTAACATATTAAGTAGTTTTATACTTCGAATTTATATACATGGCAATCGAATAAATTTAAATTAAATATATCATGGAATACTTAAACGCGACTTTCATGAGAAATACCAATTAGTTCATTTGCTGACTTTTCTACAATTTTCCGTGACTGCATTTAAGCGATTGGTCTAATCCCTGAATTTACTGCTACATGTCGGAGTTATCCAGGATAACTCCAATGACGATTCAAATATTTAAAATGTGTTATAAGCAGGCTTGAGCAACGTTTGTGGAATTTAAAAAGCTTTACCACAAAATTCGCACTTTTTAGAATGAGGGCATGGATTTTTTACATTTAGGGGACCCCTTTTATTTTGAGAGCTAAACCTGAGCAATGCATTTAAGTTGGTTGAATGGTTTTAACTACACCTAAAAAGTCGCAGTCAATAAAATATACAGCTTATTTGGCTGACGTCAATTAATTATACTTCAAAATAATATCTTCTCGTACAATCGCCAAAATCAATGTTGTTTTGCAATCACAAAAAATCAATGTCTTGTTCCACTGGGTATCGAGAATTAAAACAAAACAAGAAGAGCGAGGGAGACGGGACGACTGTTACGCTTTCTCTGGGACAAAAACCGATACGAACTTCCCCGCGCCTCTCAGCCAAACAAAGGAGGATAATTTCACAAGTCGACGAGAGGGCTTTTACTTGCGACCCCTACCTTACGCACTGTGACGTTTTTGAAACACTCAGGAATACTTCTCGTCCCAGTTTCCCCTTCACTATTCATCCGCATATGAAACGACTTGGTAACTCGATTCCCTGAATTGAATTTAAATAGCATTGTGTTTTAAAATTACCTGATTGTATTTTAACTAAACACATATAAAACTCAAATTGCGACTATAATTTTGTTTTCAAATATGAGAAATAATAAGCAACAAGCTTTGTTCCCACAAACAAATAAGGGTAAGAATAAAATTCTAATTAAAAAAAAAAATTAAAATTTTAATGAAACCGTACCAGGGAATGGTTATTATGTATTTACCATAACTGCATTACAGTCATTGGAATGGTTAAAGATTGCGGTTCAATTTCGTACAAAATTCAACACACACTAAAGCAGGGTTAAACCCATACTAATAAACTAGACAATGCATATTTTTCATTGTAAAGAATTTGTGTGATAATCAAATTTGGTAATGATTAACAACCCATCTAATGAACCCTCAAGAATTAAAAATTGTATATATTTTGAGGCGTTTTCCAGGCTCGTTGTCTCTTCTGATTATCGTTAAAAACTATTTAAGGAATTCGGACTATTTAACTATTTAAGGAATTCGTAAGGGGCCGTCCATAAATTACGTCATCGCTTTTTGGCCATTTTTGGACCCCCCCCCCCCTCCCTAAAATCATTCTACTATCATAATTTGTCTGACCCCCTCCCCTCTCGGAAAAATGACGTCATTTTTAACAAACCTCCCTTTTCATTATAAGAATAATATTTTTTAAACGTTACATGATCAACTAAAAAATTGACCAATCAAATCTGAATTTACCTTCAGAAATAAAGCCAAAATGACTTTCTCAATGGGAAAATAAACTACAAAACAACGCCTTAAAATAGTCTAATGTATTTTATAGATAATTATTTTATAATAGTTGAGTTGTGTTAGAATTTATCATTGTTTTACTGTTAAAGTTGATATAAAACATCATATTTAAAATGACGTCATATCAAAGCCGACCCCCCCCCCTTGCACATCATCTAAGGGGATGAACACACAGAACGCGGCGCGGCATGACGCGTGAAAAACAAATTCATAGTTTGTTATGGAGTTGAACACACAGAGAGCGGCGCGGCGCGGCGCGGCACGGCGCGGCGCGTCTTCACTTGGACCAGTTGAGTTTGATTTTTTGGAGCGTCAACACGCGTTTTCGCGCGTCTTCCCTGCAAATATGGTGAGTGTTTAACGAAGTGTTTTGTAGGCCTGCACTGTGGCAAGCGAAGCATAAACATTACAAGAACAGGGGAATTGTGGACAAGCTGTGGAATGAGGTGACAATGGTAGAATATACTGTATTGCTTAAATCTATACCGTACTTATTTAATACACTGAGGTTTATTTTGTAATTGGAACTTCTTTACAGTTTTCACTGACTTTAAAGTTTCTAGTGTCGTTGGACAGACTTGGTGTGTATGTGTAGTTGTTTGGTAGTCCGGATTCGGGATTGTTTAACGACGATGGCAGTATTTGACATTATAAAACCTACACTTATTTAATACACTAAGGGTTTTTGTGTGGAGAACTCCTCCTACAATTTACAACCAAAATTAAAGTTTTTGGTGACGTTGGATACGGTTTGATCTGTATTTGTTTCCGCCAAAAACGAACGTGTAATACTTTAAATAAGTGTTTTCCAAACGCAGCAAACATCGAACCAATTTGCTCAACGCCATATCGGACACTGATTACTGAAGTGAACAGAGTAGAAGACGCTCCGCGCCGCGCCGCGTTCTGTGTGTTCAAGTCGACGCTTGATGACGCGCCGCGCCGTGTTCTGTGTGTTCATACCCTTACCGTCATTTTCAATCTGGACCCTCCCCCCCTATTTTCAGATGACGTAATTTATGGACGACCCCTAATTAAGATCTACGACATGAATTTCATCCAACTTCAAAATCTCTTCAAACTGAAAACCTCCAAATAACTGGAACACAAGATTAAATTAATTTATAAATTTCAAGTGTTTTAACCCTATTATAGTCATCAAATGGCTCGTTGGCAAACATACGATAAAACCAGGTCGGTTGGACCGCCATTGTCATTACGAGTAGCAAGTGCGACAAAATTTCACTCCCGAGTCCCGACGGGACGGGACGGCTATGCGGCTGCGGTGAGCTTCGCTTTCCATATCTGGTTTCCTCGGTATGATTAGCAAACTGGTCCCACCTGCCCGGAGCCGATGGTGGCGCGGCGCGGCGGACATTACCATAAACTACGTCACAGCTGCCACCGTCACCGCGGCCGCGTGTCGCGGGGACATCTCTCTGCCCACAGCGGTCACCGTACAACGTAGGCTACAACGTGTACGTTACATTGTCAAACTTGACTGGCCACTCTCCTTTCACAACCCCACGCTTACTCCGCAAGGATATTTAAAAGTAACCAGCGATTACAGTAAAATGCACATTTTCGTGAAACATAAGGATTTAGCGATAATGTACCTCAATTGCATCGCTATTTTATTGTAAACTTGACAAAAAGGCGTCTCACAATGACCGTGAAGGATTAATAATCACCAACAATTGCATGTCCCTTCAAATAAATATCACAATTAATATGTAGGCGCGCAAACATATTCAGCAAGAACAATGGGGTGAAATAATTTTTTTACAAAATATTGAAGTCCCGCGAATTGATAAAAAATAATTGTGTTTTCAACTAAATCTCGCTGATTTTACAGATACACTGATAATCAATGTCAAACGTTAAAAAGACATGTTCAGTGGTGTATGGGTTGAGGATATTTTGAAATACAGTAGTCAAATACCTTACTAGTTACGGTAAAAAGGTTAGTAGTAAAGTAGATTTTAAATTCGAAAAAGACCAAACTAGCGACACCATCAATCTAATTGATAAGGGTTCGTCAAAAGTAATAAAACATTACAGAATAGGTTACCTATTAGAAGAGTTAATAATGACTGTAAATAACTAACACCATTTAATCGGCTTGAAAAGGAAATGCAAATTCAACTTGGCTAGTGCGAACAAGAAACCATTAGCAATTGCAGCGGCGAGCCGAGCCGAGCCAATGGACGCGAAAGGGATTATGAGCGCTGTAGCGTACAACGCAATAACGCAATGGATGCAATGAAACCGTATAAGACAGGAGGTCTAGTGTCGCATGGAGGGGGGAGTCTCTCTCTCTCTCTCTCTCTCTCTCTCTCTCTCTCTCTCTCTCTCTCTCTCTCTCTCTCTCTCTCACACACACACACACACACACACACACACACACACACACACACACCGACACGCACACACCTTATCTCGCTGGCCTTCCCTGCTTTCTCTCCGTTGCCGCCAAACTCATCCATTGCCGCGCTACTAGCCGGCCCACACACATTGGCTGCACGCAACTCACTGTGTGTACTACCATAGATGAAATATACTACGAGGGTAGAAAACATCAGAATGACCAATACATTTTTATTGTTGAAAGACATAACTATCAATTTTTAAGATTAATCGTCATACTCCAATTAATTGTTGTCTCTACTGTTGAGAAGCAAAGAAAGGTCAACCTGTGCATCCGTCTCCTCACTTCGGATACTGAACAAAACTTTGTAACTGATCATGTCTTGAAAACGTACTACACTACAAGCATTTCTAATGTTAAATCAATTAGGTCTACTGTGCTACGGAGGCAGTTTTTTGACCGAGAAACAATCTAACGCATTGCTGAGTTCGAGTTGCATTTGAGGCAAACGGTTACACATATTAGGTCAACACAGCCCGGAGTCGCCGGCGCCGCGGTGACATTTCACCCGGCCTGGGCCGCGCCGCGCCGCGCACTGATGTGGGTCAGGAAAATAGAGACAATGGTCTGATAAGCGGCGGCATTGCGCAACGCTCGTCCAAAACTGCTTGGCGTTGCGACATGCGCACAATGGCTGGACACGACACGTAGGAAGTGGCTTGCGACACGCGCCGCCGCCGCTGGAGTAGCTGCAACCGGCGGCGAGCGGGCGCGGAACACCGGAGGCTACAGTCACCTGGAAAAAGTTTGATAACAGTAGTCCAGGCTCCGCCTTGAATATAGCGAAGTCTACGTCTTTTATTAGGAACTAAATAAAGGTATATAAACCAATGCAAATAAAAAATTTCAGCAGTTGAATTGCTTTTTACATCGGCCTAAATATCTCCTCACAACGTTGCTTTGCAATAGCTACATGAGCTGCCACAAGAACGGTTTCCGGCGTGTACGGATTTTAAAACAATTTTTTTCTAAGGCCACTATGGCAAATTTGTAGATATTTATTTAAAAAATGTTTTACATCGTTTTAAGTGACAGTTTTACCAAATAACACTTTTATCCGTAAAGCTTAAGAAACGAAACAACGTTTTCCACAAAAAGAGTTCCCGGTTAAAAGCCATCCTTCTGTTAAAAAAATTGCTTTCAATACCAAATCCAACAAAACTGAGTCTTGCCATGTAATTGTGGTGCATTAGGAGAGTTCGCTTCCGTCGACACGAGACTACGGTAGAATTTATTACTTATGCAATGAACCAGGTTTAAGCACATACATACGGCGACAAAGTTGGTCCCCGGATTTGGCAGACTTCTAAGAGAGCAAGTTTGCAAAGCAGAGCAACTCCCGAGGTACATAACACTGCATTAATTAGTACAAGTTGAGTGCCACCACAACTTACCTCCGGCGCCATACAGCTTAACCTTTCACACTCCGCGATCAAATATTACTGTACAGCAGACACGCGACATCCCCAGCGTTACTTTTTATAAATGCCTCTACGTTATTAGTATTTTACTGATCGTCAAGCAACAAAAACGACGCACAGTAATGAGGCTCTATAAAACTGAATTAACACCATCCAAGAACTAATTGCTTGACGGAAGCTAAGCATTCTCAACTCATGTGGTATAAAAAATTGAATAGAAGAAGTGTTGTACTAATTCAACAAATAAATATGAAATTCGAGTATATTAGATACCGTTTGTACCGTTAATACAATTCCAATTTGTTCCCGCAAAAGAAAGTAATGGAATGGCTACGTTTTTGCACAATGTACAACTATCGTAAAATCTGAATATTTTACATTACGTTGGAATAACTCATTTCACAGTTCTTCCCAGTAGGTATTTGTGAAAGCCGCATATTATTATGTTAAAAAATTGTGAAAACTGGCATTTTCATTGGCTAAGTGGATGAGTAGTTTAAATTCACATCGCTGGAATTTGGTTACCGTACCTTGAAGGACGTCTAAAGAATGAGTAGCCATACTTCGTGTTTAATAGGAAGAATGCCTATTGAATATACTTCACTTTAGGCAGTCTTACGATGCGTTTAAAATTTCATGCAACATTCCACGAAACCGAAGATATCGTATTACGCGTTGAATCCCAATTAATTTCCAACGCGCACCGGCGGCGGCCACGTAGAGCGGACAACTCGACAAGTCCAAGTATCCGTCGTTATGCGAGGATTGAAGGGGGGGGGGGAGGAGGGATGAATGATGAACGGACAGTCGGCTACGGGGTGAGATAAGGGGGGCAGAGTATCGGCTTAGTCAGCGGCAGGTCGTCAGCAGTTCGGTTCCGATAAGCGGTGCAGATGTTGCTGACGCGAACACGCGCCGAGCGCTGAGCTGGCCACATTGGCTTCTCTGAATGCTTACTGCTGCTGCCGCTCGCTACCCGCTACTGACACAACTCGTATTACATCCGAGCTCTAGCTGCATACCTCCACACCCGGTACTCGCAATGAATACAACGAGCAAATTAAAATACCTAACCCAAGTTTCCCCTCTAGAAAGAGATTCGTCGATTGACCATTCCAAAATTACATTGCCTAAGATGAAAAACAACGTTTTCAGCAACCGGGTTATCACTATTACTACAAGTGTCGTATTAACTACAAAATAATTACAAAGAAACAAGTTTTTATAGAACCTTTAATTTTGAGTTGTGTATATTTTTGGTGACCACAAAAGAGATATTTTACAGCCGATCCCTTTACTCCGCCAAAGTTCTATCAAGGATTCCATTTTAATTTTAATTTTCCCATGTTAATACAGTAGTCGTGTATCAGGATTAACACTTTTTATGATCACATAAATTTCGAGTTTTGTTTACTTCTAGAACACACAAACTAGTTTTACTGTATTAAATGCATAACTTCTTTCACATGTTAAATTGATTACTTTTATAACTAAGAAGCAAACACCGAAACTATTAGATTGGTGAGTACCGTGTAAAATATACTGTACAAGGATATAAAACGGAAAAAGGCACGGCAATAAATCGAACCATAAAAAGTAAAGTACACACCTTTACTTGACCATTTTGATCAAGTCACACCGAGGAAAAAGTTGAACGATAACCAACTTTTTATTTTAAAATTATTACACAACTCGGATTATATACCTGGAAACTTCATAACTTATGATAAGGGACACTGAATTTCAACACTGGCAGTAAATCAAAATAAAAACTTGGACGAGAGCTGAAACTCGACGCAACAAACTTTGACATAACTTAAAGGCAAAGTCAGTTAACTAAGTGTAGAAACACTCAAAGTTGCGGAGCCATCAAAAAGTTACTCGGAGCTCACTGGAGACAGGGTGTTCCCAACTCTAGTCATACTGTTACTGTTAGTGCCACTGATAATGTTACCCTTACTTCTACCTTTATCATTACAAATACCTCGGTTAACTTTTTTTGACATTTATACGACAAAATTCACTATTTAATTTTTACTTTAATTGGCAATTCAAATAGATTAAATACTTGATAGCAGAACAAGAATAATGATAAAGAGGTTATTATTGTTAGCAACATAACAAGCTTATCATGAAGACATGTTTTGTCTTTTCACTTACATTTTGAAGGACGAGAAAGGATTTGACAACAAATACAATATTTAATTTACACAGTAATAAAAAAAAAACTTTAATAAAATTCAAACTTTTGACGACTTCAGACAAATACAAGTTAATTTACAAATCACAGAGATCCAAAATTTTAAATTAATTTAATATTAAATTAATAGTCCAAATTCATGTTATTAGATAAGTATTAATTACTTTTTAAAAAACTCATTACAAAAAACCTAATTTGTTTACACAGAAAATAACACGTCAATTTATGAAGAAGATGACAAAGAGTTTAGTAAAATTGCAATGAATACATAAGTGAAGATAAGGTGTAGCATGAAGGAAAAGACGATAGATCCGTGTTTGGGGACGAGTCTGTAAATTACCTATTAAATTATTTGTGAGATAAGTCGTGATTATTTTTATTAAGATTTTTCAGATAATGCACCGAACAATTACTTTAAGTAATTGTAGGAAATGTTGACGGGCCAGCGCTGTTCGGAAGTGTGGGCGAACGGTTAGCAGTTAGGGTGGTTCTCGATTGCTAGGTGAAACGGAGACGGAGGCACACTAAAGATGGTTATCGACCCCGCAACTTGTCCAATTTACTCCCCTCCCTGTCCCAGTCTTTCATATCTTGTACCTCTTAATTACTTGTGGGGCTTACAACTGCTCAAATCTTCACCCGTCCAAGCGCTGGTTTAACAAGCTCTCATTCTTTCACTCGGTTTTACGAAGCAAATATAATTATTTATAAAGGATTCAAAGCTTGCAAACAAAACATAGGCAAGATTTTACCTAGATGACAAAAGAAAATTGATGGTGTAAGAAGGTAATACCTAAGTTACATTGCAATATAGAATTCCTAATATAAACTGATTGGCTACAGTATTATTAAATCTATCACCATTTCAGGAACTCTTTATTAATTAATGACCACACATAAAGAAATATATTGTTTTATTTTATAAATTTACAGAAAACATGAGCAGTTTAAAAGAAATAAAGGATTCAAAGCTTGCAAACAAAACATAGGCAAGATTTTACCTAGATGACAAAAGAAAATTGATGGTGTAAGAAGGTAATACCTAAGTTACATTGCAATATAGAATTCCTAATATAAACTGATTGGCTACAGTATTATTAAATCTATCACCATTTCAGGAACTCTTTATTAATTAATGACCACACATAAAGAAATATATTGTTTTATTTTATAAATTTACAGAAAACATGAGCAGTTTAAAAGAAGTACCTAGTTAAGCTTTATAAGCAAATAGTACTGTAGAATTATTATTTATTGACTTACACCAAAAAGACATCAGTATGATAAATTGAGAAAGACAAGTTTGACTAACTGATTAAATTAGATTAACTAGCTTTAAAAGGTTTTTTTATGTAGGCCTACGTAATAAATAAACACATCAAAAGAAATAGCCTACGGTAGTCGAAAAATGCCAAAACCCCACTTTTGACCCATTTGAAACCCCATAAAACCCCATTCCCAGAATAGGCTGGTTCGCGAACTCATGAAAATAGACCTGGACCTACACCTTCATGCCAAATTTTATCAAAATTGGAGGTCCCTTTCAAAAGTAATTGGTTTATATATGTACCATATTTACAAAGTGTTTTTGTAAACTAAACAGACAACTTCAGTCCTATGATAATTGACAGATACAAATGAAATGATGGACACGTAATGTTGCAGTGGTTTATAAAATTAACAAATGGTGTTTTTGTCTTCTGGGGACCTCTAAATGAAGAAGTAACATGGTCCCGGGCTTAGGTCTTACCATGGTTACTACCATAATAGTGTATTCCCTACAGGGATATTTTTCTAATAAGTACAATTAATTAGTTTAATTTAATTGTGTTTAAAAAAGTCAAACTAAATCAGTAAAATTTTGTTTTAAGCTGCAAAGTTGTTTTTCAATACTTTTCATGAAGTAAATAATAAAAAAAGTTGAAGCGCAAAGAAATTTTGCTGGAGTTTTAGCGAACTTCAATATAAAGTTTTTAAACTGTATAAAAGTCAGTTAACTAAGTACAAAAGCACTATAACTTGTGGCATTATCTTGAATCCATTCTTTATTTCTCATTACTTAACTTACCACATTTCATAAAATCTGACATTTTACAAAAATATTTCAGCACAAGATACAATATTATTTGGTAAATTAGGCATATTATTTTGTAAATTCAGGGACTTTAAGCAGTGTTGCCTCACTTGACATTTATAATTATTTGGAAATAAATTATGTCTTTTAGCGAATTTCCCTATAGAGAATACGCTACTACGAAAGTAGTCACGGTAAGACATAAGCACGGGACCATGATACTTTTTTGTTTTGAGGTCCCTAGAGGCCTTAAACACCGTTCGTTCAAATTGATATATATATGTATGTATGTATGTATACAGGGTGAACAACTTAACTGTGCCACAATTGGCATATCCTAAACTATGAGATTTAGAGAAAACTTTAAATGGGGAACATCACCTATTTTTTTAAGATGATAAAAAATATGAATTCCATTTTCTTCTACATGGCCGCCATTTTCCAATATGGCGGCCAACTTTAAAATTTCTTATAGAACACCCCATAATATAAGAAATAATTACATAAAAATGCCATTTTTCCATATGATTTGCATGTTAATTGTTGAGGGTTTTATTAGTATGGGGCCGTCCATAAATTACGTCATCGCTTTTTGGCCATTTTTGGACCCCCCTCCCTAAAATCATCCTACCATCATAAACTGTCTGACCCCCCCCCTCTCGAAAAATGACGTCATTTTAAACAAACCTCCCTTTTGAGTAAAAATAATGCTTTTTAAACGCTACATGAAAAACTAAAAAAATTTACCAATCAAATCTGAATTTACCTTCAGAAATAAAGCCAAAATGACTTTCTCAATAGAAAAATAAACTACAAAACAACGCCTTAAAATAGTCTAATGTATTTTATAGATAATTATTTTATAATAGTTGAGTTGTGTTAGAGTTTATCATTGTTTTACTGTTAAATTTTGATATAAAACATCATATTTAAAATGATGTCATATCAAAGCCGACCCCCCCCCCCTTGCACATCACCTTACCGTCATTTTCAATCTGGACCCTCCCCCCCTATTTTCGGATGACGTAATTTATGGACGACCCCTATGGAGATTGTTTGTTCTTTGATTGTTGTCATAACATTAATTTAACATGTAAATCATATGGGAAAATGGCATTTTTACGTAATTACTATAAAACCACAAGAGATAGAATAATAGTGTAAATTACAAAGCTGCTCAGTTCAACGAGAGCTTTAAGATGATATACAATATGACATATGTTTACATTTAAAATTTTTGAGTTTTGTTTAAGTTAAAATTTTCAAAATTATTAAATTTTGGAAATTTTAGTTTTTTAATAAATGTGGTCTTGTGACATATCATTGCAAAGCTTGGCTTATTTCAAATAAGTATATTGAATCAGAAGTCATTTATGACAAATAATACAAGAATTACAGGGTATTCCGTAAATGTTGATTTTTCTTACAAAAATGGCCGCCATTTTGAAACGGAAAAAGATAAATTCATTCTGTTTTCACGAAAATGCTCCTTTGACTAATACGTTTAAAATTATGTAAAAAAATCTGCATGTTTATTTAAGAAAATTTTGAGATTCGAACCCGTGACCTCCAGTTTTGGAACACCCTGTATACTGGCATTGATGAAAATATTTTTATTGGATAGCCCATATGCGATTTAGTGGGAAAAAACTTTATTTCATGATTTTATCTCAAACCGTTCTCCTGCTATAAATAGTGGACGGGTGGTCTGAATCACCCTGTATATACAGGGTGTCCCGGAACTCTCTGGAACCCTTTTATATATTTGTTCCTTGCATCGAGACAAGAAAAAAACGTCATACAAATAGGGGTCTAAAATCCATGGTTTAGCCGCTAGCCGCCATTTTGTTTTTTCATGTAATAATTTTTATTTCCATAACGGATGCTTGTATTCAGTTCATATTTGGTATGAATCTTTATCATACTAATGTACATTTTCAGGAAAAAAATTAATTTTTTCCACTGTGTATTTTCAAAATGGCGGCCATTTTTAATTTTCAAACTAAAATATCTCAAATTTGGTAAATTTCAAAAAAATTTTACTTTGTACAAAAAAGTTGCCAAATTAATTTATCAGGGTGTCTACTGATATCTGATTTTAGAATTCCAGTATATTTCCAGTATTTCCAGTATATTTTTTCAAAAATTCCAGTATCACTCCCGGACTATTAATTCAAACATAGAGTAACAATAATGACAATTTGTTTATATAATCAATATTGAAATAGATTTTTGTAGAGAGATAAAACCCTTATGATTATGATTAATAAGTACTTTCCAACAATAACATTAGTTTAATATTTTTTTTGGCAATTTTTTTGTGAAGGCCCTTAACTCACTCTATAGCCCTCTGTTCCTCCCACTTTGTTTTGCGTTTACATAATATGAAAAATAATCATAAAGAACATTTAACTAGAAAAAATAATGAAATAGGTTAATACTTAAGAGTCATCCTCACCCCTGGGCCATTAGCCCATTGTTGCACAGTCTGCAATGTTAACCATACGGCTTTTAATGCAAAACATGGTATCGCATTCCCCTGTTTCGGACGCCGTTTTTCAACCGATTTTCTTTAAACTTGGTAAGTGTTTAGTTGAATAGTTATACTATGTCGCTCATACCTCGGAATTTTGAAAATTCTACTATATTTCGAAATATTCCTAAGGAAAATCGAGTTACTTTGCGACGTCTCAAAGAGTAATGTTTGTTAAATTTTCAAAATTCCGAGGTATGAGCGACATAGTATAACTATTGAACTAAACACTTACCAAGTTTAAAGCAAATCTGTTGATAAACGGCGTCCGAAACAGGGGAATGCGATACCATGTTTTGCATTAAAAGCCGTATGGTTAACATTACTGACTGCGCAACAATGGGCTAATGGCCCAGGGGTGAAGATGACTCTTAAAAGTAAAAAAGAAGAATATGATTTAAATTTAAGAAAGAAAAACAAATTTTTAGAATAAAATCAAACATTTTCTAGGTTCCATCATTACACAAATGTTTACATTTCTTGATTAACTATTTGAAGAGAACTACAAGTTTTCTGAATTTGATTTGCATACATACTTAAGAGTCATCTTCACCCCTGGGCCAGTAGCCCATTGTTGCGCAGTCGGCAATGTTAATCATACGGCTTTTAATGCAAAACATGGTATTTGATTCCCCTGTTTTGGACGCCGTTTTTCAACTGATTTTCTTTAAACTTGGTAAGTGTTTAATTAAATAGTTATATTAGGTCTCTCATACCTCGAAATTTTGAAAAATTAACAAATATTACTCTCTGTGATGTTGCAAAGTAACTCAATTTTCCTTAGTAATACTTCAAAATTTAGTAAAATTTTCAAAATTTCGAGGTATGAGGGACCTAATATAACTATTCAACAAAACACTTACCAAGTTTAAAGAAAATCGGTTGAAAAACGGCGTCCAAAACAGGGGAATCAAATACCATGTTTTGCATTAAAAGCCGTATGGCTATCATTGCCGACTGCGCAACAATGGGCTACTGGCTCACGGGTGAAGATGACTCTTAAGCAGCAAAAATGACTCGTAAAATATTTTTACATTTTTATGTACGGATGAAATAACAAAATCTGTATATTATGCATTTAAAAAAAATACGCATTTAAATCAAATTCTAAAATTCCAGTATCTATTTTGAAATTCCAGTATAATTCCAGTATTTCCAGTATGGAAATAAAATTCCAGTATAATTCCAGTATTTCCAGTATCAGTAGACACCCTGTTTATCTAACCAACGGTACCAAGTTTGTAAGGATCAGATAACAAATAACGGAGTTATTGCGATTTTTCTGTGAAAATGGCCATAATTTGCATTAATTATAATGCAAAATCAATGTTTTTTTGGAGAAAAATCGCAATAACTCCGTTATTTGTAATCAGATCCTTACAAACTTGGTATTGTTGGTTAGATAATTAAATTTGGCAACTTTTTTGTACAAAGTAAAATTTTTTTTGAAATTTATCAAATTTGAGATATTTGTGTTTGAAAATTTAAAATGGCCGCCATTTTGAAAATACACAGTGGAAAAAATTAATTTTTTTCCTGAAAATGTAAATTAGTATGATAAAGATTCATACCAAATATGAACTGAATACAACCATCCGTTACGGAAATAAAAATTATTACGTGAAAAAAACAAAATGGCGGCTAGCGGCTAAACTATGGATTTTAGACCCCTATTTGTATGATGTTTTTTTCTTGTCTCGATGCAAGGAACAAATATACAAAAGGGTTCCAGAGAGTTCCGGGACACCCTGTATATATATATATATATATATATATATATATATCCCTACACACAGGGTGTTTGGTAGTCAGTGTAAAAATGTTTAAGGCAATTTTATCTCGCTTCACCTTCCAGTAACAGTAATTTTTCAACTTTCTGGAATTTCTCGACATTCTCCAATAAAGTCTCGTTTTTCTCATCATTTACTAAACTTACTGGCATTTTTTATGACATGATTAGAATGTACATAAAATTTACTTTTAGAATAAGGGCAGTTTTCCCCAATTACGTTCTCTTAAAGCCATGTAAAATTACTTGAAAATAAAATTTTTGAAAATTGAGAAAAACGCACAATAATTTGAAAATTTTTTCATACTTCATGCTACAAACTGTCAATTTTCACCAAAGCTTCCCCACAATCTATGCTTTAAAATGATATACTATAAGTCACCTTTCCTATTTGGCTAAGGGGAAGGAATTGACATTAAACCAAATTTACACCTGTTTTTAATTAAATAATACCAATTCAACCTAGATAACTTCAACAAACATTCAAGGGTCATATCCAATGAATTCTGAAAGAAAGTTTCATTGGGTTTTCTCAGATTAATACAAAACATTCAAAGAATTAAAATTTCAAGATGTCATAAACCACACCTTAAGGTCGAATATATCTGAAGATATTGCATAGAGTTTTTGATATATGATTTTAATTATAAATTTGATCAGTGCCGTCCTTAGGGTGGAGCGAGTGGAGCGGCCGCTCCAGGCCCCGCGCTGAGGAGGGCCTCGCGCCGCGAGGCCTTGCCTGCTAAAAAGTTAGTTGCATAAATGTTTAGGTTGAATAAAAATTATATAATAATGAACAGATACGTACCTAAAATATCGGTTTAATTACCCGCGCAATATGTTCAATAATTGTGATTTAAAAACCTACGAAACCGATTCTTATTATTACGTAATAGTAGCGTCCATAAGGATGCAAACGCAAAACATCGTTTGATAGCCGTGGCCGGAGGGCGGGGAGACGGGACCAAGCCTTGGGGCCGCCGAGCCATGCTTGCAGGTGCCACAACCATGCATGGCCGACTTTGCCTATCTCTAGCCGTTTTTCAACTGTTTGTCTGTATGTGATTTTTTTATTGATCCATTATATCTTTGAAATTATTTAAGGTACGGAATTAAAACTGTTAAGTGCACAACTGTTAAGTGTGTTAATGCACAAATGCAAATGAATTTGGACATTTTTAACATTTATGGTTGCAAAATGACGGTCATTTAAAATTTTCAAAGCTAAATATCTTAAAAACTGCAAACAAAAAAGTTGAAACTAAGTTTGGTTTGTAATGATCAAACGAGAAACAACGGATTAATCTAAGTTTTTACATTTTTTAAGTCATAAAGATTTACATAGGCCTAAGTTTATGAGCGAAACCCGTGTTTTCTCAAAATAAGATTTTAATTTTTCCATTATCCATTGTTTTATCTTAACAATCTTAGTATTTTTACTCAGGTAATTAAATCATGCAATTTTTTGTAAGTTTGCAAAAGTTTGTAAAATTTACAGCTTTTAAAAATATTTAGCTTTGAACATTTTTCCTACCGCCATCTTGAAACTTGAAACAGTAAATGTTAGAAGTGTAAAAATTCACTTGCATTTGCGACTTAATACAGGGTGTCTCTGAACTCTCTAACTTCCTTTTCAGGTATTATTCCTGGACCAAAGACAAGCCAAAATCAAAATATCATATTTAAAAATTCCAAAACACCATAGTTACTTGTATACAGCCGCCATTTTGTATTTTTTAAGAATAATTTTTAATTTAAGAACGGCTTGACGTAATAAGTTAAAATTCGGTCCCCAGCTTTTTGAAGTAAAGACCTATCTAGAAAAAATAATCAACTTTTTATAATTCATGTTTTTAAAATGGTGGCCAATTAAAATCTTTAACCTTAAATTACGTTAAACTACCTACATAAGATAGCAAAGTTTATGTTCTTATGTGTTTTTTGTAAAATTTAATTCAAAATCCAACGATGCCATGAAAATTGGTTCATAAATAAGCGAGATAGAGCGATATAACTGAGGCTATTCACGATCGGGACCGCTTCCCCGGGAGCAGTTTTGGTATTAGCTGGCGCCGCAACCGCGCATTTTGCGTGGCAACCCGCTCATATGCGTGACTATTTGTATTAAAATCACTAAATTTTAAATATGATATTTTGGCTTGTCTTTGGTCCAGGAATAATACCTGAAAAAGAGGGTAGAGAGGGTAGAGGGCTAGGGTAGAGTTCAGGGAGATCCTGTAATTAATAGTTGTGCCAAGTTTCATTTGTGTAACTCAAATATTTTCAAAGATATAGAGGTCTAATGGATTGATTACATGTATAGACAGTCGGAAAACGTCTAGACATAATTTGGACACATGCTGTCGTATGTTCCATTCCCCACAACCCCCCAGCAATCACCGTTAAATAAGGCCTCGCAAAAATATTTTGCTCCAGGCCTCGCATTTCCTATGGACGGCTCTGAATTTGATTGCCTACCATTTCCGATTTGGTCAACCATTTGAAGTGTGGTTCATGGCATTAAACTTTGCCAAACAAGGCCTTTAATTTGATATACATATAGACCTATGCATGTATTTACAAATTTTGGACTGACTTTTAGTGGGGTGTCCCTCAGAGTGGTCATCCTGAAGGTTGTGGCACAGATAAGTATCTGATGTATCAGTGATGATTTGTGGAAGTTGGTATGTTTATCTGTTGTGATGTACAGTAAAAGTTATTAAATGAGATCCAGATTTAATTACCACCCTGTTTAATGTGTGATCATTTCCAACAATGATAATTAATTATTTAATGAAAAATCAATCAATAATTATGTTTAACGCCGATTGTCGCCCCTTAGGCCAATAGAAACTGCCACTTATAGTACATCACTTTAAAGCTTAGAGTGTGGGGAAATTTTTGTGAAATTTGACAGTTTGTAGCTTGAAGCACAAAAATATTTTCTTCAACAAGTTATAGTGCCACATCACCCTACCGTCATTTTCAATCTGGACCCCCTCCCCCTAGTTTAAGATGACGTAATTTGTGGACAGCCCCTTTGTGCTCACGTCCCACCTGATACACTTTCAATTTTTTCCAGTGTTACACTTAAAATTCTCTGTGGATATTACCAATTAAATTTTCCTCCACCTTTCGTTGTTTATGCAGAGTTTGTCTCGTAACTTGAAATAGTACAAGGTAAATCTTGAACTTGATATACCGTAATCAAGTTTATACTAGTACTGGCACAAAATTATTATTCATTAGGCCTAACATAAATATGATCGGAAAACACATTTTAAAATAATTTATTTTGTTAAGTTGGTACGACTTTGTTTGAGCTAGGAACAGGTGCAGCTACGTATTGCAGTCCCTCAAACTAAGTGGATATTCATTGCAGTAACGCAAAACTGAGCTGACAAAAACTGGTATTGGTGTCACACGTCAATCAGCAACAGGTTTTTTTTTTATGGCCTATTTAATTTTTTAATTTCTTCCATTTTGTCCATTTTGTCATTTTGGTGGTGTCTCGCGTATCGCCTGAAATGCTCTCATGTACCGCTGGTTGGAAAACACTGGTCTAATATAGCAAAATAAGAAAAACTCCAAATGTAGGTAAAAAAACCCCAAATGTAGATATTTATTTACAGAATATTTCTTTAAACAACATTCTTAGTAAATACTTCATCTGAGTTTTTTTAACAATCTCCCTTGATCTTTGCTACGGGTGATTTTAATTGTAATGTCTTCAAGTAAAACAATTCATTTCAAGGATAAATTGCTATTTGCAATTTTTATAAAATACTGATAAAAGGCAGCGAAAACTTGCCAACAAATATAATAAACTTCTAAAAAGAATCTGTTTTTAATTTGTTTCTTATCAGAAAACATGTGTTTATACTTTTGCACTATAAATCTTCAAATAACCTAACCACTGTCACATTAGACCTGAGTATTCAGCAAATTTCAGATGGAATTTAAGACTTTTAAAAGCACCATGGGAATGAGTATGTAGGATTGCTGCCATGAGGTGTTTTCAGAAAATGTAGGGAGATCCCTAATTTGTTAAGGTTAACACATGATTGAATCGAGATCTGACACATTTATTTTCCCCTTAACATAAGCAGGTTTGCCGCCACATAGGCCTAGGTGTTGTAAGCTAGTATAAGTTAAACATTATCAAGAGAATGTACATACCAAATTTGATCGAGTTATGTCAATAAATAAGCAAGATACTGGGTTTTATTGATTTTCCATAAAGAATAACATAGGAACCACATTTTTGTACTTTCTCCTTAACCAGTTACACCAAGTTAAATTGTTTTTTTTTTTTTCAAGTCTCTTTTAAATGGTGTCAGTTAAAATTAATGAATTAAAAAAATGGGGTTTCAAAATGCCAAAAACCCATTTTTGACCCTTTTAAAACCAAATAAAACCCCGTTACTATAATCAAATAATGCTTGTTTGGGAACTGAAGAAAATAGACCTGGTCTTACAATTCGATCAAAATTGGAAGTCAATTTCTAAAAAGTTATAAAAACCAAGGACACACACACACACACACACAAATGTATATTTATATATCAATATATAAAGTATATATATGAAATTGAACGGTGTTTTACGCTTCTAGGGACCTCAAAACGAAAAATATTATGGTACCTGACCTAGGCTTTACCACGAGACTACCGTAATAGCATATTTCCTATTATAGAGAAATTCGAAAATAATCTAACTTTCTAAATTATTTGCAAATCTAAAGGAATGAAGCTCTCCAATGGCCCATTAATTAATAAAATCGGTTTAGTAGAACTGTAGATTAAGTTGTACAAAGTTTATTTCTACTTCAGTTTTTTCTTACTACCAGTCCTATAAATTGGGAAAGTGGCTTGCTTTTAATAAATTGGGAGGCTGCTTGCGTGTTATAAGAACTATATTTAACAATGAAGGGTATCATACTTTGCCCATTCAATGCTTTGTATCACATTTGTAACCATCATGATTTGCTCCCTCTAAGGTGTTGTAGTGCTGAAATGACGATCGGTAACAGACAAGCGGTTGGCGAACCAACAACCGGTTGCTAGCGATGAACATGAGTTTAATAGACAATAATACTGGTCTTCTGTCAAAGAAAGCCTTAACGTATAAATGGGACCATAAAAGAATCTGTCTAATGACCTAACTTCCGTGTTACATTGGATCGGGCCGCGAAACAAACAACAAAAAGATAACTTCAAAAACAGAACACTAACACAAAGTTTTAGAAGACATCCTAAAGGGAACAGTCCGGAAATTGTCAATGGAACAGATATATTTAGAGTACGGTATAACACAGAACAAGATGACTCTCGGCTATTTTTTCCGTGGTAAACACATAGGGCTCAACATTTCATTTCCAGAATACCACAGCCGGATTATCCGGCAGCTGAACCATTCGAGGCCAGACTAGAGGGCTTCTAGGGTGTAGCAGACAGGCAAAACTTGAAAACCAACATAAAAAGCTTTTAAAATAAAGCTGTTTTTTAACAAATGTCATAGAAAACATGTTACTTTTGCACCATAAATCTTGTTTTTAATTGAACTTTCACAGATTTAATTAGATTTTAATATATTAATTTAATTAAATCGGCGAATTAAAACTGTAGATTTATTTGTAATGAGCAGCGACAGGGGTATTTTTTATGTTTAAAAGTGAGCCCACAACAATGATACATTGGTTAGTTTATATGTAAAACGCAGTTTATTTTATAATTGTTACAAAATAGTTAGCGGCCCCCAAAAATCCGCCAATGGCATGGTAATTATTACGCCTAATACACAACCTCTATGGACTAACATATTACATTACCCAAAGACTGAATTCCTGTTTATGTACCATAAGCAGAAAAACAATTTTAGGTTGTGTAAAGCTTGAGTATTAAAGCATCTAAATGTTGGGGAAAATTATCTGAAAATACCGACATCTCATGTCCTAATTACCGACATCAACTATCTAACACAGTCTTTTTGAGAGAGAAGAGGAGCATTATAGTCCTAATAACTATGATTCATTCTACAAGCTCTTCTTATTAGAAATTAATAACTAAATTTTAACCATTTATTACTGCAGAGGGGTCTGACGAACCACAATAAATTTTTTTTTTCAAGATCTTGAAAATAACATACAAAATTTTACCTCAGCAGCTAAAAACGTTTTAGAAAAAAAATAATGAATTTGCAAATAAATATGGACAAAACAGAATTAATTCTGTTCAGGCCTAAGAATGAAACAGATTCTGTGGTTCTTAAAACTGAAATAGCTATTTGTGTAATAAGAGCGTAAAGTACGTCATTGCCACTCGAGAATTGTAGATGGCCGCACGAAGCGTCAGCTGAGTGCGGCCAAACAATGCGAGAGTGGTAATGACTATTTGCGCTCGTAATACACACAAGATTTTTCCTACCAACATAATTGTTACGTATTACAGGTTTTATTGTATACAAAATGTCATTTACCTACATTATTTTTATTTGTTTCTGTTGGAACACAATGTTAACTATCAAACATAACCTCAAACTAAAAAATAAGTAATTACTAAACGACAACAATGAATAACAGTTGTAGCATGGTTTGTAATAACAGCTGATTTAAAATTGCAGTTTGATCTAGCGTGCGGTAAAGAATCATTGCCGCTCTAGAGCGGGAAAGAAACGGAAACCGGAAATGAACTGTTTTGCATAGGGGTTACAGGTGTCTCAATGCGATTATTTCCATGCAGTGGTAGGAAAATGAAATTAGATGCTCAACAGACAAATGTAAGTTTTTGGGCTTGCATTTGGATATTAATTTATCGTGCACTAATCACATTGATTATGTTTGTAATAAAATGTTTTCTGGGTCTTCTTTTTTTTTCTGGGTCTGGGTGTTTGTAATAAAAATCTTCTAATGAAAAGATTAGCATCAAACTTAGACAGTGAATTTTTTAGAACTGTTTATTTTGGGGTAATTTACCCTTATTTATCTTATGGATTGATGTTATGGGGTAGCACATTCTCTATGCACAATTAAACGTGTTTTTACACTCCAAAAAAGAGCTGTAAGAATTATTGCTTGTGTTGATCCAAAAAATTCTAGTAAAGAATTGTTTACAAAATATAATTTACCCACACAGTCTATGGACTATTTATACGAGGGCTATTCAGAAAGTAAGGAACGTTCCGTCTTATGAAGTTAGGCGCTCGTGTAGCCCATATTAGGGTATGAGAGCACTCGGGGCCTCAGTGGCTATCCAGCCGTGACGCTAGGAGCATCGTCGCACTGCAGTTTTCTTTATTTTTGAATTCGAAATGGCCGCTCCCGTAAAATATTCCGCCAGTTGGGAAGTACGATCGGTAACACGGTTTTTGTTGGCAAAAAACTTAAAACCTATAAAGATTTAGGCTATCAAAAGTGTGCGAGGTGTATGGGAACAATGTCTTGAATGAAAGTTCTGTGTGCGTAAATTGTGTATTCAGTTTACAAATGACCGAACCAATGTTCTTGATGAGCAGTAGAGTGGACGACCGAGCATTGTGACTGACGAACTGGTCACTAAAGTTGACGAGAAGATCCGTGAAAACCGCTGCTCCACTATAATGGAGCTTTTGTTATCTTTCCCTCAAGTTTCACGGACTTTGCTGTGTTGAAATTGAAAGAATAATAAACGGTATCAGATAACTGACACATACTTTCTCCCAAGAATATGAAAATGTGTTAAAAGCCTCAAAACATTAATGTCTTGATGGCTCAGTCGGATAGCTACCAGCTGAGCAGCGCTCGTTTGACCCTACGCGCGTCTGTGACTTTTAACAACGTACTGTGTTTACCGCTAAACGAAAAATTGAATTTTCTCCGCAACCACTTGACGTAGAGCAATAATTTAAAATACTGTATTATTTAGTTTTTTGAGCTTGATTTAATGGTGATAAGTAAAATTTATTTCGAGACAACAGGTATTTTGAAAATCCAAAAATTGATTTTTGAAACACTTTTTTCTCCATAACTTTTGAACGCGCATTTTCTCGGAGATGCGGGTGGTGTCATTTTATTCACCATTCTAAGCTTAATAAACCACAAAATTTTAATCAAAATCGTTAGAGCCATTTTGAGAAATTTTGATTTTTGACGATTTTTGAGGGTTTTTGGGGGTAAAATACCCTTAAAAATCAAAAATTCAAAAAAATGAAAAAAAACGCCTGGAATTATTGTGAGTTTTGGCCTACATACCAAATTTCACCAAAATCGGACCATTGGAGCATTCTCTAGCTCTGTTTACATCCAGACACACGGACACACACACACACACACACACACACACACACACACAGACATCACTCTGAAAACCACTTTTTTGGACTCAGGGGGCACCAAAATGGATAAATCCACAAACAACTCAAATTCGAAAATTTTGACGAAAACAATACTTTCTACATATACTATGGTATAGGGGGAGAAAGTAAAAATCGATAAATCTCTATCAGTTTTAAGTTATTTGCCAACAAAAACCTTGTTACCAATCGTACTTCACAACTGGCGGGAGCGGCCATTTTGAATTGAAAAAATAAAGAAAACTGGCAGAGCGACGATGCTCCTAGCGTCACGGCTGGATAGCCACTGAGGCCCCGAGTGCTCTCATGCCCTAATATAGGCGATACTCACGCGCCTAACGGCGTAAGATGAAAACGTTCCTTACTTTCTGAATAGCCCTCGTATATCAAATAATAATACTTGTTGAGGAAGGACCAAAAATGTTCTAATAAAACCAATAAAATACACTGTTATAACACACGCCAAAAAATTGCATTCATAGAGTAGACTATAAAAGAATTTCACTGGAAATAGTCCCTAAATAAAAGGTGCAATTTATTAAAATAACCTACCAGAAAAGTTAAAGCCAATAAATGGTAGAGCGTTTAGCAACAAGTTGAAAGCAATTCTTGTAATTAATACTCCATATAACTTATATAGTTTTAGATAAGTCTTCATGTCTTGAAAGAATCTGTGTGACTTGACCATGTCTATGCACTATGTATCTGGGTATCCAAACAAAATTGCATTCACGCAAATTAAGAATAAAATGTTGCTGATGGATTTTAATTTTTAGTAATATTTTGTGGATAAATCTTATGACTCCTATAGAGTTAATATTTCTGAGGGGTATTAAATTGTTCCTTGTTCCGGCCATTTTGTTAAGGCAAAACAGCTAATTTTGCATTTTGTAGAGGTTTACAAAAATTCAAATATCTCCCTTATTAACAAAAATATTTAAATGAAATAAAAACCACAATAATCTGCATGAAATGTACTACAAGTTAAGTCCTTATCAATTTCAAGCTAAAATAGTTTTATAAATACAAATGTTAAAACTGAACCAAACACCAACTTTAAAAGCATGGTAATATTAAGAAAACACTTAAGACTCATCTTTGAGCTGTTGTTTGTCTGTAGGGTTCATACTAGAGAACTTGTAAAAAAAGTTTGATGGATGTAGGCTAACCTCTTTTTTTACAATTCCTAAAAAATGGAAATTTTTCAAATCGGCTAGATTTGAACCGCAATACAAATGCAAAATTAGCCGTTTTGTCTCAACAAAATGGCCGCCCGTAAAAATATAGGACATAGGAAAAATTTAATAACCTTCAATATTACCGTAACTCTATAGGTGTCATAAGATTTATCCACAAAATATTACTAAAAAATAAAATCCACCAGCAACTAGGCCTACCTTTGGGTGATCTGAACTGGATTGTCTCATCTGTGTTCTTGACAGTAAAATATTATTATTATTAATTATTATTATTATTATTAGTTCATAAACCAGATATAACGACCTACCGGAAGGGGTAGTTTTGGGGGGCTTTGTGCCCGAAAAATGTGTTTTTTGTCATTTTTCATAGGCCTATGTAATTTTTAAATTTGATTTTCAACACTCTGCATTTAGCTTAAAAAAACACACAATTTAGTATTTTGAAGCTTTGCTCTATCTCCATTGGTTACCGAGATATTAAAAAGTCTAAAGACAGTAACTTACATTGTATTTTGGGGCTCCAAAATGTTAATCTGTTAAGTATAAATGCACATTTTAAACATTCCAAAATCACCTATTAAAGTTTGTTTTTAGGTAAATCAATTCTATCTGGTCGGTAAAGCATATTTATATCGCCATCAGGGTCTTTCCTCAATGGATGAGATGTTTTTTTTATTGTTTTTTTTAGTGTGAATCTACGCCATTTTTTAACATTTTGACAGGGAACGGTCCAAACCCCAGTCTTGTTACTAGGCCTATCTAACATCAACCAGTTGTTATAAGCATCATTAATTAATAGCCCAATGACAAATGGCACCTTTAAAGAGCTATTAACTTTTCGTAAGATCAAACCGGCAACCTTTGGATTCAAAGGCGAGCACTATAACCACTCAACTACCCATCCATTTGGCAACATGATGAGTTGTGAAATCAGCAGACAGCTGTCGTCCGTTCTATCTTGGGTCGTATTTTAAGGTTAAGGAATTCTCATTACTTATCAAGTAATATTACGATGTTTTTCAGTAATTTTATGGATTCCATTACCATTTATTGCCTCTGAAATTAGGAGTCACAGATTTTAGCAGCACAATCACGTACATTGGTCGCGTGAACCACGGAGTTAAATATCAGAATGGCAAAACAATGAAACGGCATTAATTAGGGCGATCGTAAAATTAACCCTCTGAACGTTATTCACCGATTTTTTTTCGCCCTCCCGAGCGTTTGAATCGATTTTTTGACAAAGGCGGATCCAGAGATTCGTTTTTTTTTTGAAGGGGTTCCGGAGATTACCACCCCCCCCCCCCCCCAATCACCACCCATTAGAGCAAAACAACAGTTTGGAAACGAGCAGAAGAGAATCGGTTGGCCGGCACTCAGCCAACAAAAATACATCAATTGCACTGCATCATAAATCGGAACATTCATGGACAATCAAACACACTTCATTTCCGTAATCAACACTGAACAAACAAGTAGGATCTATACACAATTGCCCCAAAAATTACATCCCCGAATAAAAATATTGCACCAGTAGGGCCTATGGTTTATGGTTATCTGATGTCACGATAACTGCAGGGCAAAGACTATGCCTAAGTGAGGAAGCGGGGGGATTCCTTTCTACTAGTTACCGGAAAATAGCCTATGTTTAGCATACATTTGGAATAAGAAACAAATTACTAAGACAAACGTCATAGCTGATTTTTATGCATTTATTCACATTCAACTAAAATCAAATTATTAAATATATTTAACCTTAAATATTGTCGACAATCTCTAACAGATCAATTGAGAAAATGTCATGAATCTCCTAACCTAAATTGAAAAACATGATTCAATAGAAAAACTTATATTTAATAGAAATTTATAAAGATTTTATATAACTTCCAAGATACCCTAAACGAAAACATAATAGGCTAAGTCTCTTATGTGCACAAAAATAAACTTTGTCCATAATGAGTTGATTAAATCAGAATCAGTCTATGTTATCGCCTGCCCTGCCGTCTACTGTGTTTGCCTTTACTCCCACTCCGGCGCGGCACCTGACAAGTGGTGACCCTGGCGGTCCTAGCTGAAGATAGTCCAATCAAATACAACTGTACGAAAACGAAAACCCAAACCAGAAACCAATCGCGGAAAACCAACCCTCTTTCCACCGATGCTATCCGGCGGAGGCTTTCTGAAGTTCGGAGTGCTCGGTGATACCACGTAATAACACTCGTTCGTCATACTAATGGCAGAATACAATAGGTCTGAATAACTTGCCGTTCATAAATAAATAAATTTATTTAGGAGAGAGTACTGTGGCCATGATGTATTTTATTTACGACTTTAATTTAAATGTTCTAACGTTTGATTTCTTATTTGCTTGTTATTAATATTTTGCCCTACTAAACCAGACAAAAAAAAATTATTTTTAGGGGGTTGGGGGGGGGGCGACCTCCCCTACGGCCCCCCCCTTGGATCCACCCCTGTTTTTCGACGGATCGAAAACGTGACGTAACTTTATAGGCTAGTGAATGTCAGAAACGGACCCGTGAACGCTACCACTGTTACTGGGGGGTTCAAAAACACTAGGCCTACCGCTGTATCCAAAAACACCCATTTCAAATGATGGATCGTGATTGGTTATTTTTAATATGCAATGAAACATCTGGGAAAAAACTGCTAACTTTGTAAACATTGAAATACGTATTTTACCAATTGTTTTAAGGTTATAAAATAGATTAAAAGTAATACTAACACTGTTAATTTACACTAGGCATATATTTTAATAAATTCATATGTTTTTTCAAGTTTATAAACATAAATGTGAGTAGGAATCAGTAGCCTATAATATTCCTAACTTGACTTTACATGTGATCTTATGGGATTAGGGTAAGTACCATAGGACATATGAGGCGCTGAATGCCAAAGTGACTTAAGCGACAAAATCGGCCAATTGTAGGTTATGATTGTTTTTAAATCTTTGAGGCATAAGGAATCGAACCAAAGTAGTCTAAACGACCGGAAAATTACGGGGATATTTTATTTTAAAGGAAATTTAGTTTGGCAGCAATGTCAAACCACTTGTTGGCTCAGTGCCAAACTGACTTATGTGCAGCAGTGCAGCACACCGTGTTGGAAGCCCATAAGGAGAGTGGCATGTGTGAGGTGCGTTGATTATTGGTTTGTTTATAGTATAATAAAACCAGAGGATGTTTAAAAGCAGGACAGTTAAAATTATTGAAAGTTGTTCTTCGGCCACAAAAGGAGATTTATCTGCAGGTAAGCCCCAGTTACAAAATAATCATAGTTCTTATGAGGTGTTCATTTTTAAGGTTACGTGTAATGGTTTAGAAGATTGGTTATATATCGTACTTAGGCAATTTATATCATCAATAAAGATGAAAAAGTGAAAAGTAATAATCACATTTTACCTTGCAATACCAAATTATTGTCCATAATGTACAGTTAAATTTGATTAAACGGCTTTAAAATGTAGCTATTAATGAGAGCTCTCAGGCACATTTTTCTCCTTGGTAAAAGTCCAGTATAACCTACCGTTTGGCAAACAAGCAAATTTTATCATTTTCTTACGTATTTTGACCTCCTGATTCCGAAAATAATATTAGTTTTTGTCGGAGACTTACCGTTATCGAGTAAATTGACATTTAAGTTAGAGATTTTTTACTTTTTAACATGTAAACTAACTTTTCAGCTGTTAACAGGACGATTCTATTGTCTTCCGGCGACTAAGGTTATAAGGGAAGGTATCTTCATGTTTCTTGTGGGTTATTTGTCCTGTCTCGGTGAAGGTTACCGTTGAACTACACTTAACATATGATAAAATACGATTTACATAAATATCACGTTCTATACTGGTTTATTCGCAAAATAACGTAGAAAGTTACACTCACAACCTATTATTACTCTGAAATTAAGAATACAAAGAAAACTACTATTAAAATAATTTAAAAAAAACGATGCTTCATCTTTTCTAACTTTGTGCAGGTTGTCAAACCGTGAAGAACGTAATAAAAACGATTGGTGTACGCCATCGGTATTATGTATAACAGTGTTATATGGTATGGAAGAAAAATGCTTCTATTTTAATGTTATTAACATAACTATAATAATACGGTATACTTTTAGTTTGTAAAATAGCATATTATTGGATATTATATAAAAACTAAATAAATAGAATTATATTGAATGTAAAAATTATAATTTTGTACTACCGTTTTCAAAGTTGGTAGAGCTGCTTCAACAATCCTATATCCGAAAATTTCATCTTCCGCTTTCCACTCGTTTTGAAAACGGCGAAGCAAAGCTAGCGATAATTAATTCTTCCTTACCTTTTCAAGTTTAATATTGATTTTTGAAGTTTAGTGTAATTGTTTTTAATTCATTAGTAAATTAATTAATTTAATATTTCATAGTAGTTCAAATTATTTTTTTATTTGATTTTAGTATTTAAATTTATTTTCATAAGTTATTAGTTTGAATCCTATTTACTAAATCTGAAAAAAATGTTTTGTGAAAATTGTGATATTGGATATTTTGATAGTGTGGCTTTTGATGAAGAAAAAATAAGAAAATTTCTAGTGGAACACTCCGTCATAAGCGCAATAACTCGATGTCCTAAGTGTTCAAATTTTGTTCACCTAAAGAACGGTTGGAGTTTTCGATGTAGAAAAAAGGTGTCACACGACAAGAAAAAGGCCAAGGAATGTGGATGGTTAGGTTCTGTAAGGGCAGGGGGTTTTTTTGAAAAAAGCAAACTTGAAATGAGAAAACTGTGGTTATTAATTAACCAATTCCTTTTCCATGAGCCACCCCGACAACCATTCCTAATAAGGAATTTGAAGGTCAGCCAAAGTACAATAGTTGACTGGTACTCGTTCATGCGAGAGGTCTACATAGACCACATGGCGAGTACCAGCGAAAAATTAGGAGGTCCCGGTTGTATCGTCGAAATCGACGAGGCCAAATTTGGCAAAAGAAAATACAACCGGGGCCGCAGGATTCGGGGAAACTGGGTTCTGGGGGGAATTGAAAGGGGTACAAATAAACAGTTCCTCCTCCCTGTAAAGGACAGAACGAAGCGTACCCTAATCAAACTAATCCGAAGATGGGTCCTGCCAGGTACCACCATTGTAACCGACTGTTGGAAAGCATATCACACCCTTTCCAACTATAGATTTCACCACCTGACTGTGAACCATAGCCAACACTTTGTGGACCCCGACACAGGTGTTCACACTAACACAGTCGAAAGGGGTTGGAGGGATGTAAGAGATAAAATCCCAAAGTATGGGGTGAAAAGCAAACACTTCTTGGGGTACCTGGCAGAGTACCTCTTCAAGAGGAAATATTCGGAGGAAAGAAGATTGCACTTCTTTTACCTGGCTGCTGCAAAATTATATCCTCCGAATAAAAATTTCAGTAGTCAGAGGAATTCAAAAGACCTAGTTGTAAATACGAGAGGGAGAAAAGTTTTAGAGTTATTTAACAATCATGGTTTAGTAATCTTAAATGGTAGGGCTCCAGGTGATCCTCATGGTGAATTTACATTTATAGGGCCGATGGGCACATCGGTCATTGACTTTGCAGCGGCTTCAGTCACCTGCCTACAACGAATGTGTGATCTTAAGGTACTAACATTCCCCGGCTCCGACCATTTACCGCTAGAAGTTGTTATCAGTGCTGGCGGCCCTGTTTCCGGGGTTGGGAGGGGGGAGATGTTGCCACCTTGCAGCTGCTTCCGAAACTGAAGTGGGGGAAAGCGGATGAATTAAATTATAAGAATCGTGTTTTAGACAACATTGAACATTTTGAACATTCAAACGACTCTCAGAAAAATATAGACGAAATAATTAAATGTATTCAGCTCTCAGCCTCACAAACTTGTAAACCGAAAACAAACACATTTTTTGTCAGAAAGCAACCTTGGTTTGATTACGAATGCTTGGGGGCGAGAAGGCGAATTTTTAAATTATTAAATTTGTTTCGCAAGACTAATTCGGATTTGATTAGAATAAAATACTTATCAGAGAAGAATAAATTCAAACGATTGTGTGTAAATAAAAAAAGATTATACTTTGAAAAGATTATTAAAAACATAAATGAAAATTCAGACAGCAAAAACTTTTGGAGAGCGATAAATATAATTAAAACTAGAAGAGATAACGTAGTGGGAAACATATCACCTGATAAATGGGTAGAACATTTTAGGAATTTGCTAAACCCACCGCTTCTGGCAGGAAGTATAAGTTACGCAATGCCACTGATAAGGAATGAAAGATTAGATTGTGATTTTGAGATATCGGAGTTGTACGCGGTTTTAAAAAGTGTCAAAGCTGATAAAGCCCCAGGCCCTGACCGAGTGCCATATGAATTCTACAAGCATGCTCCAAATGCATTTTTATGTAATTTATTAATAATTTTTAACAACATATACAAAAGTGGGAAAGTACCGGATAGCTTTAAAAGATCAATAATTTTTCCTTTACATAAAAAGGGGGATATAAATTCAGTTGAGAACTATAGAGGTTTGTCTTTTATTGATTGTATAGGGAAAATTTTTATAGCTTTATTAAATAACAGAGTTAAAAATTGGGTGGATTCAAATTCAATAATGACAGAGTTTCAAGCAGGATTTCGTAGTGGTTACTCAACTGTAGATAACATTTTTAATTTATCTTGCATGATAAAGTTAAGGTTTTCGTCGAAAGGTGGCAGACTGTACGCATTTTTTGTAGACTTCAAATCAGCATTTGATACAATTGATCGCAGAGCTCTAATTTTTAAGTTATCGTGCTTGGGAGTTTCAACAAAAATGACCTCTGTTTTACAAGATTATTATTCTGGCACATCCGCAGGAGTGTGGTGTAAAGACGGGGTTACGGAGAGTTTTCACACTACCGTAGGCTTGCGCCAAGGCTGTATCAGTAGTCCTACAACGTTTTCTTTGTTTGTTAACGACCTGCCAGGGGCGTTGGGAGGGGGCTGTAATTTTGAGGGTAACAAAATCAACATTCTGATGTACGCTGACGACATAATTTTGCTGGCCCCTACAGCTACAGTTTTGCAACACATGATAACGAATTTAGAAAAGTATTGTGAAACCTGGAATTTGCATGTAAATTTAAACAAATCTAAAGTAATGGTTTTTAGAAATGGTGGAAAGCTGCGAGGTGGTGACAAATGGTGGTATAAAGGGGAGAGAATTGAGGTGGTAAACAGTTACAAATATTTAGGAGTGACTTTTACAAGTAATTTATCATGGAACGTTCATTTAAAAGAAAAATCTAGTACCGCAAAATTTGCTTTAAATTCTGTATGGGAAAATTTGATGAAGAACAGGGAAATTAACATAAGTAGCAAATTCAAATGTTTCGATTCAGTAATAAAATCAGTTGTTTGTTATGGGGCCGAGGTTTGGGGGAATGTGGAAAGTGAGTATGTGGAATCTGTTTTAAAACTATTTGCAAAAAAGTTATTTAAGTTGCCATACAACACACCAAATTATGTTTTGCATTTAGAAACCGGGCTTGAAAAACTATTTTTCCATACTATCAGTTTAAATTTAAATTACATAGTTAAAATTTTGTCTTTGCCAAACTATCGATTGCCGAATGTGCTAGCTAAACAAGTAATACGAAAAAACATATTCTGGAGTCATGATTGGAAAATCCTTGCGAGCAAATTTAACGAAAATATAAATTTCGAATCAGATGATGTAAATGGAGTAGCTGTGCAATTAGCGAAGGTTTTAGAGGGGGCTAAAACATTGTTTTGGGCTGAGTGTGTAGGTAGGGCTCGCACGTCCTTGTATCACCGGCAGCTGCTTACCCTTGACCTTGACCTCGGCGACAGGAGTCCGCTGCACGATAGCGATATCAACGTTATCTCTTGGGCCATTAAAGCTCGAGCTGAGCTGATCAACTTAAATTTCAAACCATGGCTCGATAGAAATTATACATGCTCTATGTGCAATTTAAACGAAAATGAAACTACTTACCACTTTATAGCTATATGTCCGGCTTATATGCATTTAAGAAATATATTTTTTGGAAAAAGGTCCTTAAGTGAAATAGAATATATTGATTATTTGAATGGAAGGAATTGGCGGTTGTTATCTAAATATATTAGAACTGCATGGGAATATAGGTGGGGTTTTATACAGGAATTTAACTTTGGCTAGATTTAAAATTACTCAAATCAGTTCTCCTTTTTTCCAAATTAAAAAAATAAGTAATGAATAAACACATTTTGTCTATTTCATTTAATTCTATATTGATATTGTAATTTGGACAACTGCAAACATAAAGAGACTTTAACTTATCATTTTTTTTAATATTTATTTTTACACATTTATATTGTTCTGTTTTTGCTTATCATAGCTTCCAAAGCAACTGCATGTCTTTATCCTAGAAAGGACATTTTGTTAACTATTTTTTGTGCCAACCACAACAGACGGTTAATAAATAACCATTGTTGTAATGTACATGTAGGCTAATTGATATAATTCTGTAATCATGTTTGATTGAAAATAAAGCATGTTTTTCTTCTTCTTCTTCTTCTTCTTCTTCTTCTTCATTAGTAAATTAATTAATTTAATATTTCATAGTAGTTCAAATTATTTTTTTATTTGATTTTAGTATTTAAATTTATTTTCATAAGTTATTAGTTTGAATCCTATTTACTAAATCTGAAAAAAATGTTTTGTGAAAATTGTGATATTGGATATTTTTGATAGTGTGGCTTTTGATGAAGAAAAAATAAGAAAATTTCTAGTGGAACACTCCGTCATAAGCGCAATAACTCGATGTCCTAAGTGTTCAAATTTTGTTCACCTAAAGAACGGTTGGAGTTTTCGATGTAGAAAAAAGGTGTCACACGACAAGAAAAAGGCCAAGGAATGTGGATGGTTAGGTTCTGTAAGGGCAGGGGGTTTTTTTGAAAAAAGCAAACTTGAAATGAGAAAACTGTGGTTATTAATTAACCAATTCCTTTTCCATGAGCCACCCCGACAACCATTCCTAATAAGGAATTTGAAGGTCAGCCAAAGTACAATAGTTGACTGGTACTCGTTCATGCGAGAGGTCTACATAGACCACATGGCGAGTACCAGCGAAAAATTAGGAGGTCCCGGTTGTATCGTCGAAATCGACGAGGCCAAATTTGGCAAAAGAAAATACAACCGGGGCCGCAGGATTCGGGGAAACTGGGTTCTGGGGGGAATTGAAAGGGGTACAAATAAACAGTTCCTCCTCCCTGTAAAGGACAGAACGAAGCGTACCCTAATCAAACTAATCCGAAGATGGGTCCTGCCAGGTACCACCATTGTAACCGACTGTTGGAAAGCATATCACACCCTTTCCAACTATAGATTTCACCACCTGACTGTGAACCATAGCCAACACTTTGTGGACCCCGACACAGGTGTTCACACTAACACAGTCGAAAGGGGTTGGAGGGATGTAAGAGATAAAATCCCAAAGTATGGGGTGAAAAGCAAACACTTCTTGGGGTACCTGGCAGAGTACCTCTTCAAGAGGAAATATTCGGAGGAAAGAAGATTGCACTTCTTTTACCTGGCTGCTGCAAAATTATATCCTCCGAAGTACTGAGGTGAGTAAACTTCCTAACCTAACCTAACCTAAACTATCCTATCCTAACGTAACCTATCCTAACCTAACCTAACTAACCTAACCTATCCTAACTTAACCTAACCTAACCTAACTAACCTAACCTAACCTAACTAACCTAACCTAACCTAACCTAACCTAACTAACCTAACTAACCTAACCTAACCTAACCTAACCTAACTAACCTAACCTAACCTAACTAACCTAACCTAACCTAACTAACCTAACCTAACCTAAACTAACCTAACTAACCAACCTAACCTAACCTAACCTAACCTAACCTAACCTAACTAACCTAACCTAACCTAACCTAACCTAACTAACCTAATCTAACCTAACCTAACTAACCTAACCTAACCTAACCTAACTAACCTAACCAATCCTAACTTAACCTAACCTAACTAACCTAACCTAACCTAACCTAACAAACCTAACCTAACCTAACCTAACCTACCTAACCTAACTAACCTAACCTAACCTAACCTAACTAACCTAACCTAACCTATCCTAACCTAACCTAACCTAACCTAACTAGCCTAACCTAACCTAACCTAACCTAACCTAACCTAACTAACCTAACCTATCCTAACCTAACCTAACCTAACCTAACCTAACCTGCACAATCCCCACCAACCAGCCACACGGTTTTGCGAACTAGTGTCAAATATTAAAGTTTATACTGTATAGTTTCAAAATAAATTTAATAATTGTTCCAGGGGTGCGTGGAAAGTAGGAGAAAATAAATCAAACAAAGACAAACCTGTATATACATTGTAAATAGAAGACATAGAACCTGTAAATAGCATTGATCATAGATTATGTTGTACATAATAATGAGGTGAGTAACTATCTTTTGCAAAAAAGTGTAAATATAGTGTAAACCATTGACTTGGTAACCCACTGTTATTATATATGTATATCCTTATATATAACTTAGATAACATTATAGACACTTGCACAATTCCCACCAACCAACCACAAGATTTTGCGAACTAGTATAAAATATTAAAGTTTATACCGTATGGTATAAAAATAAATTTAATAATTGTTCCAGGGCTACATGGAAAGTAGTAAAAAACAACGAAAAACCTGTATATATATTGTAATTAGAAGATCATATTGACTTTGTAAATAACATTGACCATAACCTGTATATATATGTTGTAAATAGAAGAAAATATTCATTTAGCAAATAACATAGATAATAGATTATGTCTACACAATAATGAGGTGAGTAACTCGTTTTTGATAAAAAGTTTAAATATATATATATATGTATATATATATATATATATATATATATATATATATATATATATATATGTGTAATTGTCATTTATTGTTATGTAAAAAACAGCTGTTAAAATATAGTCCTTAAGGTTGGCCAAACTGTCAACAACAGGTAATGAATCATATCAGGAATGAACAAATAAGAATGAACAGAAAATATGGATGTTATCCAGTGTTAATGTGTATGTAAACATAAGAAAAAGTGAATTTTCCAACAAAACGGTAAGTCTCCGAAAAAAACTAATATCATTTTCGGAATCAGGAGTTCAAATTACATGGGAATAAATTTAAAAAAATAGTAATTGTTAACGGTAATATATATTGGACTTGTACCTTCTCCTTTTATACTTTATATTTATGTTAATTAACGTTATTCAATTGCTCAAATGTATTGTGTCATATCTTTAGAATTTGTGTTCATATAGTAAAATTTTTTTTAACAATGTAAAATAATAAAATATCGCCTAAATCCATTTCGACGGAGGTTAGGCTACTTTGGCAATATAACTTTTGCCTACGGCGGCGCTTACGCTACAATTTGGTGGTTAGGCTACTGTGGCACAGTTTAATTTCACATTATGTAAGCGAAGTATGTTCTTGTTTTCGTTAACATCAATGTGCATACTGTATCTTTTTTACTCTGTACAAAAATAAATAAATAATATCTACGCTATTTAAATAAATATAAAGTACTGTAGTTGGAATGAGCCTCTGTTGAGAGAAAGAGAACCATGTTTTTTGTCTGCTGTATTAAGAATCTAGCCCCAAAATTTAAGGAAAAGTAAATTATAAAATAATGGTTTTAATTTGTAATAAAATCGGCAAACTATGGTGTAATCAAATCTTGTTATAGGTATAGTTTAAATTTCCCTCGTGTAAAAAATTATGTTTCTTTTTTAATTAAATTAATATTAGGCCTATTGTTTTTTTTTCAGATGTTACCGATAGCAAGACTGATGGCATATCCCAAAAAATGAAAATGATTCAAGCCTTCCTTTGAATGTTATTGAAAAGGCAACATCACACGCCTTCCTGTTTCATATTTTAAATGCATTTTCTTTGAAAAAATATAAGCTTTGAAACACAAACTTTTTATTACCGTAACACACTTATTCCCTTTTGTATTATGAATCTGTGAATTTTGTACCGAGCTTTGAATGTAGGCTATTAATTGTCACTTAGCTCCCTATAAGTACACAAATAAAATGTTCCTTTGAGTGCCACAATGACTTAAGTGCCTCAAGCACTGTTTTTACGATTCAACGGCCATATATTGAAGTGAATTGTAAAGAAAATACTTTTTAGTCAATATAGAATCTATAATACTTTGAATTAATTGACTTAATATAAACTTATTCAAAAAATTGATTTTATAATCAAAATAGGCCTAAATCAAATTGTGCCAAAGTAACCTATGCACCTATAATTTATGATGCATGCGGCGTCAAACTGAAAACTGGGTAGGGCCAAAGTAAGCCAAGCGCCATTTTATTTCCAAAATATGCATTTTAAGGCTAAAACCATTAAAGAAATGGAACCAATATTGGTCCCTCTGTTGATATAACATAAATCATTATTACATAAACAAGCAAGATGGGAACTGTGAAAGTATGGTAGTTCATGTTTTGCTTCAAACGCCATTTTCTCAGTTCCTACTTTTTGGTGGTTAAGCTACTTTGGAGTTCAGCGCCTCAATTTAATTTGGTTTTATTCAACATAGTGTTTTTCAAATGCTTCTAGCCTAGGCCTATAGGCCTATTAACTTAATTATACATTTTCTTACACTGCATGAAATTCTAAACAAAATGTATGTCTTGGAATTTTGATTAGGCCTACAGTAGGGCCTATGTGTTTCTAAAATTATTTTTGGAAAGATCAGTGACATAAAATATTTTTTTGTAATTTTTTAATTTTTAACCTAGGTATAGCCTAATTTTGGTAACAATAATTAGAAGGTAAGGGTAATATTTTTTGTATTTTTAGATAGTCCATTTTATCTACTTTCAAATAATAGGGGTATATACATTTATAATGCTAGGTCATAAAATATATTTTTTTTATTTTTATTTTAAAGTATGCAATCCCTAAAAAAAATGCGTAGCCTAAGGCTCCAGGGGTATAGAACATTTGGAGGGTTAATTTCATATAATGTTACAAACAAACAAAAATAGATCTGTTCAGAATTTAATAACAATAAAATTAGAACCTAGTACCTATGTTAAAAGTTTGTTGAGCATTATTATTTTGTCGTGTACCGTACAGAAAAAGAGATGGGCTTAAGGTCACGGCATTTCGGCAGTTTACCTTAATAGTTTTATTAATTAGGCCTAAACTTAATTGTATAAAAAATAATCTATATTTGTTCATGGCTAAGCTTGAACATAGTTAGCCTACATAGGCCTAGGCCTAGTCATTAAAATTTCTTTTAATATTTGGGTGACTTAAAATGAGGCCTAGGTAACTTATATGTTATAGCATTTCATTACTTTGACTTGTATGTTAAATTTTCGTCTACCTTTACTTGCCTACAAGAAAGGCCCAAAGTTATGTTTTGTTTTTAATGTTACAATAATTAATTAGGCCTAATATTTACTAAACTTAAATAGCCTAGAAACTTTAAAACAGGTGAAACACCATCAGTAGTTTGGCAACAAAAAATTATATAAAAAGAGCTAAGATTACGGTACACAAGCAAATGAAATAGATCTAATATTAAATAGCTAGGTTGGAGCCTACTTCAATATAGCCTAGCATAGGCCAAGGCTGTTCGTCAGGTAAACTCAGGCCTAATTTGTTTAAATTTAAAGGGGATCCTGGGTTTAGGATTAACTCTGTTTACAAAAGACAGCGATGAATAACCAGCTAAATTTACTTTTTCAAAACTAGATATTTAGAGACAAAATATCTAGCCCTATTACCCTGGAACATATCAGGCGTCTAGAGTAGCACAATATGTCTTAGGGCTAGGCCCTTCATACCTCAGGATAACATTATCATTTACAAAACGTTTAACTGGTATATTTAAGCTGTTAAACGGCGTCAGGAATTGTGGAAGAGAGTATTATTCTGTTATGTAGTACACGCATCTCTTAAGTAAGAAATCAAACCACCGTGAAAACAAACGGTAAAAATGTGGCCATGAGCTTACCTTTTGACTGCAAGAAACAAAGACTGGCCACGCTGACTTCGGCTTCAGAGAAACTGGGGAGTTTGATGGTGAGTTCAGATGTAAGAGGCCTATACAGAAAATTAATTAGCTACTTCGCCTAGTAAGACACTACTTAAACAACATCCCAATTTTAAATCACGTCATTAATAGAGTTTAATAAACTTATTATACTTAATTCTGACTTCAATATCCCCCACTCGATCAAGATGGCGACAATTCTCGTCATTTCTCGTTATGAGACCTCTAAGGCGAGATTTGACGAGAAAAACAACCCAATAATTAAAAAGCAAAGAGGTAAAATTACCGTGACCACTCCCCACTAATAATTAATTATTAGTATTAATATAGCTCTGACTATAGATACTGCAATATAGAAAATTTCATGTGGGAAATCAATGGTTACAGATTGCACCATTGACATTACATACTATGTATATTCAAAGTAATAGTATGTAAATTCAATGATTGCACGCAGGGTACAAGCAAATAAAGTTTATACGGCGGAGCTAGTGAAATATTAACCCATCCTTATTCATAAGATTAAAAGTGGAGCCCCAAAATACAATGTACTGTCTCTGGACTTTTTGGTAACCAATGGAGACAGAGAAATCTTTAATATACTAAATTGTGTTTTTAACTACTGTTTTTTTTAGTGGTGAAAATCAAAGTTTTTAATAAAAAAATACGTATGAAAAACACTAAAAACCCCTTTTTTGGGTACAAAACCCCCCAAAACTTCCGGTACGTCGATATATCTGGTATACGAACTCATTCAAATAAAGGTAGGTTTACACATCTCCATCAAATTTGGTCTCAATCGGGCAGTTTTTACAAGAGTTATATATACATACATATCTATATAAAAATTTAATTGACTTATGTTTTTATCTCTGGGCACCCCAAAACGAAAAAGTAACATGATCCCGGGCTTATTTCCTACCATATGAGACCTACGGTAATAGGTTCCTCCCTATGGGAAATTCGCTAAAAGGAATATGCCTGGAATATTTGAAAAGAAAATACTATTTAAAAGGAAAGACCCGTGTATGCCGAGTTTCACCATCTTTACAGAAGATTGTGCCAGACCACGAATTATTTTGCAACTACCCTGGTATCACACATTGTTGGGACGATGTGATTATAATCGGGACGATAGGGAAATGGTCGGTTGGCATTTTCGAGGTTGGCCAAACGAATATATTGTCGGGTAATTCTAGCCAAAAATTTCAACGAAAATCCAACGTTGGGCTATTGTTGGAGAATAATACCGGTACCGTTGAAATAATTCCAGTAAGGTTGACAATGTCGTTGTTGGGCCAACGCACTGCATGTTTTGTAGTTATCATCAGCAATTCCAACCAAAGCCAATGTTGGGCCATCAACAGCTAACATTGGTAAATCCTACCGTTGTCGACACACAGTACTTCATGAAATAACGTTATATTCACATGAAAAAATGCCAAAAAGGCAAAAAGCATAAAAGTAAAACCGAAAACATTTTTAACATGAAAAACATGATAAACTGTAAAAATAATACAATGGTGAAATTCATAACGTTGTTTTCACACGTTTCTTTTTCACATTAAATTTACATTCTACTTCTTTAAAGAAATAAATTTCTCTAATGCGCTAAAATTAGAGGGTTTGCAAAGAAATTACTAAATAGAACTTAAAAATCAAAGATTTATTCGTTTAAAATAATAGGTCTAAAAGTTTTACAATAATAACAGTTTTTACGTTAAAATAAAAAAAAAACGTAAAAGTAAAAAAACTGGTAACACGTACCTAATTTTCACATTTTTTTTAACAAAATTATATATTTAGTTGTAAATTTAACAATTTTACTAAGCTGAAGCTCGGTCCTCCTGGTACTTATTTATACCTACTCAAAAACAAGCAATGTTTGCACGGGCAAAATTTTTTTTCTTTCCAAGAATTTTTATTTTTTGTTTGAATATTGGGCTTTTGGCCACGAGGAATGGATTGGAGCTGGTCCCATGTCTAGGAAAAATATTTGGTTTTCTCCCTAGAGCCCCAAGTTTCCATGTTATCATTATGGAGATTTTAAAATTGAACAAAAATCAGCTCATAACTGTATATATAAACCATTGTGTTACATCTTTAACCTGTCGTTTAGGAAAATTATACCAAAGTTCAGCACCTTAGAAGAATGAAGAAGTAAGAAAGAAGAAAGAAGAATGAAGGAAAACTATGGAAAAATAATTGAAAAGACTCAGTGAAATAAAATTTGGCAATGTGAATGTTTAAATAGCCAAACACAGTAAATGACTTACGTAAAATCCCCAAACTATGTACATTCCCATACAATGTAAAATATTGTCAGCGGAATAAATTTTATTATTATTATTATTATTACCTGCGGCCTGGTGAGTGAGCGAAGCGAACGAGCTTTGTGTGAGAAACGAAAATAATAATTTTACTTTTTAAGTAAGCTCGGCTCCCCTGGTATTGAGTGATCTTTATAGTTTTATGTATACTAAAGTCAAATTCTGACTTTACACTTCAAGATTATTTCTTTAATCTCTGCAAACTGAAGATTCAGTATCCATAGTCAATTCCTGGACTTAACGTAATAAAATGAATTATTTATAGTCAATTATACTGAAGTCAAAATAGATTACGCTTCGAGTGCTCTTGAAACATTACATAAGGATTGGACCGAGCGAATGGACGAACACGAACATAGAGTTGGGAGTTTGATAGGATATGAGGTTGGAGGGATCCCTGGCCGAGAAGATTTCCACCTCCAACCTCATATTCTATCAACTCCCAGCCCTTAATGCATCCCGCTTTTAAATTGTGTACAACTAATTACTAATTAACCAAAAAAAGACCATACACATAAATGTTCTGGTAAATTAACAAAAACCAAACCTTTGCTTCGGATCTATGTGTGAAACCATTCACCCTACAACCAGACCAAACCAGGACTGGCGAAAACTGCTGTAATGTAAAAGTAATGTTCTCCGCAGTCCTGACAAAAGACAACCACAGAAGAACTCAGTGAAAAAAAAACAAAAGAGTTATAATGGCTTCTTGGATATTATCTGAAGCCAAGCCTTTTCTACCTAAAAAAGATATTTAAAAAGATATTTAAAAAAATAGAAATTCGAAACAAAGTGATGTGCGTGCGAGTGCGATACGGCGATACGATACGTATCGGAGCCATATATCGTATCGACCGCATCTTGGTCCTGTGTATCGTGATACGCGTATCGTATCGGCCAAAATATCGCTTAAACTATACGTATCGTATCATTTTCAACAAAGTAGTTAAAAATAGGTTTAGCCATTGATTTTAGATAATAATTTGCAACATCCTCGTATACCAACCATTTAATTGATAACAACCACAGCTACTCCACAATTGACAACAAAATCTTGAAATCCTACACACTTGTAAAAAAGGCCGTTTCATGGACACGATAGAGGAATTCGAAATATACCAGGCTGTCAAAAAAGAACCACAAATGTCCTCAATGAACAAAGGGGCTTTAAATCTAATATAGTGTACGAATCGGCAATCAAACTAAATGAATGGACCCACCAACAATGGTCAACAAGTGATAAGGAAGGGGGAGGGGGGACAACGGATGTGCCTACCTTAGATAACGCCAGTCTAGACCAGGCCTTCGCATGCGTCCGCGCCGTCCGTTCCGTCGCCGGTACCGGTCAAAATGTTTGTTAAGTGTTTTTCGTTAGTGTTCGTGTATAGTGTAAATATATGTTCTCTGATTTTTAATGACTTGACGAATTCAGATGAATGAAATTTTGAGTCCTTGACACCTGAAGAAGATTCCCCTGGAGTCGAAACTGCAGTAGTATCTAACTACGCTAGAATCACACGACAGTTGAGTTATTTAAACCATTTATTTAACTAAAGTGATTCGGTTGGCTTACATCATGAAATTAGAAGCTTGTCAAGCTAAAATAGCCTACCAGTACAAGGACGTCAAAACTAAGTTGTTAAAAACAATTGAGAATATAAATATTAACGAAAAGTGTATAGAATATGGAGTGATTCCAAAGTATGTAAATGTAAAAATAAACACGAAAACGTTTGCTGCGAAAAAAGCTAAGAAAACAGCAGAAAACACTTGGATTAAGAGTGAAATAAAACTACTGTTTTCAAAGAAATGTATGATCAACAAACTCCTTCTTAACAAACACATTGAACTATTAAACTGTTTACATGTCACTCAACATAACATTCTCCATGAAATTCACAATCAAATAAACAGGAAAATCCAAAGCAAAAGGAGAACCCAAAACAAGAAATTTGATATTTTAATCAAAACTCAAATAAAAGAGGAACTCATTAAATGCAACCATATTTTCCACCCTAGAGATATAAACAAAACCTGCTTTTGTTAAACAAAACAAATTTGCTTTTATTGTAATGAAACAGAATCAAAAGTTTTAGGTAAACAGCATTAATGTTTATAATAAGTAGGCCTACTCAAGATAAATACAATTATTGTTTATTGTCATGCTCATTCATATACTGGCCGTATCGTATCGTATCTGTCAAATCTTAGTTGATAAACTATTTTATCTCCTCCAAGGGATTGTGAAATTTAAGTTACAATATAGGATATTATGTTCTATTTATTTAATGGTCAAATAAGTAATTTGATGCAGCCAAATCCATTTTAGCGAATTTCCCTATAGGGAATGCGCTATTACGGTAGTAGCCATGGTAAGACCTAAGCCCGGGACCATGTTACTTTTTCATTTTGAGGTCCCCAGAAGCCAAAAACAATGTTCGTTCATTTTCATATACATGTATATATATATATATATATATATATATATATATATATATATATATATATATCCCCAGTGTGTGTGTGTGTGTGTGTGTGTGTGTGTGTGTGTGTGTGTGTGTGTGTGTGTGTGTGTGTGTGTGTGTGTGTGTGTGTCCGTGGTACCGATAACTTTTGAAGGGGACCTCCGATTTTGGTGAAATATGGTATGGAGGTGTAACCCCAGGTCTATTAAGAAATAAGAAGTTTATTTTCCCACTTTCAATTACATAAATTGACAATGTACATATTTACAATGAAAAACAATTTCATTTACCAAGGCATGACCTTAATAACTATACTATGTGCTTAAAATAACATTTTTGCAAAAAGAAAAGAAAAATTGAACTGTTGTTAACTTAAACAAGATAAAACTGAAACAAAAAAAAAAATATAGAAAAGATTTGCCATACCTTGAAATTTAATGTCAAATCTAAAACAAATATTTGGGAAAATTTAGGACTTCCAAGGCTTAGCCAGAATGGAGGCTCCATTAAACATTATCTAATTTTAAACTAAAAACAGCTCTTAGACGATTACTTTAACATAGAAAATAAAAAATAACAAAAGTTTTTCCTGCTGATTGAAATTAAAGACAAACACTTTTAAAAATACTGTATATGCTTCTTGCTGCTGATTTTTTACTCAAGAAAATAAAACTATGTGTACATTTTTTTTTGTCTTTAATTTTATATTTGCAACTGTACAAAACAAAATACAACGAGCAAATTCACTAATAACATAAAAATTTAAATTGTATTAAACTTGTATTTCAGTAAGAAAAGGTGTTTGATTGTGTAAAAAGCCATTTCTGCAAACGTTTTGAAAATATGTTTATATTGAAGGCAGTTTTTATATTATTTGGTATTAAATTAAACATTCTTGGTGCCATAAAAATAAAACTTTTAGTAAAGAAAGTGTTTTCTGTTTTTGGGACTGGAAAGTTTTTGGCCGTTCTTAATTTTGATCTGTAGGAAGTTCCAAAAAAGTCCATGCTGTCGCCATGACTGTAAAAATATTTTAGAACTTTAAAAACATACAAAATACTTAAGCGGAAAAATTTTCAAAGTGAAAAATAAAGGTTTTGAAGGTTTGTATTTCGTTTTTTAGGATTAATCTGACAAAATTTTTTTGTTGGAAAAAAAGTAAATTTGTATTTGTATTGTATGTTCCGCCCCAGCAGGTTAACCCATATTCCAATCAACTTTGAACTGAGGAAAAATAAAGTCTTTTTAAAATTTCTTCATGGCACATAGGGTATCCCTTAAAAAGTAAAAAATTCTTAAGACGTTACTTAATTTTTTCTTTAGATTCAATATATGGTTTTTCCAATTTAACTCTTTGTCCAAAGTGAGACCAAGGTATTTTATTTCAACAGCTTCCCCTACCAAAGCACAAAAGTCAGCACAGGTGGTTTTCTGACACAGACATTTGATACATTTATAAACAATTGGTTCTTCGTTTTTGAAAGATTTTCTTAAGCTAAAATTGACGAATTTGGTTTTTTCTGCACTAAGTACATGTAATTTTGAGTGAACCACCATTTGAGAGACATTAAATCAATATTCATTGCAGTATTTACCTCTTCCCACGAGGTTTTAACGTAACACTAACACAAGGCTGTGTCGTCAACAAAGGAAGTAAGATTGCCAAGAAAAGATGCGTTACAAAGGTCATTGATGTAGATTAGAAAAAGAATTGCCCCTAAAACTGAACCTTGAGGAACCCCATGCAAAATTTCTCCCATATTACTGAATTTACCATTTACTTTGACACATTGCTTTCTTCCAATTAAGTAGCTCTCAAACCAACTATAAGCAGCTCCTCTAACTCCACATTCATATAATTTTGAAAGAAGTATTTTAAAATAAACTGTGTCAAATGCTTTTTTGATATCGAGAAAAAGACCGCTTACTTTCATGGATGAATTTAGCCCATTTGTATAGAACCCATAACATTTTGTAAAGCCATTTCGGTATTTAAGCCCTCCCTAAAACCAAACTGATTACTACTAAAGAATTTATTTTTTTCAAGAAAATTTACAAGCTTGAATTTCATTATTTTTTTATAAATTATTTTGAAAAATAATTTATTATGAATTATTATAATTTATTTAATTAATTATTTAATTAATTATTATAATTTATAATTAATTTATTATAATTTATTATTGAATTATTTGGATTTTTTTATAATTTTATTTTGAAAAAGAAGACAACAACGAAATTGGACGATAGTTACCGCAATTTCAATTTTATTTGGATTTATGAATTGGAATGACAACAGCTTCTTTTAATTTTGATGGAAAAACTCCACTTTCTAAACTAAAATTAATTAAGTAAAGTAGAACATCACTAATGTTTTCATAAACTGTTTTTATCAGAGAGGAACTTATTCCATCTATACATGGCGATGTTTTATTTTTTAAGGAATTAACTACTTTGTATAAATCATCCTTTGTCACAGGCTAAAGAACCATCGATTTTAACTGATAAACACTCTTAAAAATGTTGTTAATTTCTAAGGATATGAAGTTGTCAGGCTTACTTGTATTTATTTCTATTTTATCAACAACAGATAGAAAGTATTGATTAAATTCATTACACACAATTTCAGGATCTTTTACATCTTGGTCATTTATTAACAAAGATATTGTTTCATTGCCCTTCCTGCATTGTTGACCTGTCAGATCATTTATAACACTCCACATAGCTTTAGAATTACCATTACAATCATCCAAGACCTTTTTGTAATATTCATTTTTCAAAACTCTGATATCTCGATTTAATTTATTTCTATAATTAATATAGTACCTTTTTAACTTAACATTATTGGGGTGATTCTTAACATTTCTAAAAATCCTATTTCTAATAATTTTAATTTTCATACAAATAAAGTCAGTAATCCAAGGTTTTATCTTATTAAAAATATATTTTTTATTGACTTCCATTTTACATTTTGTAATCATATGTAAACTCAACACGGAAGCAGGAATTGATAAGAGGTCCGTTCCATCCAAGCGCTGACTCATCACGGTCTATTTTCATGAGTTCGCGAACCAGCATGATCGGGTTATGGGAACGGGATTTTATGGGGTTTCAAAGAGGTCAACAATGGGTTTTTGGCATTTTGCCCAAATTTAAATATTTAACAATATTAACTAAAACCATTTAAAAGAGCTTGAGAGAAGAAACAATTTAGTATTTTAAATTTCTAACTTAGCTCAACCAGGGGCGGCTCTAGGTTTTATATATTGGGTAGGCAAACTTTTGGGGGGTGGCTGGAGGGAGGCCTACGGGGGTGTATGGAGTAGGCCTACCTAGAAAATTTTAAAAAATCTATTGTTTTTAAAAGAGTTAGTTTTAAGATATCTAAGGACTCTCTTATGAGGATCAGTAAAAGAGTCATGTCTTGAAGAAAATTCGCGTTTATTCAAATTAATCGTAGGCCTAAGTTATTTAAAAGTCATGGCTCATTTTCTCATTGTTGTATTAAGGTAAACAATTGTTTTAAACAAACCATCTCATAAATACCTTAAACGTTTAATGAAATCCTAATTTTTATTATTTTGGGAAATAAAACAACAAAACTCCAGGATGACTCAAGAGGTTGTAGCTAAACTCTCTCTTTTCAATAAAACTTAAAAAAACCATTTACCGTACCATAACGGGACTTTTAAAATATCTAGAATTTCCCTAACAACCCGTTTACGAAAGTTTATTCTTGGCTGCGTGGGCCCGGCATTACAGTTACACAGCTGATCTTTGTGATTATGGTAGACGTATTAGTTTCGTTTGGGACATTAACAACTTTAGGTGAAAGGTGACGAGTCAGAGCTAGAATTAGTCTTAGAAACGTTTCCTCTTATATGTAGCTCCTCTTAGGCGTTTTATTGTCCTGATCGCTTGTTGTACTCCCAGTCCTTCCTCTCTTCAACTTTACAATATATCTTTCCATGCCATATTGTAACATAACCATCACAACACGGCACACTAAACAAAGAGAGGTGAGGTCTGCTGACGGACGTAGTCGTAAAAGACAAGTCAAGTATTAGACTAGACTTCTTCTGCCTCTCATCTCCTCTTGCCGGTGCCGCGCTCCGTTGCCAAATCTTTACAGCGTTGTCAAATGATATTAGTGCGCTTGTATCATCGAAAGTTTTGCGTAGACTTAGTCAGGATAACAGTTCTGGAAAGTTAATTAACTACTTAGAATACTGTTGAAGCTTATGGTTGAACATTACTTTTCTGTATAATATCTGGGTATCAAAACGGATACTGCAATTCAAACATTAAAAAAAAATACATATGTTTTTTTTTAATTTTTGGGTAGGCAGCTGCCTACCCTCTAAAGCCGCCCCTGAGCTCAACAGATAACGAAGAAAAGCTAAAAACAGGTTTCCCATGTTAATCTTATGGGAAATCAATATAACCCTGTATCTCACTTATTTATTGACATAACTTGGTATAATTTGGTATGTACCTTCACTAGGTAGGGTTTAACTGATATTTGCTCACAACACCCTTATGGCGGCAAACCTACATACTCACCCCCATGCTGGGGTTTATGAGGAAAAATTTAAAAAGTGCCGAATATTGATACAATATTATATTTACCTTACCTAATCATTATATTTCCTAACAACTAACAATTTCTATCCCATGACAGCAAACCTACATACTCATTCCTATGGTGTTTATGGGGAAAATTCAAAATCTCAAATCCCTAATGGAAATTCGCTGAGTACGCGACAGGGGTATTCTTCCGGATATCGTGGTTTCATGATGAAAAAAACAATATCGCGGGAAAAAAGGATCGTTTTTCTATGTGCCGATATAAAATCGAATATCGTTTTTGGTGATACGATATGTATCGTTTCCAAAATATCGTATTGAAATATCGTATCGCCCCTCCGCGTATCGCGATATTCCGATACGATACGATACGTATCGCACATACATAGCAGATCGCACATCACTAAAACAACAGAAAAACAGAACAGTCAACAGACTGAGACTATGAGGTTATGAGGTACTTTGGTATTTTCCACTTCTAAATTCCGCTGAATTTGTTTTGCAATGCAGTTTGAAAAGTTAAATGACAGGAAATTACTAAGTAGATAACCTTAATACGTTCTTTTAACCGCGGGTGGATTGATTACTACCAGAGCGATTAGTTAAAAATAATTAGTATCTTGTTTTCATTACAGTAAGTTATCAGTTAGAAAACCATCGAGGATCATTTCGTGACATTTGCTTATTTATTTAAATTTGAACCAAAGGTAAGCATATGAAATTTAAGTTTTGACGACATGATCAACTTAAATTTTAGTTCACATGTTTAGTCTTAATCTTTTTGCCTTAAAAATCATTAGGAATCACATTTAGGGCTAAGTTATGTAAGGTCAAGTTATGGTTTTGCTGGTTGGATGGCTTAGCTAAGTTCTTTGTTATAGGCTTGGTAAAAGTTTAGTATTTTAACAAGTTCGCGGCGGCATGGGAGCGATTGCTCCCACGCGGAACCCTAATGCCATCCTGATGGGTGCGATCGCTCCCAAGCTGCACTGCTTTACAATATGATTTATTTTTAAGCCAGGATCTGAGCTAGAAATCTGAAGCTTTGCACAGCACTGCTCAATAGTACAATGTATTTCGGGACCACGTGGGTTTTTACTGGGCAGTGCTGCTGCTACGGTGGGTTTTACAACTTTTACATTCAGGATGGTGATGAGGTTCGAGCAAAAACCTTGCCGCCCCGAACGTGTTAATGTAGGCTTATAAAGTTATGTAAAATTTGTTGACTTGTCCACAACCAGTGTTGTAATAGGATAGACCATTGTCAATACTGTATATTTGTAAATGGCAAATAAAGATTTTTATTTGATTTTGTTATAGGCTAAGTTATATGTACCTTGGACAAGATTTGTCTGTGCCCTAATTTAGGCCTCTACTCATGGCAAATATGGTTATATACTTGAGCCAGGTTCTAGCAAATATAACCATAACGAGGACAAGGTCCTATCCAGCATTGCTAGACCTCAGTCTTATCCATCGCTCATAATCGGCGTTGCTGAAAAAGTTTCTCGTAATCATGTTTGGTGTTGTTACTTTACTTAGTGAAGTTGAGTAAAATAATATCCAGGCTATGCGTGGGGGATGTTTTTACAAATCATATGACATTTGCTTTCCCTGTACAAAGAAACTAGGTTATCACAGCATTGGGGAGCTGTAATAATTACAGACTTTTATTTATTGGGCGAAACTTTGTTATCCGACTCCACCGTGGCTGCACTTCCGCAGACGCCCGGTGGAACTATCGAATGAAAATTATCGAACGAGTCGATTGATATATTGACTGAAAATTATCTAAATGTACAATCAAATTTATCCATAATTCATGTATAAAAATATTGGGTACTGAAAAGATCCAATAACATCTGCCATCACTTAAACCATAGAATTGTCATAGAGGGCCATAAAAATTAATTGAAAACAGGACTCAAATCATCTAACATCTAGCCGACCGCATCTAGGCCTAGCTGAATACCTCTTTAAAAGAAACGTTTAAATGTCAACAGTTGATCCATTTATGCATTTTTTTAATGCTACAAAAAGTCTATAGGCCCCTATTCCAGTACCGGTAATTGAAAAAGAGGGATGTTTTCTTCATAATATAAGATAATTTTTAAAGGTTGAATATTTTGTTGTTTGATTTTTTGTTAAAATTTTGACTGTAGGTTATGTTGAACCTAATCATGTTTGGTGTTTATACTTTTTAATCAACTTAGTTACAATATAATAAAATCTTTGCTAAAAACTTTTACTTTATTTATAAATTACCATATGATATGGTGTTTATACTTTTTAATCAACTTAGTTACAATATAATAAAATCTTTGCTAAAAACTTTTACTTTATTTATAAACTACCATATGATATCTTACATTGAGTTACGAATAACCTATTACTGTTTGTATACGACCAATATATCGATCGACTCGTTCGATAATTTTCATTCTATAGTTCCACCGGGCGTCTGCGGAAGTGCAGCCCTCCACCGTTACTATCGATGTGGAAATTGGGATATTGTGACGATTATATACATCAGAGTTTCTCAATTTTTTTGTGCTCGCGTACCACCTGAGGCCATTTCAATTTTTTGATATACCACCCAAAATCAGACTAATCCCCGCCCCCCTTGAGATGCAACTGGAGAGAGCCTAGGGTAGTGTTTCCTTCCTTTTAAAAATTTTTCACTATAATTGTGAAAAAAATACTCAAATTTACAACAATTGGGGCAAATTTATTTCAATTGAATAGGTCTAAATTTTCCAGTTTTAGACTAAAACTGCTAGCTGCAGATGCTATAAATCAAAGGTAAATTCAATATAATTGAAAAAAGTTTCAAATACGGTAAAGTAATTTTGCATTTTAACAAATAATAAAACAATATAAAAATACAAAATGATCAAAGTAATAAGTATTGTCAGAAACGAAAAGATGCTAATGGGAAACTTGCTGTTATTTCTTTTTCAGGAAAACTCATTGTTAGGACTAATTAATTATTGGGAATAATTCCACACATAAATCAATAAATATCATGACAGAAACTATTTTGACAAATCACACTGAACGAATACACAGCAACGTGTTCCAGTGTTACCAAGTAATAAATACACTTACAATTTTCTGCGAATATGACCAAATAAATTTTCTCTCACATTTCATCGTTTTTGCCGAGCGTATCTCTTAATTTTAAAAGTTCCAGGTATATGGTACCGGTATATCTTGAATTTAAAATAATTAGGTTTATAGGAGTAACTTACTGTCCACAAATTCATTATTTTTTACTTTGCTAAGTTGGTACAACATTTTTTGGCTAGGCAAAGACCTATTGAAGACTCTTCAAACTAAATTGAAATGTGATTTAGTGCACAGCAAGCACATAACATAATAGAGAAGACAGGCGCTTGAACGCTGTGCACCCGAAGTGGGGCAGAATCCGCCATGTTGGCCCGTCAAATGCGCTGAGGTCTCGGCCGCAGTAAAACACACCAGCAAATATACTGTCATTAAAAATAGTAATACTGCAGTAATAGTGTTGAAATTTTGCATTTACATACTGTAGACCCTTGGGATAACACTAGTAAACATTAAATTTTTTTAACAAACATAAACTTAGTAATAAATATTTTAATGTGGAATTATAATTTAAATGTTTCAAACAAACATTAAAAAGTTGTCCTGCGGGAAAGTTTTTTATTTTTTGGTCAGAGATTTTTTTAAGCGGGAAAGTTGTTCATAAATCACCTGATTTAATTTTTTATTTTGCCTTTTTATTCTACGATGTATGGTTTTCTCAAAAATGCAGGTTTAAGAGCGGCAAACACCGCCGCGCCGCTCAGTCGGTTTACGCGAGCCGCACCGGCCGCTGCCTTAGCACTATGCAGTATTTTTTGTTGCTTACAATGTTACTAGCAGGCTATATGTTTTATTTAAAAATCTTCTTGTTGGAATTAGTAAAATATATTATCATTGAGGAATAAGTCAAAAACCGTACTGAAGAAAAAGGGTTTTATTTACGAATCAACTTCACCTTTACGTCTAGTAGCGCAGTCGGCTATGTTAACCTTATACGTGTTTGCTTTTAAACAAAACATGGTATTTTATTCCCCTGTTTCGGACTCAATTTTCAACCAATTTTCTTTTAATTTGGCATTCGTTAAGTTGAATACTTATATTAGGTCTCTCGTACCTTTAAAGATTGAAAATGTTAAAATATTACCCTCATCAGCACATTGCAAGGTATCTCAATTTTCCATACTATTAAGATTTTTTCTACAAATACCATTTATTTTTACCGCTATGAGGAACTATTTCTAGCTTTAATTTACAAGAAAACATATTTTATACCAATAAATATAAAAAAAAAACAACGTCATAACAGGGGAATGCTAAGGCATGTTTTCCGTGATTTTACAAGGGCGAAGATGACTCATAACTCTCGTTTATAAAATTAAATACGTAGTTTTTGTTAAATAAGTCGATCCATTTTTTTTACCAATCAACATTTATTGTCCCAAAAAAGCACAGTTTTGTTCAGGTGTTGTCTAACCTTTGACTTATGAAGATTTTCATTACTTAACTTACAATGATCATTGACTATGAATACACAACTCTTGTGTATTCATAGTCAATGGTTTTATTCTTACATAAAAATACTTATTTGCTACTAGATTTATTAATCCTCGTCGAGTTAGCACCTTTTGTTAAAGTTTTGTTAAAGATAACAACAAAGTTTTGTTAGGTTATAAAAAACGCCTCGTGTGGTAGCGTAGTCAGCGCGGCGGTGTGGCGAAGACGCTCGGGATAGGGCCGAGCCACCATCTTGGTCCGCTTAGTCCCGCCGCCACGACTGCCCCACTGCCGCGCTCCGTGTAGCTGCTCTATTATGTTATGTGCTCGCTGGTAGTGCACAACTAAGCTGATTGAAACAGCCATCAATCACGTCAATCAGAAACAAATTTTTATTTCTCTGTGTATTTTTAATTTTTATTTATCCCTTTGCCTCTCGCATACCACCTGAAATGCTCTTGCGTACCACCAGTAGTACGCACAACACCGGTTAAGAAACATTGATACGATACGAATACTATTTTATCACCTGATTAAATTTTGTTCTAATTAAATCTACCTCTAGATAATAAAACAAATATAATTTAAAAGAAGTAACTGAAAATAAATAAAACAAGTAGGCCTACGAATTTTTACTCAATTAAACTACATGAACTCTCTTTTCTTGGTGAGTACACCTTTGCAGCACTACGTAAAAATTCAGAAAAAATACATTCTTTCGCTATCAATTTTTGCCACATAAACTCAGATGTAAGATCTGAAAAGTTCCCTTCTGCGATTACATTGTGGAAGCCCACATGCCCTCAATCTAATTGGTGTGAACTTCACCATCCACAAATGTAACAGAATGGTTTACCGTCAGATGTTGATATCCTTCTTCCCCGAGATGATCATACGCCTTCCAACAGTCTGAGTGATTGATACTAATCAAGGCAATGTCACGGGAAGAATGTGTTCTTTTATTATCGGTATGAGAGTATTTGCATCTCTTTTATCTACTATAACTAGAAAGCATTTGTTGCTATCCCTCTCTATGCCTCAAAATACCCACTGTTGCGATTTTTAAAATTTACCTGTGTTGTATTTTCTTTTATGAATAACGATTTGTCTATTTGCACTACTTCACCAGGGCTACCATTTTTTACATGACCATTTTCAATTATTAGCCTACACCACAAACTTCCCTACAGTAATTTGACCAGTTTACACAGGTTTCTGCATTAGCCCCTGTTTTGTGAACAATTTTATTATATTTATCCTGATGCACCCACGTATAAGTTAGCATAATTATCTTCTTTAACGGTAACTTTGATTTCTCAAACCAGGTTACTTTTCTTATAGATTGTGATGTTTTACAACCAAACATATTACACCTTCATATAAAACCATCACTAACTTTTTTCACTCCTAAACACATATCTTGGCCACATTAAAACATAAAACACTTCCAGATATTAATCCAAATTTTTGCAAACCACTTATATATTCTAGATTTTTAAGTTTTTTAATTTCTATTAGAATGGACAACTCTACTGGAACCGTAGCCATTTTTGCAATGAAAGGTAAAATAAAAACAACACTACAATATTTTTTTTATTATTCTGCACGAAGTACTTTGCACTGTGGGGCGTAGCTCTGGAGTCCAATGTGAATTAGAATGGGATTCTGCTCATCTACAAGACTATACCTTTCTAACGGGATGTGCAGATTTCTCTTGCGATGCACATGAGCTGAGAAAAAATGAAGAAACAAAACATGCTTGCCTATTAATATATAGATTTTTTGATGAAACTTGGTATTTAGCTTAATTTGGTTGAGATCAATCCATTTATGGTAAAAAATTTTTCTTTTGTAGCATAATTACCATGGCAGCAAACCTGCATACTCTTTTCCCATGTTAACCCTCCGATTGTTCAAAGTTGCACCCCTGGAGCCTTACTCTAGAATTTGCTAGAAATGTATGGTCTATCCTTGCCTTTAATGTCTCCAAATAGAATTACACCCTTAACCAATGTTTTTACTAACAAATTTAAAACAGGTAATTTTATAAAAAAAATGAACCTAGAACTAGGATTATCCGATCATAGAGCACTATTTATTTCGATTAAGAAAGAAAACTTTATTAGTTCTGATTTAGACACAAGGTGTAAGAGTAGAAAAATTTCAATAAGGCAACTTAAATATTTGTATCAAGTCTGAATGGTTACAAATAAATGGGATTTTAATCCAAATAACAGTGTAGACACAAATTATGATACATTTTTAGGAACCTACAAAAGAACTTTTGAAAGCTGTTTTCCATTTAAATTTTATTCAAGCAAGAGCTCAAATAAAAAGGACAAGAGTTGGGTCACAAAAGGCATTCAAATTTCTAGTGCTAATAAAAGAGTGCTCAGTAGAAAAGGAGTCTGTAGATGTAAATTTTATAAAATACTTTAAAACATACAAAAAATATTTAGAACCATATGTAAAAAAGCTAAAAAGTTGTCCTGTCACAATTTAATATCGAAATCAGACAATAAAACAAATAATAATAATAATAATAAAATTATTATTATTCTTGATATTATAAGAAATAAATAAGAATTTATTATTCTTAACCCATGGTGGCTGGCTAAATGAGCCATACGATATATCTATATTAATAAAATTAGAGTTTTGTCTGTACATTGCTTAGAATTTTGAAATTTTTGGTTATTTTTACTTTTTATGCATCGCAGAATCCAAAATCTGTGTCATCTAAATTTCTTTCCCTCTGTCTGTCTGTCTCTCTGTCATTCTGTCTGTAACGCTCATGGGCCCTATTTTGTCCTCTTTTCACGGGATAACGACTTTACCTAATGGTCTAAACTTTTTTCATGTCATAGACTAGAGTGGTGTGAAGGTTCATTGGAACTTAAATTGCCTTAGCGACCTTAGGGCTTTACCCCATAGTACGTCAAAGTAGCCAAGTTGTGTTAAAATACCAATCTTTAATCTCTTTTCGCACGACAAGGGCTTTAGTAAATGATATGAAAATTTTTATTACTGTTAAATGGTGCAATTAGAACGATTTTAGCCGCTCTAAAGCATCGTTTGTCAAAAAGGCTCTGCCTTATAGTAAAAGAAATATTCAATGTTAATCTTATGGGAATATTTAATTCTACCTTTTTATCTATGCTTTTTAATCAGCTGAATTAGACAGTTTGTCATTTTCACCACAGATGGCAACACTTAAAAAATTTTAAATACAGACTCTTTCATATCTAACCCTTTAACTTTTCACTGGCCTAAATACAGTGAGTGAAGTCAACAAAATCTTGGTTCTAAATATTAATATTAAAATAATTTATGCATATTATTACAAAATTAGTTTTGTTCCTTAAATCTTAAAATGTTTCTTATTATCATTGCAAACTAATTTTAGTTCCCAATTTATCTTTCATTGCATGTTCTGACAAAAAGAGGTGTATTTCATTAATCACATTAATTATGAAGTTAAAACCAATGAGGTTAATAAATTGCTCAATTTTTCAAGTAGTTCGGGTATAGACGGGACAATATTAATGTGAAAGAATTTAATGAGTACAGTTCTTATGAAGAAGTGCGAAAGTCGCTCACAAAACACTGATAGTACCACTTTAATTTTCAGTCATCATGTTGAAGATGGAATCAGATGGTTTTAGAACATTTTTACAGAAGTTTGTTGTTGTTTTTTATTTTGTGTAAACAAACAAATATATGCTTATTTTGACATTTAAAAGGTAACAAGAACGCTCCCCGTGACAATAAGGAAAAGTAATCCCACCATCAGTGCTTTATTTTCCTCCATTTTTCGACAAAACTTTTTAACATGGGATGTCACTATTTTTTCAGTTTTGTATACATTGGCAACACATTGGGTTTTAGGTAAGAAAGTAAAATCTAAAGACAAAAAAATTGAATTAAGTATACCTAATATCTACACTGGTGCGGTGCCTATACGTTACTGACAAGTGATGCGTTGTTTTACTTAACACCTTTTCTGAAATGGCGCTTGGTTTGGGTATTAAAATTTTAACTAATTTTGAATTTAGATTTAATTTATTTGTACATGTCTGTACATATCTTTCATGGGTAGAACAAGATATGCAGGGGTGGGGTACATTGGATTTGGTATATAACTATCGTCACATCCAATCAAGGATTCAATATTAGATTTCATAAGAATCTATTACATTTTTAACAAGTCTGAATTTTCTTAAATCATCTATGAGTTTATACTCATAGAACTATAAAGTAAATCAAGATACGAATATAAATGTATAATCAAACTGCAACAAAAGCATTAGTAGAAATAACTTTTATCCTAAATGATAAATCGATGTAAAAAGATTTTGACAAATGTACCTGGTAGCTATTAAGCATAAAACTTGATATCTAGACACGTTAGAATGTACCAACTGAAGGCGATATATTGAATATGAGAAATCATTGATATAATTCGTTTAATAAACTGTACACACACCCCGTGCGAAGAACGGGTAAACAGCTAGTATATAATAAAACTAAATCAGCCTGGTCTATAGTCAATAGGGAGCTAGGAGTAAAAAAGAGTCATCAGAATTTACCTGATTTTATGGTGGACAATAAATGTGTTGAAGAGGGAGAAGAAATTTCAAATTTATTCAATACGTCTTTACAAATATTCCTCAGATTTTAAATATTGCTCCTTCAACCGCTAGTGCTATTAATTTTCTTCAACCCAGAAGTAGTAATTCTAATTCTGGATTTTCTTTTTCATTTGTTACATCGGCTGAGGTTGCAGGTACAATTAATTCTTTGAAAAACAAAAAATGTGCTGGGTGGGATGAAATCCCGTTGAATTTAATGAAAAAAACAGCAAGTATGAACAGCAGACCCCTTAGTTGGATTATCAATCAGTCATTCTCTGATGTTGTTTTCCCTACTAAATTAAAACATTCAGAAATCAAACCATTACATAAAAAAGGAAGGATATTCTAGACAACTATCGGCCCATATCTATGTTGTCTTCTTTTTCAAAGGTTTTTGAAAAAAAATGCTTTTAACCAGATTATTAATTATTTAGAAATTAACAGAATACTTGCTATGGAACAATTTGGTTTCCGGTCAGGTCAGAGTACAATTTCAGCCATAGCTCATTTTGTTTACCAGGTCGCATCTGCCTTGGATGGATCACAGACCACCATTGGTGTGTTCTGTGATCTAGCCAAGGCATTTGATTGTGTAGAGCACAGTATCTTTGTGAGAAACTCAAATATTATAAATTTAGTGATTCAGCGGTGTCTTGGGTACGATCATATCTTAACAATCGTTTCCAAAGGACAATCATCACTAAAAATAAAATTAAACATTACTCACACTGGAAAAAAATTTGTTTCGGTGTTCCCCAGGGTTTGATACTGGGTCCTTTATTATTTCTGATATGTGTTAATGATTTACCTTTAAATGTCACCAAACATTTTAGAACTGAAACATCTGTTCTTCCTAGTTTTCTAGCAGTTGTTTTTACAACAACTGTCTAATGATTCATTCAATTCTCCTTTCACCATAAGATTAACATTGGAACTTTGAAAGCCTTTGGGGTATAGCCCTGAAGTCCGATGTGAATTATAATGGGATTCTGCTCATCTACAGGACTATACCTTTCTAACGGTATGTGCGGATTTATCCTACGATACACACAAGCTGAGAAAAAAGGAGGAAATGAAACATGCTTGCGTATTAATATATAGATTATTATAAATAAAATGAAAATACCTGAGAAGTTTCTCTTTTAGTTTTGTTTTTAGTTTAAATCTATTACTTGTAAAAGAATCTATATTTGTTGAAATAATTTAAGACTTAAAATTGTATAAAAATCAGTAACATGTGAATACTGTAAATGACATTGTTATATGATTTAAATACGTTATTATTATTTCAGGTCTGTTAAGATGACACAGAAGTCACAAGTCATCCAACTTTATAAAACTGTGAGTGGACCGAGTTACCCAGCGATAAGTTAAATTACATGTCTTTGGTTTATGTCAACAATAAATCATAAATGGCTAGTTATTTAATCGGTGGGAACAACTTCATTAGACATTACAGTACCTGAGGGCCGAAGATTTGCTCGGTTAAACTCAAACAGTAATATTCTTTTTAGTAATATCAGTTACGGACAGTACGCTGAAATGCCCAGTGTGAAAAGTCTTATTTCTCGTTCAAGCTTATTTCTTGTTAAAGGGTAATTTCTTGAGCTCGTTCGCTTTGCTCATTTGCCTTTCAGACTGTTTCAATGTAGGCCTATGGTTGCTGCTCTCTGGTGTATATTTGTTTAAGCATATGTTGAATCTGTAACACGTGGATTCTAATTATTTTGAAAACATCGGTTTTCATAATTCTTACTTATGCTTTTGTTTTTAAATTTAAATGAAATTCTACAAATTCAATAGTTGTTTTATTTTTTTACATGACTTATTTATCTAAAAATTCATAATCAGCAGTATGAAGTACGGTTTAAAAAGTGACCAAATATTAGCGAATTTCCCTATAGGGAATACGCTATTTTTATTATACAGTAGTACCATTTATATTTTAGAAACTGGTTGCAATGCAAAACAACATGTTTTTAATACTGGAACATGTACGTGGTCTGCACTTTGACGGTTAAGGCAGCTGTTTTCATTATTTCTTTGTTTTTATTTTTAACTCCATAAAACCAATGTTAAAATTTTTTAAATTTCAACTATATATTATAAAGAAATAACATTTTTCCTGGCATAGAGACCTATATTTATATTATTTTATCCCAAAACTAAGGTATTTGCAAAGTTTGAAGAAAATTGTTTTTGAAATCCGTGTGCAAACATACATACATACAAATAAACCTTACTCGTATTAGAGTATAAATAAAAAATCCAGTTATACCCCGTTCAAAATAAATGTGCGGTCGAAATGCAGATTTCAATTCCCCCATTTTCTTAAGTTCCACCCACTGCTAACAATCCAACCAATCACAATCACTAAAAATTTGTACAGCTGTGTAATATCTTAAGTCACTTTATGCCAATGTTTTGCTTTTTTGTAAACAAATATTCTTATTTTGACGTTTGAGATATAAAAGAAACGCTTGCAATGGCGAAGGTGAAGTAACATGTTCATCAGCGCTATTTTCTACTCTGAATTTCAAGGATGAAATTAAAATAACATATGATTTTGAAGAAAATAGGGGAATTAAGAAAAGTACTGAGGGGATTTCCCTTATCTAAAATTTATGAGAATCTGATTTTAAATAAAGGTACTATTAGTTACATCATTGAAATTTTAAATTTTCCCAATAGAATAACATTGGGATTGGGTTGAGCATTTTAAACATATCTGTTAGTTTACAACTGTAAATAAGTGTAGTTTTGGGTGATTACTGATGATCACCAAATAAATATTTGATTGGTCAGGCCTAATTGATTTAGAACTAAACATTTCTTTATCAGCAATGACATGTGATAGTCAAAACTAAATTGCTCAATTTTGAGCAACAAGTATGGTACACCAATTTTGTGATTCCAATTGGTGCTCTTATACTTCAATAAGATTGTACCAAATAATTTATATGAAAAATTACTACAACCATTCAAATTATACTTTTTTATTTATTTATTACTACTCCAATGATTGCTAATTTTTTTAACACTTAGGGTGTTTGAAAAGCATCACCAATCCCTTGTGCTAGTAGTGATTTTTGAGGTAGAGTCGAGCACCTGCGAGCTTAATGCTTCTAGGAGTCGAGCTATCTTAAAATATTTGTGTCCTAATAAATTATTTTTATTGACACAGATTGTTGTTGACTCTTTAGGACTACTATTCTACTCTTTAGGAATCCTATACAGGGTGCCTTTAAAGTCCCTCACCAAACTTCATAATATGGCTAATTGGGTAAAAATTAGCAAAAACGTTCGTATGAAGTTATGTCTTATTATAGATGATTTAATTTATCAACGTTGTTGTAGGCTATCTTAAAATTTTGATAAAATATACCGGTTTTAAGTTATATGTGAGTTTGAACATTTCAAATGACCGCAATTTTGAGAAATTACACATAGAAAAAAAATCATGTTTTTTTTTGTAGAATTGGATATTAGTATTCTAGATTCAAGATTTTATCAGCCGTTCAGTGGTTAACAATAGGCCAGTGTACTAAAACTAACAAACTGAAGGTCCAACTAATTACATTATTATAAAGGTCCATGCCAAATATAAAGTTCCTACAACAAACCCTCACTGAAATAAAAATTACCATGTGAAAAAATAAAATGGAGGATATTTGGGTGAATATGCATATTAGGACATACCTTCATATGAACTTTTTTGCTTATTTTGACCTAATTAGCTATATATTATGAAGTTTGGTGACAGACTTTAAAGACACCCGGTATATTAATACACAGTTGAAACACTGATTTCTCAATAACAACTGCAATGTTAGCACGATTTATATGTCAAATGATTGTAGATTTGTAGGGTTGTACAAAAGCACTCTTGTCCTTAGGGTTGAATCATTTAGCCCTTTAAATTTTCAGATCAGTGCCATTCTTACGGAAGAGTGAAATTCAGTTCAGATTGCCAGTTTTATAAAATTCAACTTTGAGAAATTTGTTATTGTTTTGATAACCCAACTCTTGGCAAACCAAGTTTTACCACAGCGGAACACTGCCATTTAGCTAGTACAAAATAAATAATACAAAATAGTACAAAATAAGAATACACCAGAGTATCCTTTTTTTAAATTATTTTATTTGACTTATATCACACTCAGGCCATGTTCATAGTGCTACCGGTAGATAAAAATATAAAAAGAAATTTAATTAACAACAAACAAATATAAATATGTTTCTCACTTTATTCTTATGGGAAATCAACAAAACCCCTTATCTCACATATTTATTAACCATAACTTGATAAAATTAGATAGGGTCATTAGATAGTTTTAAACATAAAGCACGAGGGAGACCGAGATTATGCTCAGTATAGTTATTACTTTTGTTTCTCAAACAAAGCTCGTTCGCTCCGCTCACTCGCCCTCTCCCTTTTTAAGACCAGCTCGTTCGCTTCGCTCAATCACTAGACCAAAGGGTGCTGCTTTTGGTAATTTTCTTAAACCACAGATTAAAGATGTAACACATTGGTTTATTTTATCTACAGTTATCTGATATTTTTTTTCAATATAAAAATCTTCATAAGGATAATATGGGAACTTTGAAGGGCTCTAGCGCGAAAACCGGATTTTCCCCAGCTATGAGACAGCCAATCGATTCCTGGTGGCCAAAACTCCCATAAGCAACCAAAAATAAAAAATCATTGGAGCGAAAAAAAACTTTGCCCGTACAAACGGAGCTTGTTTTAGAGTATAAGATTTGCTTACAACAAACCCATACAACAAACCTACATACTGACCCCCATGATTTTTACGGTGAAAATTAAAAGGTGCCAAATATTGAATTTGGTATTTACCTTCACTAATTATGGATAATCCTACATTTTTAAGAACAGTCTATGGAAGTAAACCTATAAATATACTCGTTCTTAAGTGTTTATATGAAAAATAAAAAATGTGAAATTTCATTGGAAATTTGCTGAGTATGCAGGCCTGCTGCTACAGGAGTTTTTTTAATGTTATAATTTTTTTTTATTAGGAACACAGAGTAAAGAAGCTTAACAGAGTGCTCGCCCTTAGTTCCACGAGAATGCCGCTAGCTGGCGCGGCAGTCTCGAACGGGCTGGATTCGGCATTTCCCGTCCCGGCCACGATTCAGTGTTGCCACTCTGCATCGCCCGCCACGCACGCGCACGGGCGACATCATGCTAACTCGCTGGCTCTGCTGCGCCGTCGTATGACCGTTGTAGCGGTTGCACTGGTTCTCGTGCATTAATTTTTACAAATTCTTTGAATCTTTAAATTTCTTTATTTAGTGCACAGTATTACAGCTGTAATCAATAAAAACATTAATGTTTTTTGTACTTCTTAACACATTCTATCTCAAAATATAAAATAAACACAAAATTAAATATTTTGCAACAATTTAATAAAATAAATAGACTTTATACCAACCTTTTTAACTCTCTATCTGGAAAATTAAAGCCCATCCCATCTGCCTTTTCACTTTGTTACTGTTGTGAGTTACAATTTAGGTTATTCTGAAAGTTTTATTTTATTGTAAAGAAAATGTTTGGGGGTTTCTGTTATAAATATTGGTTCTATTTACGTACTGTATTGGTACAAGACACCAAAATAGTAAATATTTTACTGTGAAAAAGTGCCTAGGCCTATGATACCCTTGTCGTGGGGTCCGTGCAATCAGTACGCTTTATCAAATGTTCACTTGTAAAATTTTTTGGTGTATATTTTCTGCTATAATGTTATATTTTTGAAAACTACAATAAAATTCCAACAATTTGTATACCTTGGAAATTTTATAAGATACCTAATCCAAATTTCATGCATTTTTTAAAATGGTCAAAAGATTATGTTCTCATTAGCAAAACCCTTAAGTTTCATTTTCTGACGTTTATAGCTCAGTGAATTTAGAAGAAAACAATAAAAACATATATATTGTATGAAAGAAAATGTAATTTACGTTTCGAAAGTATTATGTTTGTTTAATCTGGGACATGTTTATATTTTTTGATATGTCGAATAAAAAACTGCATTTTTCAGGGAAAGTTTGAGGTTTTAGGAAAAAAGGTATAACCTTTACATTTTTTAAAAAGTAATTCAAATGGGTTTTTGACATTTTCATGTAGGGAAATTAATTGTCTCCATTTTCACATTTAAATAAAATTTGTAGGATTTTTTGTTAGCTTTATTGTGGCTTGCTTTTAAAAATTTTTATTTGCCTATAACAAACTTTTTGCTTCTATACCCAAATGCTTCGGTAAAAAACCATGTTTTTACATCATCTACAGTTTGTGCTGAAAAAAAAATATACATACATACATACAGGGCGATTCACGACGAAGTGCAGAAATTTTGGGAGCTGATTCAACACATGAAAATAAACAAAAAAGGTCATGTAAACATAATGTCCTAAAATCCTTCGTTTAGCCGCTAGCCACCATTTTGTTTTTTATGTGTAATCTATCTATATATTAATAGGCAAGCATGTTTCATTTCCTCCTTTTTTCTCAGCTTGTGTGCATCGTAGGAGAAATCCGCACATACCGTTAGAAAGGTAAAGTCCTGTAGATGAGCAGAATCGCATTCTAATTCTCATCGGACCACAGGGCTACGCCCCAGAGGCTCTTGAAGTTTCAATGTTAATCTTATGGGAGAAGGATAATTGAGTTAATCATTAGAAAGCTGTTGTAATGCCAAATACTAGAAAATCAGGAATAACGGATGTTTCAGTTACCTATAAAAGATTTTGTGTTTTTGGTCGAATTTCGACCAGTGGGCGATCTATAGTACTTATTTAATACGCTAAGGGTTTGTTTTTTTTTTGTTTTTGTTTTTTTTTTTTTGTCTTGAGAACTCCACCTACAATTTTCAACCGATTTTCAAGTTTTTGGTGTCGTTGGATAGGGCTTGGTCTGTAGTTGTTTCCGCCAAAAACTGACGAGAATCGGACTGAAAATAAAGGCGATATTCACCATTAAAATCTCAAAATTTCTCATTTAAATAACATTGGGATTAAATAAAGCATTTTAAACATCTGTTAAAATCAGCTGTAAATACGTGTAGTTTTTGTGAGTAAAGATATTCACAATATTGGATTGGTCGGATGTCATTGATTTAGAGCTCAAAGTAACTTTTGTATTGTATTAAAATAAATTGCTCGATTTCGATCAACACGTATACTAGTAATTTTTATTTCCGTAACGGATTGATGGATTTATTTTAGACTTGGCATGGACCTTTACCACAAAAATGTTAGTTTTCAGAAAAAAATTATTATTTTCCGATGTGTATTTTTAATATGGCGACCATTAAACTCAAATTTCACAGTAACGACAAATTTTATCAAAATTTTATAGGAGACAAAAAAGTTAACAAATTAAGTTATCTAAACAATGATACCAAGATTGTAAAGATTTTACTAAAAATAACGGAGTTATCGCGATTTTTCAGTTATATTTGCCTAAATTTGCATTAATCATAATGCAAAATGGGGGTAGTGGAATTCTACCCCAGGAAAAGTACCCCCATGAAAAAACGCTACGTCATTTTGACGTCACGAGAGACGGAGCTTAAAGTGGCATGGAGTTTTGCTCGCTGCCGGAAAAGGATCCCCAGTTTTATAAATACATTATTATTTAATTTGATTGCTCTAAATTAACATTATGGCAAACCAAACACCAGCCGGACTTCTACCCCCGGAATACTTCCACCTGAATTCTACTCCCGGAAAAGTAGCCTACCCCCACGTACAAAATTTCTATTATTTAACAACAGGTATTTTATGTACGCGTTCTGTTATTTGAACAATTCGTATTACATAATAATGATATATGTTATTTTTTATAAATACCACTTGCTCTTCAGACGATCTCGTTCACTACCCTCACTCGCCGTCAGGTTCTATAATGTGATTACGTTTTATATTAGTACCAATCTTCCCTCAATCCTTTACAGGCTTTTAGTTGTGTATTTTAATTGACATCGAATAAAATATATACATTACCGTACCATGATATACTTTGATATTAGTTTTATAATATTATGAAGAACCGGGGACCGAGCATTTGCTTGGTAAACTTAAACAGTAATATTTTTTATAATAATATCATTTACAGACAGTGCGCTAAAAAGCCCAGTTGAAAAAGGCTTATATTTTGTTGTTATTGAAGCTCGTTCGCTTCGCTCACTCGTCTATTTCAATGTAGGCCTACGGGTGCTGCACCCTCGTGTATATTTGTTAAAACACATTTTTTATGTGTAACAATGTATCCAGAACCTCTGTATACATTGATGTGTAACATATGGATTATATGAACTTAGTCCGGCAGATACGTAGAAAGATTGTGCGTTTGAGGATAGAGATCTAAAATTTGGAACACAGATATTAAATGTACAAAGGTTTAAATTTAAATAATAATGATATATGAACACCCTGTATACATATACAGGGTGTTCGGAAACAAACATTTCAGTAATTCAGGAGATTATTGCCCACATCAAAATAAACAAAAAAGTTCCAGTAAACGTATGTCCTAAAATGCTTCGTTAACCCGCTAGCCGCCATTTTGTTTTTTACACTAAATAATTTTTATTTCCGTAACAGATCACTGTAGGCAAAAACCTTCATCATAGTAATACTCATATTCAAGAAAAAAAATTATTTTTTTCTAATATGTATTTTCAAAATGGCGGCCAATTTAAAATTGTAAACTGAAATATCTCAAAACCGGTAAATTTTACAAAAAATTTACTTGATATAAAAAAGTTGACAAATTTAATTATTTAACCAATGAGACCAAGTTTGTAATCATCTGACAACGAATAATGGAGTTATTGAGATTTTTCTTCTAAAATTACCTAAATTTGCATGCATTTTAATGGAAACTCAATGATTTTATACACAAAAATGGCAATAACTCCGTTGTCTGTGGTTCGATCCTTACAATCTTGGTTTCATCAGTTAGGTAATTTTATTTGTCAACTTTTTTGTTTCTTGTAAAGTTTTGTTAAAATTTAACGGTTTTGAGATATTTGAGTTTAAAATTTTTAAATGGCCGCCATTTTGAAAATACATATTGGAAAAAAATAGTTTTTTCTTTAAAAATGATTATTGCTATGATGAAAGTTACTGCCAAATATTAACTTAATACAATGATCCGTTACGGAAATAAAAATTATTTAGTGTAAAAAACAAAATGGCGGCTAGCGGGTTAATGAAGCATTTTAGGACTTACGTTTACTGGAACTTTTTTGCTTATTTTGATGTGGGCAATAGTCTCCTGAATTCCTGAAACGTTGTTTCCGAACACCCTGTATATGAAAATGAACGAATGGTGTTTTTGGCTTCTGGGGACCTCAAAATGAAAACGTACAGTGGTCCCGGTCTTAGGTCTTACCATGGCTACTACCGTAATAGCGTATTCCCTATAGGGAAATTCGCTAAAAGGTTCATATGAAGGTATACCGTATCCTAAAATGCATAGTTACTTAGATATCCGCCATTTTGTATTTTTTTACAAAACATTTTATATTTCAGACGTTTTGCAACCAATCGCTTTGAAACTTAATTTACGAAAAAATATCAACGTGATACGATTTTAAATTTAAAAATGGCGGCCCTTTAAAATTTTTAAACTTCAATTTCAAAAAAAAAACTTGAAATAAAAACAAAATTTTTCAACTTTTAAACAATTTAGACAATTTAATTCCTTATCCGATGACACAAAAATTATGAAAAGCGGTTAATAAACAACTGAGATACATTAATTTAATCAGTATTAGGTTGCACTGTTATTGCCACCCAAGAACGTACCTGCCACCATTGTTGTACTAGTAAATTGTAACAATGGTAGCCCACTAAGCTGGATGCCAAGTATAGATATTGCGTATATTGTGTAGCGCTTTTTAGTAGGCCTTTTTATTGTGTAGTATAATCATATGTGATAGAAATCTTGATACAGGGTGTTTCAGAACTCCCTGACAATAGTTTAGGGCATTGTTCCTGGATTAGAAACATATCTAAATATCATATTCGTTCGGAAGTCTTAATTTATTCACACAGCCGCCATTTTTTTTCCAAATAATCCATCTTCTTATTTCTATAAGAGTTTCGTCTGTTACGTCCCTTTTTTCTCTCAACTACTGAACCGATTTTTAAGATTGAGGTGTCACTTTAAAGCTTAGGATACACCGCAGTGACGAATCGTAATTAAAAAGGTCATATTGTTTCGGGCTTCGAGCCCCTCGCCTTTGATTTATCTCTAGAGGGCGCTTTAAAATGTTGAACAACTTTTATTGCAAGTTCTTTAATGTGAATTGTAATTTAACAGCTGATTACCTTCAGATGAATTTTAAAATCCAACAAAAATGTCACCTAACAATCAACAGTCATGTACTGTAGGTGAATTTCACTCATACCGAATCATAAAATGAGCAATTTGCGCACGGGCCACCTCGTATAATTTTTATTTTTGTAACGGATGGTTATATTCTGCTCATATTCAGAAATTTAAATTATTTAGTTAAAAAAAAATGGCGGCTGTGTGAGTAACTAAAGACTTCCGGACAATTTAAATATGATATTTAGATATATTTCTAACACAGGAACAATGCCCTAAAATATTGTCAGGGAGTTCTGAAACACCCTGTATAATTGTATATAACATTATTTGTATTTACTTGTGTAATTTAATACGGTACTGATTAAATATGTTGTTAAAATGATAGCTGATTTTTATTGTTAGTGCACAAATTTCTTTATAGTTAATATGAGCTTATTTTCAAATAAATATGAAGGAATTCTCAATACTGAAGGTGCGTATTGTGATTATGAAATAAAAGATTTTAAAAATTTTGCAATATTCTCAAGCCTAAACTGAAATATTTCTGTCCATTACGTTAATATGTAACTTTTAAATGAAGCTTTCGTTATATGATTACATTCAACTATTGCAAGTAACTCAAAATACTAATTAAAGTGAGGCAGCTGGCATTTCAGTTTTAGTCTGCTAGTTATTGTCAAATATCTAACATTGTACAAATGACCCCCATTGCAACTTGGCCAAATAATCGCGCTCGGGAATTCGGAGTAAAGTTAAGGTGGTCGGACGACCCGGTGCTCGTGTTGCGGCGGCGGCGCGGTGACGCGAGGCACGGTGTTGTGCGGTGCGGTGCGGTGTCCGAATTGGCAACTCCGCTTCAGTCCGCGCCATTTTGCGTCACCGCGTCAGTAGCGCCACTACGAGGCGCGTCATGACTGACGCGAAAACGCAGCGCAGCGAGCACTCTGTAAAGGTTCCTTACTCTGTGTTAGGAAGTTCAAGTAAGTTTAAGATTGCAGTGTTTCAAGATTTTCAAGTTTTTGCAATTGTTTAATTCAACTTATTTTACAGCTACTTTATCTGGGAAAAGATTACCCACTTGGCTATGATTTTTTCCGAACTCGTTGTAAACGGGCTTTTATGAAGAATCGAGAGGAGAAGGATCCTGAGAAAATCGAGAAGATGATAAGACATGGAGAATATGTAGTTAAGGAACTTGAAACGCTCTACATGCTCAAAAAATATCGCACTCTAAAACGACGCTACTACAATGAAACACCGGCAAATACAAAAGTGCCAGAGTCAGATGGCAAGGGTTAAAGCGAACTTAACCAATTTTCGTTTAAACAGTTTCTTCAGGGTATTTTTTTATTATTATTTGGTAATTAGTATAATGCAGTGTAAATAGAGTAACAAAATGTTGATAAAACCAGTAGTAGTGGCAGAGAGAACTTCTGTTATTTAATTCTTCAATATTCTATTTTGATATGAAATGTACATATTGTTAATATTCTTGTTACCTTTATATCCAAATATTGATATAACATTATGTTCATGTTTTAATTATATTTTATTTTTTTAAAAGGTATTTTCAATTCATTTCCTTTTCAAAGTTAACACAAATTGAAAAAGGTCAATATATAAAGGCAACCCATATAGAAAAAAAATAAAAAAAATGAGTTATTAAAAAATTACATAAACATATCGTTGGAAACTGCTTAGTCTGATCTTTTTTTTTCTGCAAATAGTAGTTTTTATCACTAGGACGGAAAGTGGCTTTTTTCTGTGCGCAATCGCGTTTTACAATTATCCTTAAGAATTATATTAAAACATTAAATAAGTGTAAGCAGATGTAAGCAGAGCATTGGATTTTGCAAAACATTTTCTTAATAAGCACCTATGAGCAAAGAGAAACGAACATGTCAAATGTCAACCCCATAGACCAGACCCTATAGTCATTTTGATGTCCTGTAGGGAGGGGGTCCCTTTAAGGACTTAAAAACTATATTTGCAAGACAGTTTCTAAGTGAGCTCCTATATGTGCAAAGATGAAAGACCGTCCATGTCAAATTTCAATCTTGTAGGCCCTAGAGGTATTTTGTACTTCAGTGGGGCTAAGCTCCATAGGACTTCAAAAACTATATTTGCAAAACCGTTTCTTATTGAGTACATATGAGTATAAAGGAACGTCCCCATCAAGTTTCAATATGATAGGTCCTCAAGTAATTTTGAAGTCCAGTAGGACTTCCCTAAAGGACTGCAAAAACTATATTTGCAAAACCGTTTCTAAGTGTGTACGTATGAGTAAAGAGGAACATCCACGTCAAAGTTGAACCGCGTAGGCTCTAGAGTGATTGTGAAGTTCAGTGGGGCAGAGCCCTAAAGGACTTCAAAACCTACAGTATATTTTGTAAACCTGTTTCCTAGTGAGTACCTATGAAAAAAGAGAAATATCCATGCTAAATTTCAACAACGTGTGCAATAGAGTAATTTGAAGTCCAGTGGGGCGGACTTCAAATTACTCTTTTGGCCCTAAAGAACATAATAAACTATATTTGTAAAACCGTTTCTTAGTGAGTACATATGAGTAAAGAGGAATGTCTACGTCAAATTTCAACCCCGTAAGCCCTATAGACATTTGAAGTCCATTGGGCGGAGCCCTGAAGGACTTAAAAACTATATTTGCAAAACCGTTTCATAATGAATACCTATGAGAAAAGAGGAACGTCCATGCTAAATTTCAACAATGTATGCAATAGAGTAATTTTGAAGTCCAGTGGGGCGGAGCCCTAAGGGACATAAAAAACTATATTTATAAAAGCGTTACTTAGGGAGTATATATAAGAGAATAAAATAGGTATGTCCACATCAATTTCAACCCTGTATGCCCTAGAATTTTCAGTCCAGTGGGGCGGAGCCCTAAAGGACTTCAAAAACTATATTTGCAAAATTGTTTCTTAATCGTTCTTAACCTATGCAGGGCCGCCGAGAGGGGGGGGGCAGGGGGGGCAGTTTGCCCCGGGCCTCAAGAGACAGGGGGCCTCATCTTCGGGCAGTTTTTTTTTATTTTTTATTTTATTTTTTTTATCTATGGTAGTAAAATTTTACCTCTGCATAGGCTATGTAGTAACACATGTATTTTTGAAGACCTATAAAAATCTTCAAACCGTAACAAACTCTGCCCCGGGCCACAAAAATTCTCTCGGCGGCCCTGAACCTATGAACAAAGAGGTAATCCCTCCCGAATTTCAACCCCGTTGGTCTTGGAGTAATTTCGTAGTCATGTGGGTTTGAGCCCTGAAGGTGCTTTCCAAGAGCGTATTTTAGTGAGCACCAATGGGCAAAGTGGATCTCCTATTCCAAAATGTTCCAAATGATTCACTTACGTCATCTGGTTTTTCATATTCGTTGTTTCCTCAATTCATATAAAAAATTGTCCATAAGAATAACATTAGATCAAAAATGAAATCTTGTTGGGTGGAGCCCTGTTGGAATTTGGCAAAACCGTTTCTTAGTGAGCATCTATGAGCAAAGAGGAACGTCCATACCAAATTTCAACCCTCCATACCCTATGATTATGGAGATACTCTGATACATGAGTGAGTGTTAGGCCTATTTGACAAATATATAGTAGATATGCACTCTAACAATATGTAAATGATCTTAATTATACTTCAGAGGAAGATTTTTTCTTTTATTATTTGACTTTCTCCCATAGTATATTTTTCATACCATAGTATATGGGGAAAAATTTTTTAATTTGAGTTTTTGGTGGATTTATCCATTTTGGTGATCCCTGAGTCCTAAAAAGTGGTTTTTGTAGTGATGTCGGTCTATGTGTATATATGTGTGTGTGTGTGTGTGTGTGTCTGGAAGTTAACAGACGTAGAGAATGCTCCAATGGGCCGATTTTTATGAAATTTGGTATGTAGGTCCAAATCCATCATAATTTGAGGCGTTTTTTTTTTAATTTTTTTATTTTTAAGGGTACTTTACCCCTCAAAAACCATCAAAAAGCTTGAAAAATAAAAATTTATAAAAAGGCTCTAACGATTTGATTAACATTTTGCGGCTTATTAAGATTAAAATTCTGAATAAGATTACACCACCCGCATTTCCGAGAAAACTCCCGTTCAAAAGTTACAGAGCAAAAAGTTTTTGTAAAAAAACAAATTGTAACAAAAACTTTTTGTACAAAAAGCAAATCAATTTTTCATATTAAAAAAAAAACTGTTAGCCTGAAAAATTTTTACTTATCACCATTAAATTAAACCCCAAAAACGTAATAGTCTTGTACCGTTGTACCTTTTTTTTTTTATTTTATTTATTAGAGAACAGATTTTGATTTAATTTAAGTTAGGCCTAGTCAAACTGTTATAAATTTAGATTTGTAAAAAGTCACTTCGACACAGGGGATGTAGTGTGGATAGTAAAGAATCAGTCAATTTAGAGAAAACAGATTTTTTATTAGGCCAATTGTTAAATATTATGTTAGCAGTCTTTTAGATAGGAAAAACCAGATTTTGAGTCTATTCATGAAACTACGAATCTCAGGGATGATAAATAAAAATTATTTATCATGGGGTAGGGCATGAGGGTGCATCCTGTCAAGGTGATGATTGAAGCAGGGTTCCAGTCACTTATTCACTTTGAACAAAAGGGTCACGCTACAACTAGAAGATTACGCACACCGAATGAACGAATGAGCCGCACTGCAATCATGTACGAAGTATCACCACGAGAGAATATGTTTAAAATAAAAACCAATCTGTATGTATCCTAATTTCACTAGAAGACTTAAATCCAATTTATATCAAAATTTTACGGGCCGAACGCTCACCACCAGACTCCGATCACCCCAGAGCGAATGGCGGAATGGCGGATTGGCGTCCCCTTTCGTCAGACGTTACTGAATGAGTCAAAAGAGAATCATTCTTCGTATTAGGTTATCTGTTATTTTTTAACATAAGCTCAATAAGTAATATTTATTATTAATCTATTCATTTAAAATATATAATTTTCTTCCAGGTCATAAAACTCAATTTTTATCGTATTCTTCTAATTTTTAACTCAAAACAATTACCATTATTTCCCTCGCATCCGCCATGAATACTCCTTAGTGATGCACGTAACCAACGGGATTGCTTCTCATTGGTCGAGATTATTGCACCTGTTGATTACGTCACCACCTCCAACATTTTATTTTACATTACCAACCGAATGTTAATTAACTACGCAATTACGATCAATTGTATTATATGAAAAGTATAAAAACATTATTTTAAGTAAAAGAACACTCCCACAAATACTCCCCCAAATTTGTAATATAATATTTTACTAAAAACCCCTTAAATATTATTTACAAATTTATTTTTAAGAAATAATTTTTTATTTGCCCTTTTTTTTTTATTTACCTAAGCCTGTTCATTAATATAGAGACTAAAATAGGTCTCTGTGCTATGCACTCGGAACACTGGTTTTTCCCATCAAAATCCACAGTAAGCTTACAAAAATTTTCTTAAATCTAGAATACAGGTTTTTTTTTTTATTAAAAGAAAAACATACTTAATCTAAAATACACCTTTTGTCATTGAAAATTACAAAATACACTCTTAATCTAGAATACACCTTTTGTCATAGTTCTTTTCATTTCCTGAAAATTACAAAGATTTTACTTATTTTACGAGAGAAAATTCACAAGTTATTAAGATTGTAATAGAAATATCATGAAACCATCAAATTAAACAATATAAGTCAATAATAAATCATATAATAACCTCAGTTTTAATGAAAAACGCAACCATCATAAAATAATAAGATAACCATTACCGTTTGTTAACTTAGTTTATTACCATATTCCACACATAATATTTCCATACAGATATTCATACAAAATGTACATAACCAACAATATATAGTTCAAAATTATTAACTTGCCATTTGTTTGGCTACAAACAAATTATACAGTTAACTGAAATATTAAACATATAACCGCTGTGTAATGATCAAGATTAAGATACATTTATTTATACAAAACATTTTATTCATCAGTATGGTACTACTTTCATTTTCAGTAATGATTTTCACCACTGGTCACCCCTCTTCTATAACTTATCTACCCTTAATTAAAAAAAAAATATTCACCTAGGATTGAGCCTACAAATTTAGTTAAATATGCAACTCTCACATCTGCTTTTTTTTTTTTTTTTTTTTTATTAAATATGCTAATAGAGTGATATACCCAAAACAGGCAAACCCATTTTATCTAAGTTTTTTATTCAAACTAAATACTTCTTTAACTGTGTAACATTAAAAGTCCCAATTATATCGTCATTAGTCCGGCTTTTCAATACATATGCATTATCAAGTTTCCTCTCTATTATTTGATATGGACCCTCAAAAAGCAAGAAAAACTTTTTTATCTTTTTACTACACTTATCAGATAGTTTATGAGATTTAACTAAAACTAGATCTCCTACTTCATATACTATTGGGTCTTTTAAATCTTTATCAAATTGCCTTTTCCTCTTTTCTGCACTACTAATAAGTTTTCTACGTACCAAAACAAATTTCTCACCCTTATCAAAAACTTTTTCTGACGGAAATTGAATTATCTTATTAATAAAAAACTTACTTCTTTTACCAAACATAATTTCATATGGTATTTGGTTATTACTATTATGTACCGCATGATTCAAGCAATATTCAATAAAATCTAAAACATATGCCCATTTAGTATGTTGTTCATGACAATACGACCTAATTATCCGGTTTATTTCTTTATTTACTCTTTCCGTAAAATTAGATTGGGGGTGATACACAGATGAGTGAAGCGGAGTTATATTATTCCTTTCCAAGGTATTGTACCATAAAGCACTAGTGAATTGACTCCCATGGTCAGATAAAATTGATTTTATTTTCCCTACTTCTGGTATGTACTCATTCATTATCCGGTTTAAAATTGCCTTTGTACTAGCTTTCTTTAAAGCATAAATTTTTACATATTTCGAGAAACCATCAATCAGAACTAGAATATATTCCACTCCCCCTCTTGACTTAGGTAAAGGTCCAATTACGTCAGTCGCTACTATTTCTTTCAGTTCCTTTGGGATAATTGGATGTAAAGCCCCTAACTGTTTTTTATTGCCATGTTTTGACTTCTGACACAAATCACAAACCCTCAGTTGTTTTTTAATTACTTTTTCCATCTGGTTAAATACGCAATGTTCCTTTAGAATCTTATATATTTTATGTCCTCCCATGTGAGCAAATTTACGGTGAGTAAAATCGGTTATTTGATACACTACATCATTAGGTATTACTAACTTCCAGTCATCACAATTTTCCACGTTTCTTTTAAACAAAATTCCTTTATATATTGTGTACAATCTATTTATTCTGTGATCAGTTTGTTCTGGGTCATCTAATATTTTAAAAATTCTGTCTAACTTGATATCCGCTCTCTGTTTCAAGCCTATATCTCCAAAAATTACTTTACCTTCACTTTCATGAAATCCCAAATCTACTTGATTTTTTAGCACCTTTACTACATTTTTACTATCAGTCTCTGCATGTCCTTCATCATTTAATCTACTCAAAATATCGGCTGGAATGTTTGACTTGCCTGGCACATATTCAATCTTTAAATTATATTCTTGTAATATGAGTGACCATCTCAAAAGTCTACCATGAGTTAATTTACATCGATTTAAGAAGGATAAAGCTTTGTGATCTGATCTAACAATTACTTCTTTGTGACCAATTAAATAATTTCTAAACTTTTTACACGCAAAAACAACAGCTAGTAATTCCTTTTCTGTGGTTGTGTACATTTTTTTTACTTCTAGTAGGCTCCTGCTAGCAAACATGATTACTTTTTCTAGATTATCTTGATCTACTTGATATAAAATTGCCGAGACTGAAATGTTTGATGCATCAGTGTTAACATAAAAAGGTTTACTAAAATCTGGGTGTTTAAGCATTACTGTATCAATAAATGCTTCTTTGATTTTGACAAAATTTTGCCTTTCTCTGTCTCCCCAGATCCAACTCTTTTTTGAACTTAATAAGTGTTTAAACTGGCCTGTTAATTCTGAATAATTTTCCTTGAACTTACGGTAATAATTACACAATCCCAAGAAAGCTTGCAACTCTTTCAAGTTTCTAGGCTCATCGAAAGTCATGATTTTCTGTATTTTCTCAGGATCTGTCTTAATCCCTTCCCTTGTTATTATGTGCCCTAAAAATTTTATTTCATCTTTCAAAAATTCTGACTTTTTTAGCTTGACTGTAAAACCGCAACTTTTCAATCTAGAAAGAACCCTGTCAATGTGATCTAGGTGTTCTTCAAATGATTTAGATGTTATCAGTATATCATCCACATAGCATGTTACAAAGTCATTGAATTCAGGACCTAGCGCTCGATTAATTGCGCGTACAAAGTGTGCCGTTGATACTTTTAATCCAAATGGTAATCGGCGGTATTGATAATTCCTACCTTCAAAAGTAAACGCTACATATTTACGGGACTCTTCATTTAACTCTATCTGTAGGAAACCCTGCGTTAGATCTATAGCACTGTAATATTTGGTTCCCATGAATTTTTGAAATATAATCTCAACATCTTCTGTACCCTCATTGTCACTAACTAAATATTGGTTTAACTTTCTACTGTCTAAACAGATTCGTGTTGATAAATCACGTTTTACAACACAAACAAGCGGATTAGAATACGGACTTTGTGATTCTTCAATTATATTTTGTTCCAACATTTTATTAATCTCCTCCCTAACTTCTTTCCTTTTATTGTATGGTATTGGGTACGTTTTTCCTGTATACACTTTATCTGAACTTAGGTTTAGTTTAGCTGTGTAATTTGTACATAAACCTGGATTCTCTGAAAATACATCACTGTGCTTAATTAAAGTCTGTTCTAATAATTGCAAATCAGTTTTGCTCAAATCGTCATTACTTTCTCTAATTTCTTGAATTTTAATCATCAATTTATTGGTAAATTCATTTTTTTCTTGGCTACAACCTTTGTTCTCATGAGTGCCTATTTCCTCAAGAAACTTCATAGTATTGGTTTGACAAAATTCTAATTCATTATTTAATGATATGACTCCAATTTTATTCAAAGTCACAACTTTTACACTCCCTACTTCTTTACAAGTCATTTTAAATGGTATATGGACTTCTTTGTTTTCATTGTTTATCAAACTAAGACATTCATTTTTAAAATTAATCGCTCCTTTGCATTCTTTTAAAAAATCACACCCTAGAATAATATCTAGCCTCACTCCTTGCACAACTAAACATACCAATGACATAACGTTATTCCCTTCAAATTTAATATCAAACAATACCTGCTTTGTAACATTCTTTGATTTATGTCCGGTTATTCCCATAATATTTAAATTAGAGACTGGGAACACTTCAAATTTTACTCCATTACCCTTCAACTCATTAAATAAAATGTATGACATTATTGTGGCTTGAGATCCACTGTCTATGAGACAACTAACTAACCTACCATTTATTTCACCGACAATTTCTGGTAAAGTCTCAGAGACTGGTTTCATTAAATTGTTATTAAAATTTGCCTCGTCCATTAATTCATCAGTCAGATTAGGATTCAATATTACTTTACCTTGGGCATTTTCTAGATCACATCTTACGCTGTTATTAAACATTTCGTTACACAAATCTTTTAACTTATTTAGGCCTATCTCATTTAAATGGATCCTATCTGTTCTCATTTGACCATTGAAATAAATATTTTCTTCATAAAAGTTTAAATTACAATTTTTCACTCCCTTGGGATACATAAATTCATTGGTTATATCTAAAACCTTGATTGTAGTACCATTATCAAACGATTTTATGGCTTTATTTACCATTTCTAAGTCATCAAAGTGGCGGAGATTATTTAACGCTATCTTGGGTATAGGTGGTAAAGTAAGCAAGACTATTTCTTTTTTCAGTGACAGTAACATCTCTACTAGGTCTCTAAATTTATCGCAAATAATATGCACTGGTTCACCTTTAAGTAAATTATTAGTACCTATCATAACCATAATTTTGTCACTTAACAAATGCTTGTTTTCTGCAATGTTCTGTTTAAGTTCCTCTATTTTCTGCCCACTAATGCAAAATCCAATTCCCCTTTTAGTATGCTGACCAGGTGTGACTCCCCTTCTTAAATTAAGAATTTTTTCTCCAAACCTACACAAAATACTATCTCCTATCAACTCATAGCCATTAAAAATAGGTTTAGGCCTACTATCTACTTGTGATTTATAGTTCACACCCGGTAACCTGTCTCATTCCGTGGAATTCCCTGATCTGTTACTATTCCTACAATAATTATCGTCTTTTTGTGCATTGTAACCGTTGTTTTGACTAGGCCTATTATAGTTCCTACCATAACTCCCCCCACTTCTCTGCGCATTATCACCATTATTCCTATCATACCTCCAGTTGCCTCGACAGTTAGTAACTCCCCCTACATTAGTCTGAACTTGTTCAGTGTTTGAGCGATGGTAATTATTGTCCCTTCCATTTCCACGTCCTCTCCAGCTTCCTCTATTATTAAAATTACTATTTTCCAGTTTACGTTCATCTTTGAAATTACCATGAAATCTTTTAGGTTCACTCTGGCCAACATTAAATTCGTCAAACCCGCTTAACTGAAGCAAAAAGGTTTCTAATTCATCAGCGTTGTTAATGTCTTTTGCAGTGGCTATGGTTGCAGCGATATTCTTAGGAAGGTGATTGCTAATCATATTCAAAAACAACTCATCTCAATAGGGTTATCCAAATACCTATTCTTGGTATAGTAATCTAGTACATAGCTTACCAAATTCCCTTTAAATTTATCAAAATGTCCGTTGCTCATTAGGTCGTTTTCAAAATTACGCTGTTTACGCATTCCCCAGTAACGTTTCTTAAAAGAACGAGAGAACCCCTCTACATCATCCCATTCAGTAATATGCTGTCTTGCCCACAGTGCAGCATCTCCCTTTAAGTGTTTTACAATGTGAAGGATTTTTCCCTCCCATCGCTCTTCACTCAGTTCACAAAACTTATTAACAAACTTAAGAAAATACATAGGATGAATATCTTCCCTATCACTATCAAAATCTATTAAGTACAATTCAGGATTGTTAATCCCTACTGATTGAGGTTGTTTCGCATTTACCTGTAGGTGGTGACCAGGGCATGTCTTTAGTTCAGAACTAGAAGTTTCAAGGACATTTATTCTATTCGTTACGTCGTGTAGGTTAGAAGCAACATTGTTTACATCAGTTTGCATTTTCGCTAATTCAGAGATATACTCCTGTCTTAAAACTACCCTATTCCTATCACACTCTCCTTGTATGAGAGTCAACTTGGTCTGATCATTTTCATTTACAAAGTCTCTAATTGAATCAATCTTTACATTTAACAATTTTATATTAGTTGCCAATTCAGATGAAGTCTGATTAGCTTTCTCGTGAATTTTCACTAGTTCCTTACTTAACTCAGGATTTTTCAAAATGCCCGCACCAATTTGTACGTTCACAATTGACTCTACTTGATTTAATTTTTTACCCATGGTAGAAATATCTTTATACAAATTCTTACACCTATCGTCAACATTCTCATTTAATTTACATTCTACTTCTTCAATTTTATTCGAAAATTTAGTCTCAACTTCATCAATTCTGTCATTAACTACAACAATTTTTTCTTTCAATTCCATTTTGATACAATTAATACTTTGGCAAATCATTACATTACTTTTCTCGATTTGATTTAGCCTATTGTTGCATTCATTAACAGATTCTTTAAGCTCATTATTACTTTTGTCAAATTTAGATTCAAGATTATCAAATTTTTGTTGTAAAAATGTCAGAAGCTGACTTACGTCTGATTGCTGTCCTACCAAATGGTTAACTTGCACGTTGGAGATGGGTGTCTGCGTTGGTTCTGGTTCAGGTGCTGATGTCCGCGTTGGTCGTAGCTCGGCCGCTGATGTCTGGCGTCAGTGGTGGCTCAGATGATGCTGTCTGCATGTTTAGGCCTAGGGTAGATGTCTGCGTTGGTTGTGGCTCGGCTGCTGCTGTCTGCACATCCCCAGGTATCTCAAAATGAAGTTCGGGACGGTAGAGGAACTCTTCGGAGTTAGGTAAGAATAGGCCTAGGCCTAGTTGGTTTTCTGCCAGGTCTAGTTGTGGTGAGCCTATTTGGTTGTCCTCATTCTCTGTTGTGTCGTTATTTTGTGGTGTGTTGTCTTCTCCATTAAAATTTCCGTTAGGCCATCCGTGGAACTCACTTTCATCACTGGTGGTGCTCATTTTTGTTCACTAAAGTTGTTCATTAAAGTTCACTTCAATATCACTTTCAAGGTTAACACGCCTCACGGGCAGGGCGCCATTTTGTACCGTTGTACCTTTTTTTTTATTTTATTTATTAGAGAACAGATTTTGATTTAATTTAAGTTAGGCCTAGTCGAACTGTTATAAATTTAGATTTGTAAAAAGTCACTTCGACACAGGGGATGTAGTGTGGATAGTAAAGAATCAGTCAATTTAGAGAAAACAGATTTTTTATTAGGCCAATTGTTAAATATTATGTTAGCAGTCTTTTAGATAGGAAAAACCAGATTTTGAGTCTATTCATGAAACTACGAATCTCAGGGATGATAAATAAAAATTATTTATCATGGGGTAGGGCATGAGGGTGCATCCTGTCAAGGTGATGATTGAAGCAGGGTTCCAGTCACTTATTCACTTTGAACAAAAGAGTCACGCTACAACTAGAAGATTACGCACACCGAATGAACGAATGAGCCGCACTGCAATCATGTACGAAGTATCACCACGAGAGAATATGTTTAAAATAAAAACCAATCTGTATGTATCCTAATTTCACTAGAAGACTTAAATCCAATTTATATCAAAATTTTACGGGCCGAACGCTCACCACCAGACTCCGATCACCCCAGAGCGAATGGCGGATTGGCGTCCCCTTTCGTCAGACGTTACTGAATGAGTCAAAAGAGAATCATTCTTCGTATTAGGTTATCTGTTATTTTTTAACATAAGCTCAATAAGTAATATTTATTATTAATCTATTCATTTAAAATATATAATTTTCTTCCAGGTCATAAAACTCAATTTTTATCGTATTCTTCTAATTTTTAACTCAAAACAATTACCATTATTTCCCTCGCATCCGCCATGAATACTCCTTAGTGGCGTTGTGAAGTTAGCCTACCCATATCAGCCTACCCACAATTTCCAGTGTCATTTGTTAGTTCCGTGTTAGTTCCCGTTAGTTCCGTTCAAAATTTCGTTAGTTCCAAAGAAATAATGGCGTAAATTGGTAAAACCAATGGGTAGGCCAACTTCACACTTAGCCTACCCATATCATGAATTGGCTTTAAAAGTGTATCAATCGTTAGTTCTTTGTTAGTTCTCGTTAGTTCCATAAAAATTTTTGTTAGTTCCAACCATAAAGTGCATATAAATTACATATTTGTTCTTTAAATTGGGGCGGGCTAACTTCACGCTAGCCTACCCATATCATGAATTGGCTTTAAAAGTGTATCAATCGTTAGTTCTTTGTTAGTTCTCGTTAGTTCCGTAAAAATTTTCGTTAGTTCCAACCATAAAGTGCATATAAACTACATATTTGTTCTTTAAATTGGGGCGGGCTAACTTCACGCTAGCCTACCCATATCATGAATTGGCTTTAAAATGGTATCAATCGTTAGTTCTTTGTTAGTTCTCGTTAGTTCCGTAAAAATTTTCGTTAGTTCCAACCATAAAGTGCATATAAATGACATATTTCATTGTTCTTTAAATTGGGGCGGGCTAACTTCACGCTAGCCTACCCATATCATGAATTGGCTTTAAAAGTGTATCAATCGTTGTTCTTTGTTAGTTATCGTTAGTTCCGTAAAAATTTTCGTTAGTTCCAACCATAAAGTGCATATAAATTACATATTTGTTCTTTAAATTGGGGCGGGCTAACTTCACGCTAGCCTACCCATATCATGAATTGGCTTTAAAATGGTACCAATCGTTAGTTCTTTGTTAGTTCTCGTTAGTTCCGTAAAAATTTTCGTTAGTTCCAACCATAAAGTGCATATAAATTACATATTTGTTCTTTAAATTGGGGCGGGCTAACTTCACGCTAGCCTACCCATATCATGAATTGGCTTTAAAAGTGTATCAATCGTTAGTTCTTTGTTAGTTCTCGTTAGTTCCGTAAAAATTTTCGTTAGTTCCAACCATAAAGTGCATATAAATGACATATTTCATTGTTCTTTAAATTGGGGCGGGCTAACTTCACGCTAGCCTACCCATATCATGAATTGGCTTTAAAAGTTTATCAATCGTTAGTTCTTTGTTAGTTATCGTTAGTTCCGTAAAAATTTTCGTTAGTTCCAACCATAAAGTGCATATTAATTACATATTCGTTCTTTAAATTGGGGCGGGCTAACTTCACGCTAGCCTACCCATATCATGAATTGGCTTTAAAATGGTACCAATCGTTAGTTCTTTGTTAGTTCTCGTTAGTTCCGTAAAAATTTTCGTTAGTTCCAACCATAAAGTGCATATAAATGACATATATCATTGTTCTTTAAATTGGGGCGGGCTAACTTCACGCTAGCCTACCCATATCATGAATTGGCTTTAAAATGGTATCAATCGTTAGATCTTTGTTAGTTCTCGTTAGTTCCGTAAAAATTTTCGTTAGTTCCAACCATAAAGTGCATATAAATGACATATTTCATTGTTCTTTAAATTGGGGCGGGCTAACTTCACGCTAGCCTACCCATATCATGAATTGGCTTTAAAAGTGTATCAATCGTTAGTTCTTTGTTAGTTATCGTTAGTTCCGTAAAAATTTTCGTTAGTTCCAACCATAAAGTGCATATTAATTACATAGGCCTATTTGTTCTTTAAATTGGGGCGGGCTAACTTCACGCTAGCCTATCCATATCATGAATTGGCTTTAAAATGGTATCAATCGTTAGTTCTTTGTTAGTTCTCGTTAGTTCCGTAAAAATTTTCGTTAGTTCCAACCATAAAGTGCATATAAATTACATATTTAGTTGTTCTTTAAATTGGGGCATTTTATGTAGTGTAAATAGGATACTCAAGGGGGTGGCTATAGCCCCCCCTAGCCCCTCCCTGAATCCGCCACTGAACTCAGCTTAATTCAAAGTCAAAGTCAAATAATGTTTATTCTCAAAATTATACAATTGTTCATAAAAAATTCATTAAAGAGAAAGTCCCCACATGGGCATAGCCTGTGCGTGGGGACCGATTCCTTAAATAGACTGTCTTAGAATAAGAAAATAAGAAAGAGCAAATAACATTAAAGCAAAATAAGACTGTATAATGAAAAATGCTTTTTTCACCAAATATCATGGTTGCATATTATTCATGATGTCATTAGCTAAAAGTTTTCCGCTTTGAGATTGTTTTTATCTGAAAAATAATAAAAATCATCGGTTACAAACTTTTTTATGTCACTATGACGTGATAATATAGACTACATATTTGAATTGATTTAAAATTCGAGAGTGTAGTTATTTAAAAATATATTCATACTGTTAGATTTTGTATTTAATCTAGATTATAAATAAATCGGTTTTATTGCGCTCAATATGTTATATGAAGAGTTTGCAGCGAGTTAAAGACGGCGCCGTGTACAATGATGCATGCGTGGCGCGAGTAGCCGTGAGGACTGCAGTGACGTCACGCGCCCGGACCCATTGTTGCTTACCCAATGTATTGTTATAAGTAATAATTTTAACTATTGATTGACTGTAGCGAATTTGCCATGTAGTGCTTTAAATAAAACGTATTGGGTCAGAAATGAAATTGTTTCTCCTCCTAGCTTACAGAGTTTTGACAAGTTTCTCCGAAAACAAAAAAAAATACAGGGATAGGCAAAAGTCTGGACACCCCCAGTTACCTTTTTAACGCGTTACAGTAGGAAAACCAAACTCGGCACATGTTAACAACATGAAAAACTGCACTTTTTCATCAACTACACAACTTTGCCCCTGCCCATAAAATGGGGTATTTTGGGGGCAGCCCCAAATTTTCAAATGTAAACCCCTATTGAGTGACCCCTCATTTTAAACGGTTTATCAAGAGAAATTGAATGGCACAAACCGGATGTCGATATCTCATCTCTAACCAAAATGGCAGCCATTTTAAAATTCGAGAAGGGTAAATTGACATTTGTTAAAATTAAATCGGAAAATAGCTTTTTAGAATTTATAATTTCTGGAATTATTTTAGAATTGAAATTAGTAGCAGAAATGAACTAGTTAGTTCATTTCTACAATACTTCCAGATATTCTCAATTCTAAAAAAGCTATTTTCCGATTTAATTTCAACAAATGTCACCCGAATTTTAAAATGGCTGCGATTTTGGTTAGAAATGAGATATTGACCTCCAGTTTGTGCCATTTAATTTCTCTTGATAAACCGTTTAAAATGAGGGGTCACTCAATAGGGGTTTACATTTGAAAAATTTGGGGCTGCCCCCAAAATACCCCATTTTGGGGGCAGGGGCAAAGTTGTGTAGTTGATGAAAAATTGCAGTTTTTCATGTTGTTAACATGTGCCGAGTTTGGTTTTCCCACTGCAACGTGTTAAAAAATTAGTTGGGGGTGTCCAGACTTATACTTGCTTGCCCATCTCAAATTTTGAAATGGCTGCCATTTTGGTTAGGGGGGAGATATCGACCTCCGGTTTGCGCCATTTAATTTGTCTTGATACACTGTTTAAAATAAGGGGTCACTCAATAGGGGTTTACATTTGAAAATTTGGGGCTGCCCCCAAAATAGCCCATTTTGGGGGCAGGGGCAAAGTTGTGTCGTTGATGAAAAAGTGCAGTTTTTCATGTTGTTAACATGTGCCGAGTTCGGTTTTCCTACTGCAACACGGTAAAAAGTTAACTGGGGGTGTCCAGACTTTTGCCTAACCCTGTATATACAGGGTTATTCAAAAAGAAATACACACTTTTAAGTGAATACAAGATGCCACGTTTAATCAACAGAACAAAATGAATATCACCAGAAGAAAGAGGACATTTAAAAGTTTTATTCACTAACCTAAAGATGATCTATGTGTGCCCCGTGGGTCAAATTCTGACCAGACTCCGAATTCGTGGGTCAAACATCTGTTCTACGGTCAAATTCTGACCAGACTTTTACAAGGGTATTTACTTCAATACTCTCCACAGCTCTTGTTATTCGCTGCGTTAGCTCGATGAGGCTCAGTGGTAATGGGGGAGTGAAAACTTGATCTTTCACATACCCTCATAAAAAGAAATCGCATGGGGTCAAGTCCGGACTGCGAAATGGCCAACGCATGAGTGTTACATTGTCGTCAGTTGCACGGCCGATCCAGCGATGAGGTAGTTGCTCATCAAGGTAATTTCTAACTTCATGGTGCCAATGTGGTGGAGCTCCATCTTGCTCTAGAATGAAGTCATTACTATCTTCTTGTAGTTGAGGGATAAGCCATTCAGTAACCATGTCCAAGTAGGAGGTGCCTGTAACCGTACTTTCTTGAAAGAAGAAAGGCCCGTATATCTTTTGCTTTGATACAGCACAATAGACATTGAGTTTAGGTGAATCCCTCTCATGTGGAACGATTTCTCTAGGATTTTCAGTTCCCCAGATACGTACGTTGTGCTTGTTAACTTTTCCGCTTAGATGAAAAGTTGATTCGTCCCCAAAGATTAGTCGATCAATTAATCCATCTTCTTCCAAACGTGTCTGGATGTCAACACAGAATGCCAAACGTTTCTCCCTATCACCATCACGTAATTGTTGCAACAGCTGTAATCTGTACGGTTTCATCCTTAGACGTTTTCTCAAAATTCTCCAAACAGATGACTGTGGAATTTGAAGCTCTACACCTAACCTGGACGTTGACTTTTTTGGACTGCGCTGGATAGCAGCTTGGATCCGATCAACACGTTGTTCTACTAGCGACGGCCTCTCAGAACTTTTTGACTTGAACAAGCTACCTGTATTTTTGAATTTTTTGTGCCAATCATAAACTGATTTCTTACCTGGAGGAGCTTTTTGAAAACGTGTTCTAAACCGACGTTGCACAACAGTAACAGATTTAGTTTTCTCAAGTTCAAGCACACAAAAAGCCTTTTCAACGTAATTATTCACCATTTTTTAAATAACATGAATGAGGTCAATGTAACAACAATGATGCAAAATCAGCTGATGTAGTAAAACTTTAGTTCACTAGCTACACAGGAATGCCAAAATTATGGCTATAAATTATTTTGTTTCAGTTTGATATCCTTATAAAAGTGTGTACTTCTTTATGAATAACCCTGTATATATATATAGGTGGGCCTTATAGGCAATTAAGAATAATTTTTAAAGGTAGACCTGCTGTTTTTTAATTTACGCGTAATAATAAAAGTTAGTTACATATTTTTATGACAATAATTAAAAACTATGCGAATCAACATTTTAATAAAGTTTATAACAATGAAAATTTATTGAGGGAGAAAAAGAGCCTCTGCCGTGATCTTGCTTTTCTGTATATTCTTTTCTGATTATGAGAAACTCACCTACAATACAATTCGAAGGAATTATATGGCTTTTAAACTCAAAGTTAGTCACAAAGTTAAATTTCCTGTAAAAATAAATTATAAACATTATTTTTACCATTAAAACATTAAACTTTCAATGAGAACATTTTTATATTAGAGAGTTTTTGCACATGCCGTAAATGAATACGGTAAACGCTACAAGCTATTTAGGTAATGGCTTATTAAAGTACTTTTGCTGCTTGAAGGAACAGAAGCTCGTTGAAAAGTTATCAATAGTAACCTTTAACCATTAAACACCGATCATCCAGTTAAACTATCCTGTGTAACATAATATGCGTAAATTTACCAACTTAAAAATAGCGTTTAGCTTTTACCCCAAGTTGCAAAAACTCTCTATTAAAATAAAGAAATTCGAATGTTTAAAAAATGTTTATGTTCGTTACAGTTCGCATTGATAGATAATTTATTTATGTTTACATTCAAACTTAAAAATCCATCTAATGTCTAATGTATGATCAGAATAATAGCAATATACAGGAAAACTAGGTATTATGAAATTGACAAAATATTCCACTAGAATATCGTGAAATCAAAGTTAAATAAAAATTGGCCATAAGTGCTGATTTATATTTTGATTTTAATTCACAAGCGTGAAGTTAGCGCGCCCCAATTTAAAGAACAACGAAATATGTAATTTATATGCACTTTATGGTTGGAACTAACGAAAATTTTTTACGGAACTAACGAGAACTAACAAAGAACTAACGATTGATACACTTTTAAAGCCAATTCATGAAATGGGTAGGCTAGCGTGAAGTTAGCCCGCCCCAATTTAAAGAACAAATATGTAATTTATATGCACTTTATGGTTGGAACTAACGAAAATTTTTACGGAACTAACAAAGAACTAACGATTGATACACTTTTAAAGCCAATTCATGATATGGGTAGGCTAGCGTGAAGTTAGCCCGCCCCAATTTAAAGAACAACTAAATATGTAATTTATATGCACTTTATGGTTGGAACTAACGAAAATTTTTACGGAACTAACGAGAACTAACAAAGAACTAACGATTGGTACCATTTTAAAGCCAATTCATGATATGGGTAGGCTAGCGTGAAGTTAGCCCGCCCCAATTTAAAGAACAAATATGTAATTTATATGCACTTTATGGTTGGAACTAACGAAAATTTTTACGGAACTAACGAGAACTAACAAAGAACTAACGATTGATACACTTTTAAAGCCAATTCATGATATGGGTAGGCTAGCGTGAAGTTAGCCCGCCCCAATTTAAAGAACAACGAAATATGTCATTTATATGCACTTTATGGTTGGAACTAACGAAAATTTTTATGGAACTAACGAGAACTAACAAAGAACTAACGATTGATACACTTTTAAAGCCAATTCATGATATGGGTAGGCTAGCGTGAAGTTAGCCCGCCCCAATTTAAAGAACAACGAAATATGTCATTTATATGCACTTTATGGTTGGAACTAACGAAAATTTTTTACGGAACTAACGAGAACTAACAAAGAACTAACGATTGATACACTTTTAAAGCCAATTCATGAAATGGGTAGGCTAGCGTGAAGTTAGCCCGCCCCAATTTAAAGAACAAATATGTAATTTATATGCACTTTATGGTTGGAACTAACGAAAATTTTTACGGAACTAACGAGAACTAACAAAGAACTAACGATTGATACCATTTTAAAGCCAATTCATGATATGGGTAGGCTAGCGTGAAGTTAGCCCGCCCCAATTTAAAGAACAACGAAATATGTCATTTATATGCACTTTATGGTTGGAACTAACGAAAATTTTTACGGAACTAACGAGAACTAACAAAGAACTAACGATTGATACCATTTTAAAGCCAATTCATGATATGGGTAGGCTAGCGTGAAGTTAGCCCGCCCCAATTTAAAGAACAAATATGTAATTTATATGCATTTTATGGTTGGAACTAACGAAAATTTTTATGGAACTAACGAGAACTAACAAAGAACTAACGATTGATACACTTTTAATGCCAATTCATGATATGGGTAGGCTAGCGTGAAGTTAGCCCGCCCCAATTTAAAGAACAACGAAATATGTCATTTATATGCACTTTATGGTTGGAACTAACGAAAATTGTTACGGAACTAACGAGAACTAACAAAGAACTAACGATTGATACCATTTTAAAGCCAATTCATGATATGGGTAGGCTAGCGTGAAGTTAGCCCGCCCCAATTTAAAGAACAACTAAATATGTAATTTATATGCACTTTATGGTTGGAACTAACGAAAATTTTTACGGAACTAACGAGAACTAACAATGAACTAACGATTGGTACCATTTTAAAGCCAATTCATGATATGGGTAGGCTAGCGTGAAGTTAGCCCGCCCCAATTTAAAGAACAAATATGTAATTTATATGCACTTTATGGTTGGAACTAACGAAAATTTTTATGGAACTAACGAGAACTAACAAAGAACTAACGATTGATACACTTTTAATGCCAATTCATGATATGGGTAGGCTAGCGTGAAGTTAGCCCGCCCCAATTTAAAGAACAACGAAATATGTCATTTATATGCACTTTATGGTTGGAACTAACGAAAATTTTTACGGAACTAACGAGAACTAACAAAGAACTAACGATTGATACACTTTTAAAGCCAATTCATGATATGGGTAGGCTAGCGTGAAGTTAGCCCGCCCCAATTTAAAGAACAACGAAATATGTAATTTATATGCACTTTATGGTTGGAACTAACGAAAATTTTTTACGGAACTAACGAGAACTAACAAAGAACTAACGATTGATACACTTTTAAAGCCAATTCATGAAATGGGTAGGCTAGCGTGAAGTTAGCCCGCCCCAATTTAAAGAACAAATATGTAATTTATATGCACTTTATGGTTGGAACTAACGAAAATTTTTACGGAACTAACAAAGAACTAACGATTGATACACTTTTAAAGCCAATTCATGATATGGGTAGGCTAGCGTGAAGTTAGCCCGCCCCAATTTAAAGAACAACTAAATATGTAATTTATATGCACTTTATGGTTGGAACTAACGAAAATTTTTACGGAACTAACGAGAACTAACAAAGAACTAACGATTGGTACCATTTTAAAGCCAATTCATGATATGGGTAGGCTAGCGTGAAGTTAGCCCGCCCCAATTTAAAGAACAAATATGTAATTTATATGCACTTTATGGTTGGAACTAACGAAAATTTTTACGGAACTAACGAGAACTAACAAAGAACTAACGATTGATACACTTTTAAAGCCAATTCATGATATGGGTAGGCTAGCGTGAAGTTAGCCCGCCCCAATTTAAAGAACAACGAAATATGTCATTTATATGCACTTTATGGTTGGAACTAACGAAAATTTTTATGGAACTAACGAGAACTAACAAAGAACTAACGATTGATACACTTTTAAAGCCAATTCATGATATGGGTAGGCTAGCGTGAAGTTAGCCCGCCCCAATTTAAAGAACAACGAAATATGTCATTTATATGCACTTTATGGTTGGAACTAACGAAAATTTTTTACGGAACTAACGAGAACTAACAAAGAACTAACGATTGATACACTTTTAAAGCCAATTCATGATATGGGTAGGCTAGCGTGAAGTTAGCCCGCCCCAATTTAAAGAACAAATATGTAATTTATATGCACTTTATGGTTGGAACTAACGAAAATTGTTACGGAACTAACGAGAACTAACAAAGAACTAACGATTGATACCATTTTAAAGCCAATTCATGATATGGGTAGGCTAGCGTGAAGTTAGCCCGCCCCAATTTAAAGAACAACGAAATATGTCATTTATATGCACTTTATGGTTGGAACTAACGAAAATTTTTACGGAACTAACGAGAACTAACAAAGAACTAACGATTGATACCATTTTAAAGCCAATTCATGATATGGGTAGGCTAGCGTGAAGTTAGCCCGCCCCAATTTAAAGAACAAATATGTAATTTATATGCATTTTATGGTTGGAACTAACGAAAATTTTTATGGAACTAACGAGAACTAACAAAGAACTAACGATTGATACACTTTTAATGCCAATTCATGATATGGGTAGGCTAGCGTGAAGTTAGCCCGCCCCAATTTAAAGAACAACGAAATATGTCATTTATATGCACTTTATGGTTGGAACTAACGAAAATTGTTACGGAACTAACGAGAACTAACAAAGAACTAACGATTGATACCATTTTAAAGCCAATTCATGATATGGGTAGGCTAGCGTGAAGTTAGCCCGCCCCAATTTAAAGAACAACTAAATATGTAATTTATATGCACTTTATGGTTGGAACTAACGAAAATTTTTACGGAACTAACGAGAACTAACAATGAACTAACGATTGGTACCATTTTAAAGCCAATTCATGATATGGGTAGGCTAGCGTGAAGTTAGCCCGCCCCAATTTAAAGAACAAATATGTAATTTATATGCACTTTATGGTTGGAACTAACGAAAATTTTTATGGAACTAACGAGAACTAACAAAGAACTAACGATTGATACACTTTTAATGCCAATTCATGATATGGGTAGGCTAGCGTGAAGTTAGCCCGCCCCAATTTAAAGAACAACGAAATATGTCATTTATATGCACTTTATGGTTGGAACTAACGAAAATTTTTACGGAACTAACGAGAACTAACAAAGAACTAACGATTGATACACTTTTAAAGCCAATTCATGATATGGGTAGGCTAGCGTGAAGTTAGCCCGCCCCAATTTAAAGAACAACGAAATATGTAATTTATATGCACTTTATGGTTGGAACTAACGAAAATTTTTTACGGAACTAACGAGAACTAACAAAGAACTAACGATTGATACACTTTTAAAGCCAATTCATGAAATGGGTAGGCTAGCGTGAAGTTAGCCCGCCCCAATTTAAAGAACAAATATGTAATTTATATGCACTTTATGGTTGGAACTAACGAAAATTTTTACGGAACTAACAAAGAACTAACGATTGATACACTTTTAAAGCCAATTCATGATATGGGTAGGCTAGCGTGAAGTTAGCCCGCCCCAATTTAAAGAACAACTAAATATGTAATTTATATGCACTTTATGGTTGGAACTAACGAAAATTTTTACGGAACTAACGAGAACTAACAAAGAACTAACGATTGGTACCATTTTAAAGCCAATTCATGATATGGGTAGGCTAGCGTGAAGTTAGCCCGCCCCAATTTAAAGAACAAATATGTAATTTATATGCACTTTATGGTTGGAACTAACGAAAATTTTTACGGAACTAACGAGAACTAACAAAGAACTAACGATTGATACACTTTTAAAGCCAATTCATGATATGGGTAGGCTAGCGTGAAGTTAGCCCGCCCCAATTTAAAGAACAACGAAATATGTCATTTATATGCACTTTATGGTTGGAACTAACGAAAATTTTTATGGAACTAACGAGAACTAACAAAGAACTAACGATTGATACACTTTTAAAGCCAATTCATGATATGGGTAGGCTAGCGTGAAGTTAGCCCGCCCCAATTTAAAGAACAACGAAATATGTCATTTATATGCACTTTATGGTTGGAACTAACGAAAATTTTTTACGGAACTAACGAGAACTAACAAAGAACTAACGATTGATACACTTTTAAAGCCAATTCATGATATGGGTAGGCTAGCGTGAAGTTAGCCCGCCCCAATTTAAAGAACAAATATGTAATTTATATGCACTTTATGGTTGGAACTAACGAAAATTGTTACGGAACTAACGAGAACTAACAAAGAACTAACGATTGATACCATTTTAAAGCCAATTCATGATATGGGTAGGCTAGCGTGAAGTTAGCCCGCCCCAATTTAAAGAACAACGAAATATGTCATTTATATGCACTTTATGGTTGGAACTAACGAAAATTTTTACGGAACTAACGAGAACTAACAAAGAACTAACGATTGATACCATTTTAAAGCCAATTCATGATATGGGTAGGCTAGCGTGAAGTTAGCCCGCCCCAATTTAAAGAACAAATATGTAATTTATATGCATTTTATGGTTGGAACTAACGAAAATTTTTATGGAACTAACGAGAACTAACAAAGAACTAACGATTGATACACTTTTAATGCCAATTCATGATATGGGTAGGCTAGCGTGAAGTTAGCCCGCCCCAATTTAAAGAACAACGAAATATGTCATTTATATGCACTTTATGGTTGGAACTAACGAAAATTGTTACGGAACTAACGAGAACTAACAAAGAACTAACGATTGATACCATTTTAAAGCCAATTCATGATATGGGTAGGCTAGCGTGAAGTTAGCCCGCCCCAATTTAAAGAACAACTAAATATGTAATTTATATGCACTTTATGGTTGGAACTAACGAAAATTTTTACGGAACTAACGAGAACTAACAATGAACTAACGATTGGTACCATTTTAAAGCCAATTCATGATATGGGTAGGCTAGCGTGAAGTTAGCCCGCCCCAATTTAAAGAACAAATATGTAATTTATATGCACTTTATGGTTGGAACTAACGAAAATTTTTATGGAACTAACGAGAACTAACAAAGAACTAACGATTGATACACTTTTAATGCCAATTCATGATATGGGTAGGCTAGCGTGAAGTTAGCCCGCCCCAATTTAAAGAACAACGAAATATGTCATTTATATGCACTTTATGGTTGGAACTAACGAAAATTTTTACGGAACTAACGAGAACTAACAAAGAACTAACGATTGATACCATTTTAAAGCCAATTCATGATATGGGTAGGCTAGCGTGAAGTTAGCCCGCCCCAATTTAAAGAACAAATATGTAATTTATATGCACTTTATGGTTGGAACTAACGAAAAATTTTTTGGAACTAACGAGAACTAACAAAGAACTAACGATTGGTACACTTTTAAAGCCAATTCATGATATGGGTAGGCTAAGTGTGAAGTTGGCCTACCCATTGGTTTTACCAATTTACGCCATTATTTCTTTGAAACTAACGAAATTTTGAACGGAACTAACGAGAACTAACACGGAACTTACAAATGACACTGGAAATTGTGGGTAGGCTGATATGGGTAGGCTTACTTCACAACGCCCTCCTTAGTGATGCACGTAACCAACGGGATTGCTTCTCATTGGTCGAGATTATTGCACCTGTTGATTACGTCACCACCTCCAACATTTTATTTTACATTACCAACCGAATGTTAATTAACTACGCAATTACGATCAATTGTATTATATGAAAAGTATAAAAACATTATTTTAAGTAAAAGAACACTCCCACAGTCTAGTATTTTAAATTATTGCTCTATGTCAAGTGGTTGCGGAGAAAATTCTATTTTTGGTTTAGCAGTACACGCAGTACGTTGTTAAAAGTCTCAGATGTGCGTAGAGTCAACTCGTGCTGCTCAGCTGGTAGCTATCCAACTAAGCCATAAAGACATTAATGTTTGGAGGCTTTTTACACTTTTTTATATTGTTGGGAGAAAGTTTGTGTCAGTTATCTGAAACAGTTTATTTTTTAAGTGAAAAAATGAAGGAGTTTAATGTTATTAGAATCTCTTACTGGAAACATCGAAAGTTTCACTCGCACCATCTGTATGCCTGCCTGCTCGGTCTTTTTATATTTGTTTACTTCCTCATACTTTGTTACTGTGCTGTTCTCACTGTTTGTATAAATGAGTGTATTAGTGAAAAAAAATTATGATCAGGCGTTTTGCTCTGCCACGACTCGTTCACTGAGAGTGCTAATTAACAACATAATATTCTTTTATTTTTTATATTTACAATAAATTCTTACGTTTAAAATTAATTTTGTCTTATAGAAGCTGTAAATAAAGAATGGAAATATAATAATTTTAAACTTGCCAAGCTATAAAGTAACAGCAACATTAAATACACTCTATAAGCTTAGAAAGTACTCATATATTTGTGAGGATATTGTTTGTGATATTTTTGTGTTGTTATTTTTATTTCTGTGTGTCAAGTTGTTTAGAAACAAAATTGATGTCTATTATAGTAGGATTCACGAAAATAGTCCGATGAGAGTCGATACATTGTTGCCAAATTTAATCTGAAACACATTGTTTTACTGTATTACACATGGTTAACGTACCCACAAATGACAACATTGCAGGGCGAGAGGGCGTGAGGGGGGAAACAGCTGTTAAAATTTCCATCGGACTATTTTCGTGCATCTTACTATAATAAATTTACTCTGCCTTGAGAAACATCCCAGTTTTTATTTTTTATTTAAATGACCAAAACAGAAAACACCACAATATCTTGAGTAGGATTTTGATGTTTGATCCATCTTGAGTAAACTTGGGGTATTAGTCTAATGTACTCTTTACATCTTTAATTTTTCTTCAATATCTGAAATTTGGAAAGTAATTCAACCTGTTTTAAATCTGAAAGCTCTTTTTTATTGACACGGGGTACCTTAATGGACGTTCTACGTTTTTTTTTTTTTTTTTTTTTTTTTTGTCATCCTCTCCAAGCCACACTGTGACCTATCCAATTACTGCTCCTAGGTACCAACCGGCCGGACCAACCATGCTCTGGCGTGAGAGTTGGTTCACTTGATTGAATTACTTCATGAGAAGAATGTAATATTTTTTTACAATATTTACAGGAGGTTCACAGCTACTGTGTTTCCACTGATGAGCTGCCACTGGTTTCTAAATTAATATGGACAAAAAATTCAAATCAAATACCCAAGTTTGTTGAATTTGGATTGGAATTTGAAGGATAAACATGTGGTCACTATTCAATCAAAGTAATTGGCATAAGTAAGTAAATGGCATACTTTAGCGAATTTTTCTTTTCTCACATGGCAAGCAACTGAAAAACCGAAGTTCATTTTCTGACCTGTAGGTAAAGAAATGGGAATTTTAGTATATTGTCTGCATTCTGCACAAAAAAATAAGAATAAAAAATACCAGGAAGAAATAAAGAGACCCAAGTAATTTTAAAAATGCACTATACAGTAGACTCCCTCTTAACCGGCCACCATAGGACCAGGCCACGGTCGGATAATGAATTGGCCAGTTAAACCGATGTACATTTTAAAACGCCAACCGACAATTTTCTTTAGCCTAAATGCAATTATGAGTTGAAAAACAACTCTAAATATAATGCTGTACATGGCCAATGTAATTTATAGCTAACATCCAACACCCATGAAATCCACGACTAAACTGAACCAATAATAATTTGTTTTATTGTGGTCTGCTGGATTGCAGGTCCAAACGCATTCACTTCCTTCCAGAACAGTAGATTTTAGTTGATTTGAGAACATCAATGTGATGTAACGTTGAATTGAATGATAGGTAAGAACGTTTCCGGTGAAACACGGCCGGTTTTGCGTCAGTGTAGGCCGGTTAAAGAGGAGACCGGTTAAATGTGGCCGGTTAAAAGGGAGTCTACTGTAATACTACTCAATACAATAGGCCTTATTTAAAATCCTAAAAACTTAACTTATGTGAGTTAAACGATAAAATAACAAAACCTAATTATTTTATCAACTTTTGTTCCTTTAAATCCATAATGTTAAAGCAGGAAAAAATTGGACTGTTGTAGTTACTACTATATAATTTTTATTCATAAAATAATCAAATAAGGCGGTCAAAAATACTGAGCTATGAAGTTAAAATATTGCTTTTAATAACGAATTTAAATAATATTTATAACACATCAATCTTTTGCACGCCAGTTTGTTTGGTTCTCTTGAGCGGAATTTCCATTCCAAGATACATATCGTCGATAAACTGGTCTTGCACTTCCTTTTCTAGTGATCTTACTTTGAGAGTCATTAGATGTATTATATTCACTACTGTTGTACCTTTGTTTGGGCTTTTCTATCTCATTAGAAGTTTCTTTTATGGTTTGAGAAACATGAGAACCATCAAAAAAGTGTCTTTTTTGCTTTGGACTGAAGGGAATTTTCAATGGCCGATTCTGTCTTGATTCACTGGTGGAAACAGAACAAGTTCTGCGTAAACCACTATTGTTGCTGGAATCCGATCGGTGTCTATTTGGTTTTAAAGAATCAACCCTTTTCTGCCGGTTAACATCCTTTTCACCATTACTTGTTTTTGAAAATGTTTGTTTGGGATTAGAAATATTTACATTCTTGTATGATTTGTTCTGGAATGTTTCAACATTTCCTGAACTTCTTCGCCTGAAGTTCACACTACTTTCACTTTGTCGTCTTAGGTCGGCTATCGACAATGCATCGTCAAGGCTATCTCGCCGGCCAGTGAGTGAGCTTCTTCGTCTTTCTTTAACACTATCTCTGCGTTCTTTCTTTCGAATGTAAGTCTGCTTGATTTCATCTGAGACTTTATGCAAATCATCAATAAAATTTACATTGATAGGAACTTTAAACAGTTCCGGATTTGTTATTTTCAGATCATCTAGAAAAAGCCTAATGTCACTTAAACTATTTTCATCTGTTTCCGTTTCCAAATTAAGCTCCTTGTTTTCTTGCAGAAGTTGTAATCCTTCATTAACTATATATTCAAATAGGTTTATCTTGCATGCCATGTTCAAAAAAGTACATTTATGTGACTGAAAAAGATGAGGGTTTAAAAAAGAGTATTAAACTATTAAAAGTGTAGACTTTTTTTAAATCTGGTAATAGTTTATCATTTTGCAAATGATTTTGTTAATTACACAGTAATTGAAATACAAGTAAGTCAAATGCTTTTGTTACTAAATTATTCCTTGAATACTGATGGTTCGATTCTAGCATTTTGCAAATGATTTTGTTAATTACACAGTAATTGAAATACGAGTAAGTCAAATGCTTTTGTTAATAAATTATTCCTTGAATACTGATGGTTTGATTCTAGAATCTGAAGTTGTACCTTTCAACTGAATCTTTCATCTGAATCTTCAAAAGAATCGAGATTCAAGAAGCAATTTTTTTTAAATTTGGGTAAAGATATATCACTTAATTTATTAGATAAAGCCTTACTAGAAATATAAAACAAAAAAATCAACCGAATTCGGGCCATCGGATATCTTAGGGTTGTTGAAGGTTCTCTTTTAAAATGAGCAATTTAAAGTTTCCAAGTCTGATGGTGGTCGGCCCTTGAGGAGTCGGGAGAAAATCTTAACTGTAAGCATAGGTTGTTATGTGCATCAAATTAAAGGTCTCACTTATTAGAGTACAAAGCATCAAACCGGATCTCAAATGGATGACCTTAAATTCCAGGCAATCAAACTTCTCATTACAATCTTATAACTAACATATAAAATTTTAATAACTTTGGATATCTTTGACCTGTTGAGGTCAGGTTTGTGGCATATTATTAAAGGAGACATTTAAAATTATATATGACATTACTAGTCACACTCAATTTTTGAATTTTTATAAAAATAAAAATAAACATTTTGCACTGTCTTTAATTTTTTAAAGCATTGTCTAAGACTAAACATATATTTTCCAAAAAATAAAATGTAAATATCTGAATTAATTAAGGTCAGCAATTTGAAAGCCATTCTTATACTTACTGTCATAATAGAGGGTTCTGCATTTTCTTTAAGTAACGTTTTAAAATGACGTAAAGCCTTGCTGAGATTTCTTTCAAAAAAAAGGTAGTAGGAGCCCATTTGACAGAGGATCTCATGTCTCTTAGTTTGATCATCCCCGTACTGAAGTAAAAGTTTTCGAAAGTCAAACACCGGATCATAGTTACTTCCATAAACTAGGCGTTTCATTCTCAGCATGTCTAATGAAGCAGGAAAGTTGCCTAGTTTCCCTGCCTTTTCACAAAAGAGAGCAGCTTTCTCGTAGTCCTGCAACAGTTTCAAAAGGATATTTTTATTATGAACCAAATTTGGTAAGAGTGGTACAGATAACGGGATGTTATGCTAAAATGTTACTGTTTTCTGTTTTGTAGCTTTTGAAAATAAATAAATAAATGTTCCCGCATCAAATTTGACCAGAAATTAACAAATCTGTCCATTTTTTATCAAAGCCCCTGACCAAACTTGATTAAATTGTAATTTAACTGTAAAAAATGTACATACACTTAAAAGAAACTTAAAGTCTTAGAAATACGTTAAGGGGCCGGTCTACCCCAGCCAAAACAACAACAATGCCGAATGCCGCCTCGCAGCCGTAGCGCTAGGCGAGTTTGATGGCTGCAGAGGTTTACGGGGATCGTGTTTTAAAACTAACCGCTTAAGATAGAGATTGCCTGTTAACTTTTTTGTTTAAAGTAGAAAAAAGGATCTAGTCGGCTATCTTTTTAGAATTTTAAAATAAAATTTCTAATTTCAGCTATAACTGTCTAAAATCATCTGTTTTTATCGATTTTTAACTGAATTTTTCTATTGGTTTTAATGAACTAATTACAAAAGTGTAACAGAGGAAAATTGGTAACGTTATTCTTTAATATGACACCTTATTTATAGCTCTAGGCTTCATTTGGCAGAAGATAACACGATTCTAAAAAACCCTTGTATTAGGGTGCGCGCTTGCGCGCCAGGGGTAGACCGGAGCCTTTCTACCGAGATTTGTTCTTGTGACCTTCAGTTCTAAAGCCTATCACTCTGCTGACGAACGTCAAATCTTACAAGCAAATGACATATGGGATGTCTATTAGCCTTAATTTGTTCTTATAACATTGTGAAAGCAGGTAAATTAATCGTTATTCATATAAATTGTCAAATTGATTTATATGTTAAGGACAGTTGTATTTCCAACTAAAACCCGGCATTTGGTTTTAAACGTTTCTTATTACTGTAGTAGTTTAATGTTGAAGTGCCATAATTTTATCTCTGAAATTTCTTGAAAATGTAACATTTATTTCTAATGTTACATTTTAATGTTTTCTTTTAGTAAAATTCTTAAAATATAATTTACAAATACTTAACATATTATAATCTTTTTTGAAAACAACAAAGTTTCAATATTAATGTTTTATGCTGAGAAACGCTTGCATTTTAAAATGCCTCTCCGTGCTGACATTATTTTATCGTGGTTAAATAATTTGTTCAAGTTTGTGATGCCAAAATATAAGTCAATTAAGCCTGAACACACTTGCTCAACCGTATGATCCAAGATATTTGATCAAATCTGATTACATTCAATCAGGCCTGAAAAAGTTATGTTAGGTCATATTTTTGATCAGGACTGATCAAGACATTTCATCAATGTTATTCAGGCCTGATATGATTTTTGATCAGGGTCAAGTTCACTTAATCAGGCCTGATCAACAGATCAAAGTTGATGAATTTTGTTTAAACTTGCTTAAATCTGTTTTAGTCTGATTGATCAAATCTGTTAAAATCATTTTCCTGGCGGGTATGTAAACATTGACTTATTTAGTGTTCTTGATGATTAATGTACTGTAAATAATGAATTACCGTATATGACTATGACTATTGATGTTTTGTCAACTGGTTCATGCGAGTCATGCATAGCTGATGAAATAAAGTAATTGTCAATTGAAAGGTGAGCTCACATTGAATTAATGTTTAGAAGACGGAGAGAACAAATGTGCCTCCAAATGTATTTACCCCCAATGCCAGATACCCAGCTGAACCATGATAACAAGACTGTCAAAGGGATTTGTACAATTGTCTCCTTATCAAAGTGCACTTATGGTTCAAGTTTGTGTTGTCAAGATAGTTTTGGCAATAGGTCATTGTAAGGTCACCTTTTAAATGTCCCTTAAGTCATCATTTCCCAATGAGCAAAAAAATGGGTTTAAAACTGTTTTAAAATAAGTTTCAAACTCGTATTAAAACTGTTATCAATATAAGTACAGTCAACAACGTTTTCGTATTAATACAAGTTAAAAATTATTCAAAACTCTATTAAACAATTTTAAAATTGTTTAAACTTGTATTAAAACAGTTTAAAACTGTTATAAAAACAATTTAAAAACTGTTATCAAAACATTTTAAAACTGTTATCAAAACTATTTAAAGCTGCTATCAAAACAATTTAAAAACTGTTTTCAAAACATTTTAAAACTGTTATCAAAACATTTTAAAGATGCAAAAAGTTCCTGCCGCTGGCAGGATTTGAACCCATGACCTTTATGTTCCCAAGCCGCGACCCTACCAACTACGCCACGCTGCTCTCCATTCTTTGCGTTGATCAAATTAAACGCATTTCCCGTGGCCTATATATTTTTATGTTTTCCCAAATAGGTCTTAAACTAAAGTTTCCTTACTTGTTAGTTTCATGTGTAAATGTTTAACAAATTGCAGTTATCTCAATTGATGTAAAACTTTTGACTGTGTGATCGAATACTTTACATAATTTTTACATCAAAATGATGTCAAGTTTTTAACGAGTTCAATTTTTTTAAACAAATAACAATGTTCTCTTGTTGTAAAAGACTTAAAGAATTTTTTTTTTCTTCATTTATTACATTACCTTTTAAATTTAAGAATGCAAAATTTTTACATTATTTTGACGTCAATACTTGATCTAATATTTTACTTTGACATCAATTTGACGACTTTGATCACTTTTTGACGTCGAATTGACGACGTGTGCTATGTGGGTACGTACTCTATCCCATGGTTTTTATGGGAAAATAGAAAAAATACCAAATTTCTGTTGGAAATTCGCCGAATACGCAGCTTTGCTGCAAATTATTTGCTTATATTGATAACAGTTTTAAAATTGTTGTTCGATAATTTTATATGAGTTCAAAAACTGTTATTAAAACAATTTAAAAACTGATATAAACATTTTCTAACAAAATTTTTAAACTTTTTAAAACTTTTATTAATAAGCAAATAAAACTAATATTAAAATCGTTTCAATTCAATTTCAATATTCTTGCAAACTGTTATTATAATAACTTTTTAAACTTATACTAAAATGGTTTGTAAACAGTTTTAAAATTGTTTAATCTTGTATTAAAACAAGTTTTTACAACTATATGAAAATAATTTTTAAACAATTTCAAAATTGTTTAAACTGTTATTAAAACTTATATTGATATACGTTTATAAACTTGTATTAAAACAATATTGAAACAATTTTAAAAGTGTTTAAACTGTTATTAAAACTTGTATTGATATGAGTTTATAAACTTGTATTAAAACCATTTTAAAACATTTTTAAAAGTGTTTAAACTGTTATTAAAACTTGTATTGATATGAGTTTATAAACTTGTATTAAAACAATTTTAAAAGTGTTTAAACTTTCATTAAAACTTGTATTGATATGAGTTTATAAAACTTGTTTTAAATCAATTTCAAAATGATTTAAAACTTGTATTAAAGTTGTTTTAATACCAAACTTATATCAAAATATTTTGAAATTGTATTAAAACAATTTTAAAACAGTTTCCAACAATTTTTATGCTCATTGGGTTTTTTATTGATGTTGCAAGAAGTTAAAACCTTAGTGAAAACAATTGTCTCTTTTTTTAGAAACTCTCCGTGTGAACCAGTTGAAAAAATTATTTTTGCAAAAAAAACTATTTTTTCGTATATTTTGAGAAAGAGCGGGAAGGAATGTTAAGCAGTGATATTCCTGATGTGACCCAATCCTAAAATATTTGCATCTTAATATCTGGTTGTAAACTTATTGGAGGACGGTTGAAATGTTTTTTTTATAAAACTTATGACACTACTGACTCAGGTAACAATTATTGGTACATTGTAAATGCTCATTTACTCTAAAGAAGTTGTTGGAGTTATGCTAAAGGTTCAGTTACTTACAGCCTGTATTTTTAAACTTGATTTTTGGTGGTAGGGGCCAGAAATAGTGGTGGGAAGTGTTTTTATTTATCCTTGCTAACATTCCATTGGTCTTGTGTTTTTGTTACTTTTATTTTATTTCACTGTTGCATACAAGCTGGCAATTTCACATGATAACATATATTGTGTATAATTTTTACAATATTATTGGTAACAGTTGCTTTTTAATCAGTTTACTTTAGAACTATTACTTTTTAATGAGGCAATGGTCGGGTTCACGTTCATCCACGGCAATCTACCGCAACCGGGATTCGGTGGATTTGTTTTGCGGTTAGCAAAAAAGACAAGTGAACGTCAACAATCAAAATCCCGGTGGGTTCATAAGACCGCAGCAAAATGACGTCACTAGGATCCACCGGGATTTATCACGTGACCATTGGGATTTGTCCCGTGATAATCTAAATCCCGGTTGCGGTGGAAGCAGTGGATGAACGTGAACCCGACCATTAAGGTTTGGCTTAAAAATATAACAGCTGACAAGGAATCACTGAAAGACATTATAAGTTATTAAAAATGTTATTTAAGGAAATCTGGTACTCAACAAATTAAAATTTTTTGTTTAGAGTTTAAATCTCTTTTCCACCCCGAAATTCTTGAGAAGGATCAAGCTTTAAAATACAACCTATAAAACAGTATGCAATGAATTGGAAAATACCTTTTAACAAGGTTATCTTAAATATTGATATGGAAAATTCAAACGGGTTAGAATGTTTGTCCCTTTTTTGAAGGTATTAAAGTCATATGCCATAGTACAGTAACCAGGTTCTACCTTGTATGAGTACCTGCAGTTGACATGTTGAGTTGTTTTTTGTGTTGTTTCATAAATTCAATTAAGCTGTAAAGTAACAAAGGAGTTAAGATTTTATCAATGAACATTTTAAGTCACCATGAGACCCTTGTAGTAGTGAAGACCAAGAGCATGGATGGTTGTGGAATTCATTGGGTCTTTTTCCAAAGCTCTCTGGAGACACCGTTCGGCCAATCGGTAATCTGACTTGAATGCCGGCAACTTGAGAAGACCGTAACCGCAAAGCCGATTTACAACTTCAGACTCTGGTCGCAATCTCAGGGTTTCCCTAAAACAATAGTGTATCAATGGAATTACACCAGATTTAACTTCACTATTCATAATGGTTGTTGTTTTAAGGTGACAAACTTACAAAGTTTTAAAAATCTTATATTTTTTTAAATTAATAAAAGTTATTACTTTTTTTCACTTGTATCATTTTAAAGGAATCTTTACAATGTCTTAAAAAAATCCCGTAATGTCTTAATAATATTTTAACTAATTTATTTTAAGTGATGAAACTTTGTACATGAATATAAGTTGTTAAAATCTATTTTTTCAGATATTTATAGGGTTTTTATCCCTCCAGAGATATATAGTTTAGGGATTAAGAAGAAAATCTTACTTGCTGCCATCTTGATGCAGCATAGGTAAATTTGAACAACAAATTAATAGTCCTGTTAAACCTATTCAGATAAACTGCATTGTGATATGCCGTAGTTTTAAAGAGCTTTGCATTCTGAGCAATATGCCAAGATATATCAGGAGTTATAGCAATTTTTGTTTTTCGGCAATATGATTTTAATGAAAAGTTTAACAGCCTGCCTCTTTTGACTCGGTTGTCCTTTTAAAATCAGTTTTGTGGCATTGTTATCTATTAATAGAGACCTTTAATTTGATGCACACATTGACCTATGCTTACGTTTGCAAATCAGGAACAACAGATTTTTCAATTTTTAAACATTTTCAAAACTAATTGGGTCCAGATCAACTTATACAGTTTAGCCCCGGGCGCTGATTCAAACTAATCGGAACTGGGCCCTGATCGGTTTGGTGAATTTTTGGAATATGCTGGATTCATAAATAATGGCAGATATTAAATATGTTTCTCCCTCAGTTTACTTAAACAGTATACTATACCAGAACTTATGGACTATCGAATCACAGAAAGCGTTTGTTTGTAATGGAACCGCATGAAATAGAGGAAAATACTGATTGACTGTATTGTTAATAACGATCAAACCACAAAAAAACATCCACAGTTAGTGACGGAACCTTGTCAACTAATCGTCAATTCCTTGTAAAATTGACAATTGGGATGGATCCCGTTTTGAAGTAGAGAAGAAATTAGTATTTTCTCAGGTAAAATGTGTTCCGATTTTGTGGATTTTCAGTTTAGTGGGGTTCGGAATAGCGGAATTCTACTGTATTTTGGTCAAATTTTGACCAGTGAGCAATCTCTAGATCTTTGAATTGTTTAATATTATGTATTTAAGTTTTTGTACCTTAACAAATAGTATTTTTTTGTATGTATAATTTTTATCCTTTACACTGTATCATTTATACTGACTGTGGTAAAATAACAAATAATCTTAAATTAGAGGAATTAACAGATATAAATGAGTCCTTATCATTTTAGGATAGTAGAAAGTCTTAGATGTTTTCCATTCACCTAAAATAAAAATAAAAACTTATGGTAACAAGAGTTGATTAATCTATTGAATCAGTTCTTTGTGTGAAACTGTGAATATTTTTCCGTTGGCTACCACAATAAAGCAAAGCTCGAGAGTCTAAATTAATTCAATTATTAAACATGGTAAATAAATCATTATTAAGACAAGTACAACCATCCCAAAACTTGATAAATGAGTTACAAAAAATAATACTAATAATAATAGAGGAGGTTATTTACATGTACAGATCATAAGCCTTTGCTTGCATATCGCTGATTTCATAGAATGTCTGGCTGTGGAAGAAGTCGTCGTCGTTGCGATGCTTTTTGAAGCGGCAGTCTCCAGCTTCACGGTACGCCTGGGCGAGCAGCAACAAGTGTCGCGGAGATCGCTCGATAGCAACCACTCGCTCCAGCAGCTCCACCTCCTCCCGCGACACCTCCTCCAGGGTCGGCTGGAACTTGCGTAGACGCCCTGGTCGGTCATTATATATTTTTAGATTTTATATGTTGGAATACATATGAAAGTCGTGAAGTTGAAGCTCTTAATAAAAATTGTCAGTTAATGAAAATAGTAAATGCAAACAAATCCAAATTAAGGTAAACAAATGCTGAAAACAGTAAATGTATAAATGTAATAGTAGTTTAAAATAGGAATGATCAGCACCAGAGATTTGGGACAAAACCTCCCCTTTATCTTTGTCTTAAGAAATTGAAGAAAATTTATCTGTTTATTTGAAGTTTAACGGTATGCTTTTTGGCCAAATTAATCCAGACATGCAAAAATTATTGTACTACAATACAAGATTTATAAATCATGAATTTGGCTGCAGAACTGTGTGAAACCACCATGCTTTACTTTTTTATTTTGGGCAGCCATGCTTATTGAAGCATACAATAGATGCTAGACATGAAGACAATAGACAATAGACAAAATTTTTTATTGCCGTTAAACATAACATTAAGTTGTTGTCACGCAAAACACAATACGCAGAGCATACTTCACACGTGATATACATAGCTTTTCGGAGAACAAAACAATTAAATAGCATTCTGCGTTTTTCAAGTATCGTTGACACGAGTTTGTTGGTCGCACAACTGATTGTCTAATCCCAACTGCCCAACTGCCAACAATAAAAAAGTAAAGTATTAAATACTTCTTCCCCCCCCCCCCCAAAAAAAGCAATTTAGACATGAAACCACTATAACTTAATAAGCATTATTTTATAAAAGGCAATTAATTATATTCCTCCATTATCTAGTACATATTGTGCTCACTAAAAGAAGAATATTTGGTAAAAATCTTAAAAAATTAATACCCAGAAGGAAATAATAATTTTAATTAATTAGACAATAGTTATAAGTTTAAATTAACTAGTTTAGATAAATTGGGAATCATGGATCTATAATCAATTTCAAAAGATATAAACAATGGTCGAAGATTAAGATTTCAGCTACAGAAAACACTCGGTAATAATAATTGGCAAACTCCACAATTTTAATTTTATAGTAAAACTTTCATTTTTGAGCATTGAACCTTCGACACATCAATAAAAAATATATAAACTAACTAATAGACTGAGATGTGAGCAGCATCCAGAGAGGCGAGTCCGGCACGAGGGCGAGAGCTTGACGGGCGTACTGTAGGGCGAGAGTGGCTCCCTCCGCTCGGTAGTGGTGGAAGAACCGAGCCCTCATCCCCTGCATTGCTGCCAACCCGTCCGTCGACATATCCCTAACTGGCTGCAGGCTGTCCACCAGCTGAGACATCAGAAAGATAGATATCTAGGCTATCAATACATTGTTGCATTAACCAGGTAAATTAAATCAACTATCTAGAGCCACATACTAAATCATCATTTAAATTTTTTTTATTAGTGAACATTGGTGACTCAGTGTCTATTGTTTTTATTTCAACAACTGTGAGTTATTTCAATGATATGACATCATTGCTGGTATTAAATAATCCTATCGTCAATGCGCTTCACTGTATTAAATGGCACTCAATGAATATAAATCCTTAAGGTAATAATACCCCCGTCGTAGCAGACCTGCGTACTCAGCGAATTTCCAAAGAATCTTGAGATTATATGTGTTTTCCCCATAAACACCATCAGAATGAGTATGTAGGTTTGCTGCCATGGGATGTTGTTAGAAAATGTTAGTTTTGTTAGGAAATGTAATAGTTAGGTAAGGTTAATATCAAATTGTATCAATATTCGGCACTTTTTAATTTTCCCCATAAACCCCATGGAGATGAGTATGTAGGTTTGCCACCATATGGATTTTGTTAGCAAATATCAGTTAAACCCTACCTAGTGAATGTACATACCAAATTTTATCTAGTTATTCCAATAAAGCGTGATACAGGGTTTTGTGGATTTCCCATAAGATTAACATGGGAAACCTATTTTTGACTTTTGACTCCGTAACCTGTTGAGCGAAATTAAAAATTCAAAATACTAAATTGTTTGTTTTTTTAATCTCTTTAAATGGTTTTAGTTCAAATTGTTGGATTTTGAAAATTAAGGTCAAAAAATGCCAAAAACCCATTTTTGACCCCTTTGAAACCCTATAAAACCCCGTTCCCATAACCCGATCATGCTGGTTTGCAAACTCGTGAAAATATACCTGGTCTTACACCTTCACACCAAATTTCATAAAAATTGAAGGTTCCTGTCAAAAGTTATCGGGACCACGGACTATCTATGTATATATATAGATATACATATATTATATATAGATATATTATACAAAATGAATAAAGAGCTGAGTACCCTTTTTAACATTTTTATTTCACTATTACCAATGAATACAAAAACGTTAAGGTCACATCTTATGGAATAAATGGTTAAGAAAGTGTCTGTTGACTTAGTAGCGCACTCCACCATGAGAGCGCGCACGAGACAATGACCTATTAGTCAGATGACATTCTGACTTTGTTGCAGATGGTCACCAGCAAAGAATCTCGTCCTCACGCTGCACTCACATATACATAACCTATAACAGTTTAACCATTACTGGACCAATTCTCACCATTAATGTAGGAACACTATTTCCGTCCGCCTACATCAGTGCTCATTTTGGAACCTAAGTAAACAAATTTGAAAATAGCAGGATACCATGACGATGTTTAAAAATTAGTTTATTTTTGTAAACATATGATTCAATAAAATATCTTCATTAGAATAACATTAAAGTTGAAAGCCCTTACGACAAAGTCTTAACAATAAATGGATTTAATGACTTAAAAATAACGATTCTTCTTGAAAAAAGCTTTCCAATGATACCAAATAAGCTAGGTAACTAATGTTTAAAATAGTGTTTTAACGACACAATACTAATAAGAAATTTTATATTTCGCTCTATCTCGTACTATGTTTAGGCCGATTCCTCTGGCGCTATCTCTATTTGGAGTGCTCAAGTTCAGTTTACAGCGCTCCTAGCGGAATAAAATGTCGGCCAATTTTTAACATGGGATGTGACCTTCTTAACGTTTTTGTATTCATTGCTATTACGTATTTCGACACTTAGGTCATGATCACAGTATTAAGTGTATGTATGTAAACAAATCTAATAAACAAGCTTCATCATTACATCTGATAATTTTGAATTATTTTTCTCAAATTTGGATTGGTTGGTGTTTTATTTATTTATTAGCCCTAAAAAGTGAACAAACATCAATAATATAATATATATATATATAAAAGCGAAATCCCACTCACTGACTCATCACGAAATCTCAGGAACTACCGAACGGATTTACTTGAAACTTTGAACATAGGTTCGTCTTGCCTCCTAGGTGCTCACTAAGAAACGATTTTGCGAAATTCCTTCAGGGCTCCGCCCCACACGTCTTCAAAGTTACCATGTTATTCTTATGGAAGCAACATTTTTGTATTGGAACATATGATTACATTAAGGAGTATTAATTTTGTAAACAGCTGTTTACATTCTCATTCAAAATATTGAGGGAAGATTGGTAATAAAAAAAGAGGATAGTTGCGGCGAGTGAGCTTAGCGTCCAAGCTAAACCTGACGGGGAGTGATTACTGACTGACTCATCATGAAATCTCAGGAACTACCAAACGTATTTACTTGAAACTTTAAACACAGGTTCGTCTTGCCTCTTAGGTGCTCACTAAGAAATGATTTAACAAAATTCCTTCAGGGCTCCAACCCTAAGGCCTTCAAAATTTCAATATAACGTTATCCGCAATTTTTAATACAAAGTAGGAAACCTGCACCGTTAAAATTTGGAGTGATCACTTATTTCTTAAGTGCTAAAAAAAAAAAAAAAAAATGCTTTAAACATCCCCTTTAGGGCTCCGCCCCAAACAAGCTCACGATTACTGTATAGCCTACGTGTTGAAATTTGCCATGGGCGATTCTTTTTGCTTATAGATATCTATTTTGCAAATATAGATTTTGAAGTACTTTAGGGCTCCGCCCCACTGGACTTCAGAATTTCCGTAGGGCCTCCGGGGTTGAAAATTGACATGGACGTTTATTTTTGCTCATGGGTGCTCCCTAAGAAATGGTTTTGCAAATATAGTTTTCGAAGTTCTTTAGGGCTCTGCTCCACAGGACTTTAAAATTACTTTAGGGCCTCCGGGGTTTAAATTTGAATCGGACGCTCCTCTTTGCTCATAAGAAATAATTTTACAAATTTCCTTTTGGTCTCCACCCCATAGAACCTCAAGATTACCATAGATTCTAGGGAGTATAGATTTAACGTGGATGTTCCGTTTTGCTATCAGGTGATCACTACGAAATGGTTTTGTAAATAAAGTTTTTGAAGTTCTCTAGGGCTCCACCCTACCTGACTTCAAAGTTAATCAATGGCCAACGTTTTCTAAATTTGACATGGACTTTCCTCTTCGCTCATAGGTGATCAATAAGAAACTTTGCAAATTTCCTTTAGGGCTCCTCCCTACAAATTGTCAAAACTTAGATCCCAAGGGTCAAAATTTTACGTAAACGTTCCGTTTTGCTAAGGTATTCACTAAAAAACAGTTTTGCAAATTTTTGTGTTTTATGTTCTTTAGGGCTCCGCCCCACATGACTTCAATATGACTGTAGAGCCTACGGGATTGAAATTTGACATGGTCGTTCCTATTTGCTCATAGTCAGGGCCATTTATATTTAAGAAACCTTTTCTCACCAAGAATTGGTTTTGCGAAATTCCTTCAGAGCTCCACTCACACTACTTCATTGTTTCAATGTCATTCTTAAAAAAGTAGATTTCGTTGCTCTTTAAAAAGATTTTATTACCTATAGAATAAATTCAATCACGGGCGAAGCCGTGACGGGCAACAGCTAGTATATATATACCCCAACAGCACAGGGAGCTTGTTCCAAACTTGTTCCAAGTTCAACAAGCCAAGCTACCAAGCTTGGTTTAAGCTTGGGAAGCCAAGTCTATAGGCTTAGTTTGGAGTTGTTTTAAAGATCGAAGTTGGCAGTTCATGAGCTTGTTCCAAGCTCCCACTCCCAAGCTCATTCCAAGTTTAAACACCAAACTCCCACCAAACTCAAATAACCAAACCCACTCTAAGCTTGTCCTGAACTCATTTTTAACTTGCTCCAGAGTTGCATTGATTAAAGATGCTCATATTAAGTTTAGCGGGAGCTTGTTTTAAGCTCCCATCAGGCTTGGTTTTAACTTAGGTGAGTGAACTGGTTTTAGGCTAATTTTAAGCTCATTTTATACTTGTTCCAAACTTGGCTAACCAAGCTTCATAAAGCAGGGCGTTACTAAACACATATTAAGTTTGGTGGGAACTTGTTTTAAGCTCCCATCAGGCTTGGTTTTAACTTAGGTGAGTGAACTTGGTTTAGGCTCACATTAGGCTTGGTTTTGATATATGTGAGTGAACTAGTTTTAGGTTTATTTTTGCTCATTTTATAGTTGCTCCAAACTTGAGTAAATAATATATATAGTTTGTCAAAAACCCATTGGGATGAATATTTGTACAAAAATAAAGGAAATGTATTATTAGACATGTATTTCATTTGTACTGTTTTAAAATTCTTCTAAAGATGAGTCTCAAAAGTTTATTCATAGCCTATGAATGAATCCAATATTTTCAAGTAACAAATGAAAAAAGTGAATCAACTGGACCAACGCTTGCCACCTCCACCACTTTACAATTTATTTTACATATCGATTTATAAATTATGATTGAAATATATAATGATTTTAATGGGTGTGATGTTGAGCAGAAGAACTAAAAAGTTTATATTTTGTATATGATGAGGTATAGGGTAATCGTTGTATTAACAAAATACCCTTATAACATTTCAACATAATATATTGTTATTAAACCTTACAGCATAAGATTGTAGAGATGTTTTCAGAATTAATAACAGTAGCATAACCTTACTGATCGATCTGAAAAAATCCTGCAAGCAAGTTGTTAGTTGTGAAAGCAAACAATACATTATTGGCTATTTACGATATTTTAGATTAATATTTACAATCAAAATCTTCAGCAATATCTCTTCGAAATTGTGAACTTAAATTGCATGAAAATGGCAAATGTTGGTCAAGTTCATACAGATTTGTTTACTTTATTTGGAAATATAGAGGCTTTTAACATGAATAAACTTTTAAAACTTACCTTAACAAGAACTTTAAAAAAATAATTCAAACTTATAAAGGCAAACGCGGAATTATTTGTAGGTCGAACAAAATCTTGCACATCAACAAACGTGTTTTTCAAGATGGCTTGGCGGTCGTCGTAAAAGTGGCGAGCTGTTGTGTAGGAGAGAAGACCGTTGGAGGGGGGTTGAAAACAATGACCCGGGACAGAGCGCATGCGCAGACCAGAATAAATGTTGACGTCATCACGCAGCTTATTTTAAACTCACTTTCGTGAGCTTGTTGTGAGCTTAGTTTATGGACTAAAAACAAACTTGGTAAACCAATTTTAAAATGAGCTCCGACCAAGCTTGGGGTTAGTGTAGTAACACAATTTAATTACACCAAGTTTATTTTAAGTTTGGAATGAACTCCAAAAACTAAGCTTGGTCTAATAAGCTAAAAATATTCTAAAACCAAGCTTAGTTTAAGCTTACGTGCTGTCTGGGTATATATATATATATATATATATATATATATATATATATATATATATATATATATATATATATATATATATATGAAATTCAACAAATGGTGTTTTTGGCTTCTGGAGACCTCAAAACAAAAAAGTATTATGATCTCGGACCTAGGTTTCACTATGACTACTACCGTAATAGCATAATCCCTATAGGGAAATTCGCTAAAAAATTACCCTCTTTCGTTAATTTGGCAATTCCACAAAAAAAATTCATAAATTGATTTACAAAGTGGTGTCTAACATGAAAGCGGTCTTGATAATGTCACGATGTTTCAATTGGTTATCAAGAATCAGTGGAGAAATAGATTGAAGTTGAAGAGTTGACGGTTGGAGTGGACTTAAAGTGGTTGGATTTGATGTTTGTCCTACACAAAAATCTTGGTTGATCAGTGAATTCTTTTGGAAGATGGGGTCGTAAAGCAGATATTTGCGAGATTGCCCCTGATTCTCTGATATACTATTTATCCTTTTTTAAAGTGTTGTAATGCATAATAAAACCAATAAATTTCTAAAAATAAAGAAAAGAATAAAATGTCTATGAACCTTAAAGACTTTTCTTGAAAATCTTAAAATTTGTCATTTGCATTTCTCTGTTTCTTTTGATCTTACTTTAACCTCTCATCACCCCATGTGCCATATATGTCACATACCACAATATATTTAAAAAAAGTGATATTGAACATTTGTACACATATGGCTCAACGTGTCATTTTATAACATCATTTTTTAACGTGTCATTTTTTAACAGGTCTACAGAATTTATGTGCTCAGAAAACTCTTGGGGGTTTTATGGACAAACATATAACACATATTTAGTTCTTCAAGTCACCAGAAGAGCTGAAGATTGTGGTTAAAATTTTGATTTTAGAATTTTACATGGTTAGAGTAAAGCAGAAGCTCTCTTAACCGACTCCCACGGGACCGGACTATGGTTGGATAACAAAAAAGGTCGGTTTAACCGAATAATACCTGAAATAAGTGTTAAAATCATTAAAAGAAGTGAAAAATTTTAAAAATTGTTGCAATACAATCAGTTGTTCCTAACGCAATAAATTAGTTATTTTAATAAAGCAAACAGACAAAAACTTGTTAAGTAACAAAATAACGCAATGTACTATTTATCCTTTTTTTAAATTGTTTTTGTCTGTGCTACAGACAGCACAGTAAAAACAGTCTGCACAAAATATTGAGAGCAACTGACTGAATTTGACTTGCTACGAAAACGTATGATGTACATGTTGAGTTATTTTAAGATCATTATCGCAAAATCGGCTTGCACAGTGGAAGTTTTTATATTTCTGGAAAACGGTCAGTTAATCCGACAGGCTGTTGACCCGAGGTCAGTTAAAAGAGCTTCCACTGTAGTGAGATTTAAAAATTTATCTCAGTTTTTGCGGGCAACATATTCGCGTTTATGTCAGAGTAACATTTGCGGTTTTATACTGGGTCTTGAAATAAACTATATAAATACACCCTAAGGGGGAAAAATCTTTAAATAATTGGTACTTACAAAACTGCCAGATACAACATTTTGTGGTACTTTTTAGATAGAAATACCTAGGAGAATATGTCAGAAAGGTGTTGTCATTCCTCCATAAGATAGTGAGTAGAACTTCACCGATGAGGACTAACATTAAAGACCAAAGTGTGTACAATTTAAATGCTTTTTGCTATAAAAAGCAATAGAAATAGCAATGTGTTCTATACCTAAACACATAACAAATAAAAGATGTGATGCGTAGCAGGTATAAGCTGTACATGCTGCATCATTCTAATGTTCCCATAACTTACATATCAATTTATAAATCAACTTCAAACAATTTATGGTTTAATTCTATAGGTTTTAGCTGATATTTTAAAATATAATGACACAAGTGATAATGTTCGTATTAGAAATAATTTTTCTTTATGTCCCATTGGGTCATATGAGACATGTACTCTTAGTCGTTACTACAGTAAACTTCCTCTAATCCGGTATCCTACGATGTGGGACGCTTGATAATGTGGCACGACTATTAGAAAAATTGTATTGGAGGTATAATAGCTAATTGAGTATTAAATGCGCAAAGAAGCAAAACCTTTGCCACTCGAGAGTTGTGGATCGCCGCACAATGCGTCAGCAGGGTGCGACTAAACATCTAAAGAGCGGCAATGACTATAATTTGCTCTTACACACAAGATTTTTGCTACCACCATAATTGCAACAGATTAAATGTTTTACTTTATACAAAACTATTTTGCGTCTCGTTTACAGATGTGGCAATGTGATTATTTCCATTCCGTGGTAGGAAAAGTACGTAATAATGAGTGTTCAAGCTCGTTTGGAATTGGAAGTCCCAAGTAGATAAAACACTGTGCCATACAAAGCACTTTGAAATGTGTGGAGGGGAGACTAGTCGTATTCATCCGACGTCGGATGGCAAAGTATAATTCTCATTTTAGTTTGATAATCAGGTACGACATTTTTCATTACAGTATGTTATGCAATGTTTTTTATACTGTAGGTAGTGAGTCTGTTAAAAGAATAAAATACTTATTTAATTTAATTTTTTTCTTGATTTCACATTTTCTTGGCACATTTCCTATAATCCAGAATATTTTGTAATCCGGCATGTTTCAAGTCCCTGACATGCCAGACTTGAGGAAGTTTACTGTAATACCAAAGCCCGGAATCCGATTTGTAGCAAAAACTCATATACTTCAAAAGGTATTTGAAAAAAATTAACAAAAATGTTTTCATATATAAAAACAATTAATGTAAAAATTCTATAAGCGACAAATATTTTTAGTTTTTCTATTTTTTTGGGCATTAAAAGGTTAACTACCAATTATTTTTTGCATGTCTCACTGTATCTCTCAAATGTATTACAATAACCAACAAACGTTCGACTACCAACAGACGTTCGACTACTTGAAAAGGAATTGATTTTACGTTACAAGTACTATTAAAAATTAAAATGCGTATTCTACTAAACGTATAATCCGTCTGAAATTTTCTCCAAGACCCTTTCTCTCATATCTTTTATCTGCCCTACATTAGAATAGACTCTACCTGTTTAGCTTCAGCTTCCTTCCCACCACGAAACAACAGATATGCCTTTGTAGCTTGCAGAACATGGTTCAAAGCTTCACTCAACTTGATGTACGTTTTTTCATTTTTGATTTTTTCTTTGTCAATCAATTCTTCACATAATTTTAGATTTGTCCATGTAGCTAGTTCTTCGCCTTGATTACTTAGTTCAAACACCAGAGTAAGAATGCGCACGACTCTGAAAATATTATTGTAGTAAAAATTTGTAGTCAATATTCTTTGTTAAGTGACAAGTTTTTGGTCATTTACCTTCTCTCCACATCTGTGCACTCACTGCGATGACGTCCCATAGCTTGGGGACTCTGGTCCTCAGCACCTCAATGGGCAAGGCTCTGATGTGGCCAAGGCTTCGGAGATGTTGGTTGCCCCATCCTCCATTGTGATAAAGAAGCCAAGCTCTGAGACCTTGCTGCATTCCCTAACAATGGACTAAAGTGGCTGGCTTCTGCATCAGTCACTCTCTTTTAGTCAAATCTTATGACGAGCAGGGGCTACTGCAGTCTATATTTTAACTCAGGACTGCATGGGGGTTATGTATTTTGTTAAAGAGTGCGCCTATTTAGTAATTAAAGTATGTTTGTTAAACCTTTTACTATACTAGATATGTTAAAAATTTGTTTATTTGCTCCAATAAGAAAAAGTCATAATAATATCAAAACTTACTTCTCATAAGGGAAAGATTCATCTAGGCCTTCATCGAAATCTGTTCTCTCCGTAACTTTAGCTATAACCTCTTTTGAAGTAACATCTGGGAATCTAACTTGTAACCAGTTAAAGGGGGACTCCACATCTTGTAGCCACTCAGGGATGTCGAAGGTGTCATGTAGACTAAGCTTTGCTATACCTCCATCAACATTGAAAACATCATCTTCTGTGTTCTCATTCCCCACTTCAGGTGTTAACATTTCTAAAAAGAGATAGTTATTTGTATATATAAAAATAAATTGGCATCATACCAGTATATTTTAAAGCTTTTTTATGATATTAGCATAGCACGCGTATACTGATTGACCATGATAACTAAGAGAGAGTATATTATGTCTTGGAGACTAAGTTCTTCAAGGTCCGAACCTACATTTGCCCAGCACCAAAATGAGACTAACATGTCTCTGAGATTCAGAGTTTATCATTCGAGACTGTGAGGATTGTTTTTGTCTAGTGTCTTCTGGCGCCTATGGCATTTTGTAACATTTTAAAAGGGAAAGGTCCAAATTCACATCTGTATCAAGGATATAAACTACTAGCTGGTTAACACTATACTCAATGACCTAATAATTGAATTGATAGCCCCCTCCACCTTATTTAAAAAAAAGTGCATGAACAGAGGAAACACACCTATTCACTTTTTATGGTCTCCAAACATCAATTTTTTGTGTTGATTTTACGACTAATAAATTAGGCATACTCGGTTAAAAACTGTGCTATAAAATAGATAATGCCTAATTGTTTTTAGGTGATTTTAATTAGGGTTTTTATTTCATTAACAAGTATTAATTATTTTGTACATGGTAACATTATTTTATTTGAATTAAAACTGCAGTTATTGTGAAAATCATACACAACATTTTAAAACTATATGGTGAATAAACCTTACTTACCATCTTCAGCCATTATATTCGGTTGAGTATTTGTATTATGTGCGCTGTTTACTGAAAACTTTATCTAATTTCAAGTTTGATAATGTTGTCTTAGATAACACTCAAAATGAACAAGTGTTTGACAGGTACAACTTATCTCAATTATATAACTGAATAAACGGTGGTTTTCATTATTGAATTAATCGGTCTTAGTTCCTCATTCTTTAAAATAGGTCATTGAGTTTAATAAAGAGAGTGATAATAGAAAATAGCAGTCTTGACTTGAACAAGGGAACTTATGTTTTACCATTTACTCACAAAATAGATAACAATAGGTAACACTTAATAAAAATACTTCAAAATTATGTATTACAATTAATTTCATGTCTAAAATTTAACTTAGGGACACAGTTAACTGGGACAGTGACACAACGAAATACTGAACATCTGTGTGTTGTAACTGTATGATCAGAATTATCGTTGCGCCAATCTTTGTAAACATGTGTTTTGCACTGTAAAATCATCAACAATTTCCCCTTTCCAATGTTAACTTATGGATTTAACTTTTAAAGAACATAACTGTTCCAATGCTTTGTCTTGAATTCTAAATTTTTATCTATAATAGAGTGTTGTGGGCTGAAAAGTACAGGGTGTAAATAAAGTCTGGGAAACATTTAATACCTTTTAAATTATTTAATTAACAAACCGAAATTTGCAAACTCATTTTTAGTGTCAAAGTCTACTTCCCAGAATAATTATTCACCTTGAATCTCCAAGGGGACACAGTCCACAAGAAGTTGAAAGAAAATCTTAAATGTAAGCATAGGGCAGTAATGTACATCAAATTAAAGGTCTCAATGAATAGAGAACAATGCCGCAGGTCACTATAGGTCATTACATCCTTAAAAGGATGTCTGGGTCAAAAATGGCAGTATAACAATAAACTTTGCTTTATTGCCAAAAACAAACAAAAAAAGCAACAACTCCCAATACAATTGCCCTTTTGAGGTCGGGTTTGTGGAAAATCGCTCAGAATGCTGAGCCCTTTAAAATTATGTATCATATGACGTTGGCCAATGAAGTTGTTTCCAAGACTACCTTGATGGGACGTCCCTAGTGGAAGTCGTCAGGGAAACTGCATTGGCCTACGTCATATGATACCAGGACTGCGGAGAAAATATAAACAAAAGAAGGAGTGTTTCATTACTTTGATGTTGGAAAATGCAGCCTTTATATCAGGCCAGTGACATAAACCATCTGATGTCCCATATAAGAGTAACATGTACCATCTGTTTTTTGTTGTTATCAGGCTAGTGACGGTTTGGGTACTACTGTTTACATTGTTTTACCCGCTAATGAAACACCCCTTATTGTCTATTACATTACAGAAGTTATCCCCATTTTGTGATATGACACACCATTATAAAGAGCTCTGCTTTCGGGGCAAGTTGCCTTAAACCCGACCTCAAAAGGTCAAGTGTATTGGGAGTTATTGATTTTTTTTTGTTTTTGGCAATATGATTTTAAACCAAAGTTTGATATACTGCCATTTTTGACTTGGTCATCCTTTTAAGATTGTGTTTGCAGCATTGTTCTCTATTCATTGAAGTCTTTAATTTGATGTCCATATTGCCCTATGCTTACTTAAAATTTTCTTCCGACTCCTTGTGAACCGTTTCCCCTTGGAGATTCAAGGTGGATAAGTACTTTGGGAAGTAAACCTTGAGACTCACAATCAGTTTGCAAAGTTTCAGTTATGTTGATTAAATAAATAATTTTAAAGATATTTAACTGTTTCCAGACTTTATTTTCACCCTGTATATGTGCTTTGAATTGGTAAGCTACACTTTACAGAGAGTGAGAGAGAGATGATGGCTAGACTTATCTTTATAACAGTTATTATACTTTAAAGTACATTTTGGCTTGTAGGGGCAAAGGTCCCTGAAAAATGCAAATAGTAATGTTATCTCCAAAAATATGTCTCATTAATTTCCTTCTTGTCCAAATTTGTCTCATTTGTCTCAAACTGTGTACTGCTTTGCAAATTTTGATTTTCTTGTAAAATTTTTCCTAATCTTGATAAAACTTTTTTGGCACGGTCAAACCAGAAATGAAGCAATAATCTGTCCTGTATTTGATAACAGTGCAAAAAATACAGTAGGTATCTTTTGCAAAAAATACATTGCACTATTATACTGCCATTAAAATAGTTTTACCCTTCAAAGATCTGTTCATTATGTACATGATGAGTTTTTGGCTCAAGTTACAACATAGAGGGTTATATAGTAGTCCATTAATCCTGTAGGCTAAACTTCTGTTCCCTGAACCGATATATCCTGTTCTGGTCACTCACACTTATTTTGTTGATTAACGATCATCTAAACACTGGTTGTAGTCTACACGTTCAATGAACTATAAGTAGAATATTCACTAATATATTAGAGAGAGAGAGGATTATCTTTATCTGTGATTGTGTTAAACAATTTCACACCAATTTTAAGAAGGTTTATTTTCATACCTCTTGGTATGGTTTTCCTTTTTTAATAAAAACTGTACATAAATGGTATATTTCATCACTAGTCCGTAAAGTAGTCATTACCGGTGCAAGAATTAGATCGAGCACTGGTATACCACTTTTGGACAAGTTACGAACAGTGCTTTTCGTCATACTACCTTTAATAAATATATAGTTTGGATAAAAGTTCATAAATTTAAACCTCTTACGCCTCTTACGTTGTCATTTGTTTATCTTGTATTTGAACTGATTTCAGCTATTTAGTATTAATAAACATTGACGTAGACAAATATCATTAGAGGTTTGTTATTGTTTCATTTGTTTCGACAAGCAAAACAATCAGATGTTTGAAAATTGTACAATATAATAAATTAAGTTACTGTCAGTAGAATAGCAGCGCTCGTGGTGTAAAATCTTGGAAGTTTTTTTCTGGCCCAGTCCTGAAAACTATTGTTTACCAGACCGTTTATCCAACCCATCGGGAATCGACTAGTTTCGAGCACGGCTGACTACTAGGTACGGTCTAGCTTATACTTACTTACAAAACCCACATGGTAGCAAACCTACATACTCAACCCCATGGGGTTTATAGGGAAAGTAAAAAATAACCTTTCCTAGTGCAGAATTTGTTTACCATATCATGTATCTACACTGTGAAAGGGTTATACTACATCTACTTACAACATCCCAGTGGCAGCAAACCTACATCCTCATTCCCACAGTGTCTAATGGGGAAAATAAAAAATACTGAATAGTTGGAAATTCGCTCAGGACGCAGATCTGCTGCAACAGGGGTATTTTCCCTTAGGCTATTTTTATTTTTTATGCACTCTCCTCTGCTCCTTTAAAAATTATATCATTTTCGGTTTTATATGAATAATACCCCAGCATTTAAAAAAGTTTGCATACTGTTTTTACTGTAAGTAGGTTTATTTTCTAGCACCTAAGTTAAATGGTACCAAGCAGATTTCACTTGCATATGCAATTGGAGTTAAAAGTTAATAGCTGTTTGTTTGAGCAGGCGTTGGTTACTAGGTTATTGTTCAAAACATAAATGAAAACAATGTTAATCACAAGGATATGATGAAAAAAACATATTATTAAAATAAAAACATACAGTATTGTTTGTTATCGTACATTTTCATTCAAATGAATAGCTTTATGGCATTAACGGGCGCTTATTGTTACTACCCACCTAAAGAAAGAAGCGGAGAGTGAGGCTATTACTATCCAATGTGAATAGTTATGATTCAGTCAAAAACTTACTACCCACCTAAAGAAAGAAGCGGAGAGTGAGGCTATTACTATCCAATGTGAATAGTTATGATTCAGTCAAAAACAAACAAACACGTAATACGATTGCTTTAACCATATGCAATATTTAAAGCGTATAATAACTAAGCGATTCTCTACATTCACTGAGTAATGACAATTAATTTATCGATTATGTAAACCATACCACAGCTAAGCCACTTTTAAGTGGAATTTACAGCAAACGAGTTAACAAAATCATTCTAGCCCTGTTTACTTAATGACATAGGTGTTGTCATGAAGAAGAAATCTACTAAGCTTTGTATGATTATCCCTCTTCTACTTTTTATAGTGCCAATTTTTTAAAGTAATAATTAAATGGCTATCTTTACGGTCCTCAACATATCTGCTTGAATCGAATAAATAAAATCTTTATTGTCACATAACATTTACAATTCAGATAATTATTGTAAACATTATGTGACAATTATCTGAATAATGTGATAATTCAGATTGGAGATATCAAAACCAACCCGGGCCCTGTAAACCCCAACTCAGTTGCTGATAGTAAATCTGCTCTACGTGAATTACCCAGTACATCTTCTGGAATGTATGAACAACCACTTATTGCAAATAGAGATAAGAGATACTTCAGGCCCACTTACAAATATCATGATTCACAAGAAATACTCGACCAAACCACAATACAGGGTACCCAAAATGAATGCCTGAGGAAACCATTATTGAAGAATTTGCCCTAAAGCTATGTTACGAACCTCAAAATAGTGTAAAAAAAAAACAAGTAAATATGAAAACTGTTCAAATTGTAACAAAAAGTTTACAGCAAGGGCAATAAAAATTCACCAGAAAAAATGTAAAGACATAATATCATCATCCAAAAACTTCGACTCAAGTGAACCGAAAAAAGAACCTTCACAACACCGGAACAAAAATAAAAGTAATAGCAACATTAAAAATGATTGTGAAGTAGAAAATATCCCTTGCCCTTTATGTGGAAAGCGATTTAAGGGCCAATCTGGAGTCAATATGTACATATTGGTCGTTCCCATCCTGATGAACATAGGACAAGAATATCACAAAGACAAACTGCATGGAATGATAAGTATTTAGATGGAGGAAGAAATGATACTGTCAAAAAGATTAAGAACAACATCAAAGTTAGCGAATTATAGTCAAAAGATATGAGCAAATCCAATGAGAAAAATAAAGACTTTTAACGATACAAATTAGAGTTGACAAATTGGAAACTAGAGTTCCAGCAAATTTTGAACACAAAAGATTTCTTCAAGAAAGTAGATAAATATGTTCTCTTTCTGAAAAATGCTATTTTAAAATTTTAATATACAACCATCTTATAAAAATTCCAGTAATCCCGAAAGGTCAAGTAAAAGAAACGGAGAGAAAAGGCGTGAAAAATATGAATTTGCACTTACCCAGTTTTGGTATTACAACCAAAGAAGAAAAGCAATTCGTTCAGTTCTGAACATTAAGAAAGAATTCTGCACTGTTAAACCTGAGGAAGCATACAAACACTTTTCAGCTCAGTTTTCAACGCCTAATGATAACGAGATACTTTCTTACGATAAAGAGAACCAGAGGTATGTGTATGATACCGACAACAATTATTTCATGAATAAAAATATATTAAATATTTCAAAAGAAGAAATTGAAAGTGCTATTAATAGCATATCTGTTGACACGGCTCCAGGACCAGACGGAGTTTTTATCTGAGCTATTAAAAATAATATCTCTTATGAAATTCTGTCACTAGCTAACAGAATGTTGAACCATTCCGAAATTCCACCTTGTTTTACTAAGGCAAGAACAGTCTTAATATACAAGGTAGATGACAAAAAGAATTTAAATAACTGGAGACCCATTACTATCTGCTCAGTACTCAGAAGGGTCATAGAACGTGTACTTGAAAAAAGACTAAGAGAGATTATTGATAAAATCCATTGTTTTAGCCCCTGAGCTGTGGTTTTAATGTAAGAATTATTACTTACTGTAAACCGTCGACAGCCCAATTGTAAGTATCCAAATTAGGACATGTTTCGACGCTACTGCGTCATCATCAGCTGGTTAAAAATGTGAAGATGTTGACCCGAAGGCTCCGTCATAATTATTAAAACACAACACAGTACATTGACACGGACACGAAAATAAATAACGACACATACACGGTAACACTCAAAGAACAGGCCTGTCTACGAAAACATGATCACGCACGGCGCCATGGTCAGACCATGGTCTGTCCGCCCGCGCCATGCGTGATCATGTTTTCGTAGACAGGCCTGTTCTTTGAGTGTTACCGTGTATGTGTCGTTATTTATTTTCGTGTCCGTGTCAATGTACTATGTTGTGTTTTAATAATTATGACGGAGCCTTCGGGTCAACATCTTCACATTTTTAACCAGCTGATGATGACGCAGTAACGTCGAAACATGTCCTAATTTGGATACTTACAATTGAGCTGTCGACGGTTTACAGTAAGTAATAATTCTTACAGAGATTATTGATTTCAATGAGCACCAAAGAGGCTTTACAAACCTACCAGTTACCTTAATAAACATCTCTGTATTGTCCTCAGTTTTGAAATTCTCAAAAGAAAGTAAAACCGACGTTACTGTTATATTTTTAGATATTCGTAAGGCTTTTGATAATGTCGGCCACAGACATTTAGAAAACATTTTGAAATTAACAACCTTACATCCTAAACTAATAAGCCTTATTGCAAAGCTAATGAAAAATAACTCAACCCAGATAGAGATAAATTATCAGAAAACTAAACCAATCCCGATCAAGCGTGGTGTAATGCAGGGCTCTCCCCTTTTGCCTGCTTTATGTAATCTCTCGACAGACCACATATTAAAAGAAATCAGCAGCGATACAAATTCCGAAGAATTTGGATTTTCTCTCGTTCCAGGACTCCCAAACCTCACAGTCCTTGGTTTTGCTGACGACACAGTGATAATTGGAAAATCAAAAGACCCTGCAATTCAACTGGCAGAACTATCCTTAGAAAAGTTTAAGTTAAGTCTGTATGAAGAATACCCCCTGCAAATAGGTGGATAAAAAGTAAAGGCGATCTGACCTGTGATGAATGGCGAGAAGCTATCAAGTTAACAGCCAATGTAGCTCCAGAGTAAGGACTGTTCCAGGCAGATCCCAGGACAGTAACCACTGTTTGGCACTGCCACAATGCGTACAAAACCCTTGCCCATGTCCCGGGATCTTGCCCATTTAGTGAAACATTGATAAATGCGAGACATCACAAGGTCAGATCAATGATTGTTGAATCCCTCCGAGATCTGAAATACAAAATCTTTGAAGAAGTGCACGGATTATCTGATGGCGGAGGGACACGGCGAATTGACATGATAGCCATTAAAGAAGGCTCAGAAATTGGCACAATAATAGATCCCACCATGCGGTTTGAAATTGGGAAAACATAACCAAACCAAATTCAAACAGAAAAAGAAAATATTTACTTGCCGACAACAAATTACTAGAAAAAGAAATACGGCCTTGAAAAAATTGAAGTTATCGGTTTATTATTTGTTGCAAGAGGAACTATTCCTAAATCAACAATAACTTTTAGCAAACGATTCGGACTGTCTTCAAAATTATTAATTCAAATTTCAACAAATATTCTCAAAGACTCAATCAAACGATTTATATTCAAAATATTAGTGTAAACCTTTCCTACATATGTAAATCTTCATTTCAACTCTATCTAATGTATCAAAACCAAACTGTATAAGTATTCTTTGTCTCTAGGCAGCCCTAATGAGGGAAGAGTGTTATTCTTATTGAATAAAGATATATGCTAAAAAAACAGATGACATTGGCAGAGTATTACACCAAATCAAGAAATCTACAATCGTCGGGTTCATGTTCATTCACCGCATCCACCGGAACCGGGATTTAGATAATCACGTGACAAATCCCAATGTCCAGGTGATAAATCCCGGTGGATCCTAGTGATGTCATTTTGCTGCCATCTTATGAACCCACCGGGATTTTTATTGTTGACGTTTTTGTGCTAACCGCAAAAAATCCACCGCATCCCGGTTGCGGTGGATTGCGGTGGATGAACATGAATCCGACCAATGAGAAGGAGGTAGGTGACATCAACAAAAACAATAACAAAAACGATGTTAAAGGTAACATGACACTTGACATATTCAAAGCAAACCACTCATGTGTCAAGATAAACAAAATTACGTCATAGGTGCAGGACCGCTTCAATCAGCTGTTGGCGTCACCTACCTTGGTTTGTTTTAGATACATTGCATCAAATCTTATACTCTAAAACAAGCTCCGTTTGTCCGGGCAAAGTTTTTTTTCGCTCCAAGGATTTTTGATTTTTTTATTGAATATGGGGGTTTTGGCCACCAGAAATCGATTGGAGCTGGTCCCATAGCTGGGAAAAATCCGGTTTTCGCGCTAGAGCCCTTCAAAGTTTCCATGTTATCCTATGGAGATTTTATATATTGAACAAAAATCAGCTGATAACTGTAGATATAAAGCAATGTGTTAAATCTTTAACCTGTAGTTTAAGACAGTTATACCAAAGTGCCAGCACCCGTCAGCTTGGCGAGTTAGCGAAGCGAACGAGCTCGTCTTTAAAATGGAAGAGCGCGAGTGAGCGGAGCGAAAGAGCTTTGTGTGAGAACGAAAGTAATAATTTTACTGAGCTTAAGCTCGGTCCCCCTGGTACTTACCTGTTTAAAGACAAAGCAAGTACAGTTAAGGAAATCCATTTTTACTACTACCATCTCACAACTCTACATCATTCAAGTAATCATTAACATCGTAATAATTTTTTTCCAACAAAAAATCTTTAATGTGGTTTTTGAATGAGTTTGTACTCATTAATTTTTTATATTTTTCAGGCAGTTTATTATATATGTTTTCCCCCGTATATCACATTGGAGTTTCTCCACTATTTTAAGACGGTGTATTGGGTATTGAAAATGTTTCTTGAATATTGTGTTGTATTTGTGATCAAAGTTTCCCCAGTGAAAGCATTAAAATAACTTTTCACCATTAATAAATTTTTTAATATATATATATATATATATATATATATATATATATATATATATATATATATATATATATATATTTATTTATTTATTTAGAATTGTTAAAACTTGTAGTTCTTTCAATTTTGGTTTACCTGATGATGTTCAAGATGCAAAAGTCATAATAATAAGTCTTAAATTTTCATTGAACTTTAAAAATTTTATCTGCATTTAAAGTTGCACACCAAAACTGAATTCCATATTGTGCTATTGAACAAAAACAAGCATAATAAATTATGATTGTAGTTTTAACAGAATTGCTTTGGATTTCTTAGGTCCTGTGGGGACCATTGTGAAAATTCTTTAGAAAACTACAATTTAGAATTATTGTATAATTCTTTAAATTTTTTAGTTTTATTTTTGTAAATATTTTATATTTTAATAAAATCTTGATTATCTTTAAAAAAAAAATGCCTTTAAAACCTGCTATGCTTTTAATTTTTTAAATTAATTTCTAGCTTATAAGAAGTGAACAAAAACCAACTTATGTAAAAAAAATAACACTCACAACTCCCGTTCGATATTAAAATTTGCTACCTTTTACAGATTTTGGTCCTTTTGAAAATTTTGGAAAGCTCTTACTGCAGTTTTAAAATTATTGATTATTTAAAAGTATTCATTTAAAATTATTGGTAGTGACAGGGATCTAAAGGCAACAGGTGTTCAACTGGATTAGAAGACCTTTCAGACCCTCCAGGTTGGTTCAAGAACTGAGGTATGGCTTACAAAAACCATCTACAAAGATGGGGTTACCAGCAGACAACTGAGGATGATAATGTGCTGGGCCCCGGTCGACTGTCCGGCTGTCCTGAGGTGCAAGACATGGCACACACTCTGGTTTGCATTTGGAATATACCCCAAAGTTGTACTGTTGAAGATTATAAATGGCTGTGCAACTATACTCAATTGACATTGACCACTGGATTACTTCTCTTTACTGTCATGGGAAGCGCTTTTTCTACCTCTTAAATGTCAAAATGATCATATTTTTTTACAAAAAATCAAAACAATAATAAACTTTTGTAAAATTATCCTAGTCATCTGTTTCCATTCAACCAATCAGCATTATCCATACCATCTTGGTGGTGCTATGTAAGTTCCGGGGGCGGCGTTCTCACTTCCCCATAAGGATGTCCCTACTTATTTGGCTCTATATACATTGCTATTACAGAATACATGTGGGATTACTCGCTCCAACACAGAAACTAACATAGAGATCATTCTGCGAAGCCCCATCCAAAGTGAAGAAGTTTTGAAAATCTCCCAATAATCTGATTGCGGCAGTGACGGGACTATCATCTATTTTGCTGACCAGAACCAATGTTGACTGACTATGGGTACTTCCGGTCGAGCGATTTGCTTCAAATTTTGCTCTTGAGTGCTACAGATAAAAAATTTAAAAAACAATAATAATAACATCTATCCCCAAATCCCTACCCTAAGGTGTACTTCGCTTAGACCACCCTGCTTTCTGATGTGAATATAAAACTTGACTGACTGGGTACTTCCGGTTGACTGACTCGCTTCAAATTTGGAACTTGAGTGCTACCGACTATCCTAAACTATAATGAAAAAATGACCATCCCCTAATTTTTACCCTCAGGGATCCTTCGCTTAAACCACCTGCTGCTGACTGGAGCGAAAGCTTGACTGACCGTGCACTACCGGTTGACCAATCTGCTTCAAATTCGGTTCTTGACCAACTAACCTAAACAATAATAAAAACTACCAACCCCCAATTTTGACTCAACCCAAAGTAGGTACTCTGTCAATTGAGTTTTATCCAACGTCACCAGAGTGATTTAAGCATATAACCCCTTAGGATAGGAATTTGAAGATTGAAGTTTTTTACTATTGCTTAAGATAAATGGTTGCACTAAAGTACCAAATTTGAAGCGTTACTTCTGGTAGACCGGAGGTAACCGCCCAGTCAAGATTTCGCCCATCCAGCAAGGTGGTTCAAGTGAAGTATCAACCAGTCTCTACGTCCTTAGGGTAGAAGTTTGGGGATGGTCGTTTTTATTATTGTTAAGGATAGTCAGTAGCACTCAAGTTCCAAATTTAAAGCACATCGGTCGACCGGAAGTACCCAGTCAGTCAATTTTTCTCCCCAGTCAGCAGTGGTTTAAGTGAACAAGCTCTTAGAGTATAAATTTTAGGATGGACGTTTTTTATTATGGTTTAGGACAGTTGGTAGCACTCAATTATCAAACTTGAAGTGAATCGGTCAAGAGGAAGTACCCAGTCAGTCAAGTTTTTTTTTATGGTCAGTAAAATAGATAATCCTACAGTGATTACAAAAATATGAAGTAAGTAAGTAATATGTATAAAGGGTCATATAGTCAAATGGTAAATATTTCAGGTCGATTCCTATTGTTGTCGATGAAAAAAATGTCCAGTACGTAGGATGGAAAAGTATACAAGTGGTAAATGAGGTTTTCTCCCCTACGTTTTTTCTCTCTTTCTTCAATATTTTCTTTTTCAGGCTGGACATGAAGACCTATTATGTATGTTTTTTTACTTGGTTCTCAGGCTGTATGTTAGTATTGTATGTTGCTTCCTATTTTTGATGAAATTTTATACCAATTTTCTCAGTTCAACGATGAAAACACAAAAAAGGTTACCTCTGCAATGGATACGCTTATTTCTTAAAATGACAATAATAATAATAAATTTTATTCCGCTGACAATAACTTACATTGTATGGGAATTAACATTCTGTAAAGAATTTACATAAAGTCTTTTTACCTGTTTCACAACTAAAAAATTCACGATTCCGGATTTTTTCACCAAGATCATTGTTAATTTATTTTATACTCTAAACTATTTAAGTCTTTTTCAATTTATTTATTTCAATGAAAATAAAAGTGATAGATAAATATTATGCCATAATAGTAGAATACATATAGATTAAAAATTCATAAATAATTCGTTATCATAACATTTTATTGGGAAATATGACGCATCCCAAGCATCCGTAGTGATGCTGATTGTTTTCCATCAATTGATAGGCAAAATAAAATTTAACTAAAAATATTATTGAAAAAGTAAATATCTATAGATAATATAACCTAAAAAAAATGATCTTTAGCGAATTTCCCTATTGAGAATACGCTATTACGGTAGTAGCCATGGGAAGACCTAAGCCAGGGACCACTTTTTCATTTTGAGGTCCCCAGAAGCCAAAAACATAGTTCGTTCATTTTCATATATATGAATATGAAATAAATATATATATGTATATGAAAAAAAATATATGTATGTATGTATATGTGTGTGACCGTGGTACAGATAACTTTTGAAGCGGGCCTCCGATTTTGATAAAATTTGGTATGAAGTTGTAAGACCAGGTCTATTTTCATGAGTTCGTGAACCAGCATTGTCGGGTTATCGAAACGGGGTTTAATGGGGTTTCAAAGGGGTCAAAATTGGGTTTTTGGCATTTTTGGACCTCAATTTTCAAAGTTCATGAATTTGAATTAAAACCCTTCAAAATAGCTTAAAAAACAAACAATTTTGTATTTTGAATTTTTAACTTAGCTTAAATGTTTACGGAGTAAATCCAAAAATATGTTTTCCATGTTATTCTCATGGGAAATCAAGAAAACCATATATCTTACCTATTTAGTGACATAACTTAATCAAATTTATATGGCGGCAAACCTACATACTCACCCTTATGGAGTTTATGGGAAAAATAAAAAATTGTCAGAGCTTGATACTGGTATGTGTTTAAATTCACCATTGATTAACTTAGATTTTCTAACAACACCCCATGGTAGCAAACCTACATACTCCATCCTATGGTGTTTTATGAGGAAAGTAAATAATCTGGAATTCCATTGGAAATTCGCTGAGTACGCAGGTCTGCTGCGACGGGGTATTTACATAATAATAAACTTATTCATAAATAATCAATATGTACATAATCTATACTTATTTAATACGCTAAGGGTTTTTTTTTGTCTTGAGAACTCCTCCTTTTCAACCGATTTTCAAGTTTTTTGTGTCGTTGGATAGGGCTTGGTCTGTAGTTGATTCCGCCAAAAATTGATGAGAATCGGACTGAAAATAAAGGCGCTTTCCCAAGGAGACTGTAGGCCAGGGCCAGGAGAGCCGCATCCCATAAGAGCAATGGTGTCACTTTCTGCGACATCCATGGATGTCGCCTACCGGCAAGTGTTGCCAACGCAAAAGCAAACAACAATCGTTCTCGTTTGCATTGGAAATTTTTTGTCTCAACAATTACTAATATAAGGAATTTCAAAGCAAATTAGGTTAGAATTTATGGTTTTAGATTTACCTTGATTGATAATTTGTAATTTGGTCATTACCTAATGGTTTGTTATCAACTAATAATCCAAATTTAAAATAGAGTAATATGGTGTCGTTTAGATAAATATCGTACCCATGGCAAGACTGCTTCATTCTCTTATTTAATCAGCTGTGTAATGGTAAATATTATAACGTAACTTGCCTTCCGTTTTAGTTTAGACGCTTCATATCCGGAACACAAAAAAAAGCTATACGGCTGACCTGGGAAGAAGTTATGCTTCTTCCTTTACAGACCTTGGGCGCTTTCCACCATTGAAATCTCAAAATTTCCCATTTAAATAACATTGGGACATTGGGACTGAATAAAGCATTTGAAACATCTGTTAATAATCAGCTGTAAATACGTGTAGCTATTATTGCCTTGGTTATTGGCGATTGAATATTTTCACATTATTGGATTGGTCGGATGTCATTGATTTAGAGCTAAAGTAACATTTATTTAAATAAATTGCTCGATTTCGAGCAACACGTATACTTGTAAAATCATAAATGTTACACACTCTTTCGTCCTTGTCTGTTTTGTTCTCGGTGAGACGCCCGAACTGAAAAGGATACAACAGAGAAAGGAGAAAGTTCAAGAAAGGAAGAGGAGAATTAAAAACCAATAAAAATTAAGGGATAGGCAAAAAAAATAGAACGCGAATTAATGTAGAGATGAAGAAGAAGGAGGAAGAAAGAACAAAAATTAAAATAAAAGAAAGAAGAAAAAACCATTAAAAATAATTGAAAGACTTGAAAAAAGTTTTAGATTATTAAATAAATTAACAATTATCTGGTTGAAAAATCCGGAATTGTGAAACGGATAGAAAAACATTGGGTAAATTCTTTATAAAATGTAAATTCCCATACAATGTAAATTATTGTCAGAGGAATAAAATTTATTATTATTATAAAAATTATTTTTTCATTGCTTTTTTAATTTTTTGTACCATTAATGATTCTACAATTCATCCGCCATCCTACCATTCATGTTCTATTACAAACAATGTATATACAAATCAATTATATAAAATTACCTGTTACCTCCAGAGTCTGTCCCGTAGACCATTTCAGCATGAGACCCGTCATCTATTACTACGTAGGCCTATCTTCATGATTCAATCATGGTGTCATGTTGGGTAAGGTCGAGTTGGGTGATGAGGATCATTTGTTTAGGTTGTTAAGGTTTTAGGGAAAACCAGGAAGATTGTAAAAACACTCATCCAGAAGATATTGTTTCAAAGCTTTTTTGAATTTGTTGATTTGCTTAATGTCTTTTATTTCCTGAGGCAGTTGTGTGAAAAATTTAACTCCTACATAGCCAGGTTTTGTTTCAAAAAGTTTCAAGTTGTGTTGTATTGATGGATTTACATTTCTGTTTCTGGTGAAGTGAGGGTGAGTATGAGCCTGTATCAGATGATTGTCCATTACATATGAGATTGTTTCGAAGATAAAAAGAGACGGTACAGTTAATATCTGCAATTCTTTAAATTTTTCCCTGCAGGAATCTCCAGGTCTAAGCCTAGAGATGATCCTGATTGCTTTTTTTTTAATAATGAAAATTCTTTTGAGGTTTGATTTGCTTGACAGACCCCAAAGCACTATTGAATACCTTATATGACTTTCAATCAAGCTAAAATACACTAACTTACAAAGAGCAATATTATTAAAAGTAGATAGATTCCTTAATACAAAAATATTTAAAGTTAAGGTTGAAGCAAGTTTATCGATGTGCTCCGTCCACCTAAAACTATCGTCCAACCTCACTCCCAGATAGTCTACAAAAGGAGATTGTTCAAGAAGGTTTTCATCTTGAAAAACTAATGGAGTTGAAGAGCCAGCCCTCATCAGACGATTTCTCTTTTGCATGGTAGTGATAAACATGTAATTGGTTTTAGTTGGATTTATTTTTAAGTTGATATCTGAAAAGTACTGAGAGATGGCTCCGAGCTGGCAAAACGTCTCCCTTTCAAGTTCGTGAATGTTTTTGTTCTGTGTAAAAAGTGATGTGTCGTCTGCAAAAATGGTCAGCGATTTGTTAGGGTGATTACAGGATTGGGATATGTCATTGATGTATATTAAAAAAAGGATTGGCCCTAAAATTGAACCCTGCGGAACTCCCATTGAATTGGGTGAAGTTTTTGAGAAAAATTGTTTTTTCAAACCAGAGACTGAAGTGAAGTTGATTGTGGTTGATTGCTTCCTGTTTGTCAGGTAAGACGTCAGCCAGCCCAGAGCCACCTGCCCGACTCCTAATTGTTCAAGCTTTCTGGTCAAAATCTTGTGATTGACGCAATCGAACGCCTTAGAGAGGTCGATGAAGCAGCCGATAGCTGAATCACCACCCTCCAAGGCGTCGATGCATTTATTTGCAAAGTCTATGAGAGCTAGCTTTGTGGATTTTCCCTTTTGGTAACCAAACTGCTTAGAAAACAGTAGATTATTGTCCTGCAAATATTGAACTAAATCTTGACACACTGCTTTTTCGAGAATTTTTTAGACGGTTGGAAGGAGTGAGATTGGACGATAGTTCTGGGGAAGAAGTTTGCTGTCTTTTTTGTGAAGAGGCTTAACTATCGCAAGTTTCCCACTGTATGGAAAAATACCTTCCCGGAGAGAGGTGTTCACCAAATGCAACAGGGGTTCTTCTAGTTGCTTTGAACAAAACTTGATTATTTTACTGGAAATCCCATCATGACCTGATGACTTTTTATTTTTCATTGATTTTAATATTTGCCTAATGTCAACTATTGTCAGAGGTTTGAAAGAGTTTAATTGAGACTGAGGCCTAAATTCATCTGATGTTACATGAACAGAAGCGTGATAGTTAAAGTCTGGGTTGAAGTTAAGAAAAAAATCATTAAAAATGTTACTAACTGTCTCTGGGTCTTTAACTAAACCCCCATTTACTTCTAAAGTAATGTTAGGCTCAACTGTTGGCCTTTTTTGTGGTCTTAAATCGTTGATGAAATTCCAACAAGTTTTTGATGGATTATCGGAAGCTTTAATTGTCATACATTTGATGCTTACAAAATTGTCATACATAATATCTATATTTTCAGCAAAATAAACATCTTCCCATTTTTCCCAACTTAACCTAGTTCTCAACTCCGACAGATTTTGCTGAGAACAGTCTCTAAATTCAAAAACTTCATTGTTATTCAAAACAGAAATGACTGGCATCTCAAACATTATTGCATGATGATCAGAAATACATGGCTGAAAAGATGAACAAATTGAAAAAAATATGTTTGTCAAGAAATTATCCAAACAGCTTTCTGAATGTTCAGAGATACGTGTGGGAAAATCTATTTTTATTTCTAATCTAAAGCTATTTAAAATGTCCTTAAAAGTTTGGTATTCCACTGGATGAATGTCTTTATCTACATTAAAATCGCCAGAGATTAATATTGACTTGGACGGTGGCGACGTCCTGTAATCCAGCTACTTGGAGGTCACGAATTGTGGATAGTTATAAGCGATGGCTTGTGGATGCGATATTCCCTGGTGGGGATTAACGTCCGCACTAGTGAATACTAGTTCATCCATAAGTACCATCCTCATAATTAGGCCTAGACCAATTCGTATATGGGAGGTTGAAATTGTGGTTCGGATCCCACGTTAAACTGTAGGTCCCTAGATACCATTGGCTGTTGGGCTATATGAATTAACAGTCCTGTCTAAGGAGAATGTCGGCCTTAGTCAGTAACAAGACTACAAGATCGCGCCACAATCATCCTACACTCATCCCTCATTCATACTTGGCTTTAAACTACCTATTGAGTTAGGTCGCCATTTCAATAAAGGTATTAAGGTATTAAGGGTCCTCTTGCTGCATAGTTAATGTAATTCTCAAGGCACTCGAAAAAACAGTTAAAGTTTGAATCGTATGGAGGCCTATAAACTACTGAAAAAATTGTTACGGTATTGTCTATAAGGATCCTAAGTTCGGCGATTTCAAAAACTGATTCCCTACAAAATTGATCTAACTGCAAAACATTTAATATCTCAAAACGGAGATCATTTCGTGCAAAAATGGCAACTCCTCCCCCCACGGTCAAGGATCTGCTAAAATAACTCCTCAGAGAGTAGTTAACAAGAAAAATATTTAAAATTGAATCACTGGTCTGCCCATGCTCAGAAACACAAAAAATGTCAGGTTTTACTTCATCTAAAAAGAGTTCAATTTGTTCCTTTTTTGTGCTTAACCCCTTTTGAACATTCAGATGCACAATTTTAAAATTGCTTGGTTTGCAGTTGAGATTTTTGAGTGAGTTACTACTATCTAAATTGTTTGAGATCAAATAATTTTGAGATGCCATCACATTAAAATCAACAATTGTGGGCTTGTTGCTCGATTTGCCTAAAGTCCCTACATAACCCAACTCGTTCCTTAAAACTAAACAACTAAAAAATTAATGTAAGATACACTTTCTGATATCAAGTGACTAACCAGTCTCTTTCCTCTTGTATTGAGGTGCAGTCCGTGCAATGTGTAATGAGGTCTACTTAGAGCAAAGTATACCGGAACATATTTCCATTTAAATCTATCACATAATTCCTTTAATCTGTCATTCTGCGACTTTATGAGCTTGTTCAGAGAAATATTGTCGAACCTATAGGGTGCTTCTTCTACAACTAGGTTTTTTAACTTACTTGAGTTTTTTTCCAGCATCTCAGTACATGTCTTGACACTTTCATCGCTTGGCATTGACTCCGCCAAATAATATGCTAATATCACTAGGACTAGGTTTCTCATTTAATTCTGACACAAGATTTGATAAATAATAGTGCATTGGGGCTGATGGAAAGAAGTCGACAGAGACATCGGCATTGACTTTTGATTGGTACTAATTTTAACAAACCTCTGCCATGACTATCCGCGTAAAGTTTGACTTTAGGCCTATCACAGTGTGCCTCAGAGGGCTTAACCCGTTCTGATAAAGACTCATTTACAAGACTGGCATTTTCATTAGGACTACTTTGATGTTCTGTTGTCTCAAGAGAGTTACTATTTTCTAAAGGACTAATACTAATGTTTGATTGATCAGAAATGATACTAGCACTGACATTATTTTGAGTTCTAGTGACATTGCCTTTTTGTCGATTTTTACCTTTAGACCTAGTTTTTTAAAGTTCAGAAATGATTTTCCTAAGATCATGCACCTTAATATTTAATTCTTTGTTCTCCTCAAGCAAAATGTGATTTAAAGCCCTAACGTCTTTTATTTCAGATTGAAGTTTGGTCAGCCCTACCATGAGGTCCAACTGGCCATCAGCCCTACATTTCTTACTAAAGTCAAAGCAATTAGGACATACCCAGTCTACTTTTTTCATATGCTTAAAAACAGTTTTTTTTAGTTTGCAACACTTTTCATCACCATGCACCCATAGGTCGCATATATCACACTGAATTGAGGGTCCTTCATTTATGACGTGGTCACATTGTCCACAGATGACTGGCTCTAGGCCTACTTCGGGCATCTTATGTTACTTAAAATAATAAAATAAAATAAAATAAATTAATGATATAAGATATAGAACCACAACCATTGACTATGGATACTAAAACCAACTATTTTATTTATACTTTATTGGGGGACGTTGGTAGAACTGGTAAAGTCTTAGACAAATAATTATCAGCTGTCAAATGTAATGTTGACGAGTTGACGACGACGTTAAAAGAGTAAACATAACCTCAAATAGTGAATATTTCCATAATTTCGAATTAATTGCTATAAGTTAAATCCAAATTAAGGCTGTCCATGGATTTTAAATAGTGTGGCAGATTAAATGCTTTGGACTGATAAAAATATTAAATAATTAAGCCTCTTGCAAATTTTAAGCTAAGACCACTTTGTTGTTAGGTTATTCAAAATAGGATAGGACTAATCAATAATGGACAGTGATAAATATATTGTGGAGGGTGTAAGGCAAGATATTGTCAATGAAAATTTATCCATTAAAGCTTTGATACAGGTAAGTACTTGTATAGGCCTACTGCCCTACATAGGCTATATCTGTTTTTAGTACAGTAGACTCCCTCTTAACCGGCCACCTCGGGACCAGGCCGCGACCGGATAATGAATTGGCCGGTTAAACCGATGTTCATTTAGAACGCCATCTCACAATTTTATATGACCTAAATATAATTATTACTTGAAAAACAACCTTAAATACATTATTGTATATGATTTATAGCTAATATCCACCAACCATGAAATCCACAACAAACCTACACTTATAATAATTAGTTTCTTTATTGTGGTCTACTGGATAGTAGGTCCTAATGCATTGACTTCCGGTGGCAGTCACTTCCGTCCAGGACGTTATAGTTTAATTGGTTTGAGAACGTCAATATGAAAAAAAAGTTGAATTGGATACATTAGATAAGAAAACTTTGTTTCCGGCGAAACGCAGCCGGTTAAAACGATGTTGAGACAAAAATGGCCAGTTAAAAAGATGTTATTTTGTGTCAGGGTAGGCCGGTTAAAGCGGAGACCGGTTAAAAGGTGGCCGATTAAGAGGGAGTCTACTGTATCGTAATCTGAGTAGTTGGCTAATGGGCTAATGGCAATAGAACTAACCAACTAATTTGTTATTACCTACAAAATTCTTGAATTTCAAAACTGTTTGGTTTGTGGAGGATTACTCTGGGCTGTTTTTTATCCCATACACGAACTCTCGGTTAGCAGAGGTTACATCCAGTACAGTAAACAATTACAGTACCTACACTCTTATTTATCTCAAAAAAAACAGAGCACAATCTGGTAGTAAATTTAGGTAGGCTAGGCCTAAACATTAATTTAAATAAACGGTATCAGTTAACTGACACATACTTTCTCCCAACAATATAAAAAAGATGTTAAAAGCTTCAAACATTAATGTCTTGATGACTCAGTCGGATAGCTACCAGCTGAGCAGCGCAAGTTTGACCCTACGCGCGTCTGTGACTTTTAACAACGTACTGCGTTTACCGCTAAACGAAAAATTGAATTTTCTCCGCAACCACTTGACGTAGAGCAATAATTTAAAATACTGGATTATTTAGTTTTTTGAGCTTGATTTAATGGTGATAAGTAAAATTTATTTCAAGACAACATATATTTTGAAAATCCAAAAAATTGATTTTTGAAACACTTTTTACTCCATAACTTTTGAACGCGGATTTTCCTGGAGATGCGGGTGGTGTTATTTTATTCACCATTTTAAGCTTAATAAACCACAAAATTTTAATCAAAATCGTTAGAGCCGTTTTTGAGAAATTGTGATTTTTGACGATTTTTGAGGGTTTTTGGGGGTAAACTACCCTTAAAAATCAAAAATTCAAAAAAATGAAAAAAACGTCTGGAATTATCGTGGGTTTGGACCTACATACCAAATTTCACCAAAATCGGACCATTGGGGCATTCTCTAGCTCTGTTTACATCCTGACACACATACACACACACACACACACACACACACAGACATCACTCCGAAAACCACTTTTTTGGACTCAGGGGGAACCAAAATGGATAAATCCACCAACAACTTAAATTCGAAAATTTTGACGAAAACAATACTTTCTCCATATACTATGGTATAGAGGGAGAAAGTAAAAATAATTTATTTTGGTTTATTTTGATTTGGAATTAAATTATTTTTACTAGAATTATTTTTACTTATTTTTATCCAGAAATACCCAGTAACTCCTAGACTTCTGGTGTTGCCTTATGGTAAACAAAAAGTGTAAGCCTACACCACTTCCTTATCTTGACTGCTTGTCCATAACCTGCTACCATAACTAACCATAACCATAACCATAACCTGCTTTGCTGCTACCATAATTCCGGGCCTGCATACTCCCACCACTTCCGCTCTCGCGACGCGGAAAGAGGCTGATTTTAACATGCGCTCTTGTGGGAGAAACGATTGTGTATGTGCGCGCTCATAGCGCCCACATATTTTGACTTCAAATCAAATCAAATCAAACAATTCTTTATTTGTATAAACAAAATTGGCAGCATTACAAAGATCAAATAAAAAAACCTCACATGGGTCATGAAGACCTGTGCGTGTGGCGAGTTCACCCTGGCTGCATCCATATAATTAGATCGTTAAAAAATTATTTACACTACTATGACATTGTTAACTTAACCACATAAACTACATTTTATGTTAACAAAGGTTTCGGCCTTAAACCAAGAATTACGACGCAGCTATAGAAAGACAATGAACGAAGTTAGGCAAACAAACGTAGCTTAATAAACCCAGAGAATTTACAGTTGTAATATAAATATGAAAGCTTTCATAAAAAGGTTGGTAAAAAATAAAAAAAAATAATAAAATATAATTTTTTAAGTAATCACTTAACAATTTTAAAAGTTTAGAAACTTTTGAGACGTGGGCTGAAAAGTGAAAGTTGAGTTTCAGTCAGCAGTGTGGATGTCAAGGTCAAATGTCACAATGAGTTCTCGGGGGTGATAAGCGACTCAGCGTTATCAGGACCAGTCTCCGCCAGCCATGCGGCCACCGCCCTTTTGTACGCCCCGAGCGGGACCTGAAGGTTCCGTAATGCAGGAGGGATTTTACGTAATAAAAAGTTAGAAATAAAATAAGAATTAGTCAAATTCATTGATTTAACCACTCTTGGAACCTGCAGGCCCGCGCCCAACGCGCTTCGGGTGCGGTAATTGTGTGTGACGGGAGCAACTATCAGGTTAGAATGACCGTGGTAAAAGATAAGTAAATTTCTGATAAATAATTGTATAATAGTTAACAACCCAGATTCCTTAAACAATTCTATAGAAGGAAAACATCTCGGTTTTTTTAAAGCAGCCGTAATGATTGATCTTTGAATTACATTTAGAGGTTCAACGAGAGTTTGAAAAGTACCCCCCCCACGCAATTAAGCCATATTGTAGATAGGATTGAACATATGCAAAATAAATTGTTTTGAGCTCTTTTTCATTTAAAATTTTACTTAGCTGATGGAAGACAAAAATCATCTTTCTAAGTTTAGATTTTAAAAGATTTAAATGGTTTTCCCACCTTAACTTTGAGTCCATAATAACCCCAAGATATTTATATTGATTGACCCTCTCAATCACCTGACAATGGCACCTCGTATTGGATGTGTCGCCGCACGAGTGCAGCACGAGCCTGAGGTCCGTGGGCGGCTTGCTCGCTAGGCGCAACGCAATAGGCATACATTTGGCCTTTTTGACATTCATTGTAAGAATATTTTCTGTGAACCAGGACTGTAAAATATTTAACTCTGTAGAGGCAATATTAAACACATCATTCCAACTACGACCCTTAAAGATCACAGCAGTATCATCAGCAAAGAGAAATAATTTTCTAGATGTATTAAGTTTATCAATATTATTAATATATATTAAAAATAATAGCGGCTCCATAGTGCTACCCTGGATAGTACCATAGTTAACATCATTTTCAACACTTAAAACATTATTTATTGAAACCACCTGGGATCTATCACTTAAATAACTTTTAAACCATTTTAATTCGAGTCCACTCACCCCACAGTGTTCGAGTTTTGAAAAAAGAATATTTATATCTATTGAATCGAATGCTTTTGCAAGATCTATAAAGGTTATTAATATTTTTTCATTATTATTTACTGAATTTTTCACGAATTTGTTAATAATAAAAAGGGCATCTGATGTATCTGTTCCTTTTCTAAACCCAAACTGGGATTCAGATAAAACTACTTAAAACCTTTCAAGCGGTATCATCGTTTCCCTTAAAACTCTAGCCCTATTGATTTATGGAAACTCCAGCGCTATATGTTCAATAATATAGGAAAAAATCTTTAATGTTTCCGACAAAACCAGTAAATATAAACCTTTTTAAATTGTGTTAAATAGAAGATATATTTTTTAAAATTAAATTATATTTCACTTTACTAAATTCTCAATGAACAATTACATTTTACGTAGTAATATTCCCATTTATAAAGTGAAATAAGCTATATAATAACAATAAATTTATTGTACCACAAGGATTTTTAGACATTTTCTTGAAATATTATAAACGGTTTATTTTTTACTTATCTTTTGAATACATTTGAATATATCATTTATATATATTTGAATATATATATACATTTGAATATATATTTGAATACTTATCATTTGAATTTAGTCGTATTAAAATGATTGATGTTCTATTTAGTAGTCTTAATTGTTCCTCATTTTATTAAAAGAAAATAAATAACATGCAACTGGAATAGGCCTATTAATTAAATTGCGCAACAAAATAACAATAATGTGAGTGTCGTTTTCAGAATGTGATACTTTGTTGCTAACTAATCAAATTTTATATTATATTTATGTTAGAATCACGTAAAATTCAATCGGTGTTTTGTATCAATTATTTTTAAAAGAATGTTATGTCAATACGGCTTTATGGAAGGCGCTGACAATCCATCAGAGCGGAAGTTCTCTCTGTCATCCCGTGTATTTTCAACTAACTTATTCTTGATGTCGTAGGTTATCTTGAAGAATTTTAAGTTTATTTAGTAATTATAATTTGATAATTGTAATTCAAATGTATTAATTATTTGCACACAAATAAAGAATTGTTAATTTTAATTTAAAAGTTCAATACAAATAATTATTATTTCCTAATTATCATGAATAATATAAAAAAGAAGGTTAATTAACCCATACTAAAATAATCACATAGCATGCAATTTGTTGGAATCATCGAAGTTTTTGAAATGAAAAAGAATATATTAGTATTAAGTTATAACGAATAAAACACTTTGTAAGCCTTTTGACATTTCTTTTTAAATTATCCTACTTAAACAAATGATTTTTAATGTTCCTTGATATAAAAGTAAAGCAAATTTGTCTAAGAACATGGTAATTATTAGGCCCAATTAGCGGACTGCATGCAGTCGTAATGATGCATAAAAGTAAGCGGGGCGCCGCAATGCAATTCTTATGGGACTGGCGCACTGGAGTAGGCCGCTTTGTGACGTCACAACGCTGAGGTATGATGTCACACAACAGAGCAAGCAGGCCCGGAGTTTTTATATAAAAGTATTAGTCATTAGTTTTTATAAAAATTAAGTTAGTTGTTTTGGTTTGGAACTATTATATATGTGGGAGAAAATACAGAAAATTTTCTTCAGAAATACCCCGAACGTCCCAGATCATTGGTGTTGTTAAAAATGACTAAGTCTACTCTAAGAAGAGTACATAGAGAGCAACAGCCAAGGTATATTCTGTACCCATCGGGATTTAACTGTTCACCAATTTAATAATAACTGGTTTAAGGCCTATTTATTTATAAATTATATTATTGCATCTAGGATATTCATCAGTGTTCGGGTCCAATGGAACTATTAAATGAATTAAATAGTGAAGGAAGGGCCAAGCTGGCCAATTTGAGAAATCACATAGAGAGGCTTGAAATACTTGCCAAAGAATGTGTCAATCTAGAAGAACGTACAGAATTATTGGAAGAAGTAAAAAATAACCGGGAACAGTTGACGAGGTAAGGTTTAGGATTATAATAATTGAATATTTAATATTTTCAACTACTTAACATCTTGCTACTACAGTAGACTCCCTCTTAACCGGCCACCTTTTAACCGGTCTCCGCTTTAACCGGCTTACTCTGACACAAAATAACATCTTTTTAACCGGCCATTTTTTATCTCAACGTCGCTTTAACTGGCCGCGTTACGCCGGAAACTAAGTTTTTTTATCTAATGTATCATGCAATTCAACTTTATTTCATATTGACGTTTCCAAACCAATAAAACTCTAATGTCCTGGGCGGAAGTGACTGCCACCTTCCAATGCGTTTGGGCCTACTATCCAGTAGACCACAATAAAGAAACGAATTATTATTAGTGTAGGTTCGTTGTGGATTTCATGGGTGGTGGATATTGGCTATAAATAATATACAGTAATGTATTTAAGGTTGTTTTTCAAGTAATAATTATATGTAGGTCGTTCTTAAATAAAATTGTGGGAGGGCGTTCTTAAATGAACATCGGTTTAACCGGCCAATTCATTATCCGGCCGCGGCCTGGTCCCAAGGTGACCGGTTAAGAGGGAGTCTACTGTACTAACAAAAACATCATCTTAATTAAAGATGATTTTGTGGATTTGTTTTTCCACTACTTGTTTTATTTTGTTTTGAAATCAAACTTCCGCCCGCCCACACAGGAAGTGTGGCTATCCTGAAGGTAGGCTGTCAGCTGGTCACAGGCCACTTTTTCGATCAGTTTAGAAACAACCAGAATAAGTGGTGTCGGGTGGTTATTCTACATCTCCCCCTCATCCCCCTTTTTGAAAAGAGTCTTGACATTAGAGCCGTCAGGAAAAACGCCAATGCTGGTTGAGACATTGATGATGTGCTCCAGTGGTTTGAGAGGACATCGTGACTGTGTTTTAGAACTCTCATGCTGAGGTAGTCGATTCCAGAAGATGACTCTGGTTTGAATTTTTTTTAATTGAAGAAAATTTTTTCTCATTGATTGGTTTAAACTTATATTTTTATTTATTTTTTTGGGTGTATTTATGCCAGTGGTATTTTTAACATTTTGATGGAGAACGGTCCAAACCCCAGTCTTGTTACTATCTAACATCGACCACTTGTTAGAAAGCATCATTAATTAATAGCCCAATTACAATTGGCAACTGGGCCCGGAATCGAACCTTTAAAAAGCTACTAACTTTTCTCAGGATTGAATTTGTTGAAACTTGTTACTGCAATTATATTTGGTGTGTCCCTTCTCTGATGGATAGCAGCTGGAAGATTGTTGAGTACTTCTTTAACAATGCTACAAAAATAGTTAAATTTTTTGCTAATCACGTTTTGTCTTCCCGTTTCATTGAAAACAATATTTTTTACTATTTGTTGGAAATAACACTCCTCTATTCATTGATTGTGCTCCATGCTTTCTTTTAGCTTTGTCTACATCAGATTATCATTAATTTTTTCCTCGTAACTTCTATAGTACGGTACCGTCCTCCTACACTTTCAGTGTAATTTGCAATTACTCCTACAAGGATAATCGGTGCAATTACAATGAGTGTTTGTTCCCTTAATTTTGCTGCAAATATATTTCTATATTCGAAAAAAGTATCAAAATTACAACTAGGCTATATTATAGCCTAAATAGCCTAACTGAAAAAATATTATTAAAATTTAATTTTTATTTCAGTACTTTTGGGGCATTTCGCAAGGCCAATGTAGCATGTATGTTGGCCATTGAAAAGGCTAATAAGGAACAACTATTTAGTGAAAATGATGAAGATTCCATTCTCAGGCATAGGTAAGTTTATCAGATTCGTCTGAGACATAGGCATAATTCTTCTAGTGGGTTTGTGGGCAAGCAGCTACCTCCCTAATGATTCGTTAAAAAATGTTACCCTTTCAATAAATAATGCTTATAGTAAATAGTGCTTTATATTGCAATTTCACCCCCCCCCCCCCCCCTTGCATTATATCCATTTTGTAGTTGGCTTCAGCTTGCAGCTACACTCACACTTCCACGTTATGTATCCAGATTTCTCGCTAATTGCTGTGTGTAATAGATGAGTAGAAAGGCACTTGTATTTTTTAAATGATTATGTATTGAATTGAACCAATATTTATTTATGGAATTTTTACAAACTAATAAGTTGTAGTTTAAAATTGTTTTGGTCAACGTTGAATTTAAAAATAAACCATCAACTTCGCTTTCAAATAGAAAACCCCATTTTTCAACTTTTTCTAACAAATTTTTGAATGAATAAAACTTTGTGTAAAATCTTTTAAAAGAGCTCAAAACATGCAATTCGGTAGTGTGGTTTAAATTCTTAATGTTGCCATAAGTAGGCGTAGAGAATTTCCACAGTAATTTAATGAAATCTTGTGTTTTTCAAATAGTATTAACTAACAAAACTTATTTTGGCTTGCTTCTTGATGAAGCTTGTTTTGCTCTTTTATCTGTTGGGAGTCACCAACATTTGCACTAAACAACCCCTGGCACAGCAAATGTAACTACCGGTACAGCAAAAACTCCTTTATCCGACCTCCCAATATCTGACCTTGTGTCCGACCGTCTATCTGTGATTTTCGCGCTCCTGTCGTTGCTGTGCATGTAAAACGTGAAACTTATCTTTATTTGTAGAGACAATTACAATAGAGTGTATTACTGTATAGCTGTTTTTCTACCCAGGAAATGCGTTTCATTTGCTCCTTCCGATACCTGACTTTTTGGCTGTCCCGACCATGGCCCAGTCCCACTCATGGTCGGATATGGGAGGTTCTACTGTACTCAGACCCTTAATACTCTAAAGAGTAATGATTAAATCACCAAATTCAATTATAAATCTGCTGAGTACACAGTTCTGCTGTAATTTCTACACAAATGTCAACAATAAACATGGTTTTTAAAGTAGCAAGAAGTTTGTAATGCTGTTTTTGCAGACTGAAGAAGGACAAGGCCAGTCTGGTGAAGATGTCGTCTAATGTGACCGAGCAATTGTTGGCTATCAGTAGACAATTGGCAGACACGACACAACAGAGCTCCAACACGCTGGATACTCTAGGTCAGTTGTCGTCCAGCCATATTTAAATTCAGTCTAAATTTAATTTAACATAGTGGTCTAATATGACCAATAAAGCTAAATGTGTTGTACAGTACACTCTTGTTCATCCAACTTGTCAAAATCCGAACTGACGATCTGGATATTATTAATTTTTTATTTTACTTTTACAAAAAGTTCTACACCATTAGATCTTATTTAACAAACTTTATAAAACTTTGGGAATTTTGGTGGTTATTAAGATTAAACTAAAATAAAGTTCATAAAAAATTCAGATGTGGGTGGCATGAGATGCGGTGGAAAGGCTGGGGAATTTGGTGGAAAGGCGAGGACATGAGAATAAATGCCTTGGGATTTAGGTTTGGTGCCATGCGGATTTTTTTATCAAATATCGGGTACTCCCCACATAGTTTCATACAAAATTGTATAATGTTGAAAAATAAGCGGTATATAAATTTTGAAATGTATTGACACAGGTGCTATGAAAAGCAGAATATCTTATATATTTTTCAGAAGTTGGTGGCTGGCTATGAATGCCACACTATATAATATATATATAATTTTTTTAAAGAATAACATGTAAAACTTAATTTGAATTTTCTTCACGGCCAGTTAATGATTGGCCGTAACTGTTGATTTTTAAAAGTTCTTTTAAATGGTTTCAGTTAAAGTTGTCTAATTTTAAAAATTAAGGGCAAAAAATGCCAAAAACCCATTTTTGACCTTTATAAAACCCTATTCCCATAGTCCCGTGATCGTGGTGGTTTTCAAACTTAACCTGATGAATGCTGCCATACTCCTCTGTACAAAATTTCTTCAAAATCGGAGGTTTCGTTCAAAAGTAATGGTGTTCACGGACACACATATATATCAACTTAAAAATATATTGCCAATAACTTAAATATTTTATATTTTCCTGTAAGGATTAGTAATTATATAACCACAATTTCTTTACTAATGAAACAAGAATATTATATTGAAATTCGCTGAGTATGCAGATCTGCTGCGATGGGGGTATTTATAACATTATATTAACAGGAATACTTTGAGTCTCGAGTTGTCCCACCAACAATAGTGAATGTAACCATAATTGGTCACCGTTACAGCACAAATGATGACTCACTATGGACTCCGCTTCATTGGAATTTTTCGACATCGAAACCGACCGTCTGCCATGTTAGTTGCGATGAAAGAGAGTATTAAGGTTCACTAGAACCGTGCTATCAAACCTATATTCTAGGTACCTTTTCGCTTAGTCCAACTAAACTCTGACCTTCCACATAAACCATAAATTATTCATATGGTTTTAATAGTATTAATCATACTTGTAATTGTATTGAGAGATGAGTTAGTGGAGCGAACAAGCGTTCCTTAAAAAAACATTTTTCAGCCTTTCCAGCGCATCTCATGCCAGCTACAACTGGTTTTTTGATAAACCTGTTTTTATTTAAATTAAGTCAGACTAAGGTTGAAAAAGTTTTATAAAGTTTTTTTAATAGGATAATAATGGTTTAGAAACTTTTGTATATCAAATTAAAATATTTTTAACGCTGGTGCTTTCCTCAGTGAACTCGTCTGGGAATGTGACCAGCACCCAGCAAGAGTTGCGTGACACCGGAAGTGTCATCACCCAGTCCGGGAAACTTCTTGCTAAATACGGTCGTCGCGAGTTCACTGATAAGTGCATTATCCTCTTTGCTTTTGCATTTTTTCTTGCCTGTGTTTTGTATATTGTGCAGAAAAGATTATTTTGAAATTATATCCGTTTTTATTATTTTAAAGTTATTGTCTTTTTGTGGATAAACACCTCATTCAGCAACCTTGGCATCCTCTCGCAAGCAACTAATTTTGACTTGCACAAGGAGTCATCGTCTGGCTTCTACAAAGATATGTGTGAGATATATTTCTCATTATATGAAGAACTTTAAAAATATTATAAGTTCAATACCCCCGTCGCAGCAGACCTGCGTACTCAGCGAATTTCCAATGGAATTTCAGATTATTTACTTTCCCCATAAAAACACCATAGAATCGATTATGTAGGTTTTCTGCCATTGGGTGTTGGGTGTTAGAAAATCTAAGTTAATCAATAATTGGTGAATGTAAACACAAAATTGTATCAAACTCTGGCAATTTTATTATTTTCCCCATAAACCCCATGGGGGTGAGTATGTAGGTTTGCCGCCATATGGGTTTTATAAGCAAGTATAAGTTAAACCTTATATAGATAATGTACATACCAAATTTGATTAAGTTATGTCAATAAATAAGCAAGATATAGGGTTTTCTTGATTTCCCATAAGAATAACATGGAAAACACATTTTTGGATTTGCCCCGTAACCAGTTATGCTATGATAAAAATTCAAAATACCAAATTGTTTGCTTTTTAAAGCTCTTGTAAATGGTTTCAGTTAAAATTTATGAATTTTAAAAATTAAGGTCCAAAAATGCAAAAAACCCATTTTTGACCCCTTTGAAACCCCATAAAACCCCGTTCCCATAACCCGACAATGCTGGTTCGCGAACTCATGAAAATAGACCTGGTCTTACACCTCCATACCAAATTTCATCAAAATCGGAGGTCCCCTTCAAAAGTTATCAGTACCACGGACACATAGATATATAGATAGATATATACGAGGTATATTCGGAAAGTAAGTTCCGTTTTTAAATAAAAAAAGAACAAGTACAGATACAGCAAAAAAATTTATTGCATTCAAATCTACAACTCTTACATTATTTTTCGACATAACTCCCGTGATTTTCCAGGCATTTGTCATAGCGTGGCACAAGTCTTTGTATACCCTCTTCGTAGAATTTTGCCGCCTGTGTAGTCAACCATGATGTAACACGTTCTTTCAGCTCTTCGTCACTGTTTAACCGCTGACCGCCAAGGAAAGACTTCAATCAATAAAGATGTTTATTGCGAAACGCTCAAGAAACTGCGCCGCGCAATACAGAACAAGCGCCGAGGAATGCTGACAAAAGGCGTGGTTTTCATTCACGATAATGCTCGACCACACACTGCCAATGTGACAAAATCACTCCTTCAGGGCTTTGGCTGGGACATGTTTGACCATCCGCCGTACAGCCCCGACCTTGCTCCTAGCGACTTTCATTTGTTTCTCCATCTGAAGTCTTTCCTTGGCGGTCAGCGGTTAAACAGCGACGAAGAGCTGAAAGAACGTGTTACATCATGGTTGACCACACAGGCGGCAAAATTCTACGAAGAGGGTATACAAAAACTTGTGCCACGCTGTGACAAATGCCTGGAAAATCACGGGAGTTATGTCGAAAAATAATGTAAGAGTTGTAGATTTGAATGCAATAAATTTTTTTGCTGTATCTGTACTTGTTCTTTTTTTATTTAAAAACGGAACTTACTTTCCGAATATACCTTATAGATATATATATGAAAATGAACGAATGGTGTTTTTGGCTTCTGGGGACCTCAAAATGAAAAAGTAAAGTGGTCCTGGGCTTAGGTCTTACCATGGCTACTACCGTAATAGCGTATTCCCTATAGGGAAATTCGCTAATACACGAGATGGATCGGTGTTGCTAAAAGCGGGTAATTTAACAAATTTCCAGGATTTGTGGGAAAGGTGGGTAAAAATTAAGGTAGTATAGGGGGTTTTCAGGTAATTAATTGGTGAATTACATCTAAATCGCATAATTTTAGATCTGCTGGCCCATCTAGCAGTGTGACGTTTTAACGCAGAGTGTTAGGGGTCATTCAAACCTGTTGTGCAGTTGGATTTGACCCACAACAAAAAGAATCAAAGGGACTTCAAAGGAGCAGCTAAAACAGCGGACAGGCAAGGCAGGATAGAGGCAAATGCCAGCCCAATAATAATGTTGGTTTTGTTACAAGGTATTTAAAAACCTTTGTTACTTAAAAACTTAACACAAGTTGGAACAGTTTTGTGCGAAACCAAACAAAATATGTAAAACGAATTGATTGGGTCAGTACTGAGTTATAGGGTTAAGGAAATAGTGACTAACGATCTAATAGCTCTCACAATTCTTTATTGATACAACTGTAAAGTGTTATATCTTGAATGACTAGACTAAAAATGTTACATTTTAAAGGATTTGAGTTGAGTGAGTTTTTGAAACCTCTATATTAAAAAAAAATATGCACAGTATTTAAATGTTATTTTTTCAATCTTAGATGGGGGTTACTTGGTAACAGGATAGACTGAATCTGAAAATATTTCGCAAGAGGAAAGTAAAGCAAACAAAAACTACAATGTGTAACAACAATGTGTACATTGTGTGTGTACAATGTATAGTACAATGTGTAAAAAACAACTAAATAAATATCTTAACTTATTTCTAAATAATTTTATAAATAATAGATCAACATGAATACAATCTGTGAGATTTGTCTAATAAAACAATTTTTAAGTGCTGCAACAAAACTAAAAGCTACACTAACAAAATAAAAGTAAACCATTAAACTAATTTTGAACCTAGAATGAAGTAATAATCAACATGCTCATACCATGAAAATAGTTCCAAAAGTAAAATTCAATTGTTAATATTGTTCTTAACTTCATAAATATTTCTAAAACCTAATTTGTTAAGTGTAGTCAAAATGCGTCCACCTGATTTCACTACAATAAAAAATTATTCTCTTATGAAGCAAATATATATGCAAGTTATGCTCCTGCGATGAGAAAGATTCCTAAGAAGTAGTGTGATCCTTTTGTGATGAATACAACATTAATGTTTGAAATGCAATGACATTGAACTAAAAGTTCTAAAGTAAGAATGAAACAACTGTCATAGACCTTTAGTTAAGGTTTAAAAATGGAAGCACAATATTGTGATTACAAAAATACCACTTCTAACTTCTTTAACTATCAGACTGATTATTATTTACAAAACAATAAACATTCATCCATCTTTGGTTTGCTATTACTTTACAGTGACACTATACAGACTACTGAATAAATAACATTAATATGAGGTGATTGTTTGAGACAAGACATATTCTCTCATTACAGCTATCTTTAATACAGTACAAAGCTAAAATTCAACTGAACAAGCCTGCCCCTAAAATGGCAAAAATTGGTGAATGTTTAACAATTATTACAAAAATGATTGTTTTTTACCCTGACTCTTAGATAAGGCAGCTTTTTAAAATATCAATATCCAAGCAATGCACTGATAAATTTACAAAAATCTTTTTACAATAACCTAGTACACTCATTCACTTTTAGTAAATGGTATTGTCGAAGCTAGCTAATAACATAGAAGGAACTGACATGTTTTGTGACATGATGTTGTACTTTACATGCAACTACATTTACATTGCAGAGGGTAGTACTTAGGATGTACTATACTCTCTTTTCAAGTCCTACAGATTGAATCAGTGTGCGTTAACTCTGAAAGGAGGGAAGTTTTACAGATGGGTGCCCATCTTCGGTTACAGCATTGTAATTTAAAGTTATTTTATTATTATTCACATCAAGTAACAAATTCTGGCTCAAGCTTATCGTGAACATTAATGACCTGTTTCACAGACTGCTGATTAAAATTGTAAAAATCAGTTTCATAATAGCTTTAAGCTTCTTTATCGGAATTACGTTACTGGTAGGGTACTTATAGCACCCACACTAAACTCTTTGGTTTTTTCTTTGTTGTCTTATTTTCTTCTTTCTTTTGCTATCAATATGTGTTCCTGTAACAGAAAAATGTCATCATTACAAATATTCAATAAAAATATGTATTTTAAGTTATTTTCAATAAAAAAAATCAGATGGCATCCATTTAATTTGTTCACATATCCATCACTTAACCACACTTAAACCATCTAAACTAAGAACGTTAAAATTATACATAACTGGTGGCTTATAGGGACAAGAGCCCTTATTCAATATTACAGTTACTAAGCATAATTAAAGTTTAAGGTTGCTATCTATTGAACTGTGTCAAACAACTTCAAGTACCAAGCAAACTTGAATTGCAGTCTAGTCTATCGATCAAAGCATCGCAAAAAACAGCAAGGATAGTGCCAGAATCTTGTGGAACATCATAAATTTCAGCCATTAAAAATGTTGCTAACAGGGATTAAGGACATGTAGCAGAGGGCATACTGTACCTCATACTATCCTCTCGACGTAGTTGCCGGGGAAGGTGCCCAGGTAGCCGGTGCGCTGGCTGGAGCCGACGTACCAGCCGTCGTCGCACTTCTCCATCACGTAAACCGTCTCCCCCTCCACAAGCTCCAGCTCATCCTCGTTCTGAGGCTTGTAGTTGTACAGCACTCGGTACCTGCAGCAAACAGGTAGGCACAGTCCAATCTAAATTTTAAATTTAGATTTTGTACCAATATAGAGCTGAAAAACCACAGTGTAATCTATACAATCAAGCCACTCGTATTCAAGCTACATGTTTTTTAGTTGTCCCCGCAGCGCTCTAAAAGATAAAACTTGCGTGACAGGAGTTCCCGCTATCGGCGGGAACTTAATATGCTCCGTCATTGAGTGAGGATCAACTAGTTGACGGTGGAATATTGGGGATTGCTCAAAATAGCATTTAGAACTTAAACACGTCATGACAAACAAAGGGAATTTAATTAATTAATCATTACTAAGCACCATATGATTATAAAGTAACCAAATTTATTAATAGCTTAGCCATAAAGTAGTAATACATAATTTCAAAACAAACTTTAACTTGTCAGATGTTTTGGATGACAAATGATCAGTTAAGGCAATTGATTTATCTTCTTTTACCACTATTATACCAGCACAGGCTGGTATATTTGTTAAAAGATTAACTATGGAAATGCCCATCAGAGAGTAGTAAAATATACATTTTTACTTTCTCCCCCTATACCATAGTATATGGAGAAAGTATTGTTTTCGTAAAACACTTCGCATTAGTTTGATGATGTATGTATCCATTTTGGAGCCCCTTTACCCCTATAAATGTTTATATTGAGAAAGTATTGGTTTAGTCAAAATTTTATAATTTGAATTGTTTGTAAATTTATCCAATTTGGAGCTCCCTGAGACCAAAAAAGTGGTTTTCGAGTGATGTCTGTCTGTGTGTGTGTGTGTGTGTGTGTGTGTGTGTGTGTGTGTGTGTGTGTGTGTGTGTGTCTGTGTGTCTGGATGTAAACAGAGCTAGAGAATTCCCCAATGGTCCGATTTTGGTGAAACTTGGTATGTAGGTTCAAACCCACGATAATTCCAGGCGTTTTTTTCATTTTTTTAAATTTTTGATTTTTAAAGGTAGTTTACCCCCAAAAACCCCCAAAAAACGTAAAAAATCAAAATTTCTCAAAAACGGCTCTAACGATTTTGATTAAAATTTTGTGGTTTATTAAGATTAAAATGTTGAATAAAATGACACCACCCGCATCTCCTGAAAAATGCGCGTTCAGAAGTTATAGAGCAAAATGTGTTAAAAAACTCAATTTTTGGATGCAAAAACTCGTGCTGCTCACCTGGTGCTGGCTATCCGACTGAGCCATCAAGACATTAATGTTTTGAGGCTTTTAACACCTTTTCATATTCTTGGGAGAAAGTATGTGTCAGTTATCTGATACCGTTTATTATTGTGAATTTTAATCTGCCTTCAGCTGGAAGACGTTTTTGGTTCAACAAACGGAGTGGACATTGAACGTTTGTGCTCCATCTCTCAAGCTTCACTTGTCCTTGGGAAAGTCAACTCGTAACTTATTAAAATAAGGAGGTCGTAAGTCGAAAATTATTAAAGAGTTAATATGTTATGTTACAAGAAAAACTTCATAAAGTGATGACTTACGCTACAGGATCATTTTGTGTGTCTATGTGCAGTGTTTGGTTGACTGGAGGTTGCTTCAGTTCTGGTGCTTTCTGCCTTGGCTGGAAAAGAAAAAAAATGGTATTTTTAATAATTACACTAATAAAAAAAATACGTTAAGTAAATTAACGGTAAACAAGTTCAAGTTTATTTATAATTTTAATATAACATGAAAATAAATTTATTGTTGAGATGCCATAAGACATCTCATTCTTCATTTTTTTTATAATGTACTCTTTCATTTTGTAAATTATTATTGTTTCTCAAGTTGTATGGATTATCTTGTTGATGTGTTTATAAAGATTAATATTTTCTTTTACGTTTATTAAAGCTTGAAAACAAAAATGGAGGGCACTGACATTATATTTAGTGTTTGCATTAGTGGCTTACTGTGCGTCCTCTAATTAACTCTTCAAATTATTCCTTTTTTTGAGCGTTAAATATTTAAATATTAAAAAAAAATATTTAATATAAATATTTTTAGCATCAATTCCTTGCCCCCATAATATTGTTGCATAATTTATCACAGAATGTATGTATGAATAATATATAAAAAACAGTACATCTTCTCTTATATTGTCCCTTACATTCTTCTTAAGCAATATATCCCTTTATTAATCTTTTTGAGGGTATAATCCACATGTTCTGTCCATTCCAACTTGTAAATGTAACTCCTAAAAATTTTAAAGATATTGAATTATAATTTAGTTTGATAATTCCCACATAGTCAAATGCAATTTGTTGAGTATTCTTTAAATTAATAACCAATTGGTTTATTTTACTCCAAACTGTAAAACGGTTTGTGATCTCACTAATCTTTGCTTCTATGTCTTTTACATTGCTTGATGATATTTGAATCCCTATGTTATCAGCAAATATTATAATATTTGTTCCTGGCAATGATATGTAAGTTGGTATGTCATTGATATTTTAAAAAGTAATGACCCCAAGGCAGACCCTGGGGGAACTCCATTTTTAACTTTATTTAATTTAAAGTGCCCGCCATTCACAACTACTGCCTGATACCTTTCATTTAAAAACCATTCAATTAATTTAACGGATCGTGACTCAAAGCCATAAGTTGGATCAACTTTGATCCATTATAGCTTGATATGGATTCAAAATATAAAAAAAATTAAAAACTAGATCAAATAGCCCAAATATTTATCTTTTATATAAAACCCCTCCCACGTTTATGAGACTCAAAATAAACTCGGAAAATTGGAGCAGGTGAAGCATTGCATGACGTTCTGATAGCGGCCCTTTAACCAATCTTAACTTTATAATAAATTTTTATATCATGCTGTAACTTGCTGTTACTGACCAGAGAGGTGTAGCTGACAGGGCGCGGGGGCGTGTAGTGGTGGCTCATGTTGGAGCTCATGTGCAGGCTGTGGGCGGCGGGGGATGCCACCGGCTTGGTCGGGGTGTTGACTCTGACGGGGCTCACTGCAACGGGGGCAAACAACAACATTACATGGCAACCAGGGGGGAACCTTGACTGTCTATCAAGTGTCTATCAAGTGTGGTTGGAAGCGAGTTTTCCAGAAAAATCTGGTTTTCATCCGGTAAATATTCTAGTAAAATCTAAAAAAATGTCATAAACTGTCAATAAAATAATACAGTTATAAGGGGTTAAAGAAAAAAATAATTTTATCACCTTAGCTGGTTTAAATAAAGAAATATGTTTTACGTTTCCAAACAAATAATTAATTTCTTTGCTTCCACAAGTTTTTCTATCTGAAACAAGCATACCCTCCATATACAACAGAGTCCCGCTAATTCAAACCTTGCTAATCCGAAAATCTGCTTTTCTCAAACACGTTCCATCAGGGAAATGCCATTTTTTTATTTATACATAGGAAAATTCCAGAGAAAGGATTTTTTAGTAGAAAATGAATATTTATTGATACCTCAAGAAGTTAATTCTGGGTTAAAATTGATAATGTATAGGATTGAATGAAATATGTTGGTTAACCCTAATTTAAAACAAAAGAGAAAGCCACTAATATAAAATGTCAAAAATAAAATTAGAATATACTAATTTGGAATGTAATTTGTTTACTCGCAACACATAGTGTGATGACTGATGACTCATATGTGAAATGTGGGAAAGGGAGAGAGATGACTGAAGGGGTATGGTGGGGGGTTTTGTACCATTGTCTGGATTTTCATAAAAAATCAATGGCTTACCCTTCTAGTCCTAAATGTACTTATTTAAAAGTGAGACAAAACTGTAGAGCTGACTGTAGCAGAAATTCCCAAAATAAATTTCAGATTTCATCATTGCTTTTTGCCGAAGTGCACAGTGTTTGTACGATTAAAATTTTTATAAGTACAGTAAAAGAAAGCCAATAAAATATTCTTGAAACTGGTGGTAAAAAAAGTGGGAAGAATTGTTCTGTTCGAGGCTGTATGATATTTTGTGTACCTCACCACGATCCTGAGTTATTGAAACCACCATTCCTACCTTAACAGCCGCATTGTCCAATTTTTAACTGCATGCAACATACTATTGAGCAGTGCTGTGTAAGGTTTCAGATTTATAGGTCAGATCTTAGCTTAAAATAATCAAATTGTAACACAATGCACCTTGGGAACGATCACACCCAACAGGAGGGCGTCAGAGTTCCATATAAGAGTGATCACTCCCATGCCGTCATAAATGAGTTAAAGGCACAATTTTTAACCACACACTCTGTCATCAATAGTAGTACAGTACTTGACTTACATGCTCTTTCTCCTGGTTCTACCAAAACTTCTACATATGACACTGGGAAAATTCCTTTTCTAGTTCCAATTCGTCCTTCAAACCAGTTGTTGTCTACTCTTCTCGTTAAAACTACCAGTTCTCCTAAAACATTGAGGTTATTGTTCTTGTAAACATTCAAATAATTTAAAATACAAAAATTATAAAAAATCACTATCAATACATCATCTACAGTACACAATGAGCTAGTCCAACCTCGGATTCTAAAAAGCCTTGCATGGTTCCACTGTGTCGTCGCTTAGGCCAATATTATGTAAACATTAAGTGGATGTCAGATTTGTAGCCTCAATCTTAGCAATTGTCCTATTCTAATAAAACATCGTGAATGAAAGATTCGATTTTAAGTCCACAGACCCTACAGAACACACGCTTCACTACATACAGATGCTAAATGTATGTGACGGTTAGCAGGGTTCTAACTTAAATGACATGGATATCCAACTTAGTCGCATTAGCTCATTATGAAACCTGTTTAGTTAATTCCTAAGTTATTTAATCACAAATTAATCATCTTTATAGAAAATAAGTCATTACAATAAAAAATATCTGTTTCATAAGAGGTAGAGATATCTGATAAGAGAGGTTTGCAAAAATTTCTTTAAATGTTAAACATAGAAGGCTGTAACGCCTTACTTATAATTAAACGATGCAATGGCTTTTTGGTAAACTTTGTCTTTCTCTTTCACATACAGTATAACCTCCCTTTTCAGACCGCCCAATAACCGACTCCAACCAAGTGTCCGACCACCTATCTGTGATTCCCACAATCCCGTCGTTGCTGAGCCTGTCGAAACTTGAAAGACTTATTCTACTATATTACGGTACGATTTGTTTTACACAATTGTATGGACCAATGGTGAAATTGTCATTTTTTCAGTTATTATATACATGGGCGGATTTAGGTCAAAATTTTTGGGGGTGCCAGGCCAGCTATCCTAAAATATGAGTCTATGCTCATTCAAACACCAAAATCCTATTTAAAAGGCCCGTTTTAAGGCCTATCTCAAGTTTGCCCCTGCCTTTTTAATTTATTAGGGCCTATAACATAAATATTCCATTTTATTAATATATCCATTTTAGTCGAGAAAACAACTAACTGTCTTTCTACTTTAGAATTTTATTATAAAGACCACCATATAATATTGCTTTTGCTAGAAAGCGTTTTTAGAATCTTTAGGTTTTAATTTGTTTTATAGTTGTTTATATTGTTTTAATTGTTAAGGAATATAAAAATGGTCATAACTAATTAAATTAAAAGTAACATTATTTTATGATAACCTACTGTGAAAACTTTAACAAGAAAAAAGGTAAGTTACATCAAGATTGTTTTGTTAGTGATTATTGTGTAAATAAAATCGTGTTATTCTTCATACAGTAGTTTAAGCCAAATTTTTTGTTGACAGTAAGACTTATATTCGTCAATGTTTCAAAACATAAAAGTCTGCAGGTGTATCATAACCGTGGTCCCTGTCCTTATACCACGGCCAATCCTGTATCACGGCCACTCCCCCCGCCGCGCGCCGTGGAGACTGGCGTTTACTGAAACCACAAATTAATAAAATGTTACTAGTATAGGCCTATGTTTGTCTGTAGTTCATCTGTGTCAAAACTAAAACGCATAATATTTCGCTTATAAATTGCAATATATGCCCTAGCTTATTACTTGTAATAAACTATTAAAAAAAGAATGTAAATTGCTGCACAAATTGCGCGAACTAATAACCAAACCATATACAATAGCCCACTGGCTACTGAGCAACATGATTCTACACCTGTCCTTTAAAAAATAAAATAACTACCTATATTGCTGATGTGCATCATATTCCAAGAAATCAAGTTACCAACATAAAGAACATGTGTCATAACATGTGTCAAGTTATCAAGTAAAGGATAAGGGGGAGGGTGAGAGAGAGCGTGAGATCAGAGCAGGGTTGATAACAATGTATACAGAACCGAATAAGTAGGGACATCCATATGGGGAAGTGAGAACGCCGCCCCTGAAACACAGATAGCACCACCAAGACGTAATTTTTATTCAAGGATCATGCTGATTGGTTGAATGGAAACAGGTGGCGAGAATAATTTTGCAGACGTTTGTTATTGTTTTGATTTTTTGTAAACAAATACGCTCATTTTGACATTTAAGAGGTAGAAAAAGCGCTTCCTGTGACAATAAGAAGTAATCCTAGCATCAGCGCTTTATTTTACTCTGGTTTTCGGGGGCAAAACTAAAATTTTTTAACATGGGATGTCCCTACTTATTTTTTTCTGTATACATTGTTGATAATCGCCTTCACCAATAACCGTGCAGCGTAGTTAACCGGAAACGTCGGTCATCGTACTCACACATGTGATTTGTAATAAAAATATTATTTTATTATCTTTTTTTTTGATTACGCGACTTGACTGCTTAATTCTTACTTGTTAAAAATGTTTACTGTCCAGAATTTTTTTCATCCAATACCAAAACATTACAAAAATATGATAGAATTTTTTATCATAAAAACCAGGGGGTGCCAGGCACCCCCTGGCACCCCTGTAAATCCGCCCATGATTATATATATCTTGATGTGTCAATTAATATGTTAAAGGTACAAAAGGTTACATTACAATACTGTATAACTGTTTTTTCTACCTAGCAAATGAGTTTTATTTGCTCTGGCAGTTCCAACTATTGCCCAGTACCGTCATGATTGGATATGGCAGGTTCTACTGTATAAGTAATTGTAAAATAACATTACAGGATGACAGTCACAACCTATTGTTACACCAATAAAGACATATTATGGTTTTAAATTACCTTATTCGTCTCCAGTTCGTGTGGTTGAGTTATGCTACAACCCAGGTTTCGACGCTAACATTGCGTCATATTCAACTAGATCGTCAAGGTTGAAAGCAGTCACATTTTCGGTCGGGAAGACGTCGTCATTGATAAAATGTACACAAAGTCACACGAAACACGCACACACACATTTTGACAGACACGAACAAATAAATACTGATTTAAAAAACTTTGTAGGCCTACAGTTAAACGGACTCGCGAGCCCGCGTGTCCTGTGGCCGGCAACCGCGACGTCCGCGACGGAGTTGTGAAGTAGTGGAAGCGAGTCCGTTTAACTGTAGGCCTACAAAGTTTTTTAAATCAGTATTTATTTGTTCATGTCTGTCAAAATGTGTGTGTGCGTGTTTCGTGTGACTTTTTGTACATTTTGTCATTGACGACGTCTTCCCCGACCGAAAATGTGACTGCTTTCAACCTTGACGATCTACTTGAAAATGACGCAATGTTAGCGTCGAAACCTGGGTTGTAGCATAACTCAACCACACGAACTGTAGACGAATAAGTTAATATAAAACCATAATATATATTCAACCAGTTCAGGGGCAAATCACCATGAGTACAATAAAGACATCTGCTTACCTTTAACTAAAGGCAACTCAAGGTGAGTTTGAGCCTGAAAATTGAATTTTGCTCTTGCTTGACCTTCGGTTGGTCTCTTTGGAACTGTTCTAATTCCATCGTAGGGTATAATCTGGAAAAGAAAACCAAACTATTGATTTAAATTCATATTTTTGATAGAGTATTTCTAAACAGTTTTGCAATAATTGTGTGCTTGCAAAAATTCTCCAATTATACTGATTTACAATTATAGCAAATTATATTATTTGCTAATTCCATCGTAGAGTATAATCTGGAAGAGACAACAAAACTATTGATTTAAATTCATAGTTTTGATATATTTCTTCATATTATTTCATGTTGCAATTATATACTGCCCCTTTCAGTATGTGGAGATAAGTTATTTGTGAGGATCCACCTCCAGAGAGAAAACTGATAAGAAATCAATTATAACCTTACTTGTTTAATTTGTGTAGTGTTTTACCTCAACATAGTTTATGGGGAACAGTCCAATCATCGCATTGTGTTCTCCTTCGTACCAATTCTTATCAATCTGTCTTCGAACATAGATGATATCTCCTCTCCTGAACGTCAATTCCCTAAAAAAAGACCATGTAGTACTTAATTTATAAAAAATTTCAGCAAAAAACAAGTGCAAATGTTATTGTGCAACGCAGTGGTTTCTGAATAAACTTTCAACTTATTCCAATGGTTTTTACAACACCACTCTGATCCATGAAAACCCCTAGGGTAACACAAAGAAAATACAATACAGTACTTTTTTTGTTTCTTTGAGGTTTGCCATACCATTTTTTTAGGTTTTGAAGGAATAAAAGCTTCAAACTCTGGTCTTGTTACTATACCGTTAACTTGTTAGATAGCAACACCAATTTGCCCAATGACAAATTAAATGGCAACTCTGAATCTGGAGTCTGATAATGATTTATGAGATGACAACTAAGTTTTGAAAAAATTAATATTTTTGCATAATATGCAAAAAACCAGCAAAACATAGCACAACTGTCAGCCCCTCATATTTAAAAGTATTTAGTTAAAAATGTCCAAAGCAGCTTGACTAAGCCCGAGAAATAATGATAAATGATCATCACCTTGATGACTGGCCAACGAAGTTGTAGAGCGCTCGGGCCACCAGTTTGGGCTCAGGCGTGCGGTCGCGGGGTCTACCAGGACTGGGCTCATCCACGAAATCATCATAGCGATTCAGGGGAATCGGAGACTTCTGTGATGGTCTGCAACAGCAAACATACTATTATTAGATGGTTTGGATTGTGTTATTCATAAGTTAAAATAGATTTAAAGTGATAGTGGATAAATTTGTTGATAAAACAAAAAACAAATTAATTCGGAATCTAAAAAAGAAATCTTTTCTGATTAAAAAAATAAAGTTATTATTAGTGACACAGAATAACCCATTAATCAGGTAACAGATAAAAAATAATAGATAAACTAAAGAAAACCCAAAAGCAAAATAAAAATTAATGTTTTCGCAGCATGAGGTTATCCAGTCTAAGAAATGTATGACTCTACTCGTACCATGATTAATTAGATTAATACAGTTTCAAGTAAATTAAAGGTATTGCACTAAAAAACTCAAGAATTAGAAAATGTAATGGGTTACTGCAAATCGTTTGTCAAATTTGTGTTTGTGGAAAAGGTTACGATATTGAGTATAAGTACAAATTCGTCATCTTACACCTGAAACTAACGTTTAATCACTATCTAGAAAAAACTGAGTTTAAACCGTGATTTGTTTACGTTCAGTTGAAGAGAACAATAATTTAAGTAAATTTTATCAAATAAGAGGGATGGATATTAATTTAGTCAGTAACAAAACTATTTGAAACATCTAAAAATAAATTTAGCTTTTTTATATTTGTTAAATATGGTGAGCATTAATTAGGCTTTCAGTTAACTGATAAAAACTTTTAGGGATGTCAACAGGGGAAAAATTTAATATTAACTGATTGCTATCTCACTGCTAATCACAGCAAATTCAACAGTTGCAAGTTGAATTTGCCACCCTATGTAGTGTGAAAACTGTACCTCAGCCCCCCTCAAAGCAATAGTTTATTGATTTTCCATGTTCAATCAATTATTTCCAGAAGAGTAAATGGTGAGGTGGTGAGTTACTCACGTGAAGTTGTCGGTGTGCCGGCGACTGTACATGTCCTGCAGCTCCTGCAGATACTTCCTCCGCCGCTCCTCCTGGTAGATCCGCCGCATCGCCTCCGCCTGCCGTCGCTGAAGCTCCTCCTCCGACCACGACTCCTTCTCCTCCGAGCGCACGGGGCTACGGTAGTGGATCGTCACCTCCGACTCCACATACCTGTGCGGCGATTCTGCAAACCAGAAAATGTTACAGGGCTGCGAAACAAACGGTACACTCTATGCAGTCCACAGGTGCATAGGTAAGTGCTGGTAGAGGTGATTTTACTATATTTATGGCAACCATCCAATCTCCTCTTTACTACCATGAAGCAATACAATACACTGGAACTCACGTAGTGAACATTGTACAACTCACATTTCTCTACGACTTTTTGAAGGTACTATCAACACATGGTTTATTTTCTAGAAAAAAGTTAGTTAAGTTCAATGACAAAATCAGCAACTATTCCATTGAACTCGCGTTATTTTTTATTACACTGATAGAGTCTTCAAAAAGTTGATTTTCAATAATGCCTCCTGATGAACGGAGTGTCATTGTTTTACCTGTACTCTTTCAGAAATTATTAAGCCTGTGTGGGACTTTGGGTACTCCCTGTTTGATATGCTACTTTTTTACCAGTGATTTTCTGGAAATATTTTTTACAATTATGTATCAATCAAACATTTTATTTAGCTTCTACATATATTTTTAAGTAAGTTTCTTCTCATTTATTAGTTAAATAATGATTGTAAATTTATATTTTACAAAAAATACAAAATAATTTTACCCTCAATATTTTTGTTTTTAAAACATTACACGGATTGAAATTTATCGCTTTTATTAAAAACTTTATTTACCTCAAACAATTGTGTGTTCCTAACTCTTTTATTACAAATATTTTAATGGATTTAACCTTCAATTACATGGTCCCGAAAGAATTTATTTTAATACAGGTTATTTTAATTTTTTTTAATGATATAGCACCTACAGTATAAAAATGAATACATTCCCAAAAATAAAACCGCTTAAATAATGATTGATACTTTATTTCAATAGGAAATGCAATTAGCATTTGCAGAGAGTTGAAAATCCCTTTTATCAATTCGAACGAGAAACTACTTTACGAAGGAGCAATAAAGCCAGACAATAGGCAATACTTCTGCGGTGACACCATCGCCACGGACTGGTGCTGGTGCTGGCGTTCCGGGGACTGGTTCTGGTTCTGTTCCTTCTGCCGATGTTATCACACCGCCGCGCCGCCGCCGCGGGCGATTCATTGTTCCAGCACTCGCAAACTCTTCTGGTTCGGGAATAGGCCTAATAATATTCTTACATGTTCAAGCTTATTTTACACCGGTTTTTGGTGCAAACAATTTTATCAGGATGATTTAGGTGAGCCTCTTATTCCGTCACAGCAGACCTGCATTGCACTCATCGAAATTCCAATGTAATTTAATTTCCCCATAAATCTCTTATAAAAAAATAACCATACTACAGTTGATTACACGGCGCACCAGAATTTGTACTACATGAGAGCAATTTAAAAGCATGAATTTTAAATGAAAACCTTAGTAATGATTTTACTTTATATCATAATAATGATTAATCTACATCAGGTTGCACGAGATAGAGCCAACCTGCCCATGTGGAGGTCAAATCCTAGCGGGCTGTCTCATATCTAGCCCAACATACTGTAGATCTTTTTCATCACACTGTACGGGAAACAGCTATATTCATGGGGCGCCGGAATTCTACCCCCAGGAAAAGTACCCCCATGAAAAAACGCTACGTCATTTTGACGTCACAGGTATGGGGGTAGTTTTCCGGCCGCGAACTTTTGAAGAGAATACATTATACTCTACTTCAATCATTGGTTAAGCACTTTATAATTTATTTCTATAACTAACAATTTAAGCCATGTTTTGTAAGTTTACTAGGGGTGGAAAACTACCCCCGGAATTCTACCCCCGGAATACTACCCCCAGCAAAACTACCCCCGGCAAAACTACCCCCGGATTTCTACCCCCGGAATACTACCCCCAGGAAATCTACCCCCGGAATTCTACCCCCGGAATACTACCCCCAGCAAAACTACCCCCAGGAAAACTACCCCCGGAATTCTACCCCCAGCAAAACTACCCCCAATTGACTAGACCAGGACTCCTCCACCCGCGAAAGTACTTCCACGTACACAATTCCTTAAGTATTTAACAATTGTTATTTTATGTACGTGTTCTTTTTTTTTATTTATTATAAAATAATAATATGTTAAATTTACATTAATACAAACTTGCCCTTCGGGTAATCTCGTTCTTTACCCTCACTCGCCGTCAAGTTCTATAATAGGCCTATGCTTTAGTTTTATATAACCATTCTTCCTTCAATCCTTTACAGGCTTTTAGCTGTATGTTTTTATTGACATCAAATAAAATATATACATTACCGTACCATGATATACTTTGATATTAGGTTTATAATTTTCAGTACCTGGGAGCCAAGCATTAGCTCGGTAAACTTAAACAGTAATATTTTTGATAGTAATATAATTTACAGACAGCCTGATCAGTGGCGGACTTACCTACGGCGCCGCCCCTAGGCCCGTTTCGGCCGGCCGCCCCTTTGTGTTTCGCGAAAAAGGAAAGTTTTCAACGTAAAAGCGATTTTAAATTTCCCGTTGTTGGCACGCTAATTATTGCATTTTCCCAAGAAAGACATAGTACAATATGAGTACATTATATTAAAGTTGTATTTATAGGTTTTAAGAAAAACACATATTTAGTGGTTGAGGCAAGAATGAATATGAATACTCTAAATTAATCGCCGCGCTAGACGCATTGCCGTTCTTGAGGAAATTCAATAAAAAATTATTCAATTTAAATTGGTTTTCTTTTAGTTTTTCTTCTAATTTCTATGAAATTATTAATATATAGATATTTATTTAATGTAATAATATCATGCATCATATAATAATGGTATTAATAATAAAGAACTATATTTAATATTATATATTATGAAAATATTCATACCTTTATTTTCCCATTTTTGGTGAAGAAGATTCAAAATATTACAGCTCACAAGGTTTGTTAAGTTTGATTTATTACTCTTAACATCTTGTAGTAATACTTATTTTTTTTAACACAATCCAGGTAGGCCTAAAATTCTTTTAAACATATTTTTCTTTTTAATGTAACGGAATACTTGAATGCAATATAATGGCTCACCACGCCCCCGCCGCCGCCGTGCCGCCCGTCGCCCGCCACCTGCCGCGGCCGGGCGCCCCTCAACGGCGGGCGCCCCTAGGCACGTGCCTAGTGTGCCTTATGGTAAGTCCGCCACTGAGCCTGGTGCAAAAAGGCTTATTTCTTGTTCAAGACGAGCTCATTCGCTCCACTCACTCGCCTTTCAGCTTCCTTTTTCTGTGCTTTCAGACTGTTTCAATGTAGGCCTACGGGTCTCATGTATATTTGTTAAAACACATGTTGAATGTGTAACACGAGGATTCTATAATTATTTAGTTAGCTGGTGTTTGCTTTATTCATAGTCAGCAGTATTAGGTTTAATTCAGATATTAGGTTTATAATTTTCTGTACGTGGGGACCGAGCATTATCTCGGTAAACTTAAACAGTAATATTTTTTATAGTAATATAATTTACAGACAGTGCGCTAAAAAGCCCAGTGCAAAAAGGCTTATTTCTTGTTCGTTCCGCTCACTCGCCTTCACGATGAGTTCGGTCATTTCGCTCACTCGCCTTTCAGACAGTTTCAATGTAGGCTAACGGGTGCTGTACACTTCTGTATACGTATTTGTTGTGTGTCAGTTTTATAATATTATTGGTAACAGTTCTTTTTAATCTTTTTTTATAACTGTTACCTTTTACCAAGACATAGGGCTGGCTTAGAAGTATAACAGCTTATACTATAACTTATTAAAAACGTTATTTAAAGAAATCTGATTCGCGTACATATGTTTGTCACGAGTTAAAATTGTTTGTTTAGTTTGAATCTCACCCCCACCCCAATATTTTCGGGAAGAATCAAGTTAAAAAAAACGACCTATAGAGTGGAGCTCTTAAATGCCTAATTTAACCGTCCTGAAAGGCGAGTGAGCGAAGCGAACAAAGTTAGCGTAAAGGTGGGTGCTAACGAGCTCGTTTTGGATAAAACAGCCTTTAGAGAGTACATAAGGTCAGCTGAAAAGTGCCCTCGTGTTGATATTGTGTGAGTATGAGTACTATAACACAGAAAATTGTTAAAGTTTTTCGAGCAAATGCTCGGACACCGTTACTAACATCAATAACAAAAAAGATTAAGAATTAACGATTTCGCTTTCCACTTTGTCATCTAATGACACTTCAGCGGATTACCCGTAAGGGAAATCACCATTGAAATAAGTCATGGTAAGACCTAAGCCTGTGATCCTTATACACAATGAATATAGAATGAAATATAATCGGAGTAGTTTATGCTAATATAATGTAAAATCTTTTTCAATTTGTGGAACTATGCCGCTACTGGTAGGCCTAATGCAAATGTGAAAGTGAAAGATCATGCAAATGCAAAAGTGAAAATCACACAAACATATTTCCGATCTTGAAAAACATTTTCATATGGATATTAAACTTTCAGATATTTACTTTCAAATGAAGGTTCAGTTTCATTTCTTCGATTCGTATTACTTGCCAACGGAATTCCAAATGGAAGCCTGGCTTGCTACCTGGAAGGGTAGGGTTGGTGACGCTGCTTTGTTTTTGACTCCCTCAACTCTGAGAATTCTAGCAAGAGCGAACGAACTCGTCTTGAACAAGAAATAAGCCTTTTTGCACCGGGCTGTCTGTAAATTATATTACTATCAAAAATATTACTGTTTAAGTTTACCGAGCTAATGCTTGGCTCCCAGGTACTAAAAACTATAAACCTAATATCAAAGTATATATCATGGTACGGTAATGTATATATTTTATTTGATGTCAATAAAACCATACAGCTAAAAGCATGTAAAGGATTGAGGAAAGATTGGTTATATAAAACTAAAGCATAGGCCTATTATCACAGAAAAAGGTTTTTCTGTGCTATTATAGAACTTGACGGCGAGTGAGGGTAGAGAACGAGATCACCCGAAGGGCAAGTTTGTATAACATTTCTACTATTTTATAATAGAAATGTTTTAAATACCAGAACACGTGCATAAAACAATTGTTGAATACTTAAGGAATTGTGTACGTGGAAGTACTTTCGCGGGTGTAGGATTCCCGGTCTAGTCCATTGGGGGTAGTTTTGCTGGGGGTAGTTTTGCTGGGGGTAGAATTCCGGGGGTAGTATTCCGGGTCTGGTCCATTGGGGGTAGTTTTGCTGGGGGTAGTTTTGCTGGGGGTAGTTTTGCTGGGGGTAGTATTCCGGGGGTAGAATTCCGGGGGTAGAAATCCGGCTGGTGTTTGGTCTGCTATAATGTTAATTTAGAGCGACCAAATTAAATAATAATGTATTTATAAAACTGGGGGTACTTTTCCGGCCGCGAGCCAAAACTCCATGCCACTTTAAGCTCCGCCCCTCGTGACGTCAAAATGACGTAGCGTTTTTTCATGGGGGTACTTTTCCTGGGGGTAGAATTCCGCTACCCCATATTCATCACCAGCTGAGAGTGTAGAAAACCCGTTTTCCCTCTCTAGAGAGGGAAAAACAGCTGTTGATTTACCCACACTATAGTAAGATGCACGAAAATAGTCCGATGGAAATTTTAACAGCTGTTTTCCCCCTCACCCCTCTCGCCCTGCAATGTTGTCATTTTTGTTAAGTTTACCATGTGAAATACAGTGTAAATATGTGTTTCAAAATAAATTTTGCAACAATGTTTTGACTCTCATCGGACTATTTTCGTGAATCCCACTATAGTAATTAGTTATGATTACTGACACAAGTAGCGCTAGCAGTGCTAAGAGTATATTATTTCCTAAATCAGCTGTTCTCAATAATGTAATCAGCTGTGTAAAACAGAATCACTGTTTTCATTGTACTGCGGAAATCAATTGAGCATCCATAGGTGGTTTCTTAAACTTGCATTATTTAATTAATTACTATTATTAATTATCTACAGTGTGATGAAAAATATCGTTCATAACTCGAGTAGAAAGTGTTATTCCGTGCCTTGATCGAAATTCCGCGCTCGGCTAAAGCCTCTCGCGTAAACTCGATCTCGGCCCGGAAAAGACACTTTCCACTCTTGTTATGAAATATACTATTTTTTTAATTAAAAATATATCGATATCATCGAGGTTTTGTTAGGGGAAACCTCTATTAAATTTACATTTTAAACAGGGCTTAAAATAAGTTTTAATTTAAAATCCAAAACGGCCCAACACTAACTCATAAAGTCTACATTATGTTGGCTAGGCTTTTTAACAATATGCCAATGAAGGATACCGCTCGAACGCCTCCGCGGTATGCAGGGAATCCCAGAAACAGGATTAACGAAATGTCGTTACCGCTGATCGTGTTACCGGGTAGTCGACCGAGAAGTGACCTTGACACGGGCGCGGCTCCGGTGATAACTACACGACGACCTATGGTGATAACAACACGGCAAGCTCTGGTGATAACAACACGGTAAGCTATGGTGATAACAGAATACAAATACCACGCCAGGCGGTCCGGGGCGGGCGAACGCGATAAAAACCAATTATCTTCACCGTTCGGTTATTTAACGGAAGTAGCGTGAACTTCCTCTAATTTGCTTGAACGGTTGGGAGCGACGAACTCGTTTCTCGATTTCCTTTAATGTCAACTGGGTGTCGGTGTGATTCGCTCCCATTCACTACACACCAAACGCTCTTCCTTACTTCCTTGCATTCCATTGTTATTCCATTGTTTGAATAATATTTAATTTACATAAAAATATTTAAATGTTGCGTTACCGTCAAACACGCGGTGTGTTTATTCGTGTCCTATATTTTTATGAGCTGGTTGACCGGTTCGTGCTTACAATCAATTAGCCTCATAATTTACTGTCGGCTTATGACGTTTATGATTGGCTCGTTTCGATGGTTTAACTGTTCTCACGATCTCGCATGATTCACTCCCTGCGGTGCTGAGAGTTATACAAAACTTGATGTAGATTCGTAGTAATCCGTTTCCTTAAAGCATTTTATTTGTTTTGAAATTTAGAATTTTTTATTAAATTGTATAAAAACTTATTTAGGCTATTAGAAACAAAACTTGGTTGAAAAAAGTAGGTGTTTTCAGGGCAAACTAGTATACAAGGCGTAAACACCCTTGACACAACACTCACAAAAATGAAATCTGGAATAACCTGCAAAGGGAAACTCTGACTCCCATAAGTGCTGGTCAGCCTGAAGCCAAAAAAGATAATATCTCAAAACTTCATCATGACAAAATTACGATTGCGCATTCCACCCTGAGGCCCCGAATACAGCACGGAACACTACACGTAATTATAGTCGCAATTACACCCGAATGCGGGAGGTTTGTTGCCCCCGGCCGCGCAACCACGCAACCGTGGTTGTCGGTTGTATCGCAACAATCACAATCGGGTCGTGTCGGAATGGCGATCGCCGCGTAGTTCCCCTCCCACCCACCGGCAGCGCTACCGTCCGACAATGAATGAACTTCAATTAGGCAGCTTCACGTCGACTGCAACACTTTCTACGGTCTCACGCTTTCCTCGGAGCCAGCCCACCAGCATTGGCGCGGACAGCACGGTCACGCGGTCGCGTGGTCATGCTCGCCGTGACAGCCATGTTTACTGTTTACTCAGCTTTCTTGCTTTGTCAGCAGAACCATGGGACCGGACCCTACGTTTGGTTATGGTCCAATTTCTAGCTTTCAGTGACAGTGAGGCTAGGCCTGTCGTGACCGGTCGATTTCTGATAAGTGTGCGAAGTATTTGTTTTAAAGCGGTACAAACCAAATGAAGTCACCTACATAAAAATTAATTATTTACCCATCTTTTTATTTTCGGTTGTGTGTATAGATACAGCTTACACACTGATTAGTCTTACACATTCGGCTTCTCGGTGTAAATTTATTCGACCAATAATCAAGAGGTCAGAGTTAACATCTATAATCTATAGCGTTAAAATCAGCAAACATCTTCCTCCCCTCTTACATAAGAAGGCGGAGCGTAAATTTTGTAAAGTATGATATTAAAATTGATTGCCTCATGTTAACTTTAAATTTTAAAATTCAAAATCGGATAAAGTTTGTTTCACTTTGTAGTTACATCTTTTATTGGCATTACCAACGAACATCGTCAGAACATTATAACGTTCTTTGTCTTTGTTAACGATGGCCCAACCGCTAAATAAAACAAATTTTATTCAATAGTAGACCTACCTTTATAATTTTCAATTTAACTTGAATTCAATAACAAGATATTACATAAAAGATAGGTTGTTCTTGCTCAATTTGGTATCTACTTAAAGAAAAAAATTGTTAAAAGTCTTCATTCGCTTTCAAATACAGTACTATAGTAGAAGAGTTTTAGGAATAAAATCTATGCTATAAATGAAATTATAACAAAAATTCTTTGCTCCACAAGCCTATTTCTTATGTAATGCTTGGTTCTTTTTTTTAAACAGAACACTCACCAAGTAGTGCTATATTGAAATGTTTTTGCAAAATCTTTATCATGTGGCTGATGAGGGAGTTTGTGGGTGAGGGTGACTTACTGTACGGCTTGGGCCCGTAGAGGAAGGCAGGCAGGCTGACGGAGCGCGGCGGCACCAGCAGCTCAACTGAGCGGTTCTGTGTTGCCGTCATGTTTTGCGCTATCGCTGTTCTACCGACTTTCTACATGCACTACACTGACACACTACACTGTCACCACTGACGAGGCTTTCTGCACGCACGCGCGGGGCTGGGAACGATGGACGAACGGTCCGGTGAAGTTACCGACAATCGGGGGAGAGGAACTCAAGACGGAATAATCCAATCGGTCTCTCGGCTGAAGCGAATCAGAGAAATTGTGGCGCGGTTATAGAGTTTTTGTTTGCCAATTGAATGTAACATTCCACCAGGGGTAAGTAATCTTGAGTAATTAATATTTAGTTAATGCTCGGCATTTGTTTATTAAACCTATTTCGAAAATAAATTTCATATGATTTTACAAAGTTATATAAATTAGTAAGAAATCGTCAACTTTTGTTGATAGTCTAAAAATTGACATTCACACAGTTATATTAACTCGTTTACAGAACTCTAAGTGTTCCTGAGACACACTAAAGAAATTATTTCACAACGCTAGAGAAAAATTCTCTTATCAAAATTACGAATGGGTGCAAAGAAATATACTGATAAGGAGGCACTTCAAGAAAAATTCTAAAACTTCGTTTACAACGTTGCCGCCTCGAACGTACAAGAAAGCAAAGTGAAAATAGGAGATAACGCGCGTGATCTAACGATCAAACAATGTCCAGCCTCCAGCGCGGCGATCGGTCGCACAGCCCTGACACGGGGACCTTGGAGCTGTTATCAAGGAGGTGAGCAGAAACACGAGGCCTTGGGGCCCAGCCACAACCTCCCGGATAGCGTCATCGGAGATGAATGTAAACATTGAAAAATGACTCGTGGGAAGTGCTGTAAACTGTAGGTTCAGCCTTCGAGATATAGGTTAATCGGAGATAAATTAAAATTATTGTGGAACATGTAAAATGACCAATCAAAGATGCGCTGATGGGAAAGCTTGGAATTTGTGTTGGACTATTATTTTACACCTCATCTTAATTCAACACAAATATTAAATATTGAAATTAACATCCCAGCCTGCTATTTAGCCTAATGTGATCATAATCAATATTAACTTCTAAAAATGTATGTCAAGTGACAAAACTTTTGGTTTTCACAAAGAATATATAAGAAATTGAGTGTAAAAAGGCTTCAAATGGTTCTTTAATAACTTTGAAAATTATTGAGACATCGAGTCTCACTCAGTTAGTAAATACAATATGACCGAGGACAGCATAACAACCTCTAACGCGAGTAGTAACGTGTTAATCTTATCGGGAGGCCTCAAATTAAAACGAAACTGAATTAATTGAAGCTGCTAGTTTTCACTATTGATTTACCGAAGATGACCATGCAAATATAAATAAATGTTGGCATTTGAGTCTAGTTAGCCACTAATAGCCTACCACTATAGAATAGTAGGTAACAGAACACCTCTATTTGAAACTAATTGAATGAATAAGTAAGTAAGTAGTAAGTAAGTAAGTAAGTAAGTAAGTAAGTAAGTAAGTAATAGCTAACATAATGATATGAGCATAGGAAAAAATCAATCATGTGATGCATCGACATTACACAAAATATTAAAAAAACTGATAGCATATTTTATCGATAACTAAAACTCATATAAGCATTGAAAACTTGAGAAAAAGGTCTATTTACCGTACATAAATTCACAGAAAGAGAACTGAGTCCCACTCAACAATTGGCAAACAAAAACTATACCAAAAATAATTGTGGAAGCACAGCAAATATTTTTTTTAATTGTAGAGAATTAAGCCTACCGGATTTCAAAATACGAAATCACAACACCGATCGGAACGGCGCGGCGGGGCAAACTTGAGTCACTAACTGCGACTGCGGGTCGGTACTGACCAAAACAAGCCGCGAAACCACGACCACGACCGCGGCCGCAGGAACAGCGGACAATGCCGCTCTAGTCACGATCATGCCGTGATGGGAGGGGTGAGGCGGAGGCGGGGGTGACATTTCCAGATCTGCAGCCTCTAAAGTTCGCGCCTTCCACTAATGATTTTAACAAAACGGCAACCCACACACAACATAACTGGGTTCCTTGTACGGTTTCTGTTGTGTATATAAGAAATGTGGATGGTTTAACTATTTTTTGACATTTTCTTGTATTTTTAAATTGAGCCTGATAAATGTACAGTTAAAATTTTATCAATATTTTAAAACTGAAGTGATAAAATAGAAACCTTGGATAATAATCCCTGAAGATTTTTTTATTTTTTTTCTTAACTAACCTACAAAAAAGTTTACAAAAACTATAAAATGTTAACAACTAACCATACATTTTGTTAACAAAAATTATGACCATAACAGAAAACGATCCGAATTAAAATGCACCACCTAAAAGTTTAAGGTGAAACTAATAAAATTAATTGTAAAACTTCATAATCTTACTTTTTTACAATAATATGATTATAAAATAAATTTCACGTGGTATTAGGTTTTTTTTAAATAATTTAGTAACTAAAATTACCGGCTAGGTTTTAATCAAATTTCAGATCAGAATCAACTCGTGGGAGCTCCCTAAATGTTAGTATTAGAGAAAAATTACAAAGAATGAAAAATTGCTATACATAAAAAATTCTATACAAATGGAGGCTTCATATTTTAAAATTTCATGTTTCACATATTAGAAAAATGGCAGAAAATTTCTAAAATTAAAATATATAGGCTACCTAAGTAGCGTGAAAAAACCCCCATCAGAGGTTTATTGTCAGATATAAAATAAATACCCCCGTCGCAGCAGACCTGCGTACTCAGCGAATTTCCAATGGAATTTTGGTATATTTTCTATTCCATAAAATCCATGGGGATGAGAATATGTAGGTTTGCCGCCATAATATGGGTTTAGTTGGTAAATATAAGTTAAATCCTACCTAGTGATTGTACATACCAAATTTTATAAGGTTATGGTGTTCTGTTTATTTTCCCCATAAACCCCATGGGGGTGAGTATGTAGGGTTGCCGCCATATGGGTTTTGTAAGCAAGTATAAGTTAAACCTTATCTAGATAATGTACATACCAAATTTGATTAAGTTATGTCAATAAATAAGCAAGATATAGGCTTTTCTTGATTTCCCATAAGAATAACATGGAAAACACATTTTTGGATTTGCCCCGTAACCAGTTATGCTAAGATAAAAATTCAAAATACCAAATTGTTTGTTTTTTAAGCTCTTTTAAATGGTTTCAGTTAAAATTGTTGAATTTTAAAAATTAAGGTCGAAAAATGCCAAAAACCCATTTTTAACCCTTTTGAAACCCCATAAAACCCCGTTCCAATGGTCCGATCATTCTGGTTCGCGAACTCAACCTAGTAGATGCTGGCTTACACCCCTGTACCAAATTTCATCAAAATCGGTGGTTCCGTTCAAAAGTTATTGTGTTCACGGACACACATATATATATATATATATATATATATATATATATATATATATATATATATATATATATATATATATATATATATAGATATATATCAATTTGAACGAACGGTGTTTTTGGCTTCTAGGGACCTCAAAACGAAAAAGTATCATGGACCCGGGCTTAGGTCTTACCGTGACTACTACCGTAATAGCGTATTCCCTATAGGGAAATTCGCTAAAAGTTAGCTAATAGAACACTTTAGACATAGAGAGTTCTTTTATTTAGCTGGACACACTGTACTATATTACTGCGTTTTTCTATAAATAAAAAACTTCTTTGTTCCCCATAAATTTACATTCTTACAGGTTTACATTTTTTGCAAGGAAAGTATTACTATGATTAATCCTACAATTAGATTTGTTTTAAACTGTACTGTTTGAAAACTTTGTGTATATCACTACTTGCAGTGCTCGATTTCTAAAAAAAGAGGTAAGGGAACTGTAAAGGAACTGGCTCACCAAGGGCCCTCCCCCGGAAGATTTTTAAAAATTACTCTTAAGTTGCAGCGTTTTTAACGTAAATGAGAATACTTTTGCAGCTTTTTTATGACACTCAAAATACAGTTTTAAAGATTTAATAGAAATCATTAAGCCTTTCGTGAGCAGGCATGTTTCATACTGACTAACTTAAAAATGTAAAATCTAGATAAGGCCTAATTTTTTATGCAAGTTTAAAAATATCCGGGTTAAGAAGAACATCATATTGGATTAAAAACTTTTTATTGAACATCCAATATTGTTTAAAATAAAACTATATTAAAGGACTGGGATGAAACTAAAATATTATTAATTTTAATTTAACAAACTATACTTGACTTTAAGGTCTATACTTGACTTGAAGGCTTTCCCTTAGTTTCTAAAATAATTATTTTATTTTTTTATTTTTATATATATATTTTTTTAAAGGTACGGGAACGCCGTTCCGCCGCGTTCTCCCTGAAATCGAGCACTGACTACTTGTATTAAATTAGATCCTATTTGATTTCGTGGTAATTTCTTGAAACATTAAAAATTATACAAAATAAAAAAAAATTTTCCTTGGTTTTTCTTGCTTTTAATTTTTTCAAATCTCTGAAAATAAACACAAATATAATACACTACGCAAAAATTATGACCCAGAAGCAAATTAATTAGCCCTTCACAGGATATTGGCAGCTTGAAGGTGAAACAAAAGCTTCACAATACCAGTGTATCAATCAATCAATCAATCAATCAATCAATCTCTTTATTCATCACATTAGTACATAGGTACAGTGAATAGCGTCAACAGATTATTAAAATAAAACAAAACAAACTAAAAACTAAATCAAACAAAATCATCTTACAAATAATACAATTCTTTAATCACATGGCATTAGCTACTTCTATACATATTCACATCGTTACATGTACTTGCTAATTCTTCAAATGAGTATAAAGGGTTATTAATCAAGAATTTTTTAAGTCTTTTTGTAAATTCTGAGGGGCTTTGGGTTCTTTTTATACAATTTGGAATAAGGTGATAAAATTTTAATCCTCTATAATCTGGTTTTTTCTTAAAAAATTCCAATCTGTGAGGTTCTAAAGTCAAAAAATTTCTTGTGTTGTATGGACGATTTCTGAATTCCATGGGGGTGAAGTTATTCTCATAAACATGTTTTACTGTGTAAAAAACGTGCTGAGAAAACACAGTTAAAATGCCCAATTCTGTAAATTTTGATTTGACAGAGTCCCTATTTTTCAACCCCAAAATTATTCTAATCGCCTTTTTTTGTATTTTTAAAATATTGTTCAAATTTTTTTTGGAAGTTGCCCCATAAATACCAATGCCGTAAGATATGTGAGAATCTATTAATGCAAAATATAATACTCTCAATGTTGTTAAACTACATTTTTTTGCCATTCTTCTAAGTGCATATATTCCTGATGCTGTTTTATTTAGGATATTTTCAACATGATCATCCCAACTTAAATTTTCATCAATAATTAACCCTAAAAATTTAGTTTTACTCTCTTGAAATATCTCGTCATCTTCTATTTTAATTAAGGGATTGACTTTGGTTTTAGATTGTTTTGTTGAGAAAGATAAAAATTGGCTTTTCATTGGATTAATTAATAAATTTTTACTTTCAAAAAACTGTTTAATAAGAGCAAGATTTATATAAGATGATATTTCTATTGATTCTTTATTCTTCCCAGAAATTATTAAATTGGTATCGTCAGCATACATACAAATTGAGCTGTCACTTCCACTAAGTACTTTAGGAAGGCCCTTAAGATAGCAAAGGAACAGCAAGGGCCCCAGAATGGATCCTTGAGGAACCCCATACTTCACTGTTCGTAAATTTGAGGTCACATTGTTGATATATTTATATTTATTTTGATTGATTTGCGTTATTTCAACACATTGTTTTCGTTCATGAAGGTAAGATTTGAACCAGGCCAATTCTTTTCCTTTTATGTTTAGCAATTTTAATGATTCGATCAACATTTCATGTGACACACTGTCAAAAGCTTTGGTCAAATCCAAGAAAATACCAACAGCTTTTTCTCCCCTATCAATTTTTCCAATTATGCTTTGAATGAATTCTATTGCAGCAGTGGTTACCGACTTGCCAGGTCTGAAACCATGCTGTTGTTTGTCTAGCAAATTTTGACATTCTAAAAATCTTAATAACTGGTTATAAACAACTCTTTCATACAGTTTTGAAATTGTTGGTAGTATAGAAATTGGCCTATAGGAAGATACATTTTTTCTGTCCCCCTTTTTGAAAACTGGCTTAATTTTGGCTACCTTCAGCTGTTCAGGAAATATGCCACTTATGAAAGAAGAATTTATCAAATGGACTAATGGTTTTAAAATAAAATCTTTTATATTTTTTATTAACGTTATAGGTATTTCATAAATTCCATATGATGATTTATTTTTAAATGAGAGTATTATATTATTTAGTTCTTTTTCAGATATTTGTTCAAAGCAAAAGAATTCCAAAAATGAGGATTCAGCTTTGTCCTCCCTCAAACATGACAATTGTCTGGAATTTATATTCGATACTACTTCCTTATCAACTACATCTACAAAATAGTTATTGAAAGATGTGCCAACTTGAACTGGATCTGATACTGCTATATCATCAACGCTAATAGTTATATTCACTTGATTGTCATTTGGGGTACCAATCTCATTATTTAACAACTGCCATGTCGTTTTTATGGCATTATCAGATTTTTTAATTTTCTTGTCAAAATATTGTTTTTTTACTTGATCAATGGATTTTTTTAGTTCTTTTTTTCTCATTTTAACTTCGGTTTTTAAATTAACATCTCGAGTTGAACGATACATTTTACTTAAATTAATAATCCTAGATTTTTCATTCTTTAATTCTTCTGTAATCCAGTAATTGCTATTATAGGATTTCTTTGTAACCCATTCCTTAGGACAACTTATGTCTAAGTAATACTTAAATAGATTATTAAAAACTGAAAACTTTGATTCTACTGGGGCTAAGTACAGCTCCATCCATGATTCCTGAGCCAGAAAATGTATAAGTGTTTCAATATTTTGCTTATTAAAATTCCTTCTATATTTTTTAGTTTTTGTTTGACTCCAACTTTTTGTAGATATTTGTTGTATCTTAAGTAACTGGGCATCATGATCAGACATTTCTGTTATTAATCCAAGAACTTTTAAATTTTTATTTGTGTGAAAGTTGGTAATAATATTATCAATTGCAGTCTCTGAAGTATCTGTAACCCTGGTCGGGAAATTGACCAAATATTGCAAGTTGAACATTTTTAAAATGTTACAAAATTTCTTAAAAGCTAAATCATTTCCTAATACGTCAATATTAATATCTCCAACAATTACCACATTTTTGTATTTTTTCATTAAAATTTCCAAAAAAGCTTCAAATTTTGTTAAAAACGGTTGTATATACTTATATTGAGGAGTTCTATATACACAAGACAAAACAAAAGAGAAATTATCTGTTTCTATTAATGTAAAACAACATTCAAACTCTTTATCCAATATTAAATCTTTCATTTTAGGTAAGGACACTTTTTTCGTAATTACATTTTTTTTGCATAAAATCATAACACCTCCACCAATTGTGGATTTACGGGTGAAATGAGAACATAACTTAAAACCATCTACATTTAATCTATGAATATCAGTTTCTGACATTTTATGCTCACTCAAAGCAACAATATCAGGATTAATTTCTTCCAAATTTATACTTAAAATGTCAAGCCGTGATGAGAGATGCTGTATATTCTGATGCATTATTGTTATTTCATTTGTCAATTTTTTGTTACAATTATTGTTCCGTTGTATTGTATTGCAGTGGGAAAAGAGATAGAAGGGCAGGGTGCGACCTTGACCTTAGGGTGTGTCAAGCAATCAGTAGATGCTTCCCATTGATTCCTTGAGAGGAATGGTCATGGTAAAACCAAATAATTGTCAAACAGTTACAGAAAACGGACATTTCCTTCCATCATCAAATTTATCAAACTTAAATTGTTTAGTTTTACACATTTCACAGATAAATTATTCATACCAGGTCTATAGTATTTTTTTATTTGTCTGTTAAAATAACAAATCCTGCTTTAGTTACCTTTATAATTTCTGGAATTTGTCTTTAAGAAAAATATAGATGGTTTCATTTTTTCCAGACAGTACATTTTAAAGCCATATTTATTCATTGGTTAAAAGAGATCTTTTGATGTTGATAACATTTTTATTATTGTTTTTAAAGTGTTAGCCACATCTACATAATTATTAATTTAATTTAAATTGGAACATTGGGGGTAGCCTCTACTTCACTTCTTAATGATAAAAAAAATACAGATATCAATGCCAACAGATAATTCATATAGAAACTAAATTACAAAAGTTTGGGAAAAGCAATAGTATTTATTAACAATAACAACTAACTGATCCATTTAATAAGACTTTATTTACTAATGAGTTTAAGGAGATACACTAAAAACTTTTTCCAATTTATCCTGGTGTGTTCATACTGCAATTATGAAGTACCCAGCAGAATTTCACTGTTATTTATGCATTGTGTTATATAAGATGATAATATAAATGCAGTATGATAATACAAGGAGTATCTGTGGATATCCATAACCACAAAATCTAGCGGGTAGATTTAGCTTAAACTTTGCATTTGAGAGTGTTTTGGTCTAAAAATAAGTTTAGAAACAGCCTTAACCCAAAAAAATTGTTTTGTGTCTAAAACTAACCGTAACAATTATAATTTTTTAACATTGATCTTATGGGTTGCCATCAAGGCAACGGATAATTTTATTTTTGTAGGGTAAACAAAAATAAAAGAATGCTACTTTTAACTACCGTAATACAAGACCTTTTCACTTTAACATTTATTTGCAGGCATCCATGGAAGGAGGCTGTTTTTTTTTTGTACAATTGAAAATATAAAATTAAAGATAAAAAAGTTTTGAAACAGTTGCCCCTGTGAAAAGGTATAGTTGGTGTAAACTTCAAAGCCTGATTACCATGATACTATGACAAAAGAGAATTAAAACGAGAATCAATGCTTGGTTAACCTGATAGTAAAAATGATACAACAAAATAAATACCCCCGTCGCAGCAGACCTGCGTACTCAGCGAATTTCCCATGGAATTTCAGATTATTTACTTTCCCCATAAAAACACCATAGGATCGAGTATGTAGGTTTGCTGCCATGGGGTGTTGTTAGAAAATCTAAGTTAATCAATAATTGGTGAATGTAAACACAAAATTGTATCAAGCTATATCAATTTTTTATTTTCCCCATAAACCCCATGGGGGTGAGTATGTAGGTTTGCCGCCATATGGGTTTTGAAAGCAAGTATAAGTTAAACCCTATCTAGAAAATGTACATACTAAATTTGATTAAGTTATGTCAACAAATAAGCAAGGTATAGGGATTTCTTGATTTCCCATAAGAATAACATGGAAAACATATTTTTGGATTTTCCCCGTAACCAGTTATGCTAAAATAAAAATTCAAAATACAAAATTGTTTGTTTTTTTGAGCTCTTTTAAATGGTTTTAGTTAAAATTGATAAATTTTGAAAACTGAGGTCCAAAAATGCCAAAAACCCATTTTTGACCCCTTTGAAACCCCATAAAACCCCGTTCCCATAACCCGATGACGCTGGTTCGCGAACTCATGAAAATAGACCTGGTCTTACACCTTCATACCAAATTTCATCAAAATCGGAGATCCCCTTCAAAAGTTATCAGTACCACGGACACATAGATATATAGATAGATATATAGATAGATATATAGATAGATATATAGATATATATATATATATATATATATATATATATATATATATATATATATATACATATATATGAAAATGAACGGACGGTGTTTTTGGCTTCTGGGGACCTCAAAACAAAAAAGTATCATGGTCCCGGGCTTAGGTCTTACCATGGCTACTACCGTAATAGCGTATTCCCTATAGGAAAATTCGCTAAAATAACATCTTGTATGTGTATTGTGTTAAAATATCATAATATTATCTTTTTGATTGTGTTTGATGTGACATTTTTCATTCAAAGGTTCAGTTACATAAATTACTAGTTCATGAAGAAACAATTACAGTAGTTTAATGTACAGGGCTTACATCAAAATTAATATTTTTTGCCCAACTATTTTGAATAACAATATGTAACAAACCCATTTATGCAACTTTCATAAATGAATAAAAATAATACTAAGAAAGCTCTAAATTTTGCTGTTGCAGTAGGGTTCATCAGTGTCAAAAGAGAAGTATCAAAGTAAGAATTAAAGTATTGAAATGATTAGAGTTCAGAAATTTATTAGTGTGGCAATGAACAGTGTATGTGAATGTGAATTCATCAATTTTGACTTCCTATAAAGTCATAATCACATAAAAATATTTGTAAATTATTAAAACCTAAATAAATTAAATATACTTAATTTAAGAAAAGGGATATACAGTAATATAATGCTGTATAATTTTTTTCTCATCGTACTACACGTAGGACTGCCGTTTTCTGGCCTTTAATTACAAGAAAAGTTGGCATTTTCTGTAGCCTTTTAAAAGTGCACAAAAAGACTTAAGTTCATTTTTTTGTGCGCTTACCTCAAATGTTGTTTCTTATAAGCAAAAATCTTACTAATACAAAACAAATAAAGCCAATGTAAACAAAAAAAAGCTATAATTTTAATGCAAGATCAGGCCCGACCATAGGGGGAGGGGCAGGGGGCCAAAATCCCCGGAGCCCGGGCCCAAGGGCTTTAAATATAATGATTATTGTGCAATGAATTTGCTTGTGGTCTTAGTTATGAATGTATCACAACGAATACACGGCTCTGTGCAAGATTTTGACATTTCATTAGCTGTTTAAAGAAATATTTAAATTAAGATGGAAGTCAATTACTAAACATAAACAGACAGTAAAATTTAATTTTATATTTTTGCTATTTGATGAAAAATATTGTTCATCACTTGGCTGGAAAGTGTTTATCCTGAGCTTAAATGCTATTTCTGCAAAAATCAACTTTCCGTCCTAACGATGAAAACTATTAATATATGAATATGACTATAACTTTTATATCCTATAAATTTTATGCCAGTTTTTGCTGTTCTTAAGAAATATTTAAAATAAGATGGATGTCAAGAACTGAATGTAAACAGATGATAAAACTTTAATTAGTTTATTAAAAAATTAATTATTAATTTCATATTTTAGTTCTATGATGAGGAAATCTGTTCATCACTCGGACTGAAAGTGATTTTTCAGTGCTTAATCACAATTTTGAGCTCATTTTCGCCTTGCTCTTAGGCACACAGAAAAAAGCCACTTTCTATCCTAGTGATGAAAACTACTATTTAGGTAGTTTACATCTAGAATCAGCAATGCTCGGTTAGCCTGATAGTAAAAATGATACAACAAAATAACAATAACATCTTGTATGTGTATTGCGTTAAAATGTCACACATGTAATGTGTAAAATGTTAAATGTTAAATTACGTGATGCATTACATCACGTAAGGTGTGTGATGTAATACAAATTATTTCACTTGCAAGCAAATAGACATAACTTACCGGGCCGTCTGTGGGGCGGGAAGGAGCCGCGATGAGGGGCGGGAATGCGACCTCTCGCAGGCTCTAGACAAGCATGCGACTAGTCACAGACAGGGGCAAGGCATATGACTACAGCATACAGTGTACAGGTACTGGGTGGACACCAAACAGCGAAGACGAGTGTTATTTTGCAAAGTAAAAATTGGTTGGCTGATGAAACTATGCAATGGGCCCAGTCACCTTCAGGGTAAGAAAAAAGAGGTTTTAAATAGCAAAGGTGTGTGCAACTATCATTGCAGGAAGAAGGTCTTGAAAAACAAGCCAAACATCTATTGCATTGTTAAAAAATACCCTGGTTAAAAAAAATACCTGGTTGATAATAAACTAAATCTTGTATTTGGGTATAAAGTATATATATTAAAGAGGGGTTGTATTTATGAAAAAAATGCATTCTTTGCATTAGATTGTAACAAGACTGGGGTTTGGACTGTTTCCCATAGAAACGTTAAAAATGCCACTGTAATAGAAAGACACAAAATAAATAACAGTAAAGTGTGATAAGGATTGTCCAATAAATTGCCAACGGATATATGAATCCTGTAGTATGGGTTATCTAATAGTAAAATATATAGGCCATTATGGGGATATTTATTCATTGTAGTTAATAATTTTCACTCCATTTCTAAACATAAGTTATTGTCGAAACTATCAAAAAATTATTTTGAACCAGTTAAAACCTATTTTTTAACCAGAGAATACAGATTTTTAAGTTGAAAAAATTGTACGGTATTGTTTCTTAAAAAAAAAATAATGTCCACCCAGTATAGTTACCATGCTTTAAAAATTTGCAACATATAACATAAAGCTAACATTACACAAGAATATGAGCATAACAGTAAAAGCTAATGTATATAAAGAACTAAATGAAATACAAGAGTACTTGGCAAGACTGTACTCAACAAAGAGCTTATTTATAGTACAGCTCTTGGTATTATTTGCAGGAATTACTGTTTATTGCAACTAATATGCAAAAAAAGTAGTTGCAAAAATATGCAACTTTTTTTAATACAAAATATCATTAACTAAAAGAACATTAGTACTGTTAAAGTACCAGATTTTAATTAAGACCAAAAGAATTTTAAAACGTTAATAAAAAGAAAAATTAGAAGTAAATAACAAATATAGTATATATGTATATATTTTCCAAAATAACAAAAAGTTTATTTTCTATAAGTAGGAGAAAAAAAATATGAATCATATTTTATTAAATTTTTCATTGTAGTTTCCTTCTTAAATTACTCCTTCTTTAAGAAGATAAACAAGATATTTTGTAATAATAATTTGATTACTAGCAAGCAGCTAGTTGATTTTATGTAGTCTATACCTGTAAACTAAACTGGAATAATGCATGAAGCGGCAAGTTCGTTTATATTCCAAAATTATCTTCAAATTTGAAGAAAGAAAATCGACTACAAAAAAGGTACTAACCAACCAGTTAACAAATTTGATTGAAACGTGGCTGTTTTAAAGGGCATCTACTGTATATATTTATAAAATATTGATGAAGTAAGCACCTTTGAAGGTGACGGAAGGTTTGGTGGAAGGGTGCCACCAATGTCTCCACCACCAGTGGGGGTCGCGGATCCAAGGGCGGTAGTGGTAGCTCGTGTCCACCGAGGGCGACGGAGGCTGGTATCGGTACAGTGGTCGATGGATACTCGGGTCAAAGTGCTGGTTGGCAAAGATGTCTTGCTTCTTCTGATGAGGTTTAAGAATGGATGCAGTTTGTCTCCTGATTGGAGAAGAGGAAGCTGATCTAGGTTTTGGAGAGTAAATTGGCGATCGTTGAGTTTCCGGTGATGAGAGAGATCTAGGTTTTGGGTACTGATGAGCGACCCAGTTGCATTCGAGGTAAGGTGCAATATCACGTAATTCTCTAACATCCGGAGTTGAAGTGTACATTTGCCCTAACAAAGAGAGTTCTTGTTGAGCTTCAAATTGGTGTCGTAACCTGTCCACTTCACCGGTTCGGAAGACACAAGGGTCGGGTCTAGCAGGAGGGGTTGGCTGTGATCTTTGCTGTTGAAGAGTTGCCAGTTTACTAATTACATTGATGTGTGGCATGAAACGATTATCGGATTTCAATGGTAGGGGTGAAACAACCCTTTTAGTTTTAGATCGACCCCTCTGTGGGTTATGTTCATATTTCTTCTTCAGCCATTTTACATCTCCTATTTCTTGACCTCGGACTATAGTTTTGTTTAAGTCATTAACTTTTCTTGCAAAAAATTCTTTGGTCAAATCAGGATCACTTTGATGTCTTTTAGGTGGATAAGAAGGTTCAATCGTGTTTTCTTCATCTGTTATAGTGTACAGGTCATCCAAACTTTCAAATTTGTCCCGTAATTTCCTAACATCGCCCGCTTTCACCATACTTAAGTAAGCTCTATAATATTTCATTGGATCTGGAGAAATACTTCTTGATCTGATTGGAAGACTCTCCTCACTACTATGCAGTCCAGAATCTACACCTTGGAGTTGCCTTTCAGGTGTTTTTACTCTACTTAAACTAAGACTTCTAGGATCACTTACTCTTCTCAGTTGTGTTGTTGCATAAACCGAGGCTCTTTTCTCTCCAAAAAGATCTTTTAAATCAGAAAAGGATTGTGAATGTGATAGATTAGACTTAGATTTATCAGATGTAAAGGTACTTGGAGCACTTTTAGCTCTATATTTAATTTCTTGATTAAAAGACCTAACGTCTCCAGCACTTCTTGATACCCTCCCATCCAGCACTTTGCTATCTTTTTCTTTTTTTGTTTCAAAGTAATCTACTTTTCTTTGAACATCTTCTCGACTCCCCAAGTGAATGACTGTACTTGCCTCAGAACTCCCACTGTCTGTTTCACTGTTAGATGTAGTTTGAACCAATCTAGCAACCACTTTGTCATCTCTAATTTGTGATTTATTTTCAGCCCATTCATCAACAACCTTTTTGACTTCATGAGCATTGTCATCCTTTGGAGTTAGTACCAATAAAAAATCATGTTTGTCTTGGTCATGCGACGATGAAGTTTGCTTAGAAATTGACCCTTCCTCGGACATTTCAATGGAATAACATGTCCTAGGGGATGAATCTGAAGGTGAAGGACTTTTCATTCTACCTTGTTTCTTAGCTCCTTTTATTGCAGCAACTGCACCCAATGTTTCTCTTGGAATCACAATTGAGGATGAAACCCTTCGCCTTTTCTTCCTTTCATCAGTATACCTTTTAGACACTCTATTTTTCACTTCTTGACTAAGAGTCATTGACAATTTTCTCTTCTCGCTCTCTGACAATGGCTTGGTTAGAGAAGACTGAGAATTTGAGCTATCCCCAGAACCAGAACAAGAATCTCTGCTACCTTTCCAGTTTGGGATTGAGCTGATAGAGTCTGCCTTTTTACACTCTTTTCGTTGGGCTTCTTTTCGTTTATTCAAAGGAGAATATAGTTGCTCTTTTGTTAACAGGGAATTGCACCTTACTTGTAGCCTCTCTGGCAGCTCTGTTTTAAAATTTTCTTTTGAAGGTATAACTATTTCACAGTTTTTGTTGTTAGATCTACCTTGAAGCATTTTATTTATTCTCTCTCGTTTTAAACTAGACACTGTTGTGTAGATTTCACTCAGTTGATTTTTTAATGCATTTACTTGTTCCATGGATAAACTACTCCAAAGTCGGCTACCGATAGATCGACTAACTCGACTACCGACTGGTTGAGGAGCACTTGGTGATCTGAACTGTTCCACTTCAGATGCACTCCTATTTCTTTTTGTTCGATGGGTGAGAGTGTTTGCAAGATTGGCAACTGAAGATCCGCGCCATAAAGGTTTATATGTGTCTTTTGTTGCATCTATTGCCTTTCTTTTACATGATTCTACATCTGACTCTTCATATGCCAATCTTTGAAATCGGAGCCTTAAGTCTTCAACCGATTTCTCTTTACTTCTTAAACCAATATCTCCTTTCCATTTAATACTTTCACTATCTCTGGGTTGAAAAAGTAAATCTTTTTCCTTTTGATCTTCTTTCAGTTTTTCATACAAGTTTTTTAGTTCTTCTTCTGCTCTTTCTTTAGTTCTGAGCTGTTTCCACCTATCATAATCGATAACTTCCTCTCCTTTTTTCCTTGGACGAAGATCAGTATTTGATGTTGTTCTTTCAAGCTCTCCCATTCTTTCTAAACTTGCATAAAATTTATGCAGTTCTTTAAACCTATCAGACTTTTTTGTAGAATGTAAAAGTTCCATTACATATGTTTGGTAATCACTGTGGTCTGTTAGATGAGATAAATTCAAAGAACTTGTGCTTTGAGCTTGAAGGGGTGGGAAGGAACGTTTTCCATCTGCTTCACTAAGGCTTTTTGTTCTGATCCCTTTTCTTTTCAAACCACCAATGCTCTCAATAGTTTTGATGGCACTTCTGGTACTTCGTATTCGCCTACAGGATGGAGATCTACTATGTGATGGAGACATATTATCATAATCCCAGTGAGCATTGTGAATGTTATTGTATGTTTCCTCATGAAGATCATCTTGGTGGCTTGGTGAAACACGAGGCGGTTCACTTGAACTACGTTCTTTATATAAATCTGGGCTCCTACTTCGTGATTCCATTGGAGAGTAGTAACCATTTGATCTATCCCACACATTATTCATTCTGTCAAATTTATCAATCTTTTCTAAAAATTCATATCTTTTACTTCGAGTAAACAAGGGACTCTGTGATCGAGAAGATCTGGTACTAGATATTTCTCGGTCAAGACTACGAAACTTTGATTCACTCACTGGTTTTTTGTGATTTAAATAAACGTTGATTAATCTTAAAGAAGGCTCTGACTTATATGGCAAACTAGAATGTTCGTCACTTTTATGAAACTTTTTTGCACGTTCCAAAACAGATGAATTCCTTTGTAATGTGCTAACATTTGAGGGGGTGGGTGATGAAAGATTTCTTAGTAAAAGATTTTGAAAGAAAGCTTTGCCCGGAATCGATCTAATATCAATACCTGAAAACTCAGGAGATTGTATTTGTCCAACAGGAACTAATGCTTGGCGGTCTCTGGTTTCCCTAGGGGAAGTATTTTCTGTGTCTTTTGGTTTTTCAACCATTTTCTTTTGATCATTTTTTTCTCTTCCTTTTTTTGTACCATTTTTCTTGGCTAACTTCTTAGAACTAGGTGGGCTATCACCACCATCTTTGGCCTTTTTAGATTTTTTCTTCCCATTTGATTCACCATCAGTATCTTTAGCAGACTTTTTTGACAAACCGTTCTTTGAAAGCGAGGGGGACTTTGAAGGTGAAGTTGCACCATTTTTCTCTTTCTTTTTCTTTGACAGTTCAGGAGAATCATCAGTCTTTTTAGGCTTTTTTATGAGATCATTGGATGGAACAGGTGAAACGAGAACAGTTGGTATGGTGGTTATTTTATTTACAGGTGATTTTATATCCCTGCCAACAGGCGAATCTCTACTTGTGCTTTGAGAACTTGGCCTTTTTTCACTGTCTGATCGAGATGACGGTCTTGAGCTTTTTGGAGCTGTTGGGGAACTGGAAGTAGCAGGCTGTGTAGTAGTAGTTATTGTTGTAGATGTGGGTGTTGCTATTGAAGTTACTGTTTCTATTTTTTTAGACGATACTTGTTCATCTTTTGTATTAGGTGAAGAAGAGATATTAGAAGACAAAAGTTCTCGACCTTTTGCTGATATTGCAACAGTGACTTTTAATTGTTTATCTTCTTTAGGTTTCTTTGAGCCACGGGATGAACTATATAACGTTGTTGAGCTTTTAACGACAGTTCCAGGTGGAAGAGATTTTGATGTAGAAGAGCGTTCCTTCACTTCACGTTGTTTTAATACCTTTTTAACCTCACCAGGTGATCGGAGTTCAGTTGATTTAGCAAGGCGAGCAGGAGTTTCTTGATCTTTCCTCGAGCGTTGAGTGATAGAAGGTTTTCTTTCAAGAGAGGTTTTTCGAGTTACTTTTGTGACGCTTGTAGTACCAGTTGATGCATGGACTGAAGGACTAAGGGAACTTGTTCGTAATATAAAACGGCCGCCTCTACCTATAGTTGTCTCAGAAGTAATTTTATCCTTTTTCTTCTGTTTGTTTTCTACTCCAACACCTAACTTCGATGATATTCGGTCTTTTAAATACTGAACATTTGAATCAACTTCTACTCCACTTGAAGCCGACCTTTGAAGACGGGCTTTTTTTGGAGCCGGTGAAATAGACATTTTTGAGTATAGTCTTAATGTTGAGTTCCTATGAGATGACCTTCGTTTTGGAGGTGAAGGAGGCCTTGGAGCAAATGATTCTGAAGGAGGAACTAAATTTGAGCTTGTCTTAGCAGTTCTTTTATAAGAGGAAAAAACTGGAGGTGGATTGTCAACTGTGATGGATGTTAGAGGATAACAAATAACTTCATTAAAAGGCTTAACTGACTGTTTATTCTTCTTGTGAATTCTTATCCTTGTGAGATGAGGGGAGATCGGGAAGTACTCGAGATCTGAGTCGTCTGGCCCTTGATGAAAACAGCAAAACAGTCTGATTAGAGAAATTCTGCGATGAGAAGTGCAAGTGTGCGGTTATGGTGTCATGTGAGCTCAGCCTTCATAATTTCTTTCTACATTTTTTATGTCTGCTCTTCTCAGTGCTCTCAGATCTTGTGCCATCAGGTTCGGTGCTACCTCCAAAACCCTTCCGTCACCTTCTTACATGCTCTACTCTACTTTTACAGGATATTTAATCAGTAAAATGATTCTGGTCTTAACATTAATAAGTTCTTTTAATAAGGCGTTAACTATATCATGCGTAAACAAAAGTTTATGAACTTTAGAATGTTTCAACCTAACATTACTAACATTTGTTTGTTAAAAAAATTTCCTACGTTATTACAAATAAACTTGTATAATGCTTGTTCACAAAAGTAAAACAATAGAAACAAATTCAGTAGGTAAGAATGGCTTAAAAGTGCTCTGCACCATGCTGTTTCAGTGATTGAGTCATGCATAGCACACTCACATGCCAGTCAGTTTCAGTGCTGGTTTATGACAACAAAAATTCTACTACAGTCATTGCATAAAATATATAATCTACTAACTTCTATTGGTGCAGGATGTTACAAAAATTTGAGAGAGTTAAAAGTATAAAAGTTAAATATACTGTACTCTGACATACACAAATAAATAAAAACGTTATATATAAATAAATATTATAATTGGCATTCTTGTAGTGGCTCATGCCTACGCACAGGTGTTATTACCTATGTAAGCACTATTTCCATTATTTAATATTTTATTTTAGTAGAAATAATTGTTCGGTTATTTGATAATAGCTATTATGTTCAATTGTAATGTATTACGGAAATTTGATTTTGATTTTTTGATATTTAAATTTTTTTTACATACCCTTTGTGATTATACAGATATGAACCACAACTTAGCATACTGTAACTTGAACGAGTATCATAAACTATGCTGCAACTTAAACTTTGATTTATTTTTAAAATAAAAAAGTACTCTCTGAACGAAATTGCAAGTTGCATATTTGGTAATAATTAGTGTTGCCATATAGAATCATGGAGTCAAAAAATTATAAAATGAATTGTAAACACTTATTTAAATTAGATTTATTTACATTTTAGGATTTGATCAACATTCTCATTTACTTACCAAGCTATTCCAACATGACAGTAGCTTTAAACTTTGCAACAACAACAACTGCAGTGACATTGAGCTGAACGATATAACGTTATAAGTACATTTGATCTTTATTGGCGGACTGATAGACAGTGTAAGCATGCTGCTACCTACCTTTCGGCTTCTCGGGCACAGGTTTCCGCAGCCCGTGTAGCGGCACGTCCCCTCCCTTCTGGATCACTTTGTACGCTTGTTTCTGCTCCGCAGGGGAGAGTTGCTGCTGAGTCTCGTCTCTGCGTTTGAACACAAGGGTCGAGTCACTCTCGTAGCCTGATTCCTTCAAGGCACTGCAAGGACCAAATTATGTGATGCTGGATTATATTAAATGACCATTAAAAACTAAAATAAAAAATTCTCTTTTTAGATTATTTTAAGAAATTTTAGAGAGTTATCAAGATTTTATATATGCCTATACAACTAAAACTAAAAAGAAGAGTCTCAATCCTTTTCAGCATACATTAAATCTTTACTGAAAATAAGTTTTTTTTTTTAGTTTCAATATACAAAGTGCGCATACTAAACGAGAAGCTAATAAAAGATCTTATTATTTCTAGAGAGAAATGGTATCAACTTGTTGAAAATCATTGCAACCACTACTAAAGTAAACACAAACTACTGTTATTGTTAAGTAAATTATTGCGGACATACACTACTGTTGCGGAGCACATACTACTGTTACTACATTCATTGAGGAAAGGGCTTACACTCTCTTGTGGGAGACAAACGGTCTGAATAGGCATATTAGAAAATTTGGTACCACTAACAGCAGAGTCATGATTTTCTGTAGCAGCGCCAAATTTCAATAAATTCAATAAGATAGACACAAATTTTTAGTTTCCTAACAGTTCTTTCTCAAATTTGTCAATGTACCTATCATGGTTGAAATTCAAAAGTAATTTTCTTTCAGTTTAACCATGTCTTCAGTTAACGTGTTGACTGTGTGCTACCGACCGGTCGGTAACCCCGTGCTCCGCAGGTGCCTGCGTGCCGCCGGACGGTAACATGCTCCTGACAAATTTATTCCGTTGCAGTGCGGCAGCACCCCGCTGTGGATGGGAGCTTTTTCGTCCATGTTCTGTGTAAGACAGTGGCTATCTTTTGGTGCAATCCAGTCGTAATTGTTGTTACTGGTTCTGTTACTGTGCCTGGTGGAATTTTACTCACGTTTTGATTATATTTAATGTACTTGTTTGTTATAAAAATGAGTACTATTATTACATAATGGCGACCATTCAAAAACAAGTGGCAGACAATGCCAACGCAACCCCTGAGAAAGTGGGTCATTGCAGAGTAGCTTTCATTGAAGGGCAAGTTAATTTAAAGAGGAAAATGGGAATACTGACAATGAGTCTTTTTTGATCGGCTAGTAATCTGACAATATCTATATTTTTATATAACACACTATTATTTATGTAATAAATAATATATAGATTAGTTTCAATGCACAGGGCTGGCCTTAGCCTGTGCGGGGCCCAGTGCAAACCTCCAGTGTGGGGCTCCCCAAAACAAAACCTCTCCCCCTTAAGCAAAAAATTTAAAAATGTAAAAAGCCTCATCTCACATTCAATCTAACTTTTAGTACTCATTATATGGTGGCTTGATTGTTGCCTTTCGCCTAAATGGTGCCAATTGCACAGACCTTCATGTGATAGTGAACTGCTTAAATGAGTTGAACTACAAAGTTTACAACAAAAGCAAAACACTTTGTATGCATGTATCGAATAAATGAGCCATTTACGGCCCCTTTTCTTCCCATTAGGCAATTTTCTTGTGTAAAAATCCGGTTAAAATTTTTTTTGCTATCATTTAAAAGAAAGTCAAAAATACGAACATGTAAATTTGACCATGATCATTTGGTGTTAACACAGGGCCAGAGACACTACATTGTGGTAGTTATGAGCAGGGGTGGACAGAGCCGCCGGGACACCGGGAAAATTCCCGGTGCGCCCTCCCCATCAAGGCGCCCCGGCACCCCTTGGACAAGATTTTTTTTCATTATAAGGAATTGTAAAATATTTTTTGAAAGTTCAATATTTGTGAATTTTTATTTTTCCTAAAGCGATTAATATGTGTTTGCACTTCATGACTTGAACATAATACGTTTATTTTCATATAAATTGAATGTTCAACTTTGATAAATTGCTCCAACTGGGAACTCTTTCATGTAGCAATGACTCGACATAGTTGGCTAACCTGTGCAGCGAAACAGCTGTCAGCCTGGGCGTGACCATTGCGACGTAGTACGAGTAAAGGTCAATCCCAGGGGGATGATTTTGTTAAAACTTACACAAAATGTATATTTGTATTTATTCTAGAATATGTACAATTTTGAATATAAATACGTGTATTAAAACGACTCTTGTAATCCATTATTTTAATAAGTCAACAATTTTAACAGGTTAGGAACGATGCTGTATTTGCATTTTGCAGAAACTATGCAGTTTCCAGGCAATCTTCGTTGCAATGACTTTCCTGATGATTTTTTAGCACACTACCCCACTTACAGATTATTTGCAAACCAAGGATCTTTGACTATGTTCAAGCATTGAGGCTATTAAGCTGCACTTAGGAAAAAAGGCGCCTTTAGGATTTAAAAGGTGCTAGGTCCAAGTTTGCCGATGTCTTCAAAGCTGCAGAGGTCTTCGTCACTGAAATAGTGAACAAAATCAAACACTTGTCGAGTACAGTTTCAAATATGGCAGAAATCATCATAGAAACAAATCTGCCTGGGGTGAGAGTAGGAAGAAGAATAAAATGCCGGGAGAAACTTCATCAGGAGACGTGGCCTAATTGCGGACAGCAATCGCCGATTTGAAGTAACCGCTTTTAACTGTGTTATAGATCAAACTGTCAAATGTGTGAACGAAAAGTTTTCAGCAAAACAAAGTCTATGCTTAGATTTAAATATTTTGATCCAAAGCGGTTTAACAGCATTGACATTAACTCTTCTAGCTTTCAAAGGATAATAGAATTAGTTACCGATTGCGAGGAGGGGAAACTGGAGGAGGAATTAGTATATTTTAATCACCGTTTCATCACCAGTTGTCAAAGTCAGTAAACATAACAAAACCAACTGAAGATTTTGAAGGTGAGCTCTCGGAAGAAGAATTGGTTTCCAACTTAAATGATGGCGAATAAAGAGACCCAAACGATTTGCAGTATATTCATTGTAAAAGTGTTAAAAATGCAATACTTGCTTGAAGTGTGCATTCGACGTCTTACTTGAGTACAATGTTTTTGTTTTCAAGGCTGTACACGAACCTTTTTTAAGTCTTTAAGTATATCTCTTGACATTACCAGCTACCCAAGTGTCATGTGAACGGCCCTTTGCAAAATTAAAATATATCAAAACAAGGCTCCGACTCCGTTCACGACTCACTGATGAATACCTTCAGACCTTATTTCTCATGAACATGGAGGGAGATATTCTTGTCAAGATCAATAATTATTAGATAATCGACAAGCTGAGTGAGAAGAGTGAACAATTACGAAGACTTCTTCGCGTATAAACTCTTGGTATGTTGACTTAACTTTTATGGGCAGCAATATAAACAAACAGTACAGTAATGTAATATACTTGGTTTTGATAAATTCACAAATAATAATTTTATAAAATAATTTTTTAATAAAAAACTACGGTTTTCAAGTTTAATATTTGCCTACAAAGCCTTCAAATGCTTATTGTAAAGTTATTTTTACTTTCATCAGTTTGATTTTTAATATCAGTTTATAATGTTTATTGAAAATTAAGAAGTTACTGTTTTAACACTTGTTTGATTTACTTTTTACAAACTACAGTAATATACTTCTATAGATACATTGTAAATTGTTTAAATTTTAAGGGATACTGTTATTATAATCATTAGAAATAAAGACCAAAATATCCATTTTTTTGTCACATGTTTCAACTATGTCATTTTCAAGTAATTAAACTACCTATATAAACTCTTTAATATTGTAAGGTTACAATTTTAATTGCTAGAAAATTATATGATAGTTGAAACATGTATAATAAATGTTCTTTATTACATACATAATAATATGAATGTCTTATATGTATATATGGCAATGGCGCCTCTCCGGTACCCATTCCACCGCCCTTTTCATAGTGTCAGTCCACCCCTGGTTATGAGCTATCATCAGTATGATGGTTCGTGTTTCCATCAATATTACAGCTCTTATTAACTTTTTCTAGCTTAAGGCCTTCCTCAAATATGATTTCGTTTACCTTTTTGGCTGGTGTATGTGAAGGATTAAGAAATTTTGCAAATGCACATTTTTGTGAAGATAAATACTGTTCCTTTTTAAGTTTCTTCTTCGCCTTTTGGGATCCAGATTCTTATTTCGGAAACTTTTCTCTTTTTGGGGATATATATTTTAGAGTTTATAGTTAATACATAACAAAAAACTGAAAAAACTAAAACAATAGCACAACACTAACACGCAGACCCGGACATGGTGACCCGGAGTGGTGCACACTCTTTAAAGCATAAGCTAGAACAAACACCTATGTCCTAAACTATCTATTTGGTAGTTGATTTCTCGCTTCAAAAATACTTCACGTTTCAAATCTTGTCTTTTTTTACTGGTGCGGGGTTTTTGTCGGCGCGGGGCCTTTGAAAGCGCGAAACCCGCTGCGATCGCATTGCCCTGAGGCCGGCTCTGTCAACGCATTAAAATGAAGTGAAAGTGGGGCGGCAATGCAGTGGGCAGTCGATGGGAGCGCCAGGTGCTGACTACACAGAAACACAAAAGCTTTTCACCCTTTTCATCCATTTTCACTCGTAAATTTTCACTTGTTAGTTGAACATACCACCAAAGGCATATCTCAAAAATGACCTGCTTAAAATACCGTACCTTAGTTTTACTGCCTTGCTGGTTAATCTTTTTTCGTAAACCCCAACCCCCCCCCCCCTCCCCCCCGAATTAAATTGCCCTTCTGTACCACAGGTAGTAACAGCGGTAGTATTAGTAAGTAACTAGTGTATTTAATTTGAACTATATCATTGCTAAAAATTTTACAATTAGTTCCAAATCAATGACAGTGTAGATGATAATTTTAATTCCTTAAAAAATATTTACATTGTATGAATGCACCAACAAACGACTTAATATTTTAGTTATGTGTTGTTGTTGTTGTTATTGGTGGATAAGGAGACTCCGGCCAAATTGCTAAGCACGTCTGAAAGTGTTATTTGATTCTTTAAAATTGTAAATCTAAAATAATATTCGTCCCAGATAATGTAGGAAAGGGGAAAAAGAAGGGGTTGCTCAAGAAAAAGTAGATGTTGCCAAGAGACTGAAAGCTGGAAACATTGCACCCTGTTTTCCCTGATTCCCACACACGACTACTATTCCTGTCTTACCAATTTACATTGGTGGCTTATGAAGGATTGAATGGCAACAGGCCCGGATTATTAACTAGTCCAACCTAGGCCATGGCCTAGGTCGTCAGCTAAAAAAGGCCCGTCAAACGGGCCTTTTTTATACTACGTTTTAGTAAAAAACATTTTAACCACAATTATAATTTAATTATGTTTTTTTCACAATTTTTTAAAATTACACTCTTTAATAACAAGAGTAAATAGAATATTCAGCAAAGAGAATGAAGTAAGAACTATTTATGCGAACTAGGTGATTCCTTCAAGTGCCGGGACCTGAGGGGCTTCTTCGCAGTGGGTACGAGCACCCCTGATATGCCGTTAAGAGTGTCCCTGATTAGCAGTCAAGAGCATCACCTACTGCTGGCGTTAAAAATCGCCCTCTAATTGACTGTAAAGAGCAACCTTGATCAGAGTTAAATCACACCCCCGACCGGTGGTAAACATAACCTCTGACCGCCAATAAAGAGCGTCCCTGATCAACTGTAAAAAGAGCCCCCAATACGCATAAATAGTGCCTGTGATCAGCGGTAAAGAGCGACCCCGACCAGCAGTAAACATTCCTCTAATTGACGGTAAACAGCTCTCCTTTGCCTTGACTTTTGCCTTGTAAGGTTTGCTATGACCTTGGTCCTTTACCCTGGATTTAAATTTATTTCTGTATTACAATTATATAATATTTGATTTCAGATCTAAAATTAATTTGGTGGTAAAGTGGCAAATTAAATAATGCAAAAGGATTATGTCCACGGATTAAAGTGATGAAAATGCTGATTGTCACATTCGTTTAATAATTCTGTAGTTTTATACAACAGACGAAGTAATTAGTATCAAAGATCCCATAAATCGACTTTTTTTGTTGTGGGGGGAGGGGTAGTTCTGAATTTTGGCCTAGGGAATCAAAAAGTGTTAATCCGGGCCTGAATGGCAATTCAAAATTCGTGACATTTATGGACTGAGGCATAGGGGAACAACAAATTAAAGGCGTCTTTTTCACAAAGAGAAAACGTTTTTGTTTATTAAAAAAAAACAACTGATTAAATTCTGGATAAACCAGAGTAAACGAGAGTTCTAGAATAGTAAACTTTAAAACCATATACTGTAACACGCAGGATCTACTGTGACAAACCCGGATTACAATTGACTCATCTCAACCACCTCATTAAGCAAATGGTAAGCCTATCTAATGAGGTTTTTTTTGCATTCATCACTAAGAACCAGATGAGAACTAATAAAAGCAGGGTGAGGGTGTACAAGAACCATGTTCAATTGCCATTGTGGCAAATAAAGTGGATGTCCTTTGACCATTTCGCTAGTAAGAATATCTGATAAATTAATAAGAAAATTTTACGAATCTTACCAAAACCCAAATGACGTTTGATGACAAATTTTCAACTAAAAGTTTTATGGTATATACCATTTTTACACAGTCTTTACTAAAAGCATTAGTTGTGAAGTTAAAAACTAGTAACACTTAGCCAACTACAAGCTTATATTTAAGGCAATTAAGATAGTTCCAAATGTGAGAGAGCTCCTAAAGCACAGTAAATTATAAATGAGTAGGATATATAAGCTATTTTTTTATGTCATTTTTTACAAACCTAAAGGAAATGTTAAATTATTTAATAAGTACACAATATTGCCTTATTAGTAAATAGCTTAAAACATGGAAATAAATTAGTTAAAACTGTTAAAAGCTAGTTTACTAACTGACTAAACTAAATGCCCCATTTCACTATGATAAGTAACAAACTTATATTCTAAAACAATAGGCAAAGAAAGGTATATGTATATATGGCAATGGCGCCTCTCCGGTACCCATTCCACCGCCCTTTTCATAGTGTCAGTCCACCCCTGGTTATGAGCTATCATCAGTATGATGGTTCGTGTTTCCATCAATATTACAGCTCTTATTAACTTTTTCTAGCTTAAGGCCTTCCTCAAATATGATTTCGTTTACCTTTTTGGCTGGTGTATGTGAAGGATTAAGAAATTTTGCAAATGCACATTTTTGTGAAGATAAATACTGTTCCTTTTTAAGTTTCTTCTTCGCCTTTTGGGATCCAGATTCTTATTTCGGAAACTTTTCTCTTTTTGGGGATATATATTTTAGAGTTTATAGTTAATACATAACAAAAAACTGAAAAAAACTAAAACAATAGCACAACACTAACACGCAGACCCGGACATGGTGACCCGGAGTGGTGCACACTCTTTAAAGCATAAGCTAGAACAAACACCTATGTCGTAAACTATCTATTTGGTAGTTGATTTCTCGCTTCAAAAATACTTCACGTTTCAAATCTTGTCTTTTTTTACTGGTGCGGGGTTTTTGTCGGCGCGGGGCCTTTGAAAGCGCGAAACCCGCTGCGATCGCATTGCCCTGAGGCCGGCTCTGTCAACGCATTAAAATGAAGTGAAAGTGGGGCGGCAATGCAGTGGGCAGTCGATGGGGGCGCCAGGTGCTGACTACACAGAAACACAAAAGCTTTTCACCCTTTTCATCCATTTTCACTCGTAAATTTTCACTTGTTAGTTGAACATACCACCAAAGGCATATCTCAAAAATGACCTGCTTAAAATACCGTACCTTAGTTTTGCTGCCTTGCTGGTTAATCTTTTTTCGTAAACCCCAACCCCCCCCCCCTCCCCCCCGAATTAAATTGCCCTTCTGTACCACAGGTAGTAACAGCGGTAGTATTAGTAAGTAACTAGTGTATTTAATTTGAACTATATCATTGCTAAAAATTTTACACTTAGTTCCAAATCAATGACAGTGTAGATGATAATTTTAATTCCTTAAAAAATATTTACATTGTATGAATGCACCAACAAACGACTTAATATTTTAGTTATGTGTTGTTGTTGTTGTTATTGGTGGATAAGGAGACTCCGGCCAAATTGCTAAGCACGTCTGAAAGTGTTATTTGATTCTTTAAAATTGTAAATCTAAAATAATATTCGTCCCAGATAATGTAGGAAAGGGGAAAAAGAAGGGGTTGCTCAAGAAAAAGTAGATGTTGCCAAGAGACTGAAAGCTGGAAACATTGCACCCTGTTTTCCCTGATTCCCACACACGACTACTATTCCTGTCTTACCAATTTACATTGGTGGCTTATGAAGGATTGAATGGCAACAGGCCCGGATTATTAACTAGTCCAACCTAGGCCATGGCCTAGGTCGTCAGCTAAAAAAGGCCCGTCAAACGGGCCTTTTTTATACTACGTTTTAGTAAAAAACATTTTAACCACAATTATAATTTAATTATGTTTTTTTCACAATTTTTTAAAATTACACTCTTTAATAACAAGAGTAAATAGAATATTCAGCAAAGAGAATGAAGTAAGAACTATTTATGCGAACTAGGTGATTCCTTCAAGTGCCGGGACCTGAGGGGCTTCTTCGCGGTGGGTACGAGCACCCCTGATATGCCGTTAAGAGTGTCCCTGATTAGCAGTCAAGAGCATCACCTCCTGCTGGCGTTAAAAATCGCCCTCTAATTGACTGTAAAGAGCAACCTTGATCAGAGTTAAATCACACCCCCGACCGGTGGTAAACATAACCTCTGACCGCCAATAAAGAGCGTCCCTGATCAACTGTAAAAAGAGCCCCCAATACGCATAAATAGTGCCTGTGATCAGCGGTAAAGAGCGACCCCGACCAGCAGTAAACATTCCTCTAATTGACGGTAAACAGCTCTCCTTTGCCTTGACTTTTGCCTTGTAAGGTTTGCTATGACCTTGTTCCTTTACCCTGGATTTAAATTTATTTCTGTATTACAATTATATAATATTTGATTTCAGATCTAAAATTAATTTGGTGGTAAAGTGGCAAATTAAATAATGCAAAAGGATTATGTCCACGGATTAAAGTGATGAAAATGCTGATTGTCACATTCGTTTAATAATTCTGTAGTTTTATACAACAGCCGAAGTAATTAGTATCAAAGATCCCATAAATCGACTTTTTTTGTTGTGGGGGGAGGGGTAGTTCTGAATTTTGGCCTAGGGAATCAAAAAGTGTTAATCCGGGCCTGAATGGCAATTCAAAATTCGTGACATTTATGGACTGAGGCATAGGGGAACAACAAATTAAAGGCGTCTTTTTCACAAAGAGAAAACGTTTTTGTTTATTAAAAAAAAACAACTGATTAAATTCTGGATAAACCAGAGTAAACGAGAGTTCTAGAATAGTAAACTTTAAAACCATATACTGTAACACGCAGGATCTACTGTGACAAACCCGGATTACAATTGACTCATCTCAACCACCTCATTAAGCAAATGGTAAGCCTATCTAATGAGGTTTTTTTTTGCATTCATCACTAAGAACCAGATGAGAACTAATAAAAGCAGGGTGAGGGTGTACAAGAACCATGTTCAATTGCCATTGTGGCAAATAAAGTGGATGTCCTTTGACCATTTCGCTAGTAAGAATATCTGATAAATTAATAAGAAAATTTTACGAATCTTACCAAAACCCAAATGACGTTTGATGACAAATTTTCAACTAAAAGTTTTATGGTATATACCATTTTTACACAGTCTTTACTAAAAGCATTAGTTGTGAAGTTAAAAACTAGTAACACTTAGCCAACTACAAGCTTATATTTAAGGCAATTAAGATAGTTCCAAATGTGAGAGAGCTCCTAAAGCACAGTAAATTATAAATGAGTAGGATATATAAGCTATTTTTTTATGTCATTTTTTACAAACCTAAAGGAAATGTTAAATTATTTAATAAGTACACAATATTGCCTTATTAGTAAATAGCTTAAAACATGGAAATAAATTAGTTAAAACTGTTAAAAGCTAGTTTACTAACTGACTAAACTAAATGCCCCATTTCACTATGATAAGTAACAAACTTATATTCTAAAACAATAGGCAAAGAAAGGTATATGTATATATGGCAATGGCGCCTCTCCGGTACCCATTCCACCGCCCTTTTCATAGTGTCAGTCCACCCCTGGTTATGAGCTATCATCAGTATGATGGTTCGTGTTTCCATCAATATTACAGCTCTTATTAACTTTTTCTAGCTTAAGGCCTTCCTCAAATATGATTTCGTTTACCTTTTTGGCTGGTGTATGTGAAGGATTAAGAAATTTTGCAAATGCACATTTTTGTGAAGATAAATACTGTTCCTTTTTAAGTTTCTTCTTCGCCTTTTGGGATCCAGATTCTTATTTCGGAAACTTTTCTCTTTTTGGGGATATATATTTTAGAGTTTATAGTTAATACATAACAAAAAACTGAAAAAAACTAAAACAATAGCACAACACTAACACGCAGACCCGGACATGGTGACCCGGAGTGGTGCACACTCTTTAAAGCATAAGCTAGAACAAACACCTATGTCCTAAACTATCTATTTGGTAGTTGATTTCTCGCTTCAAAAATACTTCACGTTTCAAATCTTGTCTTTTTTTACTGGTGCGGGGTTTTTGTCGGCGCGGGGCCTTTGAAAGCGCGAAACCCGCTGCGATCGCATTGCCCTGAGGCCGGCTCTGTCAACGCATTAAAATGAAGTGAAAGTGGGGCGGCAATGCAGTGGGCAGTCGATGGGGGCGCCAGGTGCTGACTACACAGAAACACAAAAGCTTTTCACCCTTTTCATCCATTTTCACTCGTAAATTTTCACTTGTTAGTTGAACATACCACCAAAGGCATATCTCAAAAATGACCTGCTTAAAATACCGTACCTTAGTTTTGCTGCCTTGCTGGTTAATCTTTTTTCGTAAACCCCAACCCCCCCCCCCCTCCCCCCCGAATTAAATTGCCCTTCTGTACCACAGGTAGTAACAGCGGTAGTATTAGTAAGTAACTAGTGTATTTAATTTGAACTATATCATTGCTAAAAATTTTACAATTAGTTCCAAATCAATGACAGTGTAGATGATAATTTTAATTCCTTAAAAAATATTTACATTGTATGAATGCACCAACAAACGACTTAATATTTTAGTTATGTGTTGTTGTTGTTGTTATTGGTGGATAAGGAGACTCCGGCCAAATTGCTAAGCACGTCTGAAAGTGTTATTTGATTCTTTAAAATTGTAAATCTAAAATAATATTCGTCCCAGATAATGTAGGAAAGGGGAAAAAGAAGGGGTTGCTCAAGAAAAAGTAGATGTTGCCAAGAGACTGAAAGCTGGAAACATTGCACCCTGTTTTCCCTGATTCCCACACACGACTACTATTCCTGTCTTACCAATTTACATTGGTGGCTTATGAAGGATTGAATGGCAACAGGCCCGGATTATTAACTAGTCCAACCTAGGCCATGGCCTAGGTCGTCAGCTAAAAAAGGCCCGTCAAACGGGCCTTTTTAATACTACGTTTTAGTAAAAAACATTTTAACCACAATTATAATTTAATTATGTTTTTTTCACAATTTTTTAAAATTACACTCTTTAATAACAAGAGTAAATAGAATATTCAGCAAAGAGAATGAAGTAAGAACTATTTATGCGAACTAGGTGATTCCTTCAAGTGCCGGGACCTGAGGGGCTTCTTCGCGGTGGGTACGAGCACCCCTGATATGCCGTTAAGAGTGTCCCTGATTAGCGGTCAAGAGCATCACCTCCTGCTGGCGTTAAAAATCGCCCTCTAATTGACTGTAAAGAGCAACCTTGATCAGAGTTGAATCACACCCCCGACCGGTGGTAAACATAACCTCTGACCGCCAATAAAGAGCGTCCCTGATCAACTGTAAAAAGAGCCCCCAATACGCATAAATAGTGCCTGTGATCAGCGGTAAAGAGCGACCCCGACCAGCAGTAAACATTCCTCTAATTGACGGTAAACAGCTCTCCTTTGCCTTGACTTTTGCCTTGTAAGGTTTGCTATGACCTTGTTCCTTTACCCTGGATTTAAATTTATTTCTGTATTACAATTATATAATATTTGATTTCAGATCTAAAATTAATTTGGTGGTAAAGTGGCAAATTAAATAATGCAAAAGGATTATGTCCACGGATTAAAGTGATGAAAATGCTGATTGTCACATTCGTTTAATAATTCTGTAGTTTTATACAACAGCCGAAGTAATTAGTATCAAAGATCCCATAAATCGACTTTTTTTGTTGTGGGGGGAGGGGTAGTTCTGAATTTTGGCCTAGGGAATCAAAAAGTGTTAATCCGGGCCTGAATGGCAATTCAAAATTCGTGACATTTATGGACTGAGGCATAGGGGAACAACAAATTAAAAGCGTCTTTTTCACAAAGAGAAAACGTTTTTGTTTATTAAAAAAAAACAACTGATTAAATTCTGGATAAACCAGAGTAAACGAGAGTTCTAGAATAGTAAACTTTAAAACCATATACTGTAACACGCAGGATCTACTGTGACAAACCCGGATTACAATTGACTCATCTCAACCACCTCATTAAGCAAATGGTAAGCCTATCTAATGAGGTTTTTTTTTTGCATTCATCACTAAGAACCAGATGAGAACTAATAAAAGCAGGGTGAGGGTGTACAAGAACCATGTTCAATTGCCATTGTGGCAAATAAAGTGGATGTCCTTTGACCATTTCGCTAGTAAGAATATCTGATAAATTAATAAGAAAATTTTACGAATCTTACCAAAACCCAAATGACGTTTGATGACAAATTTTCAACTAAAAGTTTTATGGTATATACCATTTTTACACAGTCTTTACTAAAAGCATTAGTTGTGAAGTTAAAAACTAGTAACACTTAGCCAACTACAAGCTTATATTTAAGGCAATTAAGATAGTTCCAAATGTGAGAGAGCTCCTAAAGCACAGTAAATTATAAATGAGTAGGATATATAAGCTATTTTTTTATGTCATTTTTTACAAACCTAAAGGAAATGTTAAATTATTTAATAAGTACACAATATTGCCTTATTAGTAAATAGCTTAAAACATGGAAATAAATTAGTTAAAACTGTTAAAAGCTAGTTTACTAACTGACTAAACTAAATGCCCCATTTCACTATGATAAGTAACAAACTTATATTCTAAAACAATAGGCAAAGAATCTATAATGATAAGCGTGTTTTTCTCTAAGTGCTTTTCTCTGGGGCTGTCCACAGTTTAGTCCATAAGGAGTCACGAGCGTGGAGGTTAGCAAAAGGATACTCTTATACCTCTTTTGCTATCCTCCGACAACTTCTCATCTGTTCTCGCCCGACCCACTATGGACGGCCCCGAGTGTTAAGGTGCAAATCTACTTACTAAGTCATGAAAGGCTTGCTTGTGCCAGTGGTGGCTGGTGTGTGAGTTCGGGGAGAACTTTTCTGCGTCTGTTCAAATTGCTGAAACAAGCATTTTGCAATAGAGTGCTGAGAAAGCAATTAAATTATTAAATTTTCAAGAACACAAATTAGTATGAACCTTTAGTTTTTTTTAAAGTGAATAATGATATAATAATTAGATAAGAAAACTAATGACTAACTTGAAAATAACAGGAACAAGGCTTGCCATTCATAGCCGTGACTCGTGAGGAGTGCCCTGACTGAGAGCTAACCCACAAATGCTACTGATAACAGTCACTTGCATGTTTACAGTTATGTGTTATCACTCTAATCAGGATTTTACCTTGTTCGTAACCTTAAACAAAACTTTAAATGGAAACCTTACAAGAAACAATAAAATTTAAGTAGTGAAATACTGATACAGTAATATAAATAATTTAACTCTTAAACCATCATTTTAGCTTACGTAATATATACTATGGGTGAATATGTTAACAATGACTCACATTTGCTGGAATTAATAAAATAGTACCAGGAGGACCGAGCGTTGCTCGGTGAAATATTAGTAAATTTAAATATCAGAATAAACTTTATTGACATTTAATATGCAGTACATAAACAGCTGTTACATTTCTTTTTGAAGTTCTGAATGTACTTCTTGTTTATATTTGTTGTTAATTCGTTGCCAACATGGCAACCCATAAGCCCAATGTTAAAATTTTGTAATTTTAAACTTTAATTTTTAGCAAAATTAGATTTTCCCTGGGGGCGAGACCCATCTCAATCGTATTTTTAAGGTAAAACTAAGTTTATTCCAAAATTTGAAGGAAATTGTCGGAGCCGTTTTTGAGATAATTGTGCAAGCAAGCAAACAAGCAAACAAGCAAACATTGCTCGTATAAGAGTATAGGATTGTTTCAATTTTTTGAAATGATAAACGTCATTTATTCAGTGTTCCTTGCCTAAATCTTTAATTCTATTGTATAGTATGGGTTTTTAGTGTTTTTTTTTTTTTTAGGTTTCAGTTTTATTTTAATATTATAACCTACAAGTTATTATATTATACAACATGTTTCCAGAGGAAATAATTATGTACATTTGATTTTGCTTTTATATTTTATAATTTTATTTAGTTGAAAAACTTACCCCGTCAAAAATATCCATTACTTCATCCCACCACTGCAACAAACAAAGAACTCCTAAAAAATCTACAAAAAATATGGAATCTATTCTTAGTAATAAAATTCAAATAGGACATCACTAGTTCACCGACCAAAAATAAAAGACCAACTGTGTTTAAAATTGGTGTAGTCCCTCTTGGTCTCACAAAAAAGAGCGTCAACAAGTATACAGCACAATTTTGTAGTAGTATTGAATTGTGAGCAACCAGAGCTCACTACTAAAACTCAAAAAATAAACTTTCTTTTGGCTATGGGTTGCAATAAAAGCTGGGTAGATCTAGTAATTCTTAGAGCAGATGGGAAAAATTGGTGAAATAACACCAAATCCTATTGTGAATCAGTCATAAAAATAATGCATAATTAATTGTATTACATTTCCAACTTACTTTAAATCATGTAATTTCCTTTTTGACTCTTTTAACTTACGTTATTAATCTGCAATGAATAATCTTGTTATGTGAAATTTGAGACACTTCAAAATATAATCTCACCAAAGCTTCTGGGCAGTTTTCTGACTTCTAACTATAACAACGCCAAAAAATCAATAAATTTGACTAATTTAAGGTTAGTCAAATGAATTGTTTTTTTTTTATATAAAATATTTTATATTTAATTAAAAAAATAATAATGCTGTTAGTAAATCAAATAAAATGAACTAACTACAATGATTGGGGGAACTACTTACAGAGCGGGAGGGCTTCATATGGTCTATATATATTGGTACCTCTTATCAGTGTGTACTAGAGTGGGTTTGCAAGATAACATTGGAATGCAGAGCCTACCTCAATTAAAGCCAGCATCTCAAGGAGAGTGACGGAGTTTTTTTTTCATTGTAACTAACTTAATTTAGAGTGGTTGTGGCATACAAAAATTATATGTTTTTAAGTTGCATACCGTAAAAACATAGATTTTTTCATGACCTTGAGCAAAGAATTGTTTAGCATTGGGATGAGGGAAAAGGGAGTGGAAATTTAAACTATAAAGGATAAATTCAAACTCATTGCAGAGAACCATTCAATTAGTAGTTTTCATCACTAGGAGCAAAAATGGTCTTTTTGGTGCGCAATCGTGTTTTAAAAACTCGTCTGCGCCTCGTTTTTAAAGCGATTAAGGATCAAAAAGAGACTTTTGCTCTGAGTGATGAACAACGTTTTTTTATCATAATGTATACTTGGACTTTGATTGATAAAAATACTAACTATAAAGTTGTATTTTCGAGGTTGTATTTACAAAGTAAGTAATATGCAGTGTTTACATTTCTGTTATTTACAAACAATGCTCTTTACAACGTTTGAATTTCAAAATTCTGCATCTCAAAATTAATAAATGAATAATAATATACTTAGCAAACAGCTGACATTTCAGTCCTAGGACCTAAAAAATACTCGAGCTGATTTTTCAGTCCTAGGACAGAAAAAAAAAAAAAAAAAAAAAAAACGCTTTTGTTACTATTGAGAGAACAAAAAAACAGGCTGATTTCATGCAAAATGATAAAAAATCAGTTTATGTTGGTGTTTAACTTTAACAGCAGTTGTTTAATAAAACTATTAGTAATTGTTGAAAAACTACATTTTGTTACAGTATCATAATTTTAATATTATTTGTAAACTGATTTCTTGTTGACCTTGTTGACCAACTAGTTGGTAATTTTCAAAGGATATCTGAGAGAGTTTAATTGAAATAAATTATTTCCATTCTTTTTCATAAATGACAACTACTGGGTTAACCGAGCCTTGTTCATTGGTTTTATTTTACTTTTGTTATAGTATCGTGGTACTCAGTCTTTGAAGTTTACCAATACCTCCTAGAATAATAACTCTAGGAGGTGTTGAGTTTACGCCAGTTGTACCTTTCCAGAGGTTACAGCTGTTTCAAAACCAATGCTTAAAAGTACTGCAACACTCTTTTATTTTGGTTTACTGTTTGTTGATTTATTTGCCTTGATGGCAACTCAAAAGACCAATTTAAAAAATTAGAATTTTTGAAGTTAGTTTGAGACACAAAACAATTTTTCCAGGGGTTGAGGCTGTTTCAAAACTTATTTTTGGACCAAAACACTCTAAAATGCAAAGTTTAAGTCAAATCTACCTAGATTTTGAGATTAATAAAAATACATCGCCACAGAAAATTCTAGTATTAGTATAGGATTACCTGTTTGGCTTCCTTATCAGCGATAGATGAATGGCCCGGCTCGTAGTCTTCAATACGTCCTGGCTGATTTTTGTACACATCAACAGCATGCTTCACTGCATTGTACCTGGAATTCAAGAACTATTTATTGTTGTCTTGATCATTCAGTACAGATAACACAGAAAATAGCCTGTGATGGCTGTTTATAGCTCAAACAATTGGAGTACAACGGAGTTACTCACTGTTTTTAGTACCATATGTTTGAATCCATAAGAGCAGGATGTCAGAGGCCAAAATATTCCGTGTTATCTTAAACCACATATTTCATTGTTATTGTGCAATCAGTTCATTTATTAGGCAATGAAATGTTTAACAAGTCACATTGTTTTACTTTAAAATTGGGAATCAAAATCCAATGACATTTTTGATTATACGAGCCAGTGGCATTTTATTATGTTTTGATTGGGAAAGTTTCAAACTCTGTCATAATACCTATATAACATCAGCCTAATATTAGATAGAATTACAGTAAAACACCACAAACTTGACCACTGATAATTCAACAATACCGATAACTCGTCTCCTGCATGAGCGTCTACAATGTTCGGCAGTGCACCACATGTCTTGCTAATTGAATTTTTGGCATTTTTTTCACAGCCCATCCTTTTTAGTGTCCATATGACACACAATGGTCATTAGATGCAGTTTTGTCGCTATTGTGGCCACTTCTCGGGCTACCTCCGTCTTTTACAGACAATATTATTATGACCAACTGGTATTTTTAGCAATGGGCCATTCATCTATCGCTCATGGCATTTTTAGTAGTCATTACGGTAGTAGCCATGGTAATACCTAGGTCCAGAACCATGATACATTTTCGTTTTCTTTGGCTTTGATCCCCAGAAGCCAAAAACATCACTAGTTCAATTATATGAATCTTCGTATCGATAACTTTTGAAAAGAGCTTTCAATTTTGATGAAATTTGGTATGGAGATCTTCAGGTTCAGTTTGAAAACTAGGGTGATAGGACCATGGGAACAGGATTTTGTGGGGTTTCAAAATGATCACAAATGGGTTTAGCCTATAGCACTTTTCAACCAAATTTTTTTAAACTTGTAATTTCAACTAAAACCACTTAAAAGAGTAAAAAAATAAACAAATAATTTAGTATTTTGAATTTTTAATCTATCTTTACTAGTAAATGAAGAACTACAAAAAAACATTTCCTATGTTATTCTTATGGGAAATCAACAAACCTCTCTATACCACAAATTTTTTGTTATAACTTGATCAAATTAGGTATGTACCTCAACGACATACAAATATTTTATATTTACTTACAAAACAAACATTGCATTAAACCTACATCATCATTCCCCATGGGGTTTTTATGGGAAAGATGAAAATATTAACAGATCTTGATACAATTAGCTACATACCACTACTAGGTTGTAATTAACATATATTTGTTGGTAAAAGTCCCAACACAGCAAACTTACTTACAGAAGCCCATATAATATTATGTTTAAAGTGAAGAAATCACCACATTTTAATGGAAATTCGCTTAGTACGAAGGTCTGCTGTGATGCGGGGTATTTGCCATTTAGCACAGTTCCATATTGCTAAATCATTATTGTCCAAAAAACCTTTGCGAATTGGATTTAACAAAGATAAGGCACTAGAGTATGAATAATGAAAAAAGTGGGAGATTTTGAAGATGTCTGATAAATTTGCATGATATTCTATTGGACCTATACCAGACAACAATTCCTGATAGCCCTTTTTTGCATTTTGAAAACTATCATCAATTCAGTGGAGTTGTCCCAAAAAATTAAACCACATGAGATCAAGGAATGTGCAAAGTGCACTTGTCTTAGAACATTGTGACAGACAGACTGACAAAATACCTGACTGGAAAAATAGCAAGGCATAGAATGCTTTGCTGAGTCTACGAATCTACTAAATGCGCAAAGAACAATGGTAACAATGGTATTCCCCAGACTCACTATAGTGTAGCATGGCTACTTGGCAACTGGCGCTAAAAGGTAACTCCGTGAAAAAATTCAAGGTGGTCCTATATGGTTTTTTACATGATTCCATACTAATTAACCATGCTGAAATAGCTATTTGATTTTTTCTACCAACATAATTGCAAAAGATTAAATGTTTTATTGTATACAAAATAACATTTAGATTATGTTTGATTTGTTTCTGTTGAAACACACTGTTAACTATCAAACATAAACTCATAAACTAATAAACGGCATCAGATAACTGACACATACTTTCTCCCAACAATATAAAAAAAGGGTTAAAAGCTTCAAACATTAATGTCTTGATGGCTCAGTCGGATAGATATCATCTGAGCAAGGCTACTTTGACCCTACGCGCGTCTGTGACTTTTAACAACGTACTGCGTTTACCACTAAACGAAAAATTGAATTTTCTCCGCAACCACTTGACGTAGAACAATAATTTAAAATGCTGGATTATTTAGTTTTTTGAGCTTGATTTAATGGTGATAAGTAAAATTTATTTCAAGATAACAGCTATTTTGAAAATCCAAAATATTGATTTTTTAAACACTTTTACCATATAACTTTTAAACCCGCATTTTCTCAGAGATGCGGGTGGTGTCATTGTATTCAGCATTTTAATCTTACCAAACCACAAAATTTTAATCAAAATCGTTAGAGCCGTTTTTGAGAAATTTTGATTTTTCACGTTTTTTGAGGGTTTTTGGGGGTAAACTACCCTTAAAAATCCAAAATTCAAAAAAATGAAAAAAACGCCTGGAATTATAGTGGGTTTGGACCTACGTACTAAATTTCACCAAAATCGGACCATTGGGGCATTCTCTAGCTCTGTATACATCCAGACACACACACACACACACACACACACACACACACACACACATACACACACACACACACACACACACGCAGACATCACTCCGAAAACCACTTTTTTGGATTCAGGGGGAACCAAAATGGATAAATCCACCAACAACTCAAACTCGAAAATTTTGACGAAAACAATACTTTCTCCATATACTATGGTATAGGGGGAGAAAGTAAAAAGGAAGCTATTACTAAACGACAACAACATGGGCGGAGTTTACCTCTGATTGCTGGGGGGGCCAACGGGGGTCAGTGGTAAAGGACATTTAAATACCAATATTCTCTACATTCAGGCTGAGTTCGAAGTTCGAAGTAAACACTTATGGTGGATAGCACAGTCTGATACAAGATACAAGTATTTTGGGGATATGAATACAGTCATGACACTCAATCAGTTTTTATGAAACCCAGGAATAAGGAAATGCACTGGTTTGATATTTAACACATTTCATAAGTGCTATTTCACTTGTATTTTTTGACGTATCCAATTGTTCAAAATGTACCTAAAGGAATAAATGCTTTGTCTTTGACTTTGACTTTGACTGGCGCTCCCGCTCCCGTTGTCTATAGACTCCCAATAAGTGATTACCTTTTTGAACGGTTTTTTTTAACGGTTTTTCGAAATAAAAGATCGTCGATGTAGTAGATGCACGACATTTTGATTTAAAAAAAAAATCATAAACAGGGTGCCTTTAAAGTACGTCACCAAACTTCACAATATGCGATTGTGTCAAAATAAGAAAAAAAGTTCATATAAACGTATATTCTAAAATGCATATTTACCTAGATATACATAAGATAGATTTGTAAGGATCTGACAACATATGATGGAGTTATTGTGGTTTTTGTATTAAAATAACTATAATTCGCATGAAATATAATACAAAATCAATGTATCTCGGCTACAAATCACAATATAACTCGGTTATTTATCGTCAGATCGTTAGGAACTTGATATCATTGGTTACTGGTATCATTGGATAATTAAATGTTAAAACTCTTTTGCCCCATGTATATTTTTCATAAAATTTACAGGTTTAATATATTTGGGTTTAAAAATTTAAAATGTTCGCCGTTATGAAAATATAGGAACAAATAGGCATTGATGAAAGGTCCATTCCAAGAAGTTCCAACAAAAATGGTGGATATCTTGGTAAATATTTCAAGATATACCTTTTTTATTTGAACTATTTTGTATATTTTCACCCAATTAACCATATTATGAAGCTCTGCGGCACTACTGACCGCTAGTCTTCTAGGCCGAACACTTATCGTTCATGCTGAGTATATGGTGTATCGTGACGGTGATGTTAAACTCTGCTGATAGTAGCCTACGGATGCATAAAAAGTCTAGTGACATAGGGATGTATAGAAAATTTTCAATAATGGCAAATCATGTTAATTTGACATCTTTACTAATTCAAAGTGTAAAGATAGACTACACATAAAGCTATTTTCAAGGTAAATACTATATGCGTCGCGTCGTAGCGGGCACCTTCCCACCTGAGTTTGACAGTCAGTTTTGCCAACTGTAGGGCCTAAGGTTTTATATTCCCTTGGCGACCTACAAAATATCCCTACTTAGTAGTTCCCACAAACAGTGTTTAATTTACGATAATCTACTATTGTTTAATTTACTTTTCAGTATCATATACATGAACATAGGTAGAAAATGTAAAAATACAATAGTGTTATTTTTTTAGTAAGTTAGGCCTAAGTTAAAGTGAGATAAAACTTTGAGCTATAAAACTGAATGAATAATTATTTAGCTCCTAAACTTCTTTTTTTACATACAACTTTTGAAATTTTGGGGGGGCCCGGCCCCCCTGGCCCCCCCGAAACTCCGCCCATGGACAACAATGAACAACAGCTGAAGCATGGTTTATAATAACAGCTGACTTTAAATTGCTGTTTGATTAGCCTGCAGTAAAGAACATTTCCGCTCTAGAGCAGAAAAGAAACGCAAACTGGAAATGAACTGTTTTGCATAGGGTTTACAGGTGTGGCAATGCGATTATTTTCCATTCAGTGGTAGGAACAAGTTATTTATTAAATGAATTCAGGTTAACAACTAATCTAAAAAGGAGCTGAGGAGTGCTCACTTGTTGCTCCTGGGCATCGTACTCGTGGTGAAGTCGTTATCCCGGTTGCGTATCCGCCGCCGGTCGAGAGTCGCGTACTTGGCACTTGTGATGTCACTGTCGTACCCTCCTAGAGGCTCCGGCTCCGACAAGTAACCTGCTGAGTTGGTGTATGGATACCTGCCTGAAAATAAACAAACATTATATATTTGTTTTGTGTTGATCTTAGTTATCTTGCGGACCTAAAAGATACAATATCAGACACTAAATACTACAAAAGATAGATGTTCAGTGTATCAGAGACATTTCGTTTAACGGCTTTAAAACCTGTTATAAAATTGGTTAAAACTGCATTTTTAATTTCACCTTGCAGATGAACTATATTGAATTATATTTTTTATATGAATTATATGAATTATATTTAAATGCACAATATGTAGTTTAAATATAAACGAGCCCTGCTTGGAAAAACTTATTTATTGGGAAAATAAGCTAGTGGCAGCATATAAAATAAAATATCAATTGCCCCATTCACCCGTTTATAAGTGGTAAAGGAAGGGACTGAGGCAGAGGCATGCGATTGTCAGCACTGGTTACCCTTCCTTTAAAAACCTATCGATAAGTCGTGGAGGTTGAGAGCGCTGTTCTGTGGCTTAAATTCAAAATCAAAATGCCCGGTACAGAATCAAGTGCTGCCATCTCCACTGCCACTATTAACCTTTGTCAAAATTAAACCTGTTAATTTATGTTTCCACGTTCATTCATCTTTAAAGGCAATCATTGAAGATAGGTACTGTATTGTCAGATTAATGTTTTCTCTAAACCTAACGGATTTTGGTGACAAGGTCGCTGGTTACACCCAGCCATTTGGTGTGATGTCAGATCACTAGGCCACTCATCTCTTCATTGCTCTCATCAGTGCTCATTTTCTTAAGAAAATATGGCTTTCACTTAAGTCCTGAATTCCAAATAAATAAATAAAAAATTGTAAACGTCAGCCGAAGCGTCAATAGCGCATGCACTCAAACTTGTAGGCATCATTTTGATTTTGTACAATGCAGCCCTACATCATTTGTGACTTTAAGATAAGTTCCATAAGAGTTTGTCCATCCACTGCTGATGCTCATATGCCTCTAACCCCATAACCACCTTTTACTAAATAAAAATGGAACCTAAATTCTGAACAGGCCTTGTAAATCTGAATAATCAAGAAATATACTGACTGGTTGGTTTTAATATACTTGGCCCCCTCAAATAATGTGTGTTCCGGAAAATACCTGTTTAGTTCTTAACCGGTTGTACCTTAACCTTTAATGAAGTAGGCTGCTCGAATATACTCTACCCTCCTAATCTCTCAAGACCATTGACATGGGAACTTAACATCGGAAAATAAAAATGGCGAACCTCTTGAGGAGTAACTTTGTTCAAACTAAAGCTATATAAATAGTTCTTGTGAAAAAACCCCCTTACTCGGTATTGTAGCCTATTTAAGTGTTCCAGATTTGTTGAATAAATTATTCATAAACCAATTGATTAAAACTAGCATAATATTATTACTAGACAAGAAAAGATGGAAAATGAGCTGCCTGAATTAGGAGTCTGCAGTACCTACGCCATTTTGGTATTTTGTCCCATAAGAACAATGTTAAATTTGAAACATTACTGTTTGTTTTTCGTCTGAAAATTACAAACTTGATGTCATAAAAACCACAGTGTCTTTTGAGTGTATTTGACGTGATTGAAAATTAATTAAAAAAATTATCCACTCAAATAATGAATAAAAAACAATGTATGTTATCACGATTTTTAAACCATGTTAAACCATTTTTAGGAGGTTTATTAAAAAAATGATCCACATCACATGAACTTGCCATACCATTATGGTGAACATGTTCAAGTTTCATGCGAATCCGATGCAAGATTATCGAGATAAAGTGTTTCAAAGTCACTATAATTAACATTGTTCTTATGGGACTAAAAATCAAGATGGCGGAGGTACTGCAGACGGAGGTAGTAAATGGCTAAATACATTCTAAGTAGAATACAGGGTGTTTATAAAAGAATGCCTGGATTTTTAACTGGCACTACTAAAAAAGTGTTAAAGATACTAAAATTATTAAAATGACAAATTTAAGAAGAAAAAACAAGTTTTTTACCATCTTAATATGTTTCAATGTGAGGACCATTTGTTGCTCTGCAGACATCAAAGCGGTATTCACATACTTGCTAGGTGTTTTGCAGCATCTCTCATGGTGTTACAGTCGTGATTGCTTACATAGATATCCCAAGTTTAGATTTTTTCTGCATACTCAATGTTCTTATGTAAAATCAGAAAAAAATTCCAAAGGGGTCAAATCAGGAGTCCTAAGAGAGCAGGGAATAGGCGTAACCCTGCCTATCCAACCATTTGGAAATCCCTGCCTATCCAAACATTTGGAAATCTGTTATTTAGCAGGGCGCAAGAACCCTGCGGTGGTGAGACGGGGTGCCATTTGGTATGAAAATGACATAGTTAAACAACACTTACTTGTTTTAACTTCAGATTGGCGTTTGAACAGTTTATCTAGCTTGAAAAGAATTACATCAGCGTCCATTCAAAATTCAGGCATTCTTTTATAAACACCATGTATATCTGATTTTAATTTAAAGACCTCAAGTAATATGCACATGACAAGTTATTTATTTTAAATAAAAGAATTGGATTAATGACATAATGTAAAATGAATGGGGTGATTAAATAACTAAACTTTTACTATCCATGATCCAAACCACCAAAAAGTAAAATTGAAAAACACATGAGAAAATGTGCTGTTAAAACTTTATTAGAATGAAAGTAAAAAGAATTAAGTTAGAGCTTATTAAGAGTTAACGTTAAATAATTATTAAAAAACTGCTATACAAAATGCGATGCTCTCCAGCCACCTTAAAAGCTTTAGCAATGTTAAAGCCACCCTTTGTTAAATCTGTGATAGATTATTAAAGATTCTATCTAGTCACCTCTGCGAGTTTTGTATCGAACTGTAACATATTCCTCTGAAAGAAAACAGACATCCAAGTAAGTACATTGGCCTATATTGTAGCTATAAGGGTTATATTTTGCAACAATGGGTTCTTCAAAATCTGGTTAAATAATTAATTAAATTTTAAAATTGCATCCTTGACTTTTCATAACAGCCAAAGAGTTCCAATTTAATTAAAACTTAGTCACTTATTCATGAGGTACCTAATTCAAGTAAATAAAATTTATCAATCTTTCAAAAGGTTTTTGCTTTTATAGTTATTGTTCATTACTTTTTACTCTCAATATATCTATCTATTTTTCTAGTTCCACTGTACTTTTCATATTGTAAGGAAACTCTGCCTTTATATAGTACGTTATTGTTCAATTTGAAATATCTAGTATGTACACATTGGAACTAACAGCATCAGAAAGTGTAAAGGCTCGGATAATAGAACCTCAGAAAGTTGATGGTTACTGAAGATAAATACTGTATAAATTATTGTTATCACCTAAGCCTTGTCAAATTTTCATCTCACTTTCATTTGAGATAAATTATTACTATAGATAACAAATAAACCTTAAGAGGGGGTGAAAGGACCCCTCTCAGAATGTTATGCAGTGTTTTGCCCGCTTCCATTTAGTACATTTATTTAAAATCCGATAAAAGTGAGAAGTTTTAATAAAAGATAAAGACTTGGACATGATGTTTTTTATATTATGAATCCAGTTTCAAGGAATGTCGCTCGAGGCTGTCAGTTCAGGGCTCTTGCGGGTCAAAAATTCATTGTGCAGTGGTTCACCCACTCCCATTTGACACTCTTATTTATAGTCATATAAATTTGAGAGGTATCAATCACATGAAAGATAAACACTTGCCCTAGACATGGTTGTTTTGGAATTCTTTTGAATGTTTAATTCATACATATAATGATCTAAAGTTGATCAAATTTGAGCCATTATGGCTTAAATATGGATTAAAAACATTTTTTAAATCCAAAAACAAATAATCAAGCTCAAGTCCTTTTCTTTTATTTAAAACGTCTCTCATTTTTATCGGACTTTAAATAAAGACACTAAATGGGAGTGGGCGAGGCACTGCATGACGTTCTAAAAGGAACCCTTTCACCCCGTCTTAAGAGAATGTGTACTTAATCAAGAATAAAGTCATACACTACCAAATACTGTATCTTGTATTTTTTTTTAAATATAAAGTCAGTAATACTTACTGTCTTTTTCGGCCCTCTGTAGAGAGTCATACATGCGTTTGTACCATTTATGCTGGTTTTCATCTTGTACTTCCTGAAAAAACGAGCAAACCATTGAGATTATTTTATAAAACCAACAAAATTTTGTGAACAATTTTTTTATGTATGAGCAACTTTTTTTGCAACCTAGCCTAATGATTTTATTATAGTGTTTTGATTCTAAATTAATTTTGTTATGATTTGTTGTATTGTATTTCTTTTGATCTAGCAAGATGCTGTGGATATGACTTTATCAATAATGTAATGTTTTTACGGCAACTAAACTATTTATTACTTTCAGAGCAATATTTAGCAATATTTTGGTTTTGACCTTCACATATTACTGTTTTCTTTTATAAATACAATTAATACAATGGTCAACATGGGAGCTAAGTGACCTTTTACCTGAGCAAGTTTGTAGTAGTAATCCTGGTTGCAGCATGAAACAAAAAATTGGACTTAAGTAGTAATATTCACAATAACTGTAGACATTTAATTGACTACTTCATTTACTTACCGAATCTCTTCCAAATACAATATAGAAAACCCATAGAAGCATTCATCCAAGAAATGGATATTCGTGGAACTGTCATTTATTATCAAACGTACATTGGTCGCCTAATGTGTTTATCTACTGCAATTAATTACTACGTTAGTGACAATTGCAAGTAAATTATATTTTCAATAATAAAAAAATAATTTTAAAACTACTGACCAAATAGAAGTGTGTGCTGAGATACATTACGAACATACTTACAGATCTTAGCACTATTGGGATGCCCTCTTTGGTCGTTGGACCTATTCCCTGGTACTTCTTTGGTCCGAGCTCTACAATTTTCTTTGGTCGCTTATCTTCACTTTCACTCTCGTATTCTCTTCGAATTGAGTATACTAAAAACATAAAATCCACAGTTTATAAATTGATTTAAACATAAATCAGTTCTAAAATATTTTAAATATTAGCCTATGGCAAATTTATCACTATCACTTTGATAATAACAATGGTATCTAAATTAAAATCCACCAAATTGGTGAAAGTCTGTTGTCAATGTCAAAATTTTCTCCTTGAAGTCCAGTCAAATCAATTAGGATTCATCATCACTCCATTATTTAATAAGAATAACTAAACTGTGATGAATTGCAATTGATTCCAAAGTAGTCTAGAAGAACAAAAAAGAAGAAATTGAACACAGCCTTTCATCAATTTTGTGATTTTAAATTAAAAATATCATTTTCAAGGCTCAGCTAAATATTGTTGAACAGAAAATGTTGCCAAATTCTTGAACATTAATGAAAGCTCGGGGATTTTACCGGTACTGTACCTCATTTCAACATTCATTTAAACAAATGGTAATACAGTGGAAAAACAGGGGTAAAGCTTAGAAACAGTGTGGGTTAATGAACATCTTTTTCTACTAAGGAACCGAACATATGGGTGAAAAAGCTGACCAATAATAATTTATGGTTATTGTGTCTAAAGTTATTGTAGATCCTATAAAATACTTTTTATATAACAAACAGGCGGAATGTGCAAATAACATTTCAATCTCAGTGAAATTTCTGTAAAATTAATCAGTAAAAGAGTAACAAAACAAATGCAAAACATTAAGTTATAAAGTGAAAGAGTAACAATTCAAATACAAAATATTGCCACGCCTTTAAATGTGTGCTTGTTGATTTGTCTATTCCAAAGGATGAACAAATATTTTTGATTGATTTATATGTCTCTATGCCTTTCGGATTTTGTAACTCTTTCATATGGGACAGACCAAACCCTGGTCTTGTTACCTGTTGTTAGATTGTGTCATTAATTAGAAATCCAATGAAAAATGACAACTGGGTACAGAATCTTCAGTGTCGGGGACTGATTTGGCAACCTCAGAATTATGAAGTGAGCACCACTCAAACAGCTACCATAATTTAAAAATAATGACCTGCAGGTTCACAAGTAAAGGTGGTGAGTTTATAAAAAATAATTTATAGAAAACATATAAACTCTGTATCTTAAAACACTTACAAGTGTACTTACAAACTTCATTGGGCCGGACAGCAGGAGGACTACTCCGCTTATCAAGAGAAGGACTACTTCTATTCTCGTTTGAGTTTTGGTCTAGGTAGTGAGCTCCTCTAGGCAACTGTCCCTCTGAAAATGTACAAAGAAACTTATAACGTGCTACTCAATAAAATTATATATGTGAAGTTACAACACAAGTTAAAAAAATGAACTATGTACAATGTCTCAAAATCATTGCTATTTCCGCAAGGTAAGCTAAAAAGAAATTTATAAACTTTCTGAAAGTGTGGGAAACATCAGAATAATGCAATTAAAATACTTCCTTAGTTAATGAAAATATTTTTTCTTAAGGATTTCTCAGACTCAGATAGAGACCCTCTACTTGCTGGCACTAAAATGATGAGGCCATTTATTTGTTGGGCATAAAGAAGGTGATTTAAGTCCAAATTATTCACAAATTCATGATGCTTAATTGAAAAAGTATATAATCCCATTATTTTAGAGTCATGTAAATTTTTATAACTTTAAATAAAACGCTACACAAAGTTTCAAACTCAAGAACTTAGTTTTAACTCAATAACAAAACAAGGACAACCGGACCTTAGTATGAAAGTAAAATTAATTGCCCCAATACTAGCAAGGAAAAGAGAATTTTTTAAAATTTCTTCTGTTAATTTCTGCTACAGTACATTCATATTTAACTTTACATGAGATTTACTTGTGTTACGCACTCACCTCTTGCCTTCTGCAGCAGAGTGATGGTAGGGTTGACAGTGGAAGTGTCAGGCAGACTGCTGCTGGTGACAAGGCGAGATGACGTCTCCTGATGACTGTACGACGCTGACGATGAAATTGTTTTTTGACTCGTTGTCTCCTGAGTGGAACTAAGTTGATGGCTAGTGGATGAGGAACTATGGATTGGAGAATCAAGTGCGATTGGCAAGTCTGTCGGTGGCTTTGGAGTCTCCTGAAATGACAGAGAACACATAATTACTAAACAGTAATTAAGTTCCGCATTTTACTTGTAAACATTTTCTTTATGACTGATGGTAAATATGTCAAATACAGCAAATGTCTTCGCATTAACCGGCCTCCTTTTAAATGGAGCTTCACATCCGCAGCGTCAATCAATATCCTAATGCTGGATAAGAAATAAATGTTAAAAAAATATAAAAAGTCGATGAAATCCTCTTTGTATAGTGGCAAGTACATAAGAAAAGAATCGTTCTATGATAATATGTATGGTTAGACTAGAGATCGCCTCCTGATCAAAATTCGACCAAAATTTCGGTTGAACTGGACCCAAGAAGTTTAAAAACATTTTATAATTGAAACATCAGTGCTTCCTGTTTTTTAGCAGTTTTTTTTTACACCAGCTGTATAATGATTCAGTCAATTACCCTTCCTCCATAAGATTAACATGGAACTTTGAAAGCCTGAGGGGTATAGCCCCGGAGTCTGATGTGAATTAGAATGGGATTCTGTTCATCTACAGGACTATACCTTTCTAACGGTATGCGCGGATTTCTCCTACGATGCACACAAGCTGAAAAAAGGAGGAAACAAAACATGCTTGCCTATTAATAAATAGATTGTTGATAAATTTTACATTTTAAAAACAGACAAAAAGGCACAAAAAATATCTAAAATTAGGATTGTTCTGTTCAAAACAAGACATTTGGTCTTTATTTAGAATACCTTTTAACCATTCCAGGTACAGTATTGGGCCTATTTATTTTAATCAACATTTAGTGGTTTTCTGCATCATGGTCCAGTCTAAAACAAGTGTACATGGTGATTGAAAAAAAAGCATGGTTGTAGGTTGTAAATCTATAAATTAAAATGCACACAGGTTTTTTTTCCTCTTTTTTCTCAGCTTCTACACATCGTAGGAGAAATACGTGCATTCCGTTAGAAAGATATAGTAGCGTAGATGAGCAGAATCCCATTCTAATTATTCACATCGGACTATAGGGCTACGCCCCACAGGCTTTCAAAGTTCCAATGTTAATCTCATGGAGGAAGGTTAATTGATTGAATCTTTAGACAGCTGTTGTAAAAACAACTGCTAGAAAAACAGGAAGAACAGATGTTTCAGTAATAAAATGTTTCTAAACTTCTTGGGTCCAGATCAACTGAAATTTTGGTTGAATTTTTGTCGTGAGGCGATCTATAGTTAGAGATAAAATGGTCAAATTAGCCAGTGCACCTTTCTGTAAGGCGCTGTTGAATTGACTGAACTCTTACAAATCTATTGAAAGGTCAATATTTTACTTTGATAACCAACAGCGGCATAGAGCCCTCAGATTATAGTACTTTTCAATTTCTGATAGAAATAGACAACTTCACACCAACTTACTTCGCTCGACTTCTGGTTGTAAGTTTTCCGTGAGGGCTTGGGAGACTCAAAGTTGACAGGGCGGAACTTGCGCTCTGAGGTAGGGGATGCCTGGGCGCTCTTGGGGGTCCAGATGGGAGGGATGGGCTCGTCCTCTCCCTTGGAGTCCTCCTGGGACTCGGAGAAGTTGAACTCCTTCCTCTGGGGCTCGGGGGTGGTGCCGGGCGACCACACACCTGGAAATCAACAAAATGAGGCAAGACTGTCACACTTGCAACCATTACTAGTCAGAAAAAACAACGCACAAATTATGGTTCACGGTTCAAAAATGTACACAAGCATATATTTTGAGCTTACAAAGCTGATTCCAGACTGGTTAAGAAATATTCAAGATGAACTTGAACAGTGTGAGATTGGTAAAAAATCATTAAATATTTCTAACAAACAATTATTTATCATATGATTTATGAATATACAAAAGTTTGGCAGGACATTGTTTTGCCAGACATCCAATCAGTGAAAACGCGAGAATGAAGTGAATAATATGGAATGATGTCTAAATAGACTTACTTAATGGAAAAATGCCTATAAAATATTCAACAATTACATAATTTCCAATCCTGATATATTTGCTTTACTATAAGCTGAATATGGTTCTTTTCAATAGATGTTTACATCAAGATTTGTTAGTCCACACACATTTCAAAACAACACAGAATCTACCAAACATTAAACAACAGGACAGCCCCAAAAACAAATGCAGTGGAACCTGGATGCAGTAATCACAATCACAGTAGTTATCCTCAATTTGAATATTTCTCGAGCTCATTCAACACAATGTAGAATATATTGGTCAATTCAAAGTTTTGAACAGTGAAAAATTTTTGACTGTTACCATGATGTTCCAATTATTCAAGTTCCACTGTCTTAAAGCAAATAAAACATGTCATTTGTATTATAGAAAGTATAGTTTTGAAGAGCTTTTGTTAAGGGAAATGAAATATTTAAAGTATTGTAAAAAGTGTATTGGTGGACGGTGGCGACTTCCTGTAATCCAGCTACTTGGAGGTCACGAATTGTGGATAGTTATATGCGATGGCTTGTGGATGCGATATTCCCTAGTGGGGATTAACGTCCGCACTAGTGAATACTAGATCATCCATGAAGACCATCCTCATAATTAGACCAATTCGTATATAAGAGGTCAATTTTGTGGTTCGGATCCCACGTTAAACTGTAGGTCCCTAGATACCATTGGCTGTTGGGCTATGAATTAACAGTCCTGTCTAAGGTGAATATCGACCTTAGTCAGTAACAAGACTACAAGATCGCGCCACAATCATTGTACACTCATCTCTCATTCATACTTGGCTTTAAACTACCTATTGAGTTAGGTCGCCATTTCAATTAAGGTATTAAAGGTATTAAAGGTGTGTTTGTCATTACGACCCTCAGCCCTCAGTAATGACAAACACAGGAGTGCATCGCACTATTTCCATCGTCATGTTTCTTCATCGTCAAACACGTGCTGGCAGAGTCAGGTGCATTAGGCGCGGCAATATTACCAAACCTCCGCACAAATGTTTCGACACGTTATGCTACAATACACGAGCTGGACCGTTGCCCGATGAACTCATTCTAATTTGTAGCTTGCCTCAACGCTATTTTAAGTTCATCTTCGTTATACATCTGTCTCAAAATCACTCAGGCAAGAGCCCTAATTAATTTATAAACTGGTCAGATAATGCTCGACTCTGTAGAAAGTAAGTAAGTTTATTCTGGCAATTGAACGTTTTCTTAAACATATTTTGTTGATTGAAGAATGAAGAATAAGCATTCTTATTCAACACAGTAACTTTCTGTACGTTAATAAAAATTAAAGAAGTAGTTCAATTTAAATAATGAGCAAGATAAAAAGGAGAAGTAGTAGTGGAAATGGTAGTCAGGAAATATAAATCATAAATAACTATAAAACATTCAGGTGCTGAATGTAGCACCTAGCATTCGATGGAAGATATTAGAGGGGGAAAGTAACCTAATATGTTTATATCTATTGTATTTAATTGATTAATTTGTATATTGAACAACATAAATATTGGACTATTATGTTTTTATATGTAATTTAATTCAATAATTTAAATGTACAAAGTATAGTACAGATAAATTAATTTTCATCACACTACACTAACTTCAGCTGTTTTTGGCCCTAACTTCTAACAACAAAAATCATGCTTTTGAGGTCTAAGGCCAAAATGGTTGGCCTAGTATAATTGGTGCTTCCCTTGGAATTAGCTGTAGTTGTCACCTACCGTTAGAGTAACCTAGTTTCGGTGGCGGAAACTGATGTGAGTTGGTTGCCTAACAATCAGAAACCCAAGCAGTACATCTCGCCAGATTAGTTTTTTCATTTGTTTAGAAAATATTGCATTGTGTAGTATGATGAAAAATATCGTTTTGCCTACTCTCAACCTTTTCAAATTCTCGTCTTCGTCTCAAACTTGATACACAATCTCGAGGCCGGCAAAACTCAATTTTTGGCATTTGCAATAAAATATACTATTAATAATATCTGGGAGGAACAAACTACGATTACTCACTTACATGTAAAACAAGACATTAATACAATTAATTAAAAAAGTATAATAAAACATTTTGTAGAGGTGAAAATTCTATTCCTGAAAGTGCGTAACTAAGGTGGTAACTTGTCAAAACATTCTCATCAATTTCTCATTAATTCACACTAAGAGTAAGAGTTGTAAACAAGAGTAACTAAACTAAACTGGGAATGGATGAGTCACAATGTGGGCTATTTCCAGCCAATTCTCGGCTTTACTTTCTTCCCATCTTTATAGATGCTTTGTCTCAAAGAGATTTTTTAGATGAAAAAGATCTATTAGCTTTTGATAAAGTGTAACTTACAATACAATTTTCTAGATAGGCACAAAAAGAACTAATTGAGATAATGGTAGTTTTCATCACTAGGAGCAAAAGTGGGTCTTTTTGGTGCGCAATCGTGTTTTAAAAACGAGGCGCAGCCGAGTTTTTAAAACGATTAAGCATCAAAAAGACACTTTTGCTCCGAGTAATGAACAAAGTTTTTTATCATAATGCGAAAATTAGACTTTTGATCGTTAAAAATAATAACTATAAAGTTTTATTTTCAAGGTTATATTTACAAAGTAAGTAATATGCAGTGTTTATATTTCTGTTATTTACAAACAATGCTTTTCATAACGTTTGAATTTCAAAATTCTGCTCATCAACATAAATAAATCAATAGTAATATACTTGGCAAACAGCTGACTTTTCAGTACTAGGACCTAAAAAATTCTCCAGATGATTTTTCAGTCCTAGGACAAGAAAGAAGAGGTTTTGGTACTATTGAGAGAACAAAAAACTGGCTGATTTCGTGCAGAATGATAAAAATAATTTTAATATTATTTTTAGTTTGAATCAATTTGTGTATATTTCAGTTGACATTGAGTAAAACTCTTGAAATCAAATTGATCCTTCAACAAAATAACTCATGTTTTGATAGCTTAATCTCCACTTCAAACACAAACGCTTTACTAGGTGCCATATCAAATAGTACTTTAACACTTTCTTTGGATTTCTCATTGAGGTTGATATAATCACAAGTTTACTGTGAGGCCTAGATGCACTTCATGTTTAAAGTTGTGTCTGATATGATTGCCTATTGCCTTTTATTGGATTTCAATAAATAAATCACCGATATTTAAACTCTTGATACATTGAATAAACTATCAAGATGATAAATAAACACACTGGATAAATTTGTGAAAAAAGAAAAGAGTTAACCCATCCCCATCACGCAAAACCAAAAATTCGTTAAAATGGTATCTAATTTTTGAATGAGGTTTTTATATTTTTAGTCTTTCTGTTGTAAAAAGGATTAGGTAATAACGTGGAGGTTAACTGGAGGTTAATTGTTAAGGACTAATATCCCTTATTGTCGAACTTTTCAATGGTTACATAAAGGTTAGTGAGTCTAGAAATAAACAAAATCTCAATATTAAATTTGCATTTAGTTATGCAACTCCCCAGCGACATTTGCAATCACAATGTATACAGTCTACAACGGTAGTTTTCTCCGTTGTAGTTTACTTCCGGACGTCGTTTCACAAATTTTTAATAAATATTTCAAATAAATATAAATGCATTTAATTTATAATCTTTATAGTTAATAATGTAATAAAAATGTGAATAACTATTTGATTTACAGATGACATCCATCAGATTTAAATAAATTCCATACCTATACCATCAGTCAGTGCCGCCACCCTCAAAACAAGATTTTGCTCAACACTAGACATTTCTGTTTCATGTAAAGCCACGTCCACACTGGCCGAACATGTTCGCCGAATAAAGTTCTTCCGAACTTCGTTTGTTTTGTTTGTTCGTTGCTAACCTTTTGGAATGTAAATCTTATGGTCGGTAGTTGTTCGTTAGGAATGTTTGTTGATTTTTTGTATTCACCGAACAAGTTTGCCACAAATGTTTGGCCAGTGCGGACGCAGCTTTTATTTGGACACTCGATCTGAAATGTCCACTGACTGCAAAAACCCATCTAGCCTCCTATTACTTGTTGTTCAGGTAACAAAAATTCCCAGCTCTCTAGTGATTTAATTAATTTAGCCATGTATTTGTAATAGCTTGTTCATCAGTTTTAGCAATTGTTTTATGGTGTTATAGTATATAATTGCGAGACTTTTAATAACTCGCCTAGACCCCTGGTTGTTGGGTGTGTTTGAAGACAAAATTAAGCAATATTGTGGGATAAACATCAATCAAAACAAAGAGAAATGAAAATACGGAGCAATGAATCGCTTTATATGTTGAATTATAAGAGGACTCTACTTTAAATTAGATCAAATTGAGGAAGGCCCGCATATTTCCAAATTTAGTAAGTTAGTAGTCCTATGTAACCGTCAATATTTGTTGATAAAATTATATCCAATGATAATTTATTAATTTGGGTGTATATTATCTGTTTTCATTTTATGCACATAAATGCTCTTTTATATCCATTTATGCATTTTTACAAATACAAAGACTGGTTTGAACGATGCTTCTTCTCCTAAAGCCTCAGACCATGTATGCTGTACGTGCCAACTGTTCCAACTGCTCCCAACTCCTCTGGGACTCCCGCCTGACTGTGGCCTTGGAGCCGCTCCATTCCCCCAGGTGACAGCCCCGGCGGTGGCTGCAGATCGTATGCTACCTGTTCTCGCCACATTAATATCTCACAGAGACGCTGGCACCCCCGCCTCGTCCATTGTTTACTTGGTCACTCTGCCAACTCCTTTATCTCTATTTCCGTTGCCTCCTCGTTACTCCGCCAACACGGGAGGCCTCGGATCTCATCTCATCGAAAATCAAATCGCGTTAGGTCAAATTTACTTGACGTTAAAGTCAAAAAACTTTTATAATATATTTGTTTAGTTGAATGTTTCTGACCTTCATCAAACAATGTATTTTTTGGTCACAGCTATACATATTTTAATTGCAATTTTGTATTCAATTCAAATATATTAAAAATTACACACAAAATTACATTAACAAATAAAGTTTCCAACAGAAGATTTAAATGTTTTCAAAAGAAGAATTGATGAAAAATTAATAGATTATGTCATATTATTCATAATCTTTTGCATTTAGAGCAATAACCCAAAGTCCTACTTAAAAAACAGTCGAACTTCTCAAGACGAATTTTAAAAGGTCGAATATCAAGGACACTTTAAAAGTTTTGTACAGTGTGATTCGAATTGCAAGTTAAAACAAAAATAAGTACAGGCCTTTCACGTGAGGGGAAGGGAACTGTCAGTTAATTGCTGTTCTCTTTACACTAAAAGCCATACTATATTTATTATTTAATTTGATGCTAAGTTTGATAACCTGCCGTTTTTATCCAGATTTTCCATCTGGATTTGTGGTTGGGTATTGTAAGTATAAGTATCGAAGGGAGACCTCTAATTCAATATACAAAATAATCTACACTTATGTTTAACGATTATGTCTTACTCCATCGGGGCAAGTAATAAAACATCAAAAAATAAAGCGCTTAAGTTTGATCGTGCTTAGTAATTAATTCACGTCAAAAAGAGAAGGAGGGTTATTAGAAACTCCCTATGTATACCACGATGGTGCACTCCTTACCAATGTGACGTAAAATTGTCATATTTTAGTTTGAAGTACTTCGCTTTCAGCTCTTGCTACTGTAACTTCACTTACTTGTGTAGTTGCACTCGCTCATTTAAGTACTTAACTTTCATTGTCTTTTGATTTATTGTTCAGTTTATCAAAGAGACCACTTCATCAAGTTAAGTGAAGTTTGTAGGCCTAATTGAACATTCGTTTTATGGCATCATAAACACTACTTAAAAAACAACATTACACGCAAGCTGCATTTATTCGGTATTGTCGTCAAACAGAACTTCATAAAAACGTAACTCGTTATTTATGCTCTCGGTCGTGATCGAAGCTAATCCAATCTCCAGTCCAAGAATTGTTTTCAAGAAATCAGCGTCCGCCTAAACATCGGCTATTCTTACGGAAACAGACGGTGCGTTTCCAAACAAACCCTGCCAGCTGGCGTCCGTAGGCCTAAAAGAAGGTCTGTAACATGACGACTCAATCGAATCTCATCTTAAAATAATATTTTGTGCGGTCATATTTTGGAGAGTTGGCATCGGCGGCGGGCGAAAATAGCCTCGAGACGCTCCGGTCGGCGCGGCGGCAGCGCAGCAACAGCCGAGGGCCGCCTATTGTCACCGACACCGCCACCGCCGCGCCGCTGGTGATAACGGCGGTGATAGCGGGCTGATAACGGGTGACAAGGCTAGATTGAGGTGATAACGAGGATCGGCGGCAATGTTACCGACGATAAAGAGGCGATGGCGTCAATAGGAGGTTGATAACAGGTAATAAATGAGTTAAAAACTGCGATGAACGGGTGACCGCGATGTTGCAAATTAATGATGATTAATTAATGCGATAACGGGTAAAGGGAATGCCGATTAAACAGTGGTCTATATATAAAACAAATAAAATGTCAAAACGGTAAGTCTTTTACTATTTCGAAAAGAAATAAATTCTACAACAATCGCATTGAAGGTTCCGAGACAATTTAACATTTAAAATCGTGTGGTGTAGGCTGCTATCCCTATTCGACTAAACCCTAACCCCTATTTGCTATACCTATTGATTAAAATGTCTCAAACCTCTTTTTTGGTAACAGTATTGTGAAAACAATAAATTGTAACAATTTATCTCAAAGATTTTCCTTAACATTAAATTTTAAAACGTACTTTTATTAGATCTTTGGAATGAAAATACATAACGTACTTATCTTTCATCACCGTACTATGAAAATATTAATTTGACTAAATATTTTACTAAAAAAATAATTTAACTAAATAAAATTGGGTCATTTTTTAAATAACAATTTTTATTGTAGGGTAAAGAGTTTGTTAATTACATTACAGATTAAAACAAAGGGGAAAAAATAGCGTACTTTTGTTGAGAGTGTTACAATTTTAATGGAGGGACAATATTTTCAAATACAATTTTTTCACGTGGAAGATAAAGCCATGTAGACACCCGAGACGTTCCGAGAAGTAACGATCTGTAACGAACGCATGACAGGCGCTCGCCGCAATATGGCTACACCGAAGGACCAACATTGCCGATTCAAGGAGCAACTGTCTTTGCTCGGAAACTCCTTCGTTGTACGGTAACTTGGTAAATTCTAAGATTCTTACATCGAATAGGCGGCATTTCAAATACACGTTTCCCTTCACTCTTGGGTATACAGACAATTTAGCTCGCCGGTGAAGCCTCCCATCAGTCTTATTTGTCAGCCGGGCGTTCCGTGTTGAGACGCGAGTGACTGCGTTAGATTGTTTGATTTTGTATCTCAGGTAAACCGTTAGTGTACATTGTAGTAAATCAGACTTGGAATTTCCAATACGCAGAAAAACACAGAAGTCTCTAGGTAAGGTAATAGGCCTATTATTAAGGACAATATTTGTGTTCTCTCTACTACTAGTCCTACATACCGATTAAGCTTACAGTATAGCTTCTTTTGCTTACAAAAGGCATATCCGTGTTGGTTTTAACCTAGAATTTTTTCTAGTTAAGTTTTGTACATGAGTCTTATAATCATACTAAATTTTGGCCCTTTACCCCAACTATCTTTTGTACAATATGTCGTCGAAATTTACCCATGAAAGAAAGGCTGGAGTATGTACTTTAAACAGGTTAAAACCTATAAACACAGTAAATGTAAAACTCCATCCAAGGAATTACACTTAGTAAATAATGATCCCAGTTTGTGCACGATATTTTGTTGATGAAATAAATCAACTTAAGCAAACAATTTGAAACAAATTGAAACAAAATAACAAGCCAGGGTTGACAGCGTGCCGGCTGGAGCCCCTCCAAGTCCAGTGCCAGTATATATCGTAGCGATGGTGGCGGCGGCGGCGGGCGCGGCGGCGGCGGAGCGGACCTCTCTCTAGAGTCCGGTTACCGTCTGCTTTCCGCCAACCGTTGCCAACACGCGCCGCGTGAGTCGTTGTTGTAAAAATATGCTACGTGTCGCAACAACAAGCTGACATGAAGGGTCTGTCGACCGGTGATTCCCGCCAGGGGCTCAGGATGATGACTGATGGGAGTGGAGGTACACGGGTTGGTGCCCGGGACACCGAGAACAGGGCGTTATCGTTATACGAGCACTTAATCAAAAGCTTCCTTATGCTCAAGTTAATAGCTTACCTCAAAAAGAATCTACATTTCACAGCAAAGTTTTGGTAGTACTGTATTAGGAACTAAGTGGGGAACACTTTTTCCTACCACTGCACGGATATAATCACATTGCCACACCTGTAAACCGTACGCTAAACAGTTCATTTCCGGTTTCCATTTCATTCCCGCTCTAGAGCGGCAACGTTCATTCCCGCACGCTAAATGAAATAGCAAATAATTTAAGGTCAGCTGTTGGTCATTGTTGATTAATAATTGCTACTTTTTTAGTTTGAGGTTATGTTTGATAGTTAACAGAGTGTTACAAAGTTGCAACAGAAAAAATCAAACATGACTTACATGACAATTTGTATACAATAAAACATTTAATCTATTTCAATTATGGTGGTGGGAAAACCCTTGTAGGTATAACGAGCAGAAATAGTCATTGCCGCTCTCGAAATGTTTGGCCGCACGAAGTGTCAGTTGATGGCTTGGAAACATAGCAATAACGTAGGGTAGGCCCTAGGCAATAAATACCTAGTTTTTGTGTTTTTAGCGAATTTCCCATAGGGAATATTATTGAATTTCCCATAGGGAATAAGCTATTACCGTAGGTCTCATGGTAAGACCTAAGCCCGGGACCATGTTACTTTTTCGTTTTGAGGTGCCCAGAGACCAAAAATAATAGTCATTAAAAATTGTATATATATATATATGTATATATATATATATGTATATATATATGTATATATATATGTATATATGTATGTATGTATGTATGTATGTATGTATGTGTCCCTAGACACGATAACTCTCGTAAAAATGGTCCGATCGACACCAAATTTGGTAGAGATGTGTAATCCTACGTTTATTCGGATGAGTTCGAAAACCAGACATATCGACCTACCGGAAGGGGTAGTTTTGGGGGGTTTTGTACCCCAAAAATGGGTTTTTCGTATTTTTCACATGTAAAATTAAAAAACTTTAAACTTTTATTTTGACCATTGGATTTAGCTCAAAAAAACACACAATTTAGTATTTTAAAGCTTTTCTCTATCTCCATTGGTTACCGAGATATTACAAAGTCTAAAGACAGTACATTGTCTTTTGGGGCTCCAATGTTAATCTTATGGAGAATAAGGATGTGTTAATATTTCACTTATTAACCAATATTTTTGGATGAAACTTGGTATTTAGCTTCATTTGGTTGAGATTCATCTATTTAAGGTAAAAAATCTTGGTTTTTGTACTTATCATGGCAGCAAACCTGCATACTCTTTTCCCATGTTAATAAAATGGAGAATAGGCAAACTTATTTATGGACAGATATTGATTAAACTTAGTATATGGCTTCATATGGTCGAAATATTTTTTTTTGTGCTAAAAACCTTCTTTTAGTGTCCCCCATGGACACCTGCATACTCTTTCCCTATATTTATCTTAAGGAGAATAGACATTTATTTCCCTATTATGAGCACGTGATGAAATTTTGTTTACAAGTTTAGCTGGTCAAAATTAATATTACTAATTTGGAAATTCGCTGATTACGCAGGTCTGCTGCGACGGGGGGTATTTAGATGATTTGGTTACTATAGGCTAGGTTGTTATTAAACTAGATATGACTATTCGAAAATCGCCTGTATCCAGTTAGTTTTATGGGGTAACCTTATAAAATTTGATGACATTTGATGTATTATTCATTAAAGGTGTTATCGAACAACATCTATGCTTCAGATATTTAGAAAAAAAAACATTAGTGTTAGGCCTATGTAAATAGAGTACTGAATAAAATTTTAAATAAATCTTTTGGTAAGATTATATTTTAATATTCAATCACACTAAACCCCAACAGTACAGCATGACAATAAACGTCACAGTCACAGGAGGTATATTCCAATTTTAAAAATACTCAAAGATTTACGCACAGTCATTTCATGGATATCGAAAGGCAATACATATAAATTAGGTCGCAGGCCGGGGACGGCGCCGATATAAAGCCAGATTTATGTTGGATCGACAACACGTGGCCTTCCGGCAGTAAACCGCTGAGGCTCCGAGCTTTGATGTGGAGGACTCAAACACTAGAGTCACCACCACCACCTCAGCGACGGTGAGGAAATAGTTTCACAATACTTCGCTTGTTAGAAACTCCCGAACTATCTCTTCCCTTGGTGGAAGTGAAAAAAATAAATACCAGAACAAGACTATTTAATATATAAGCAGCTACCTTCAGTCGACACTTCAAACTAATACAAAAAACCCTACATATTTTTCGAAACACTAAGTTCCATCATCAGGGTTTATTAAAAATGTCACTCATAAAGTCTACAAACACGCACAGGAGCCAATACATAATAACGTTAATAACGTTTTACACATAGGCTTATTTTTTTCCGACCGGCAGTTAAGACTTTGAGGAAGGCATTCGCGTCAGAAGAAATCTCAGGTGGTCTGCGTGAAAGCATAAGAATTTATACATAAAAACTTTTTAATTGTTATAGTATTAAAACACAAACGGTTTTTATTTTGAGTTTATAAAAATCCAAAACTGCACAAACCTAAATCTCAAAACTGCGTATAAAACTTTACAATATAGGTACAGCAGCTAAATTTTGATCGCAATGAAATATTTAGACAGACATAATAATAAATCTATAGAAATGAAGCATTATTAGAATATACTTTAACGTGTAACAAGCCGTTTTGTATTTTGAATTACATAAAAATCACACATTGTTTATGAATTTTCTTTCCAGGTATCAAAGTTAAGCAAGTATAAAATGAGCAACTGGCAATTTACAGCCAAGTTCTGCTCAGCAATTGACAAATTAATATAGTACAGTCTCGTTAAAGGCATAAACAGTTTATCATTTTGAGTTTATGACATTCAAATACTGCACATAAATGTCATAACTGCTTATAGACGTGTAGAAAACAGGTACAGCTGATCGTAACTTTAAAAATCGCAAAAGTGGTGTTGATTGCCATTTTGAAAATACACACCAGAAAAAAATATTTTTTCCTGAAAATTTACATTGGAGTGATAAAGGTTCATGCAAAATATGAACTTAATACTATCCATTACGAAAATCGAAATGATTAAGAGTAAAAACCAAATGGCAGCAAGCGGCTCAACGAAGAGTTTTAGGGCATAAGTTTACAGGAACATTGTTGCTTATTTTAATGTGTAGATAAACCCCATGAATTATTGGAAGGTTTTTCCGAAAACACATTTTATTATGAGCAGGAGAAGGGGAAGGCATTGACAATTTTCTGTCAATTTCTGCTCCGCCATTACCCATTCGTTGAAGTAAACCTGCTGATTATGGTGAAGATTTCAGTACCTGTGTGTGAGTGTTTCTTTATAATCGAAATAAATTTTTTTAGCATTGGTCTTATGGAGTTAAAAATCAAAACAAAGAAATAATGAAAACAGCTGACTCAACTGTCAAAGTGCACCCGTAGGCGTACATTGAAGCAGTCTGAAAGGCGAGTGAGCGGAGCAAACGAGCTCGTCTTGAACAAGAAATAAGCCTTTTTGCACTGAAAATTTTAGCGCACTGTCTGTAACTGATATTACTATACAGAATATCCCTGTTTGCCGAGCAAATGTTCGGCCCCCAGGTACTTACAACAAATTGATCATTGCATATTTTATTTCCATATGCCTATATATTTAACGTAATCAATTAAGTCAACAATTAAACTACAAAGACCATATAAATCAAAATACAAATTAAATTATATTAAAATGATCATAAAAACAATAATTAATAAAAATAATTATAAAACATATAAATAAATTTTCGGAAAAATTGGAAACTATAGTTTGTAAAGCGCCGTTGCGTTGTCAGATCACTACCCAGTCCCAACTACCATTGACTACCATTGACTCCCAATGGGAAGGCGTGAACTAGTCGAGATGGTCAAGGGGATGGCTCCTACCATCATTTCATCCTTTTTTCACACATAATAGTTTGATCAGCTATTTACCCTACTTCATTTATACTCACGAACATTTTTATGTGTTAAAATAACATGTTTTCTTATCTATATGAAATGAAGTCAAATGTGTTAATATTACTTAAATTGTATTGATCAGAACTGAGTAACTTGGTGTCTTTTTTATCAGTTATCAAAAAGAGAAATGATAGCGAAAGTGGCATACATGCCGACCTTGCCACTGAAGCGAAAATAGCGCCAGATTCTGGGACTGGGCGCTGGGTCCTCTCAACCTCAGGCATCCGAGTCTGGTGTTCCTCGCATTCTTCGACTGGTATTCTCAAGTACCGACATCAGGGAATAATAACCATGACCGGTCGATGTGGATGTTGTGATTCTTGGCTTGGATTCCACGAGCGTATAGTGCAAGCGTTAAACAAATAATGCAGGTTGTGAGAAGAAAAAAGTCAATGAGAATGTGCCCGATATTTTAGCGCTCGTGAGTACTAATTGGTGTTTTCTTTTCATACATTACATTAACGATGTTTTTTTCGGTAGAGAATATTCAAGAACCTTACTTTGAAATGTTAACAAACACCTCCTCGTGTCCGTATTGTATTTTTTCCATTTAAAACACGAAAACTCAGCATTTAGGCCACGATAAAATAATGGTTCTAGTGGTGCAGTTACATTATATGCTTATAATATTTCAAAATATTATTTAAAGTACTGTATTTTACTAATATTATTTAATATATTTGTTAAACTACTGATTAAATCAACATTAATGCCCCAATTCCTAATGCCCTAATACTCAGATGAAATAGTATATTTCGTCACAAGGGCCGAAAGTGGCGTTTTGCCGGCCCCGAGATCGTGTTTCAAGTTCGAGACGAAGTCGAGAACTTGAAACGATCGAGGGTTGGCAAAACGCTTTCGGCCCGAGTTATGAACGATATTTTTCATCACACTACACAATTCAATAAATTCTAAACAAGTGAAAAATTACTTTTTCGTTCATAATAAACAAAACATAACCTCAACTTCAACTAACCTAGCGAGATGTACTGCTTAAGTTTCTGGTTGCTAGGCAACCACATAACATCAGCTAAGGCCACCAAAACTAATACTCTAACGGTAAGTGACTAAAGCTGATTCCAAGGGAAAAACACTATTTTCCCATCTACGTCATACATATTAACAGTTGATATCAGCTGAACTACTAACTACGTCACTGATTTGTTATTTGTTGTTGTTGTTGTTGTTAAATACCTTCTAATATTCTAGATTTCTCTTCTACCCTTTCCATTACCGCCCTAGGCCGGAAAATTTTGCCGGCCTAGGCCGGCAAAACAGGTGTTTCGTTGGTAGAAGTGAGGGTCGAAAACAGGTGATATCGATGTAGTGTGATGAAAACTTTTTTTTATTAACTTTGACTGTTACGTCAATGAGCTGAGTGTATTTATGCGTGGGCGTAGACAATAAAATTACAAATATTAATTTATAAGAATTCAAACAACAAATATTTATGATATCTGGAAGTTTTCGATGAGTATTAAAGAATTTACGATTTGTCAACATTCCAAACAGTTCATAAGGCCTATTATGTTCTTTTAGCTATTGAGTACGGCATTGATATTGACAAGAATAAAGACTTGATAGCAAGTAATAATAGCAATTATAGTCCATAGCTCGGCGTGATGTGAAAATGGGCTATTATGAAATTTGGACGATCAACAGTAATTGATCGATGACTGAGCTTGACTTGATCCTCATCAATAACAAGAATTAGTGAGGTCTCATTTTCGAACGAAAGGTAAAGTCTAAACCTTTATAATATTGTAATATTAATATTTATAATGAGGATAAAAAATGTGACATACGACAAATTTAAGCCACAAGGATATATGTTATTTAAAATACGTTCCTTATCTACTTCTTGAAAACGGCAGTTTTTAATTGTGCACTTTCTAAGGAAGAAAAAAAATCTTTAATACCTTTACTGAAACGGCGACCTAACTCAAATCAGTTGTCGTTAACCACTACAGTACAACGAAAGTTACGAATCATGCTGTACATTATGAGGGCAAATTAAATAACATCTATGTTTGCTGTTTGTTTAGAACGGTTAGAACAAGATGGAAGTCATAAACCATAATGGAAACAAACAGCCTTCTAATGTAGGGCCTATGTAAACATGTTGGAAAACTTATGGGAAATAATTAGATTAATATTTGTGTATTTTGACGTAAAGTATAGTTAATCGCGTGCCCCAACAGTGATTTTATTCAGATTTGATAAGCTACTTCAGGTTTGCCGCTTCAGGTTGCAAGCTTCTAGGCTACTTGTTTTAAATGTTGGCGATGAAAGACTTATTTAGCAGGTAGAGTTATTAGCAGAAATTTTAATTTTTGAAAGCACATATACAGGTATACAACATAATATACATATTCATCATGGCAGACTCAGTGTTTACCTGGTCTGGCGTTAGCTTTGAAGGTAGGCGCAAATTTTGGCGCGCCCGCCACCGGCATGGCGGGAACGATGGTGTCCTCTTGTACTGTCAGCAGACACTGTCAAACTGCCCCTCACACACTGTCTGCAGACACTTTGCTTCCGTACTGCCTGCAGACACGGTCAAACCGTCCCGCCCCCGCCCACACTGATTTTAAAACTGGCAAATCACCATTATCACGCTTCGTTTGCTATGTCGCTTTCGTTCGCACTGATACAAGAAGGCTACGCCTTTGAGGACTACAGTAGTGGGTCAAACATAAAAACTATTATCAATTCATTAGCGAACAAGTTAAAGTTTCATGGGTTGCAACAGATTGAATCTTAATGGTAAACAGACAATGAAAGTAATCAAAACATAGACAAAATGAAATAATTTATTATTAGCTAGTTTTTTAGGTAAATGCCATGAGTGGAACAAAGGCTTTTCTAAGAAATTGTATACTAAATTATGGAGAAAATGTTAATTACCACATGTTAAAAAAATTACTACTATAACTAGGGATAATATACAAATTTAGCCAAGAATATGACAAACAAAGTTAGTTGGATACGTTGAAAAAATTATTTTTATAAAAGTTAAACTTCTAAAGGTAAAATTAGTTTTTTTTTAGCAATGTGTCAACCAATCGACTAAAAATGTTTAATAAGGGGCCCACGCTGGTTTACGCGCTGATTGGAGATAACATCAAAGTGCTCCATTCAACTCCTGTCGGGGGGGGGGGGGGGGGGGGGGAGGGGGGGTGATTTTCGCTAATTTTAGGCGCGCAGCCGTCTCTTATCAGGATCGAACTTACCGCACACGGACCGCGGCGACCCGCTCACGAGCTCAGAAATGAACTGAGCTAGAAGTTGATTAAGATGATCAGTCATAGAGGGGGTTCGGGGGTTCAGAAATAGTCGCGCACGGGAGTGGGGGTGGCCACAACACATTTCGTAACCGGCCGCTCGAACCGTGCGAAACTGGTCGAATCCGCGGCATCGGTAACGCGGATTCATAACGCTAGAGAGAAAAGGTAGATGAGGATCTCTAAGTTCTGCATCTTGTTTTGTTACGTTCAACGAATCCGTTCGGTTGGGATGAGCAGCTCGACGACTGCTCAAAGGAGTAGCTCGGTCACAACAGACACCACATAAACAAGCCATTCGGCAACAAAAACTACAACAGAGAGCCAAGATTAAAAAAAAAAATCCGATGGACAAATTATTGATGAATTTGTTGCAGTTTTGCACGGGAAAAGGGGCCTGAATAAAGCAATATGCAATTTATTTACTAAAACTGCAACACTGTGAATTTTCTGTATGAAGATGTAAACCTTAATATTTAGGAAAATAGCTGCCGATTTTTTCACATCATTATAGTGTATATATAGTGTATTCAAGGTTCAATACAATATTCATGTTTTATTGCGGAATTTGGCAAGAAAAGTTAAAAAATTGGTTGAACAAAAGTGAGGATTTGTCACAGCATCATGGTAGTCAGCGACTTCAAACGCAATGCTTTTATAGCTTCAGCCTGGGTTCAGTATAATTCTTTGTGAACCACAAAGGGATTTCTCAACCGAAAAAAGGTCACGGTCTGACTCATTCGTTAAGTTTGCGAAATAAGAGTTATTTTGGGAACGAATTAATAGAATTTTACTAAATTAGAAGGTAAACTGATTAAAATTGAAATAATATATGCTACATATAACCACCTGGACAAACACTGCGCAGTGTGATTTTATATGTAAAAATATGTCAGGCAGGGTGGAAGTTAGATAGTATAAAGATCATGGATTAGTCACACAAATAGGTAACTTTAAAAAAATCCTCTGGCATGTAGTACAAAAATGACTAAAAGTACGAGAATATTTCTCAGTTTCAAAGTGCGAGAACTAATATGGCGGGGTAAAACATTATTTGACAAAACTAAGTTTCATTGATTCGTAATCAAAATATGTACAACAAACATGCATAATAACAATGTACGTACAGTATTATAAATTAAAATTGTTTAAGAACTGTTTTCCTCTTGACGCCAAAGTAACAACTAATTAACGAAAACTGAATAATTAGATTTTTAACATATTGAGATTCGATTATGGACGAATAATCTTAGAATCGAAAACAATAAGTTTCAGACAGGATTTGTTTCCACGGTTATGTATAGGACTAATAGAAAGAAATTCAAGCGAAAGCAAGGTAATTTAAGTGAATTCTATGATTTGTAATCAGTTTTAATACGTAAAAATCGGAGTTTTAGTGTACAATAATGTAATCAATGACGCAAGCTTCTTGTTTTTTTACTAATACTGATCTATTAGTTTATTCTAATGTTTTGTAGCTTTAACGTTAACGTAATACGCCTAAAATTATAGATATAATTACTTACTGTAGAGTAGGAAATATTTTAAACGATCAATATATTACGATAACTTAAATTTGGTAAATAAGGTTCATAATTAACTATTATAATTCAATGTAAGGCCCTGTAGTTTAGTGTATTCAACACATAGGCCTAATTTTTTCATAGTACTATGTTCTGACATTTCTGTTATCATCATAATATCTTTGATAAAAATATAAATGTATAGTACCGCGGGTTGACCGAGCAATGACTCGTTGTTTTTATCATGGTAATCAGGCTATTAAGTTTACACCAACAACCAACCACACCTCTTACAGTTTTTTAACAGCTATTTTAAAAAGAATGCTTAAAATTTGGGTTATTTTATTTTTGTCTACCTATCATTTTTATTTCGTCACCAAAATGGCAACCTATAAGAGCAATAGATCGTTCACGATCATCCTCTGCAAACTGGGTTGTTTATGTTTGGTCTATTACGTTAAAATTTTGTTAAGTTTCATAACGAAGTTCGCCAATTCTAGACACGTTATTTTTGTTGAATTCGTCTAGGGAAAGGCGAATAGGATAAACAAACCTCTTTGAGGAGAATGATCATTAACGAGCTCAATGTTAAAAAAAAACTTATACTTTAGACCAAAAATGTTTTTTATATGGGTTGAGGCGGTTTTGAAATTTATTCTTGGGCCTAAACACTCCTAAACGTAAATTTTAAGAAAAATCTAACTTCTGGATTTCGAGATTGTGAAAAACCCATCTCTATAGACACTCCTCGTATCTGCAACTGGGATATTTACACATAGGACAGTGTAATGGGTAAAATATTAATATATGGTAATACATTTATGCCATATAGAAGTATGAGTGAAATACCGGCATAACATTTATTGGTAGTGCAATTAAAGGATTTTTCATCCGTAAAATTAGCAAAAAGGTGCCTCCACTTGAGGAACAACCTCCAGAGCTTGCATTAAAATATTTGCAGGACTCGGCGACGCCGGCGGCAGTTTCTCAACGTTGGCACCCGGTGACTTATATATGTTATGTTCCACTCTGATTAGCCAAGAGACGCATGGCCGCTGGGCGCCGGGCATTCATCATCAGCTCTCTTGTCGCCACATCATAAACAGAAACACACGCTCACACTTGTACCGCCAGCCACCAGAGATCGCTAGTGTGATCACTATCACTACACGCTCACGTTTGTACCGCCGGCCACCAGAGATCGCTAGTGTGATCACTATCACCATACACACTCACACTTGTACCGCCGGACACCAGATATCGCTAGTGTGATCACTATCACTACACGCTCACACTTGTACCGCCAGCCACCAGAGATCGCTAGTGTGATCACTATCACTACACGCTCATGCTTGTACCGCCGGCCACCAGATATCGCTAGTGTGATCACTATCACTACACGCTCATGCTTGTACCGCCGGCCACCAGAGATCGCTAGTGTGATCACTATCACCATACACACTCACACTTGTACCGACAGCCACCAGAGATCGCTAGTGTGATCACTATCACCATACACACTCACACTTGTACCGCCGGCCACCAGAGATCGCTAGTGTGATCACTATCACCATACACACTCACACTTGTACCGCCAGCCACCAGAGATCGCTAGTGTGATCACTATCACCATACACACTCACACTTGTACCGCCGGACACCAGATATCGCTAGTGTGATCACTATCACTACACGCTCACACTTGTACCGACAGCCACCAGAGATCGCTAGTGTGATCACTATCACTATCACTACACGCTCACACTTGTACAGCCAGCCACCAGAGATCGCTAGTGTGATCACTATCACCATACACACTCACACTTGTACCGACAGCCACCAGAGATCGCTAGTGTGATCACTATCACCATACACACTCACACTTGTACCGCCGGCCACCAGAGATCGCTAGTGTGATCACTATCACCATACACACTCACACTTGTACCGCCAGCCACCAGAGATCGCTAGTGTGATCACTATCACCATACACACTCACACTTGTACCGACAGCCACCAGAGATCGCTAGTGTGATCACTATCACCATACACACTCACACTTGTACCGCCGGCCACCAGAGATCGCTAGTGTGATCACTATCACCATACACACTCACACTTGTACCGCCAGCCACCAGAGATCGCTAGTGTGATCACTATCACCATACACACTCACACTTGTACCGACAGCCACCAGAGATCGCTAGTGTGATCACTATCACTATCTCCGTCGCTCTCGCCGCCCCGCCCACATTACCGACTTCCGCTGTCAATTTGCCGCCAAATGTGCTCCGTACTTCCGGTCGGTCAGTCTGGAGCCCGGCCCTGCACCACCGGTCTAGATTACATGGGGGATTGAAATAAATTGAATCACTGTGGATATATTCGACCAAGCCTCTTGGAATAAATAAATTAGTGTGAATGGCAGGTTGGGGGCCGTCCATAAATTACGTCATCGCTTTTTGGCCATTTTTGGACCCCCCTCCCTAAAATCATCCTACCATCATAGTTTATCTGACCCCCCCCCCCCTCACGGAAAAATGACTTCATTTTTAACAAACCTCTGTTTCAAGTAAAAATAATGCTTTTTAAACGCTACCTGATAAACTAAAAAAGATTTACCAATCAAATCTGAATTAACCTTCAGAAATAAAGCCAAAAAGACTTTCTCAATGGAAAAACAAAATATAAAACAACGCCTGAAAATAGTCTAATGTATTTTATAGATAATTATTTTATAATATTTGAGTTGTGTTAGAATGTATCATTGTTTTACTGTCAAGATTTGATATAAAACATCATAATTTTAAATTATGTCATATCAAAGCCAAACCCCCCCCCCCCCTTGCACATCACCCTACCGTCATTTTCAATCTGGACCCCCCCCCCCTATTTTCAGATGACGTAATTTATGGACGACCGCTTGGATGAACTTGATGAACAGATACTTTCATGAATAACTATATGGTTCTGTACTGATTTTAAGGTAGCTGTATTTCATGGCATTAGGCCTATCACAGGCCTGTTTATATTTTTTGTTCAACCTATCAACCAACTTTTAGGGAATGCTTCAAAAATATAGTAGGCATACGATAGGCCTACTGTACACTGTACTAAAGGCAACAGCAAAAGTCAAGATAGTAGAGAGCAAGAAATATTTTACTAAAACAAACAAATATTGATTTATTACGATAAATTTATTCAAATACATTACGAAACTAAATTTAAATTCAGAAAATATTCCCCCAAAGGTAGAAATATCAAATTAAGACTAGCATATCGGTATTGTATTTGAACAAACGTAGAGCACAAGCATATCAATTCTCAGATCAAAATACTAAAGTCATTGAACTAACGTAGTTCAACAAATAACCATACAATTTTTATACTTACAACAATTAACTAATAACGAACTCCAGTAGAAATTGCGTGTAGGATTACCGCATTACAAAAAAAGTAATACGGCACAGAAAAACGTAGGATTCAAAAGAAAGTGAAGAGAGAAATATGATTTATTAAACATTAAAGACTTGGAAGAAATGTATTTATAATATGTAGCCTAATAGTAAAAAATTAATTTCCGCCATGCGAAAAAAAAAACAATTTGAAACGATTATTTGTTTGAAGGTTGAAAGCGATAGATATCAGAGTTCCCATTTTATGCGTCAAGTTCCCCCAAAACCATGCAGTTACCTCTTCTTGTCAAAAATCCCCTGCTAAAAGTAAGTGATCGGTCGATTTCCTTGAGCAAGGCACTGCCTAGACTCCGCCGCTGGTGGGTAGGGGGTACAGTACCGCCATCTAGGGAACCCATGTAACAAGTGTTAACGGAAGCACTCAGAGTGTTGTCAGCTGTTACTCGCTCAGTTACACTACACACACTGGCCAGTGTTGCAATGTAAACATGTATAAACTGACAAATGTGCACTGCTTTTCATAATACTGTACGACCTTCACGAGAATCGAATGTATAGGTAAAGCTTACGTCCAATGAAATGATTTATAGTGTGCTGTCTCATTAACAAGTAAGAAAAATACGCTTTTCGGCAGTACATTGTCTGTAATCAAAATATATCTAATTTACCACCAAAACAGGGCCATTCTAAAGAATGGATGGATATTCATCTATTAATAATGACTTAAAGATACGGACTTAAAGATACGGATGACTTAAGAATACGGTACCTAACAAATATGTATGTTAAAAAGGGAACTACAACTTTCTCAATTGTCGCCTGAGGAAGGCTCATAAGATTGAATTTCACACACTAATTTACCTCGTCATTCTTGGTATTTTTTTGAATTAATTTAGCTACTCAAATTGACGAACAGTCAGTGAAGTTTACGTGTCAAAGGAAGAAATGTATAATGTAATTTGCAATTAACACTGCATATATAGAATTTTAAAATACGGTAATTAAATTTGTCTGCATCAAACTTGTTTTGAATTTTTTGTCTGATTGAAATAAAATTTTAAGTGTAGAAATGCCCTAAATGTACTATAAATATCACCCAGGTGAAATGATGGGTTTGCTCCATTAAAAAGCAAAGTGTGATCGATGTTCAAATTCAACTGACCATGAAATCAATCAAATCGAATATCGGGTTTACAGTACATAACAGATAACATCTTCTGTTTTTCTATTTGAGAATGGAACTAGAAATTCGTGTAAATAATCATGGAGAACCCTAAAGAAATTTGTTGGCAATCGTAGAATCAACGCAACGAGACAGTTTGAAAATCACTGTTAGGCTCTGGCCGCCAGAATCATACAAATATAAATTGCATGTTGAGAACATTCAAATTAATGTATATTTACTATCTCACCAGCATTTTCAGTTCGAATTATTGACTGATGTAATTGTATTTGCAACATTCTCCTTTGCAGATGGTCTGACTCATGCCTACACTCTGGAGCAACACCATGGTCAAGCAACACGGGCAGAGGTCAAAAGTGAGGGAGGCCCTGGCGGCGGCGGATGTGACTCACTCAGGTGATACATGAGTTGGCAAACCTTGCTCGAGTATAAATACCAGTGTTGCCAACCGACATCGCCGTCTGCCGACCTGCCAAACCGTATACATGCGTAAATCACGCTCAGGTAGAGAGGAAACGGCGATTTGTCGGCGTCCGGGAGGTACTGCAGAGGTGACAGGGATTAAACGGTGGCAAAACGGAAATGTATTGCTGAATCAACTGAAAGTTATTGCGAAACCGATATATCAAGATTTTAAGGATCAACCACGAAGCAATCGTTAAGTAGATGCTTCTATTTACGAAATTACGCCAATTGCCCTTCAAAGAAAATACCTATCTCCGTGGGCCCAGTCAAAATAGGTTTGTGACGGCAATAATTCCGGAAGTGCTTAAATTTTTAAACTTGTTAAACTATGACGAGGTGAATATTTTCCCAACAACAACATATTTACATTTTCATGACTAAAACACAATAATATTATAGGCTATTGTAAAATAATTCAAATTTTTTTTTACGTCCTAGTATTTTGATTTTTGTTTTTAAATGGGGGTGCTGAGGAATTGCCTGCAGAACAGAACGGATACAACTCGTGGTGAGTGGAGCGCTAGGCAGGTGGTGCGAAACATGTATAAATAATGTACTTTTTAAATTGCTATTTCCTTCCAATTGATCATCTGCTTTCCATAAATAAATTTTTATAACTTAAAGCCGCGTCCGCACTGGCCGAACATTCGTGGCGAACTTGTTCGGCGAACACAAAAAATCAACAAATATTACTAACGAACAAATACCGGCCATAATATGGTTTACATTCTAAAAGGTTAGCAAAGAACAAACAAAAGTTTGGAAGAACTTTGTTTGGCGAACATGTTCGGCCAGTGCGGACGCGGCTTTAAGTACAGCAAACAATTTAACAATTGAAACATATTATGAGATTAATAATTTACCTCAGACTGCAGTTCCAACTTGTAGTTTTTACAGCTACATAGTTTCGGCAATTCTGCAATTATCAAGCTGTACAGGGACAATAAATTAATCCTCTTCAAGAGCTTCGTTAGATGATTTAAAATACACACATTTCACAACACACGACACATACACGGTAACGAATAAACTGATAGGCCTGGTCACATGTGACGTTTTTCGATGAAAATGTTTTTCTTCGTTACCGTGTATGAGTCGTGTGTAGTGAAATGTGTGCATTTTAAATCATCTAACGAAGCTCTTGAAGCGGATTAATTTATTGTCCCTGTATAGCTTGATAATGGCAGAATTGCCGAAACATATATGTAGTTGCAAAAACTACAAGTTCGAACTGCAGACGGTGGTACATATTACCGGACGGGACATAATTATCTCATAATATGTCAAATCGCAGTTCTGGGGCTACTATGAATTTAATAATTGAAACATATTTATTTTTAATTTACCAATTATAAAACTGTATAGTTAAAAAACTGTGTTATATTTTTATTCAAAGAATAAATCATTGCATACGTTTTTAGGTACTGGCCATTATAAACTAAATCCATCTTTAGCATTAGCGTTGGGACTTCTACTATTTAAAAAAAAATACCTCGTGTGTTTACAATCAGCTGATTGAAAGGCTGTAAAATAAGCTTTGCAAAGGTTCGGAAATGTAGATTTTTGTAATTTAAGAAAGTAAGATAACGTTAAAGTAAATAAAACCTGCAAAATGTAATATTGTCCTTATATTACATGTGTAACCGAGGAAATGTTTGATATTCCTGGTATTAGTCATTAAATTTAGTCAATACCTACTTCAACACCTCATAAATAACATGAAGAATATGGGTAAGTTCCTGCGAATACAAATTATGAACACATTTTTGCGCATAGATATGTGTTTTGAATAAACTACTGAAGTACTGTTATGAAAGATTTTAATATATGTATTACTATTCTAGTAAATTTGTTAAAACGGTGGATATATGTCACAGAAGTGATCTGTAGCCTACATTGATACAGTAGTAGAAGGATGAGGTTTGACTCGAGTCCATCTATCCCGATTACCGTCAGGAAGCAACTGTGGCTGAGGCAATGGTGATACAGTGTTGGGATTAGTATAAACAAAGTCTTCGTTATTGCACTTACACAACTGTAAAAGGTAAACGTTATTACAAAAATCAATGTTATTGATAAAAAACCCACAAGTTTGTTAATATGTGGAAAGTTTGTGTAAACACGGACAAAATACTTTATACAGACATATTAGTGTGTGTCTCATTATTTACAAACACGATAAACATATCTAACAAATATTTTTGGCTTATAATTTTAAGATGTATTATATGTTCGTAGATTCATATTAATAATCTTTAAAAAACATTGGCATCGATTAAAAACTTACCATTGTTATGAGATACCTAATTAAACCAAATATACCGATAAGAATGATATTACGTTCAAGGTACTATCACAGTTTTCTTTTGGTTAAAATTTTAATCATTATTGTTTTATGTTAATCATTATTAAAAATTAAAAAACTTAAAAATATCTCTTTAAACAAAACAATATACTCGCACAAGCATGCGATAATAAACAATATACAAGAAAAGTCACTAGCGATTATATTTCTACCGCGTGGAAACTATGCATCTTATTCAGATAAACAAAATAGGTAACAAGATGTAGTTAATAATATTAATCAATGATGGTTAGGTTTTGTTTATATATCGGTCAACATCAGGGGTTGGTGGATTGATGATTTTATGCAATTGCTACTAAATCTATTATTTGGGGATACGGATGAAAACCGCATTACAGTAATATTCGATGTTCCCAAATCAGTCTGGCAATTTGAATGAATATGGAAAACAAAAAGTGAATCATTACTATACCATTTTATGATATCCATCACCAATGGTATTGCAAACAAAACATCGTATACTAAAGCAGTTTTCTTCCACACCTCCAAATAACAGATTTACAATTGCATGTCATCAATCTATTTTAGTGCACTAAAATTAAGTTCAGTACTACATAATTATCCGTGGCCAATTATTTTATGTGAGATGACACACAAAAACTATGCCGTGTCTCCATAGGAAGTGAGGAGAGTTCTCGCCGAAAGATGATTATTCAAAGGAAGATAAAAGGCTGGTGAGGCACAAAAGGGCAGTAAACGGTGGGTGGGGTTGACCTGGTTCCCCGTGTAACAAGTCCCTCCCACGCCTACTACACTACACTCTACACTCCACACTCTTGTCATATCGCTGGCAGACGGCGCCCTGGACAAGAGGGAGGTGAAAAAGTTATACAGAGTGTCCCGGAACTCCCCTTTGTATATTTGCTCCTTGCATCGAGACATGAAAAAAAACATCATACAAGTAGGGGTCTAAAATGCTTCGTTAAGCCACTAGCCACCACAAAAGACAAAAAAGTTAACAAATTTAAAATTATTTGATTGGTCACAACTAGCTTAAAAAAATATTATAGATTATAGGTTAAATCATCTGATTATTTATTGTTTGTTTTTAAAACCACTTCGATTTAATGGTCTGTTGACAGCCTATTGTAGTTGGTTACCATAGAAATTTCGGACAGGTATGGGTAAAATGCCAGATACCTGAATGGAAACTGTAAACAAAAGACTGGTTTCCAAGGAAACAGCGGGAATCGTGGTTAAAATGGTACGAATCATCAGGGGGCAAATTTCTCTATCTTGGTACCACCGTAGCACTCCATATGTAGTTTAACCTCGTTGGGTGAGTCATATGAAAATAAACCAAGAACTGCAGAAAAACTCAAGATTAAAACAACATCAAAGAGTGGATTAACAAGAGTAAGTTTATAAAAGGTGTCAAGAGAGTGACAAAACATGTAATGGTAGTGTGTATTTGAACACACAAAAAAAGAAGTATCCTTAAAATCCAACGAATAGTTGTATAATAGCAATGTTTAATGCAAATTATAGGTTACGTTTTAAAAGAAACGCCCTGATACAACACCTGTTTGGCGAAAAAGCAACATATTAACCCCTTGGTGTTTTTAGGGGAAAAGTACCAGAACTTGATAAAATTTACTATGTACAGTAGGTGTTAAAGGTACTCACTAAAGCCGCGTCCGCACTGGCCGAACAAAGTTCTTCCGAACATTTGTTTGTTCGTTGCTAACATTTTAGAATGTAAATCATATGGCCGGGTAATTGTTCATTAAGAATGTTTGTTGATTTTTGTGTTCGCCGAACAAGTTCGCCACGAATGTTCGCCCAGTGCGGACGCAGCTTAAGCGGTTGTTAATGAATCGCCAAAAATTTCAATGGAAATTCATTGAGTACGCATGTAAAATTTGCAACAAAAGAAAGACCACCTTAACAAAGTAAAGTCTTTAGTGCGTGGAAAACATCTTTTAATGAACTACAATAATGTCGCAATGGTAAAATGCTAATGAAATAAAAAACAGAATCGAAATGATTAGAAACAGCTCGTAAATAAGTCAACAACTGTGACGAAAATAGGTTGACAATGTAGGTAAATATTGCAGCATCTTTGATTTATCGGGACCTGGTTAGCAAACAGCCGTCAACTCTTACACGAGCCAGTCTATCAAACACAAATTATGACAGTTTATGGTATGATTTTCTTAAAACAGTTAATTTACACTTAACACTTAACGGTTTTTAAATCCCCTGTTGAAAAATAACACTCATCCTATAAATATAAATAATACTCAAGCATAATATCCGTATAAATCATAGAGTATAAAAAAGCACAATTTAGAGTATTTTTTTATAATAAACAAAACTGTTTAGATGGTAACCAAATTTCTTCATCTTTTCTCCCTCGGAAATTCAATGAAGAGTTTGGTAAGCAAAATTTTCAAATACAGCTAAGGGACTACTTTGTACAAATTCCTCTCTAGTCATTTGAAGAGTTTTTAGAAATAAGGCAACGGATTCACCCGTGGTTATAAAAAAGAACCAATGTACTAATGTATGGAATGAAACATGTAATTTTGATTTTGTCCATTTAGAGCTACCATGGCATATGACACTATTCTTATACAATGTGCATTTTATGAATAAAGATGTTTTATTGATTGATTGATTGAATAACCATAAAGTATTTTGTATGAAAAATAATTTATACTGTAAGTTACATTGCTTTAAACCAGCAATTATACGTCTGTCCATTGAAAAAATCTAAAACCCTGCAATATTATAATGTATTTGCTATTTTGAACGCAGTTGTAAAAAAAATCACTAGAACAGTACAAAACATAAGGTACCAAAGGATAAAATAAAAGGTTTTTTTATAATTTTGAGGAAAATGTAGACTATATTAATGCATTATTTTACTTCAAAATTTTTTGAATTTTTTTAGTTGAAAGTTGAATTATTAAATTATATTTAGTAAATAAATAAAAAAAATTATCACTTTAGATTTCAAGGCTTTAAACTGCAACAAAATAAACAATGCTATTTCATTTAGCACCTACTGAGAACACAAAAAAAAGAAAAAAAATACCATGTTGCTCTATAGTATCTACTGTACCTCTTGGAGAAAAATCATCGATCAAAAATGAAATATATTCAGTCCCAAACCAGAAAGAAATTCTTTGACAACAATTCATCTAAAGATCTGATAAAGTAAGCTTGAAATGAGATTTTGGTCCTATAAGTAAAATAACTTCCCATAGTAGTCTACAGCTCTAAGAAAATTTGTAAAGGAGTTGCGAAAAACAATAAAAATAAATGATAGTACGTAGTCTGAAGTATAATAAATGATACAATATTAAATGTACATTACAAAGTATTCGATTAAAGTATGATTATTAGCTGTCGCAGATTTGAATACGTATGGTGTATTGTCCAAATAATCGATTCAAATGTAAATGTTCTTCACTGCCATAACACTCTCGATGAATATTTAAGTTCGTGGCTCTGGTCCATGAATGAGTAACTACAGTACGTAATGTGTTACTTGACACAAGCTAAAATTAGATGAACAACAACCACAACACAGAAACAGTATCCAACGTCTACGGACTGCAGTTCATGTGCAATCATGACACAAAGCACTATGAGTGTTAGTGATAACCAGAGCATCGCTGTTATGACACACACGCAGGATGCTGCACGCGACTCACCGGTGACGTCACCTTGGCCGACGTCCGCCGCCTCCGCCTCCGCCTCTGACGTCAGCTCTATGAACTCCTTCAGGTGTTTGGGAAGTGGCCCTTCACAGGTATCCTTCTCTCGCCCCTCTCCACTGTTAGAGTCGTCATCCAGGTTGATTCCCAACTTGCTCATTCGTTCACGGACCTTGTTGAGAAACTCCGACTCCAGCTTGTTCGCCGGAGCGTTTTGAGCGTTCTTTTCCACTTCTGTTTCAGGTTTGGTGTGCAGTGAAGTAGGTCGGCTAGAAATCTTGATCACTTTCTGCTGTCTCCTCTCGAACCTCTCTGCGACTTTGTTCATGTACTCGTGGTACATCTGTTCGCGGAAGAGTTCCCCACCGGACGGGCTCAGAGCAGGCACACCGACCGACGGCATGGATTTAGGCCTCTCGCTCTTTTTAGTTGGAGGGATTTCATTTTCTTCGGGCATTATCGCTATATCACCCTTCTTCGAGATCTTGTACTTATCGGCTTCAAACTGTCTTCTCTCGGCGAATCCGTTGCTCGGGATGTTCGTCATTGATTGAGAATGTGTTTTATCCGCACTTTTCACATTGATTAAGTTTTCGTTTAGGTCCGTTTTCGCAACAGAGCTGACGTTTTCGGACATGGTCAACCACTCGGATATGTAGCTCCCGGAGTATCTATGCACTGCCGTGTCGTCACTCTTATCAACGCGGTCCATTTCAGACGATGCAGTGTTATTGGGCGAGCTACACGGTGCGCCGCTGTCTTGGAGAAGCGCCAGTAGTCTTGAAGTGCCAGCTGATCTATTCGGATCGGGGCCTTCTGAATCTCCGTTTATTTCCGTCCGCGGTGACGTCACCTCACTTAAGCCGTCGTTTTTCTCTAAACCGTTACCGTTAATTTTAACATTAGTGGACTCTGGCGTTTTAAAAGAGTTCGATTGTGCTCCACTTCTGAATCTACTCTGGCGATATTCTTTAAGCGCTAATAAGTTAGCCGCTTCTATCAATAGCTCGGGCGTGTACACTTGCGCTCTCTTGGACTCGTACGGCTCCAGTCTAATTAGGTCCGGCGAACTAAAATCGGGAGAGCGACTTCTATCACTTTTAGGTGAAAATATCGAATTTCTCTTCGAGGATTCGTGGTATCCACGACGCTCCACAAATTTTTTATGCAGCTCTAAAAGTTCTGTCGCTTCTTTCGGAGTATTAATGTTATTGTCTTTGGACTGAGACGGGGATAAACAAATTAAAAGTCTACAATCTGTCGAAGTCGGCAGCCCCAGCCAGGGGTCGTCGTTCGGCGGAGGGGAGGTCAGAGATGAAGGAGGCGGAGATTTCAAAAGAACTGGCCGAGGAGGTGAATCGTCTTTAGAAAATGTATTTTTATCATTTTGTTGGCAGTAAATATTCTCCAGTTCATGAAAAGACGATCGTCTAGTGGAAATCCCTGATGGTGGTAAAGAAGTTAACTTTCCATTTATTACATTCTCACTGTTTCCTTCATTAGCTTCAGTTTCTTCAAGGTCACCATTCCAAAATCCGATTTTCTTGAGATAGAACTCGCCATGCGGCAAACTGGTTATAACTTCTCTTGATAGACGTGTTAATGTCTTGGGGTTGTGAAGTTTTCTACCAATTTTCTTTTTCTTGCTAAACTGACTATCTGATCTATCTTCAGCTTCTGATGACTGAGGAGACTGATTAGGGTTGAACCTTGCGGTGCTTTGCGATGTCGCGCTGCTAGATGAGTTTTGTCTAGATAACACTGGCGGCGTCACTGCTACCAAAGATTCTTGTGGAATTGAATATTGAGCTGTGTCATTTTCTATATTCGTGGTCTTAGAGGTCTGACTCTCAGCATTATATTTTTCTGAATCAATTGCATATAAAATAGTACCTTCTCCAGATGTAAAATTGTATGGTACTTGTTTATGATTAGTTTTATAATTATTTTGGCTTAAATCCAATTTATGTTTTAGTGATTCTCCAAAACTAAATTTGTCTTTACTATCTATTTTAGAATGTTTATTAATAACGTCCACCAGTGGCCGGCTGGTAAAAATATCTCTGTTGATCTCATAAGTAGTGTCTAATATTGCTACAATTTCATCCATAGCGGTTTTAGCACTTTTAGTTTCATCTTTATTGGAGTTTACATTAGTCTCTTTTAAATCTTGGAGTTTTACAATTGATTTAATGTCTTCTGTCTTAGCGGCATGAACCACCACTAGCTCCGCTTTGTTTTCTTCACATTTTGAACGAGATAGGTTTTCCTCAAACGTTTTTCTCAAAACAACTTCGTCATCACTGCTGCTATTCAGGAAAACCACTTCTACCCCTTCAACGTCATCCAAAGTTCTCCCTTCGCCCCATGACGTGTCTATACCACCGTCATAAGAAGTTGTTTCAGGCTCTTCATCAGAACCATACCAATCATTTGGAATAGCTTCGATTTCGTTATTTTGTCTAATTACCTCTGAATTTTCCCATGGCCTCATGTTCCCGTTCTTCTTCTCTGAATCACTTGGGTCACTGTTCTCTTCAGTAATCACATCCAAGAAACGTTGATGTTTCGGTGGGATATAACAAGGTTCCGCCACACTGTGAGTCTTTATATGACGGTAAACAACTATTTCATCAGATGAGTTTTGAGGAATGGGCGACGTCTCAGACATCGATGTGTTAGAACTAGATTCACCTGAAAACCTTGAAGATGAAGTGTCATCATACTCTTCGGGTTTTGATAAGTTTAACGTTTCCAGAAAACTCCTTAGACGAGCTTCTTCCTCAGGAGCCAAAAAAGGGCTATAGAGATCTTGCACTGATAGGTCATAGTCATTTACTTGTACTATTCCATTTCTTCCATCTTTTAAAGCAGCAGATGACTCTAAATCATTAGAAGGTAGGTGAATTAGAGTCTCTGGGCGAACATCGTCATCGTCAGAAGAAATAGTTAAAGACCTCCCCTCTAAATCTGACACTGATTCCCAGTCTATGTCATTTGCTTCTGTTTCTTGAGCAATGTTATCAGGCGGTACTACAAATATAGAAATGGGCCTACTGGCTTGTTCATCCTCATTTTTCTTAGAACTACTCCTCTTTGGTGCTTCGTTGTTTTTAAAAGAGCTTTCAATGATTTCAATAATGTCGGAATTTGATAGAATTTGGGTTTGACCGTTCTCATTCACATAAGATAATTCTTCAACCTTTGTTGAATCAGTTTTTTCAGTTGTATTCAACGAATCGATTTTTTCAGTATTTAAAATCGACGGTGGAACGTTTGTAGAACAATTTTCATTTTTCGATTCAATTTCTTGTTCGATTTCGATAATTGTAAATGAGGTCGAAGAGTCTACTGCATTATACTCTTTAGGCAACCCTTCATTGTTGTGATTGGCACAATCATTTTCAGTTATCTGATTATCAATACCTTTGCATTCTTTGCCGTCTTCAACTACGGATTTGTTTTGCTTACCTTTGGCAATTACATCAGGGGTAACATTGGACACGTTTAAATCATTTTGTTTTTGTTCAATAGAACTATTTTCTTTAACCAATTTGTAATTTTTACTTGAATTTACATCAGTCTTAGTAGCAAATATTTTGGATAACTTAAAACCTTTCGATTTACCATTTTTCTTTTTCGTTTTAATTTCTTCACAATTCGTTGCATTAACCTGCGATATTTCAATAACAGACGCATTATCCTTTTGAATTGCATTGTTTACGGATTCAGTTATAATGTCAGATGAATTTTCTGTAGAATGGAAGTTCTCTTCAATCGTTATTTCAATGAGATCATTCTTAAGATTTTTTTCTTCTTCTAAATGTACAGCTTCTGGAATTAACATAGAATCTGGAGTTCCTTGAACCTCGGAGATAGTGCACTCTTTGCTGGACTGTTCTGCTTTTCTCGCACTCTTTAGCTTCAGCTTACGCAACCTTCTCGCTTTGCTTGACGTTGTTTTCGGGACTCCATCCGACACAGCTGAATCTGTACCATGGTCACTTTGGCTTTTATTATTTGCAACGTTCCTTTCGCTTTGTTTAGTCTTGTTTACTGAATTCCAGATTCCGCGAACGAAAACTAAGCAAAAGAGGAAGATATTCAGTAAAACTTGGGGAAGTAGTTGGACTATAATATTTTTTTAGTAAAATATCAATCAAAAAGTTAATACCAAGTAGTTGACCTTAAACAAATAACAAAAAGTAAAGGAGACTTTATTTTCTTTGATATGTTATGTCAGTTTTATTCAACGTTTTTAATAATTCATGATATAATAAGTAATTATGAAGTATTTTTACAAACGAATCTACATTAACAACGTAACGTATACATGTATTTAGACGTAAAAATTTTAATGATCCTAAGATCATAAGTGCAGCATGTTTTTTGTTATCTGGAAATCCATACATCTTTGAACTAAAAATCCCAAAATTAATCACATTAGTAATGTTTTGTGTTATTAGAATAATATGCTTTAGAAATATAACCAAAAACACATAATTAATCACGTCCGGTAAACCACTTTAATAACACACTGATATACACACGTATTATTGACGGACAAAAATATCCAAATGACGAAATCATCCCCGGATTTACACGTACAGTAACTGATTGTGCCTAACTGTATTTGTGTCCCAGGTTAATTTGATTAACAATGTGTTTTTGGTTTATAATCTACCAATGTGTTTCAGTGTGACTTATAAGATAGCGGTAGAATTGGATTCAACATACTCGCTTATTGTATGTCAGAGATTAGTCAATTGTCACTACCTTATGGATATGTAGTAAATTTTAAGTAGCAAATTTCAAGTAGTAAATTGCAAGTGTTACGTTATCAAAAGTAGATGACGTTTGGGTAATTTGTATTCTTTTGACGAATGTTCCGTAATGGTTGATTTTTTCTAAGTGAAAGGTTTATGATAAAACTAAACTAGTGAGGGAACACTACAATTTAACTTTACAATAGCGATTTCGGTGGTGTAAAACTACTGTAGTTAGAGTGATGACCATTAGTGTTAAGTTACCTTTGGCCCCTGACGACTCGTTGCCGTCGCCGGGGGTGGAGGCGGCGGTGGGGGCAGTGCTGGAGGCGGCAGGGGTGGCGGGGGCGGACACCGGTGTTCCGGGGGTGCTCTGGGTCGAGCTTCCGGAGGCCTCACCTGCAACACCGTGAACGTGTCAACAAAAACATGAAACACCAGCTGCATGAAGCAGTTAAACATTGCCTAACACTAGCATCATAAAGCTTGGAGCCGAAATATAACAGGTACAAGTCAAGTAGTCTTGTACGACTAAACCGACTATAGTCGGCGGCAATAGAACAGGCGGGCGAAGTTCAAAATAAATTAATTAATTTAACATGTAGGTAAATGAGAAAAATGGCTTATTGAAAGACTTGGCCTTGAAATACCTGATCTATTGAATTAAGTTTTAATAAGAAAACACTAATCTGCACGAAAATTTAATTAGTAAACAGTTACAAGCTATCTAACGCTCGGAATGAATTATGAGCTTTGCACATTACGACGAAGCATAATTTTGCTAAGAAACACTAATAGGGGGAAAGATAACATGAAGTTACAAAGGGATCAGTTCTAGAGCCTGTTTTATTTTTTATAAAATACCAACGCCAACGTCTTATGTAATGCGAACGTTTATTGAAGATTAGGCTAACTAACTGTTGTTCCCGAATGACTGTTTCTGAACTTTTTGGACCTAAACGGGCCAACTAAATCATCTCTTAAAAAAATAATAATAATAATAATAATAATACTACCATCACAAGGTATAACGAAAATTATAAATAAATGGTAAAAAATTTTTGTCAATAGAGCTAAGCTAGATAAGGCTATAAACAAGTTAAATATGTAAAACGTTTCTCTAAAATTAATCAATGACATGCTTTGTAAGGAAAAATTCGGACTCAAAACAAATTTAAGAACACTAGCTCTTTAAATATTTTAAAATTGATTGTCTTCAACTTATTACTCTTTATATTAGAGGAACTAGAAATCAATAGTTTGGTTTTAAAGCTTCTTTAATGTTATTTTTCACAAAGAACTGTCAAAGAACAAGAGAACTGTCATTTTTACAAAATAATGAAAAATATTTATTTGTGGTATTTTGGATTTTGGTTAAATTCCGTTATACCACAGTAGATCCTCTTCTCTTTCTAGTTTAAATTAACGATTTGCCAAATGACTCGAAATATATACACGTGATTTAACCCTACGCGGATGATACTACGGCACTAATAAAAAGCAAAACCTTTGAAGATTTTGAAAAAAGGCTTAAATTTCATTAAAAAAATCAGTAAACGATTTATTGATGGTGGATTACTATTAAATTAAGAGAATTTCAAAATAAAAGGCCTACATGTCAAGCTAAAAAATATCAACCCAAACCAGTGCAGAAACAGAAAAATTAGTGATAAACTGAAAGTGATAGGGCATTCACCCAAGTAACAATTACATTGGACAAAACATAATGATTTCCTAAAAATAAAAAATAATTCAACAAGATATTCATTGAGTATATTTGTTAGGGAATCGTATGCATATGTTTGTACGACTGTGTACTATGTTTATGTTTACTTTTTTCTTAGTTATGAAATTCTGCTCAAGGGGATAGTAGCAGATGCAAACAAAGTATTAAAATGTAAAAAGTAAATTTAAAGAGTTTTGGTACACAACGCACGAAAACCAAATGCGAGCTATTTTCCATTATAGAAATTAAGAAAACTATTCTTAAGAATCCGTTATTAATATATATATATATATATATATATATATATATATATATATATACATACATACATACATACATAGTTTAATTCATAGTTACAACCAATAAACCATAGCTCATTTCACTACCCTATACATAGTTTATTAAGTATCAAACAGTTAACTAAATAGCCTATATTGAATGAATTAAAAATGTATACAATGAGATTCCTGATTGTTATAAATATTTTTCCAAGTTAATTTCTTTCATAAACATATTTTACTTAAATATCATACAGTATTACTATAGGTTTGGATAAATTTTAAATAATTTTGGTGACATTCATGACCAAACTACTGCTGTTAATTGTCTGATTTCTTGACATTGTATCTGTTTGTGTATTCTCTTTTGCAATGAATCAAACAATAAGAATGTATCAAACAATTTAATTTGGATTTGGCTATTGTCTATCAAGATTTATCTAAAACTTATTTATAGTTTATATAGTTCTAGAACGTTGATTACACGTTCGTGTAAATTTAAGTGCAGAAAAATTACGATGAATATGTAAATATTAAAAATAATATTTAATAGTTGGAGCTCTAAGAACTAAACCTCGTAAATTGCTAAATCATACAAAACCTTTAAGGGGGCGGTCTACCCCAGCCAAAACAACAACAATGTCGAATGCCGCTCGCGGCCGTAGCGCTAGGCGAGTTTGATGGCTGCAGAGGTTTACGGGGATCATGTTTTAAAATTAACTAATTAAGATAGAGATTGGCTGTTAACTTTTTCGAAAAGTAGAAAATATTATCTAGTCGGCTATCTTTTTAGAATTTTTAAATAAAATTTCTAATTTCAGTAATAACCGTCCAAAATCATCTGTTTTTAGTTTTGTAAATGCAGAGGTTTACGGGGATCGTGTTTTAAAACTAATCACTTAAGATAGAGATTGCCTGTTAACTTTTTTTTTAAAGTAGAAAAAAGGATCTAATCGGCTATCTTTTTAGAATTTTAAAATAAAATTTATATTTTCAGCTATAACTGTCTAAAATCATCTGTTTTTATAGATTTTTAACTGAAATTTTCTATTGGTTTTAATGAACTAATTACAAAAGTGTAACAGAGGAAAATTAGTACCGATATTCTTCTTTAATATGACACCTTATTTATAGCTCTAGGCTTCATTTGGCAGAAGATAACACGATTCTAAAAACCCCTTGCATTTGGGTGCGCGCCAGGGGTAGACCGCCCCCTTAAGAGACCTACGCTATTTTGAATAGTTCAATCACATTGATTTACTGGCTTGGCATTAATATCCGTCGAGCACTGTAGGCTACGTTGAACGATACTATTAATAAGTCGACAACCAATAAGTCGTGGTATTTGAAATGTGAAGGAGAACCTATTCACACTATGGTTTTTTGAAAAGGTGATTACGGTTACTAAGTTAGTTAAAAAATAATGGATGCCACTTGCAATGCGGAAGTGTTCTATTTTTCTAGCATGTTCATGACGTATGATTACCAAAAGAATTTAGAACTAGTAATTCATGGTGTAGCTTGTTTATTCTGTCCCAGTTAAGTCCGAGTGCTGGGGGTGCGCTTTGAGAAGGTGCAGTGCCTTAACCCGTCACCTTGTGGTCGCTGCTACAGTCGCTGCGCCGCCGCGCCGCCGTCCCACGTCACCACTGTACTGCGCGCCGCTGCGCCGTCACTGCGCCGATACAACGCCAAAACGCGGGCGCGGCGCGGCGCCGGAAGGGAGGGACCCTGCCCGACCGTGAACATACAATACACCAACAAAATGAGATGCGCGTCCAACTGGAATCTTGCGAATCCGCTGTCGATTGCGCCACCGGTAACCATTGTTTGACAGCACCGACGGGGTGGATAAATACACAGTTTATACAATTAAAGCTGCAGTTAGACGAGTAATCAATGAGCATATTGAATTGACTAACTTCCTTCAAATAAGGATTATAATTGCACCGGTAACTTTGTAATATAGTTTAAGGCAGTCCCAAACCTTATCTAATGTATGCCTAAATATGTTGCTAAAAGCGACGTTTTACTAATGACCGAATATCACGTGATAAATAGGTGTAAAATCGACGCTGCAGAGGACCAAAATGAAAAAAAAATTATAAAGTTATATCAAGAAGTGAACCAAATTACCCGTCTACTTAGTTCACAAGATAGCAACAATCGGACTACGAACTTTTAATTTAGATCCTGAACAAATTTTTGAAGTTAAGCAGTCTACTTTTAATTGCATTTTGAAAGCAAATTGTTGTAACAATTTGATGTTTCAGATAAAATAATACACAATAATCTCATTAATTCAACTCCCTATGAAGAGAATTTACCACGGTTCTTTTGTGTAATTTTAAATTTTGTGTCAGCTTTTAAGCAGGACTACAATACAATTTGCTGATACTGACTTTTAAGAACAAATTACGTAAATCTTAATAAAAACTATGATAGAAAAAAGACGCACACTAGGCATGAGTTACTACACAAGTAAGCTAACCATAAAATAAAAATTACAAGTAATATATTATCAAAGAAATTGATTCTTTAATTTAAAACTCATGTGACACTATAATTCTGCATAAATACCCTAATATCAGATTATTGATACTTACAGCCTGAAGCAATCTTCGTTTTTTGGTTTGTGACGCGTTTCGCCGTTTACGGCATCCTCAGACTTCACAAACACACTCAAACTAATAGTACATTACACACAGACAAATATCACCTTGCGGATCGTTTGTCCGCTTGTTTGTCGATTGATCGTTTGTCTGTCTGTGATGTACTATTAGTTTAGGTGTGTTTGTGAAGTCTGAGGATGCCGTAAACGGTGAAAACGCGTCACAAAAAAAAAAAAAAAAAAAAAAAAAAAAAAAAAAAAAAAAAAAACAAACAAACAAACAAAGATTGCTTCAGGCTGTAAGTATCAATAATCTGATATTATTTATAAAGCAATCTAGGACCAGATTTTCCACAATAAAAACCCTAATATTGCAATCGTTAATTGTGAGCATTAATTTACGAAATTAGGATAAAAATTATACAATCCCTACTTTAGATAATGTGTAACCCACAGCATACACATTATTGATGAATGGGACCGGGACCACTGAATGGTAGTAGCTGTGACCTATTCACGTTGTGACACCTACAACTGAACTTTACACATTTCCGGTTAGTTCCGGAGAGCCGTGTCGGATCTCTTCCGTCGCCCTCTCCACATCCGACCGTCCGACATCCGATCTGATAAAACTGCGACTCATCATCGGCAACGGCAAGTGAACATTGTACAACTACACATCATTCGCAGTATTCAAAGGCTTGCCATACGGCTAAAAGTTTGAACGGGTTTTTTGCTCTTTTATTTTTTTTATTTATTTTTTTGTAAATATTAAATAAAGCAGTAAACTAATTATAGTAAAATATTCAACAATTTTTTTATGTTTTATGTCTTAAAATAAATATTTTTATAAAGATTACAACAATAAAAAAGTATTACTAAATTTAGCATGACGATTCCAGATGGCAATCAAATTTAAAGTCGAATTGAAATGTGACGTCCCGTACAGATAGGAATAAGGCTTTGCTAGACAATTCTAGTGCACTTGTGACGTTGGAAGAAATATACATTATTAAAAAAGCTATGTTCCAGTCAAATGTTAACAACAAGAAGTGGCTTTATTGTTTCAACTTTTTAATTATTGTTCAGGAGGGGATAGGCAGGTATTCTTTCTTTTGAGACCGTGTTAGAATAATAAGCTAAAAAAAAAATAATAATAAATAAATAAATTGCTTCCATTTCATTTTTAGTTTTATTCATTTGATTGGGTAATCTTTGTTACACAATACAGTGTAACAGTTTTCAAGACTAAAGAAAAAATATTGTATGTACGAGACACAATGTTTTTCAAAAATAGTTTCAATATAAGCTTAAACGTTGCATAATTGAGACCATTGAATCGTTCTCCATTGCTACTTGTCTGAGGGGGGGGGGGGGGGCAAGGGGAGTTAACATACTGGTCGTCCCGGTTTGGGTCCTGTAAAAACTATGGCACCTCAGTTAGACCTTAAGATTTGTTCGTAATTTTTTTATTTAAAATTAAGTAAAAATAAAAAAGTATATTTCCATGTGGAAAACTGAGTTCAAATACAAATTATATTGAAAAAAGTTTTATTGAAAAACTGATTAAAGGTACTGTGTATACTAAGTTGTGAAAATATTTAATTAAAAGCCCAGAAATGAAATGCTTTGTACACTACAAAAAATAGCGAATTGTTTTATTTTTGTTAATTGAAAAAGAAGATCTTTTGTCCATTCAAAAAACATAGGCCTAGTTTGGCCTAGTTCCCAAGGTCCCGGTTAGACTCGTTTCTGAAGTTTGGAAATGAACCTGGTTCTTCTCCTTATTTTGGCTCTTCTCCACAATATACCACTTTTAACTAATATAAAAAGTTTATATCAAAAGTTCAAGGATTATCGGAAATGCATAAAGGTGAGATTTTGTGTTTCTCATAAATCGATGTAGACTATAAGGATACGTTAAAAACATTAGAATACAGTATTTTTTTTCTTAAATGCACGTAAGTGCGTAGGCCTAAACAAGAAAGATTAGTGCTTATGCTCATGGTTTTGAATCTCGTTAAAAATAGTATATTTCACCACTAGCCCGGAAAGTGACCCATTTCGGGGCGAGATTTACGCGCGAGGCGAAGCCGAGCTTGGAAAACACTATCGAGCCCCGAAATGGGCTTTCAGGACGTGTTTTGAACAATAATTTTCATCACAATGCAGTTAATGAAAAATATGGAAGTTTTAAAGGAGAATTATTCGTAATGTGTACGTCAGTAGACAAAGTAAAACAAAGCCAGAATTCAAAATTTAATTTTTATCAGACTGCACACAGAACAGCTATTTTCTGGCCTGTAATTAGTCCACAAAGTTGGCGTTTGCTGTAGCCTTTTAAAAGTGTACCGAAAAAACATCTGTTCATTTTTTTCCGTGCGCTAACCTCAAAAGTTGTGTTTGTCTTAAACAAAAATCACCCTAATAACCATTGACTATGTATTGTCCGGAGATGACTTGTTGGCCAGTGAGGGGGTTGCGGGGTGAGGGGGAAGATGAAGCATGCCATTGGCCAAAAACAGTTTGCTTTTTGTTTTTGTTTTTTTTTATTCCACAATATGTTAAGCTATCAACAAAAACCAAAAACATACAGCATCCCTATACGATGTTTTCTTTTTTTGCAGTCAGCTGTCTTCCTCTATAAGCATAGCTGGTTTGTCAACGAAGATAATTGTTTACTTTTTTTAGCAACATTTTTTCATGTAGAATAGTACAATCTATGTTTGTTTTTATTCCTTAGTTAACCAAATGACCGGTAGGTTTCGGATGTGAATTTCCCCTCGCCCCCCAACCCCCTCAGTAACCAACAAGTCATCTCCCGACAATACAGTAAACGTGAATAGACCTCTGATCCAATGCATTTAGTTTGAGGCAAAAATTTGGAAGTTTCGTGGACGCGGCGCCAGAGTCGCTGTCATTGATGTTGTTATTATTTAGCTGGATTTACAGTGGTGCAAAAACATTTCATCACAACATAAACAAAACCTCCATCATAAAATGTTTAATCCTTGATTGAGAAGATTGGTAGTACTGATTTGTCTATCATATGACTCTTGTACTTCCATGTATGCCGCACGAGATCGCACCACCGTCAATAGATTTCAAACACGCCTATGCTATAAGAAGTCGATAACCAAAACAAATAAGGACATTGTAAACAAAAACTGACTTGCAGACTACATTTTAAATGCAATATTTTGACATTCTATTCATTTGACTTGTATATCAGCAGCTGTTTTTATAGAATATTTAAATTGAGGTGGAAGTAAACTATTGAAATTAAAAAGATACTAGAATTTTAAGGTTATTTAATTTTTTATTAGTTACTGTTATATGTATATTTTTGCAGTATGATTAAAAACTGTTCATCACTCGAACCGAAAGTGCTTTTTCTGTGCTTAATAACGATTCCGCACAGAAAAGAGCCACTTTCCGTTCTAGTGTGAAAACTACTATTATTTTGAAGTCAGCTGATTGTCGCTGTACGGAAAAACGTTTGTTGATGTACGGTAAAGAATTGTTTTCCTTGGACCGAAAGTAATGTTTATGTGCAGAAAAACAGCTGACAGTGACTAGTTTTAATTGTTTGGAAATTTACAACTTTCGAAGGCCTCAGCTGTACGGAAATTAACTACTTTCGAATACAGAGGGATGAAAATATTTTTTATTTTTATTTTGTGTGTTTTTACGCCAGGGGCATTTTAAAAGTTTTTATGGGGAACGGGAAAAACCCCCAGTATTACCATCTAACATCGACCAGTTGTTAGAAAGCACAATTAATTAATAGGCCAACTGGGTCCAGAATCGAACCATTAAAAAGCTACTAAGTTTTCTCAGGATCGATCCGGCAACCTTTGGATTCGTAGGCGAGCACTATGACAACTCAAGCCAGTTATGTTAGAAATGACAAACAAATAGACAAATCTATTGTTTTAATTAAATTTCAGCAACGGTCTGAAACGACAACAACTTCTTTTCCAGAAAGATATTTTCATAAAATCCCTTCGTGATAGTTTGCGACCTTTAGTATTAATGTAATAACTTTAAAACAAAAAGGAAAATGTTTTTTGTAAACGTAGTCTAGTGGATAAAAGAATTAAGATTTTGAAAGATGAATTCTTACAGAATGATTTACAAACTACTAATGCATCAATCGGGTGGTGCTAAACGAACAACAATTTTTGGCAGCTGAACTATCACGCGAGTGATCTCTCAGCTATGCCAGCTGCCAGACCAAATTCAAACGGCCCTTTCCAGGGCCATTTTAGAAATGTAGGCTCCGTTTTAAATATATGTCATCTGAACGTAGAGGGTCTGAGCAAATCAAAAAGTGACTGCCTCAGCAAGGTGCTGCGAGAAAATAATGTCGATGTCCTCGCACTACAAGAAACACTTGTAGAAGACCTAGAGAACAGTGCGAGGGGAAACATCACAGGATATAGGCTTGTGGAGGAAATAGGACACAGGGTCTATGGTGTGGCGACTTACGTGAGGCAAGACATAGACGACGTATCAGTCTCCCACAAAAGTTGTGTGAACAGCATATTTACTATTGCTGTTAAGGTATCTGAGACTACCATTGTCAATGTCTACAAACCACCGAACATCCAGTGGCCAGATACAGCTCTCCCATCCTTTGAACATCCTGTAGTATATGTAGGTGACTTTAACAGTCATCACACACAGTGGGGATACTCGTCCGATGATGAAAATGGCACTCGTCTTACAAGCTAGGCTGAAAATAACAACCTTTTCTTGGTATTTAATGCCAAGGACCCACACACTTTCCATTCTGCCCGATGGCGTCGTGGGTACTCCCCAGACTTGTGCTTTTGTTCTCGTGACCGGTCAGCAACACCCATACCAACTTGCAGGAGGGTCCTAGATGCTTTTCCTCACTCTCAGCATAGGCCTGTTCTGATATCAGTGGGAATCCAAATTCCTCTCGTAAGATCTTTTCCTCGGCCTAGGTAGAACTTCAACAAAGCTGAGTGGGAGGCCTTCTCTTCCAGGCTTGACAAAGGCATCAGGTTCATCCCCCCTAAAATAAAAAACTATGATCGGTTCACACGACTTGTTCTGTCTTGCGCTAAAGCGTCTATCCCAAGAGGTTTCAGGAAAGAGTACATACCAGGATGGAGTCAAGAGTGCGAAGACCTTTACAGTGAGTTCACTGACACTGCCGACAGAGATGTAGCGGACCAACTCCTTAACTCTCTCGACAACTCCAGGAGAGAGAAATGGGTGAACTTCACCCGCAGTAGTCGGAAAGCTTGGTCTCTACTCAGGAAGCTCTCCACTGGTAAGCCAAATGAAAAACCCGCAACCTCGCAACCTCACCCTTGTGTTATTGCAAAACGCCTCTCCTGTCTATCTAAACCGGTGCGTACGTCCGCAGATAGGAAAATAAATTTTAAGCTTAACGAAATTAAGGAAAGTCGGCAAGTGCCATTGGAAGTCTCCAGACCTTTCACAGTAGATGAGCTGGATGTGGCGATTGATGCTATGCCAATTGGCAAAGCAGCAGGTATGGATGAAATCTTCCCGGAGTTCATAAAACACTTGGGTAAAAAGGCTAGACAGTGGCTTCTTGCAGTTTTTAATTCCATAAGGGAAACCGGCGACTTGCCTGGTATATTTAGAAGATCGAAAATAATAGCTGTCTTGAAGCCAAATAAAGATCCACAACTTCCAGAAAGTTACCGACCCATAGCTCTTCTTAGTGTCTGTTATAAGCTGCTCGAGAGGTTGATATACAACAGAATCCTCCCTGTTCTGGATTCCAGCATCCCCGTCGAACAAGCTGGGTTTAGGCCTGGGCGCAACTGTTGTGACCCGGTTCTAGCTCTTACTTCCTTCATCGAGAATGGGTTTGAGCGAAAACTGAAAACCTCTGTTGTTTTCTTAGATCTTACTGCAGCTTATGACACTGTCTGGAGAAAAGGCCTTCTCATTAAATTTTATAACCTGATTCCTTGCCCTTTCCTGTTGCGTCTCCTCAACTCGATGCTCTCCAATAGGATGATTAAAGTATATTTGGGACGCAAGGAAAGTACTTTTAGGCAATTAAAAGATGGCCTGCCACAGCAGCAGTGGGTCAGTGCTTGCCCCACTGCTGTTTAATGTGTATACTGCCGACATGCCTGACACTTGCTCCTTAAAGTTTGCCTATGCGGATGATATTGCACTGGCTTATCAGCACAAGGAATTCCGACATGCTGAGGAAGTACTAACAAATGACCTCAAGACCCTCGGTGAATACTTTAAGGCCTGGAAGCTAAATCCAAACCCAACTAAAACTGAGGTATCTTGCTTTCACTTGAACAATAGACTAGCCCACCAAAAGCTTAAAATCGTATTTGACGGTGTTGAGCTAAAGCACAATGATCACCCACAGTACCTGGGAGTCACTTTAGATCGGTCTCTCACATTCAAAAGCCACCTACAAAAGACAGCAGCCAAGGTAAGAGCTAGGACTAACATTGTCCATCACCTTGCTGGCTCCACATGGGGAGCTAATGCACAAGCTCTGCGAACCACTGCTTTGTCCCTGGTTTACTCAACCGCAGAGTACTGTGCTCCTGTGTGGCTGAACAGTGTGCATGTCAGAGAGATCGACGTCCAACTGAACAGGACTATGAGAGCCATAAGTGGTACACTCATGGCAACACCTGTACCCTGGCTCCCAGTGCTGTGTAATATCGCTCCACCTGAAATAAGACGAAGGGAGGCACTTACTAGGGAATATAATAAGATCGTATCCCATCCACAGCTACCCATCCATGATTACCTACCCCAGGAGACGGGCAGATTGAGGTCCCGAAGACCACCACTGCGGACAGCATCCCAGTTGACGGAGACAAACTTTTCCATCCATACCGACTGGACTTCCTCCTGGGACTCTTTCCAAGGCCGGAATCAATTTTTAATTGCTAACCCAACCTTAGCAGTAAGTGGTATGGATCTTCCTCGGAAGCAGTGGACCGTTCTCAATCGATTCCGCACTGGTGTGGGAAGATGTAATTATTGGAAATACAAATGGGAAATGACAGAAGACCAGTCATGCCGCTGTGGAGCGGAGTTGCAGACTATGACTCACATAGTCAATGAGTGCCCTTTGAGTGCTTTCCCCGAAGGATTGATTGGGCTGCATTGTGCAAGTGAAGCTGGGTTGCAATGGCTTAGCGCCCTGGATTTAGCTTTGTAAAGAGAGATCATAACTTTATGTTTTTAGTTTAGTTTTTAAATTTTTTGACGCAGGTGCTAAGCACCTCAGAGAATGTATTATATTTTTCTGAAGTTGGTGGCTGGCTATTAATGCCATACGATATATATATATATATATATATATATATATATATATAATGCATCAATTTTGTAACTAGAATGTTTTACATGTAACTGTGTTTATGTAAGTAGCCACACAGGGCGTTGCCATAATCAAGTAAGTACAACATTAGTTATGTAACCTTCCTATAATCAGTTGAATATCATAACAGGTGGTGTAGGTTATGACGATAATCATTGAAGGTTCGCATGTCATACAAGTCCGCCCGCCCGCCCATCGCGTCGGTTAAAGAGCTATTGCAAAATAACATCCTAAAATATAAAATGCAATATGAATTCAAAAGTAAAATGTATTTTACTTTTAAAATTATGTATTGCTGTACATGTTTGCTTGTTTGGAGAACAAATGAAGCTTTTCTTAAACCCGTACTTAATTCATATCACTACAACCAATAGCCTGATATATTTTATCTCTATATATTTTTTTTTAATTGCTGCCAAAATATGTAGTAGTAAAAATGACGATTTAAAAAAGTTTTTCGACTAGAATAATTTTCAAAAATATTGTCGATTTGAAGAATGGTACTAAAGTATTTGCATTCATATAGCCTATTAGTTTATGTTATGTTCAAGGGGAAACATAAAAAATATCATCTGGTGGTTTATTATTATATGGTGCAATTAGGTAAGCAAAGCAAAACAAAAAATTGTATAGAATATATCTTGTTTAAAGTTGCGGAAAATATTAGGTCGATTAAAATCAAAGTAGTGGGAAAAAGCCACTTCTAAACCGGAAGTGACGTCAGCTGCCAGGGCAGCTGCAGGGGTTAGATGGTGTCAGCTGCCAGGGCAGCTGCAGGGTGCAGATGGCGAGAGCATATGCCCTGAATTTGAAGTAGAATTGGGCATGAATTAAGAGTTAGTTCAAAATTGAAATTCAACAGTTATAACTGGAGCCTGGAAAGTATGTCAAGGTCATTCAGAGTAAGTTTTAAAAAAGCCTACCCAACTACTACCAGAAATAGTTCAAAGTTGAACTAGTTGGTGATAGTGGGATAGGCTGAAGTAAATTTTGAATTTTATTTGTGAACATATAATTAATGTGCAACAGCAGAGTTTAAACAAGTTGAACTTTTGTGATGAACTACAGAGTTGTAAATGCAAACACCAACGACGATGAGAAGGTAAACGCAGAGTCCCCAGATGATGTATTTGAAAAGCTTGAACAAACGTAACATTTCGAGTTGGTTTTCCCGTTCCATTTCCAATCGTTTAATTTCTAATTTCAATTTATCCTCTTCCATTCTAGTTATGAAGGGAACTTCATCCATCATATCCATCATGATTTTGTAGTGTTTGAAATTTTAAAACAAGTGATGTTGATAGTTCAAAAGTTGAAGACGGAATGAGAAGTGAAAGCGAGAAATGTTAGTTAAATAAAGAAGTGGTGGGGGGAACGAAGAATTACAAAGAAGTGGTGGGGGAAATATTTTGCTGTTCATTATTACCATCAGTAGTGTCAGATGGTGCAGGAGTTAGATTTAGTAAACTGTCTTCGTCCGAACTTTCAATCTTATCACAAATAGGACAATCGTATGTTATTTCCAAATTCATTTTGATGGTTGTAAAATTATCTACAAGTTCTTGTAAAATATTAAAAATGTCTTGTAACTCTTCTTTAGAGTTTATTTCAAAACTAGAATTCATTCGGGCCAATGGAGAGTTGTTCATTATTGGAGAGTCGGTGATGGAATGAGGATCGGCGCATAGGGAGGGGGCTTATATAATGGTGACCTTGAGCAGGCGTCTAGGGAGGGGGGCTGTCTAGGGAGGGGGCTTTTATATAGGGAACCTTGAGCTTATGATTGAATAAAACGTTTAGTTCTTCTTCTCCATCTTTTAATTCAATTATTTGAACCGAAGTAGTTGTTTCATCTTCTTCACTTGATGAAGAAAACAATTCACCAGGATTTAAATATTGAACTACAATTCTGAACCATCTTATAGGATATTCGTCAATGACAGAAAGTAAGTTTTGAAACAATTCTTCCATCTCCTCCCTGTCAGTTATTATATGTTCAAATTTGATAAATTTGTTTTCCATGTTGTTAGTTAGAGTGTTGGAAGTGGAATGATTTAATATTATATAAAAATTAGAACTAGTGGTGGGGGAAATCTCAAGGTCATCCAAATGAAGTTTTAAAAAAGAGTGTAAAACTGAAATTACACATTTGATGGTTCTACAGGATCGGAATACCAATCTGACCTGTATTTACATCTTTTTATCATATGTGTACAAAAATCATCTTGATGAGAATTGGTGCGTTGACAATGAGCAAGATCTAGAGGGTGAAATTTGAAACATCTTTGAGGACAACATGTATGAAAATATCTTGATTTGTAAAATTTGAAAGTTCGCAATTCCGGTGGTGGTAGTTGTTTTGTTTTGCATTTGCAATAACAAGATCCGAAGAATTCACATTTAGTACAAGCTAACCCATCCACCATCATTGGTCCTAAATCTGTACACTGTTGTTCACAACAGTAACGAGGTTTGTACTTGTATTTTTGCTCTTCCATGTTGACGCTGCGGAGTCCAGTGAAAGAATAAGAGTGTATAGTGTTGAATAGTGAGTTTTATGTACTGTGAAAAGTGGTGGGGGTAATTTCAAGGTCATCCAAATGGAGTTTTAAAAAATTATACCTTACAAGTGTAAGGATTATTAAAATTTAGGAAGTTTGTTTCTCTTTGTTTTCTTCAGACTTTTTATCTCTCTCAGCTTTAGCCATAGCAACTAGTTCTTCTATTGATAGTGGATGTACTTCAGGGAATTTTAAAATTAATTTAGCTTGGTATCCTTCTTTAGCTAATACATCTATATCTTTAGTCATTTGTTCAACAGTGTTGTAATCTTTTCCATAGATTTTTCCATCAAGTTGAATCATCATTCTGTACAACATTTTCTTAAATAGGTCTTGTCGTGGTGAGAGCTAAGAAGCGAATGATTATTTATACAAGTATTACATCCTTTTTATTAACTCACATTGATCACGTGATTCTTTAGTTGTAGTTTTGTCTGTCAAAAGTTATTCAACATTGGTAATACTTTTGGAACTTGATGTTATGTTGACCAGTTGGCGATGAAGAAGTTGTAGGTTGTGTAGAAATAAATATTTCATCATCGCAATATTTTGTTTTAGTGAACATTCTTGTATTAGTAGCACTAACATCAACAGTTAAGTGATAACCACCGGTAAGTAAAACTCGCATTTCGTTGGTTAAATCTTCGAGTTGTTCAAAAGTTGTTATGGTGTTAGTATCGTAAGATGCACACTTGACCTTTAGGGACATGTTGCAGTTTTATATTCAGGGATTAAGAGCGAGATGTGTACGGTATGAAAGGTAGCAGTAGACTGATGAATTTTGCAAGTACATTTCCCCTTTTATAATTATACAAAATTGGGTCAAGGTCATCCTGTGGAATTTTTAAAAAAAGCAACATATTGTAATGTACAAAAACATTACAATATGTTGCTTTTTTTATTTTTATTTTTTTTGTTTTATATCATATTTATTGAAAAAACAAATACAAAGAAATATTTACAATGTTATGTACAAATTAATCAGTAGTAGGTGTTACATGAATTGTAAGTTCAGTAGAGTTGTTTCCACTGGGTCCATGTGATACCAAATAGAGTGTGCCGGGTTGAATTATACGAAGATCTTCATTTTGAAGTAGTTGTACGAAGCGCTTTGGTAAGAAGATCTGAAATTTTGCTTCATCACCAATTGTATAAGGTGCCTCGCTCAAAGTGCAATTTATAGCATCACCTACTGAAGTTTCCATTTTCTTAATAGTATGAATGATGTAGTGTTTTTCTTCTTTTAGTTCAGAACATTTCTTCGTAGGTAGAATTGATGATTTAGAATGAGCGTTGAACTGATCAACTAAACTTTGAAGTAAGTTCTGTGATGCCATATTGATGTTGTTAATCTTCTTGTTAATAAGAATGTCCGTCGGAGATGTTGTCTCTTCGGAGGTTTGAGTAATACTCATGCTGTGTCATGGTAGCGCTCTCACTTTTATAATCGACACTACCCCCACCACTGACACTACCCCCACCAGTTTGTTGAAGGAAATTATTCAAGCGGTAGGCATTCTTTAAAGCGCACTGCGACCTTCGATGTTTAAAACTTTTTGATGAAATACAAAGTTCGTTGAAGTAGCATTGGAAATCTTTATCAATTATTGCATTAATCACTTCGTTGCTTGTAAATGATTGTATCCAATTTGCTTTTTCCAATCCCCTTGTGTAGATAATTTTAAACTCTTTGCAATAATGATTCATAATGTGCGGCATCATGTTATAATTAATGAAACCTTCATCCCATCTTAAGTTGTGAAAATGTTTGTTCAACCATTTGTTTGTAACTTTCGCTTTAGTTGTTAGTCTATTAAATGGTACTGGAGGTTTGAACAAATAATGATAAACTACTGATGTGTTCATGTCCAAGATTACTAATTCTTTAATAATAAAATTACCATCATTTCCTCGGAAAGCTTGAAATTCAATTATACCTCTTTTAACTTCCATTATATGTGGCGCATTAGAAAACGAAACCCGTTTATTCATGATGAAGTCTTACTAACAACTGACTTAAAAATTGAATGAGCCGATGTTTATAACAGACAGGATTGTTCTTCTTCTTTCACTTCTTGTGCCACTTCATCAATATTAAAATTGGTGTGATAGTTGTTTAATTGTCTCCACATTTCAACTTCTTGAGGTATTCTATTAAAGATTGAAGTATCCACGGGACCGTATAAAATTGGAACAAAAGGTTTTTTGTCCAATGTATCAATTAGATAGTCTTTAATTATTGCACTTGAAAATATTAGTTGTTTCAAATATCTGGTGACGGGACCGGTAGTACAACTTAAAGTATAAAATTCTTCTTTAGTGAAATATAATTTAACATTATGTGTAGTTAAATCTCTGAAGCGAACAATTTGTCCTTCACGATGTTTTACTATATCAACTTCAATATTTGATTCCAATAAACTTAATCTTGTTCTTCTTCCAAATGTGTTGTTACTTAAATAGCACTCTAAAAGATGTAAATGTTTCATGAGAGATTCCCAAGTAGTTTCACTGAAAGTAACCATTTTGTTTCCATGATTTAAAATAACAATTGGTGAATAATCTATTGATTTTAAAATTCCAACTGATATACTTTTTGTCATGCATGAAGAAATTGGGTAGATAATCCGAAGAAATACTTCTGTTAAAATATTGGTTGTAATGTTAACTTCAACCTTCTTCCTTTTTACTTCTTTTTCAGCTTTTTCTTCTTCTCTCTTCTTATGTTTGTTGAATTTTAGGAACTCGTCCATTTCTCGTTCAACTTGTTTTTCTATATCTGAACTATTATCATCCATTAGAGGTGTATTTTCTTCTCCGTTAGTAGAATTCATCTTGCGAATGATGTTTCCCATACGACGGTTGAAGATAGAATGAAGTTTCTACTAATTATTTTCTCGCTTTTATATTTTTCGTAAATCCTTGAAATTTATACAATTACATAATTGTTTGTTTTCAACTTGTCTTTCACAAATGAAATTCTAACCTCAAAAATTAAAGCAGATAATTCTAACCTCAAAAATTTGCAGTTGTTGTACAATTCTTCTTAAAGTACATTCTTCACAATTCCGGTCAGCGGTGTGTAAGTAACTATTTTATCATGTAGAATTAGACAGTATGCCGAAGTTCCATCCGCTACCGGTTCTTCAAATTCCATTTCAATTTTTATATCCACACTTGATGATTTTACCGATTCATTTTGTTTTGAACAATCGATTACAATTATTGGAGCCTTGGAATAATACTGGTCAGGTGATAATAGTGGTGTATTAGTCTTTCCATAATATGATGATTGAAATCTTGCATACATATCGTATAAAATGGAAAAACGTTTATTGCTGAACATGACATTCAAATTGTCATAGGGAAAGAATTGAGAGTTTAGGAAAACTTTACAATTCTTTATTTTACAGTGATCAAATTGACCAGCATTTGCAGTGATAACATCTTTTCGCTTAGTTTGAAAACCGAGTATTATGTACCTTGCTCGTTCCAAGTAAGTTGATGTCTTGACGGTCCATGTTTGTCTTTCTGTCTGAGGTAGTGTAGGGTATTCATGAAATTCCCAACTTCGGAATGGCATCACAATATCACGGTCAGATTTTAACTTTCTCAATAATAGGATTCTATGTTCATCGGCCAATCTTACATGAGGTACTCTCCAAACAACTTTATCCAACTGTAGTTGCCATTCCAGTTTATCTTCCGTAGTTGCAGGGTCTGCAAGTATTAAGTCCTTATTAGTTGAAGATCTGAGTAATACTAATTCTTGTTTGACATTTATTATTACAACTTGCACTCCTAAAGCGGAGTACCGTCCGAACTTGTCGACGCTCATGTTAGAACTGATACGTCTTATGCTTGCACCTCTTTTATATCCACGGACAATTATACGACTATACCGCGATTCCTAAGTTCATCAACTAGAGCCACCCATTCATTATTCAAACCTGTATGACCGGCTTCCATGGCTTCATGCAATAGTCTCATTCTATCAACCAATTTATTGATATCATTGTAGTAAATCACATTCGTATTGTATAGATTTTTCATCAATCCTTTACCAGATGTTGAAGTATCTCCTTTACTCTTTTTACCATGTTGTTCAAGAAGTGATAAATCCATAAGTGATAAAGATTTTCTTTTCAATGGTTGTCTCACCGCTGGTGCAGTACGTAATGTTGGCAATTTTCGTGGAGGAAACAACTTTTTTATAACGATGTTATATTTTGTTGCACGTGAACGATTAATCATTGCATCTTTTGAGTAGTTTCTTTTATGAGCGTTAGTATTTTGTAGAATCTCCTTAAAAACACTTAAATCTTTGGATGAATATCTTAGTGGTATGTTTTTAAAAATTAATTCATATAATCCCTTTATTCCTTTATATCTATGCTCACCAATAATGATGTAATCGTCTTGTGTTATTTCAAGCTTTGAATCGCCAATCTTCAATTCATTCCCATCAATTCTTGCTCCGTATACGTGTGATCTACTCAAATTCGGGTTTGATTTCATGTCATGTAGCATTTTCATTATATATTTTCTTCCAAGAGGTCCATGTTGTAATATATCGCTACTCAATTGAGTTAAATTTGGAATAGATTGTTCTGCTTCTGGTATTGGCTGTTCTTCTTCCTTTTCAACAATTGGTTCTTCTTCTTCTTTTGTTTCTTCTTGCTCACTAGCACTTGTATATGAATCATCATCTTCTTCTTTTTTTAATGCTTGTACTTCTTGTTTAGAAACTGGTAGTAAAACATCTCCTTCATAATGAGGTTTACCAATAGTTTCTGATATCTGTTTTAAAGGTTCCGTAATAGGTTTAAATGTAGTCTCTAGAAATTCTTCTCTTTCACTTAAACCCATCCTCAATGCACGATTCTTCATCCTAATAGAATCACTGAGTGATTTTATTTCTTTCAATAGTTTTTCTTGATTCACCATGTTTACACTGTGAAGTTCAACATGTAACTAGATGTAGCATCGGTAGTTCAACGCATAAATACAAATTTATCCAACCCTATACGATATCTACCATTTTTAATATCTTCTTCCTTCATAATAACGAGAAAGCTATATTTCTCATTCCATGCTTTGCCACACATCTCTTTAAATTTTTCAAATGGCATATCCGCATTTACATGATCATTATATATATGCTTTAAATTTGTTTCATCTTGCTTGAAGATGATCAACATATTTGCATTGTCTCTTATAAGTTGTTTTGGAATTTTACTGTATGTTTGACCAATATAAATGCTATCAATATTATGATGTCTTCCCATAGCAAAATAATTCCTTATTGTGTCATGATTTTCACAAGAAACATCGTCAAATATAAAAATAGAAAATGGTTTTGCTTCATTCGGTTGCATAATTGTTTCACTGGCATTAAACTTGTAAAAATTCACTTCAGGTACACTTGCAAGTACTTTATCCAATAATTGATATTTTGGTTGTTGCAATGATTTTGAAAAAATGTATATATTATTAAAACGCAATCCTTTAGGATTAGTTATAAGGTTAAAAACAACATTAGTTTTTCCACAATTTGAAGGACCAGTTATTAGACATCTTATCGTATTTGGTAGTAATTCACCATGTTTTCCATGATTTAACTTATCATTGTCAACTGTCAATTCATCAATGTTATTGATATTAAATCGATCTTTTTGTTGTACAATCTCCATCTTGTATAAAGGTTAAACACACAATGAGCTATTAAACAACTATACTAAGTCTTTTGAAGGAATCCAAGAGTCTTCACTTTTATCAAACCCTAACCACCGGACTTTAACCATATCCTTTTTCCTTTGTAAAATCTTCTCGACAAGATATACATCACCAACTGTTGATTTCAACAATTCGTGTCCGTAGAATCCACCTTGAAGTAATTCACCCTTGTTATCCTTTAATAAATAGGTTTCAGGTATAGTTGGTTGCACTTTATAAATTGTAAATACTTCATTAGTCCAATTTGGTAGATATCTTTTACTAAATACACCTTTGTATTTGCTTATACGAACTTTATCGTTGACCTTGAACTTCTTTGGTTGCAATTTTTCTAATTTCGGTGTTGTATTATTTTTAATGCGTTGTAATACAATTTTCGCATTAGCACTGTTTACCTGGATAGGTTTCATTCCAATGGTACGATGATATTTGTTGTTATACTGTTTTATAAGTTGTGGTAATATGTCATACCACACATATGATCCTCGTTTTGAAAATTGTTTATACATCGCACCTTTCAATGTTCTATTGAATCTTTCAATTATTGAAGCTTTAACTTCAGAATTTGTAGAATAATGATTTATTTGATATTTCTTCATCAAAGCTCTAAAGTCTTTATTAAAATATTCTTTTCCATCATCGGTCTGTAGATGTTTAATTTTAAATTTATTTCTTTGTATTGTGGTTTCCATAGCTTTTGTAACACTTTTACCAGTCTTATCCTTCAATGGTAAAGCGTCAGCTATTTTAGTAAAACAGTCTATAATTGTTAAAATATATTTAAATCCTTTGTTTAATTTACTGTGCGGTATCATTTCAATGAGATCAGCTTGATAAAGATCATTCATTCCTTTAATGATTGTACTTCTTCTTGGAAATCTTCTTCTTGCTGGTTTATGTAGTTCATTTACAATCTTGTCCTTCACACTTTCCATCTTCAGATGTTGCTTGTACACCGCATGTAAAAATACTGATCCATAGAATAGTTTATTCTCATTTATATAGTTTGAATATAGGTCAAGGCCAATTCATATTAGTGTAAAAAAGAGGGAACATGGCATTGGGCTTGCCATGTCCCCTCTTCTTTACGGAAAGGAAAAAGGAAGAAGGTAGAGGACGAAGAATAGGTTTACTGGTCGATAGGGTTTAGAGAGTAGTGGCCGAATGGTAAAGTATTAATTTTATCTTCTAAAATATGGCGCTTGTCATCTTTGTAGCTTAATGCCCACTTTGTTTGTTTGACACTAAATAGTTGATGATTATAACTTCTAATAGTGTTGAACGTTGCAGTTGTTTCAACATTTTCAAACAAACATCTTTTATAATGTTCAAACTGTACGTTCTTCTTCAGGAAAGAAGTTTTTATTCCTTTGGCCTTCTTCGTGACTTGATGTTCGTTCCTCTCGTTTATGTACAGTTGAAATGAATACAGTTTGGACATTAATGCTACAATTTCCATCATCGGCACACCATTTGTTTCATCTTTAAATTTTCCCAATACTTTCTTATTTCTGTCATAGTCGTAATTTGGATGATCCTTAGGATAATCGGAAAAGTCGAAATCATCTTTATATATAAAGGTGCGTAGATCTTCATACATGTCATTTGTTTTAATCCAGTAAATTAGTGCATCCGTGTCCATATATGCAATACCAATGTTCTCTCTTCCATAATAGTTAACCATCTTCTTATAATGAAACTCGTACATATGTGTTTTTGAAATATCCAAGATTGACATTCCAAGATACAAAGGACGATCCATTGTAACTGACTTCTTGTTCATGGAAATAACAACTAGATTTTCATTAATAATTATAGATGAACCAAAGTTTGGTTGTTGAACCAATTTCTGTAATTTTACTGGATCAGTTACCAATTTGATATCCTTATGTTTCCTTTTGTTTTCCAAAGTCTTGCCAAATATTGCGTTATTCATTAATTTGAAAAAAATCTTTTTGAAAACTTGATGTAGCGGTGGCTCTTCTTCTTGTGTTGTTGTCGATGTAAGGTTTTAACCAACAAGATTGAGAAAATTGTAGTACTCGATTAATTTTTGTAATTCTCAATCCTAAGTCTAAAGCTTGTTGTATCATCCAGTAGTGTCCAACATATCGAGACTTATCGGTTAAAGTCATCATTAATTTTGGCCATCTTCCAGTAGGGGAAATTTCAGTCTTAGGAAGAAGTGGTAAATCATAATGTTGATCATGAAGATGTTCAGGATATTCAAAATTAACATCAAAAATGTAACCAGTTTCACCATGCTTCGGTATATCCATTATGTTTCCAATCGATTCTGGATCTATCCATTTAAAATTATCATATGGAAGGGGATTCGACATTGCCCATCCGTATAAGTTATTTGCATCAAAATAACCCAGGAATGTTGTTGGTTTTGATGCATCATAATCGGGCAGATACTTGTTGTTCGCCTTGAAATGTCGTGTAACGCTTTGCGTCAATCCCCCTCGAACTCCTGACTCTAACATCATAACCATATCTATATCAGTAAGAAGTTGTATTTTACAATTTGTTTCTTTCAACATAGCTTGCCATGCTAATCCAGGTGAAGTGTACGAATGAAGAGGGTCCAATCCATATGCTGCAAAACATGTATTTCTAAATTCTTCCATTATATCACATAGTAAAGTTACATCCAATTTAACATAAAAATCTGAATATTCTCCCAATGTTCTAAATCCTAAATCGTTCCATACTTTACATGCATGATCATAGTCCTCTTGAGATATGTCCATGTCATAAAGTTTACTTTTGAATTCTTCTTTAGCCGGAAGTGATGTTTCATTAAATCTTTCTAAACTGTCTATGTAATCATATGGAAACACACCTTTCCGAAGTACCAAATCCAGTTTGTCGTTATTTACAATCTTCTTTGTTTCGATGAAATCTTGTTTCCTTAAATTTTCTGAAAGTTTGGACAAACTCGACGGCATAAATCTGTAGGAGTCCAAGAATCTTAGTTTCATGTTTCCAACTTCTTTGGAAAAACTTATGAACTTCTCTGAAGTTTCAGCTAACACATCGATTTTACCGTCGTCTCTTCCTAGTTCAGGTATTATAAAATGAGCATCGTACCCACTGAGGTTATGCAGAACCACAGGAATAAATAGTGGTAAACGATAGCTTAAGTTGCATTTATTACAAGCAGCACCCCTGTAATAACCTGTGAGGTGATCGTGATCTTTAACTTTATAATTCTCAATAGTAAAATCATTTTTGCATAAGAAACATCGAGTTGCATTTTCATGTTGAATTTCTTCTTCTTCCTCCATCGGTTTCATTGGTACAATATTTGTATATAATCTTTGTGCATTTCCAGCTATTGAATATAAGTGATCAAGAAATATTTTTTCTACATTTTCACCACGATATATTAGAGGTTCTGAAGTTAATCCATATCTGTTTAAATGTTCTTCTGATAATGTTGATTTAACCATTAAACAAAAACTGTTTGGTTTGTGCATTTGATACTTGACACTTTTTCTAGCTTCACAATTTTCATCTTCAACAGGAACAAGTGTTGATTCAAAGTCCGCATACACAACTAGAGGAATACGGTACTGATGATGAACCTTTTCAAATGTAACAAATGCTCTGCTTTCCGAAGGTAAAATAATCTTTGCTTCATAATTATTGTTACATAATCTTTTGTGCTCTTGTAACCATTCTCTTGAGTGTAGCCCATCTCGTTTAAAATTGAAACATCTCTTGCAAATTAACTTTCTGTGTCGATCTTTAGAAAGCTGCTTATTAACAAGACGATCAAATTGCTTTATGTACACATAGTGAGACACATCTCCTCGCGTTAGTAGTAGTAAATCCGTATGATCTGGTAGCTCTTCTTTTGCAATACGTAAAGGATACACTTTGTTTGAACTATCTAATGCAAAAACATTGATAGACGTACCAGGATTTTTCTTCTTAAATTTTGATATATCTTTCAGTGATACAGGATAAGTGATTCCTTGAAAATTGTATCTAAATCTTTGATTTTCATATTCTTGGTTAGGTCTATTCACATGAAGTGGTGGTACAAATTTAGCTGTCATTGCATAACGAAAACATTCATTGTCTTCATTTTTAACATTAACACAAGATTTTGTATTTTCAATTCTTTTTGGTAAAGGAATGTAACTAGATCCCGTTAGTCCATATCCATGTTTGTGAACTCTTATATCTAATACTTCAATACTTGTAAGACTCCATCCGGATCCTCTTCCTTCGTGTTCCTGAATTTTTGTTAATATTTCTTCTATACAATTTTCTATTATTGAATCAATGTTTGAACTTTCCATAATGGTTCGGTTTTTTGTTATGAATCCTCTTGGTGATAATTCTTCTTGTACATTTATAAACATAGCTTCTAGTAGTAAACCAAATTTAAGAAAGTTTAATCTTTTCAATTCTTCTTTTAAAATTTTACTTACGATTGGTTTTGCTTCTCTAATAAATTCTTCTAGCTTCAAGTTTTCATTTTGAATCTTATGATGCATTACTACTTTACCGGGTAATGCAAATACTTGTAGATTCGGTAAAGTAGTTGAAGATGTTGCTGTTATTTCATCTTGTTCTTCTTGTTGTTCTTGTTCTTGTTCTTGTTCTTGTTCTTGTTCTTCTTGTTGTTCTTGTTCTTGTTGTTCTTGTTTTTCTTCTGGGTTGTTGTGAATTAGTTCTTTATGACAGTCTAATAGAATTTCATCGTGAAACGATTCCGAACATTTATCGCAACGATACATGTTGAGATGTTTACTCTTCGAAATTTTGCCAAGAAATGAAATGGGCTCTCGCGTTCCTCCTTTTATAACGGTCCCTCCACCACTATTTCATCTTCTTCACTATACAAGGAAATCAAACTAATTGTTCATTCATGTTCTTTATTCCCATTGGAGTTTTAGTATATACTTCTTTATATTCAAGCTTTAACTAACTTTCCCCCACCCAACTAATTTTAGTTACTTTTAAAACCAAACACCTGCCCTCCAAACATCTATTAGGACAGATGTTATGGGACAGATGTTGAAAAAACAAATGTTAGGGTGGAAATGGCTAGAGCACAGGCACTTGGTTGAACTAAATTTGCACATAAATTAACTAGAGTTGAACTAAAAATTCGCATAAATTAAAAGTTAGTTCAAAACTAAAATTCGACAGTGTTAAGAAACTCTAACATTTGAACAAGAATAAACATTAGTTCAAAACTGAAATTCAACAGTGTTAACCAAATTCTAACAGTCGAACAAATAGGTCAAGGTAATCCAATTTTAACGCGAGAACGAGGAATAGAGCACTAAGTGGCATGTTAGTCCATTACCACAAAGTGATCTATTCCTCGCTCTCTATTCTACATCTACTTTTTTCAGTTTACTTATTTATATTAAAATGTTCAAATTTTACTATGTAGAATGTCCATTCTTTCTCTTCAACTCTTCGATTGTTTTTAGCAATTGTAATAAATATTCGTTAGTTTTCACCAAAGTCTTTAGTTTGCTACATCCAATTTCAATGGAAGGTATTATAAGTTGTAATTTTATAAGTTCAATCTTTTCTTTCTTGCGAATTTCTTTCTTTATTATATTATTCCTTATTTTTGCTGCAGATTTAAACTCCATGTTGTTTCTGCTACTTGACACAATAATAATAAAAGTCTCTTCAAACAACCTGCATTTATACACATTCCCCCACCACTTTATAATCCCCACTCCTTTCCCCCTCTTCTTTATATGTGGAAGGAAGTATTATAATTAGATTCCTAATATTTCTTTTCCTTTTTCACTACATGGGGGGAAGGGTAATTTGTTATTACACTAGTTGTGCAAGAAAATAGCCGCCAGTGTCCACACCTTGTTCATAGCACTCCATCATAGATTGTGCCCACTGCAACATGCGGTCTCTGTCATTTGGTGTGACAAGGAAAGAATGACTATCACCATACAATATAAAAGAGTCAATTCGTACATAACATCCTAAATTTAACCATTTATTAGCTTCAACTATAAACTTTTCTATTGTATCAAATGGAAATTGAGGATCAATTGCTATAACCTTACGTTCTTCACTAAGTTCAACAGTATAATCATCATCATCCTCACTCTCACTATCATTATTTAAAATGTCTTCAGGTTGTAGAAAAACATCGGAAATTTTGGAAGAATTAATATGGTCATTCACATGAGGAGGCATTTTGAAGTAGGTAATATTGTAAACAGCAGAGACGAAACAACAAGAGCGGCGTGTAGAAGCAAAATGAAGGAGTGACCAACGCTCGCTCCGCTTTTATAACAGTATGCAAATGAGGGGTAAGAGCTGACCTTAACCGGTCATCGACCCAAAGGAGTGGGGGAAGTACTTTTCTTACTACTCAAATGGAAGTAGGTTAGTAGGTCACGGGACTTAGAGTGTTAAAAAATAATGGGGGAGAAACACAACGCTATAACGCATTGTGTTTCTCCCCCATTATTTTTTTAGCAACAATTTGGAAAAAACTAAGTGAATTTACTGTTTACGCCCCCACCTTGTAATACGATCCTTTTTATCCCTGAGGAGAAAGTCTTGAGAATCTAAAGTGTTAAATCTCTTCTCTTTACACAAATTCTCACAAACTCTAATTTTATATTTTAAGCCGTTACATTTTGCCAAAATGTGTTGGTGGTCAACAACACTTAGAAAAAAATATTTCAAACCTTTCTTAAGCCTCTCTCCTCTGACGGATATTATTTTAGGATCGTCTTCAACGGTGGGGATTTCTGTCAGTTGTGGTTCAGAAATATGTTTCACGATATGTACACGGCAAAAACTTTCATTTTTAACACATTTCCTCCCACAAGCTGATCCTTTCTTAATTCCCCTAGTGAGCACTTCAGGGCAAGTAGTGGGACGGCTAAATGCCCTACGACGCTCTTCTTGTAATAATTGAAATTGCTCTGAAGGAGCAGGCTTAGGAGCAGGTTTGGGAGTAGGCTTAGTGGATTTAGTTTTATGATAGGTGTGGTCTTCAGGCATAGTAAGTGGTGGGGTAGGAGGCAATGGTGACAGTGGAATGACAGGTGTACTAAGACGATGAAGCAAAATTTCAAATGAAGGGGTATTAGGACGGGGAGCTGGCTTCTGTGGAGGCGGCATGATGGTTGATGGCGGTGTAGAGTCGTTTGAAAGCGAAGTAGAAGGCGAAGGCGGTGAAAAAATGCTTCGAAGTTTAGAAGTCTTGGTAGGCGGAAGAATAGTGCCAGAAGTTGAAGGTTGGGATCCAAGTTGCTTCTTGTACCAGTCAGGAGGATTTTTCAGACGAAGAGTTTTCTTAGGTGCAGTAACAGCCGTAGTAGAAGTTGAAGTAGAAGTAGAAGTTGAAGTAGAAGTTGTAGTTGGCAGAGATGACATGGTTGTGGCTCCAAGTTCGCAGCGTAACGTCTGGAATCAGAATGAAATGTTAGCCGCAGTCGGTGCGTCTTTTATAACAATATGCAAATGAGAGGGGTAGCAGCTGGCCAAGACTGATTATTGACCTGGGAGGTGGGGGAAAAGGGAAAAGAGAAGGTATTTATTTAAAATAATTCGCATAACTTTTGACTAAAATAAGATAACCAAATTCTTCTTTTACCAAAATGTTTGTCTTACATAGACCTTTTCAATGATGTATCGCTTGTCCAAATCCGTCAATCCGTTATCAAGCTATAGCCATTTTAATTTTTCAGGTCATGACCGGTCGTTCACCCGGAGTAGTGGGGGAAGGAGTGGGGGTAGGAGTGGGGGAAGGGGGGGGGGGAGGTCATTGACCTTTCCGGTCGGTCATTGACCCCAAGGAGTAGGGATAGACACAGAACCCTACTTCTCTTACTACTCAGGTGAAAGTCGGTCAACCAGTCATTTGCTTGCCATCTGCCGCCATCTGGCTGGAGTTATTGCCTCTATAAAGGTGGGTAGTTTATCGCGCTACAAACATTCATTGCCTCGCATCCGCTCGGTCATCATCTCTCGTTAGTTTTATGTTATGACTACTTCACTTACTAGGTTTGAGGTTAGAATTATCCATGGAATAGCCTTCGTAAATTCTAACCTATAAAATTACTACTCTGGCTTTCTGTTTCAATTTCTTTTACACTTCATTTTATATCTCAGTCTTATTTTAACTTCTAAACTTAACACATCGGTTATGATGAGTGCACAATGTTTAAAATTAAAGCTTTTGCGAACACAACACATATTACGAAGTACTTCTAAACCTTCAATTTCAAAGTGTAAAACTAATTTAAATAGAGTTAGAAAGAAGTACAGTTTTAACCCATTATACTCAAAGACTTCGCAGGTTAATGTTGATGATAATGTTATTTACAACATTTTACATTCTATGTTACAATTCAACAACTTTGAACTTGTTACACCTATCGACTGTGTTCAACAAGTTTTTTTATTTTACCCCTACTATTCCTCATATAAGCGCTGTCACCACAATTCCTACTTCATGCTCCTCTATTCTCTTCAGCTAAGCTAAGGTTTGAGGTTAGACTTATCCATGGCGGCCGCAATGTCTAGTTCAGTTTCACCACATAGAGTCGGCGACCGGTTATTGGTCTAAAGGAGTGGGGGAAGGGGTGGTGGGGAGAAGGTTGCCATTTTATAAGCCCTCTCCCTAGGCGGCGCTTCTCATTCAATCGCCAACTTTCAAACAATAAACACCTCTCCCATGGCACGAATGAATTAATTATCCCACTATCACCAACTAGTTCAACTTTGAACTATTTCTGGTGGTAGTTGGGTAGGCTTTTTTAAAACTTACTCTGGATGACCTTGACATACTTTCCAGGCCCCCAGTTATAACTGTTGAATTTCAGTTTTGATCTTACTCTTAATTTTTGTTCAACTTTTAGAGTTTAGTTAACACAGTTGAATTTTACTTTTCAACTAACTCTTCATTCATGCCCAATTCTACTTCAAATTCAGGGCATATGCTCTCGCCATCTCCACCCTGCAGCTGCCCTGGCAGCTGACACCATCTGACCCCTGCAGCTGCCCTGGCAGCTGACGTCACTTCCGGTTTAGAAGTGGCTTTTTCCCACTACTAATCAATGTTGCTAACTTAATTAATTGTGCTGATGAGCCCTCTATTGAGGATATCAGCATTTAAAGATTACAAACAAATAAGCACCATATTTATTTGTTTACTTGTTTTCTCATTATTATTATTTGTGTACGTTTGGAATTGACTCATACAATAGAAAAAATACATAGCAAATATAATTACTTTAAGCAATGTTCTCTGCGTGATTATTAATGCATTCGGGTTTAAACAGTCGCTCAATTTGTATATACGGCAGACTCACCTCGTTCTTCCAATTCTACATTTTCCTCGACTACTTTATTTTCTGCACTTTCCACAATTTCCTCTTTGCTATCGATGTTTTCCTCCGTCTCAACATCCTCATTATCTTTCACCTTTTTACTTTTCACCTCACACGTTTTCCATTCAATCTCAATGTTCCTTTCCGGCTCGTCCTCCTGATTACTTTCTTTTTCTTCCCCGTCTCCCAGCATTTTCTCTCGCGCCTCATTCTCCCTTTTAACCTCTGCCCGCACTTTCCCGTTCTCCCTCGGTTTCTTCGGCTTCTTCCCCCCGCACTTGAGTGCCCGACACAGCCCGCAGCCCTTGGATTCTCCGCCCTCGCCCATGGTCGTCGTTCGTCGCGCACCTCCACAACCGCAACACTACCGCGGTAAACTGCCGCCGCCGACGACGGCGACCTTGGTGTTATCAGTGACTCAGTGGGAGAACGTTATTGTTATCACTGGCGCAACACTTCACTTGTAAACAACGCGATTGTAAAACTCGACACTGTTGTTTGCCGATAGTGGGAAAGGTTTGGAAAAGATAAACTGTTTGGTGACAATGAGAATTGATTTGTGTTTACAACGATCAATACTGTTCTGTTGTTCAGTGAAATGAGTTTTTTAGCGAATACACTAATATCTTAACTGAGGGATTAAATTAAAATTATTTTCAAGAGGAATGACTTTTACGTAGGCTATTAATTATCTTCAATGACCTCGAGTTTCATTAAAAATATAATTTATAATTATTAACAATAATAAACAACAATAGGGTTAATTTTATTCATATAGTTATTTTAAAATAAGTATTAGGGTAGGAATAACAAAACTAGCAAGTCTTCCCTTCCTAGGAGAATTCCCAGTGGAATAACAAGAAGACAAAAAGGGGAAGCGGTTGCACAAGTCTAAAACTGGAAACGTCACGATGGAATGGATGAATAAATCAGCTGTTTGAGCTGTAGTTGGAGATCCACTGACACAATAAACCGTCGAGGCGGCAGGGGAGACGCCCTGCCGCCATCTTGGGGAGGATCCGACGCCGCCGCGCCGCGAGGTCAACGGTGAGGTCGCACAGGTAACCTTGACTGAGGTCGGGTGCATTTGGGGGGTTGCGTTATAGTTGTGGCATTGAAAATATTGCAGGTCTACAGACTATTCCAGATCCAAGGATGACCCACATTTAGATATCGCGAGTTTAAGGTTACGAGATTATTTTAACCGGGAAAGGATTAGAGATTGTCACTCAAACAATTTCGTTAATATAAATTTTTCAATAAACCTCGACCAAAGGATACTACATTCGTTATATAAGTTAAAACTAATTAAAAATAAGTTAAAAGCTTAAAAATAAGAGTTAAAAAGTGATAATGAAAGCATTTTAGTGAATATGCAATATTTTTACTGCATTGTTTTAAATATTTGGACAGATATATTTATTTTTAGACAAGAAAAATGAAGAATACATAAATTAAAGTTTATTTGCATCCGTTATAAATTTTTAGGTTAGTCCTATGACAACGTGTTTCAAGCTATTCAAACCGTTCATAATGTTGTATGTATTGTTATTATACAAACATAGAAAGGCTTGGCGTACCGACAATTTCATGATTCAGATTATGAAAACTGACGTAAAATGTTAAAAAGTGTGACATTTTTTTATTTCAAACTCTAGGCATGAAAAAATAAAGATTTTGTAATAATTTTATTTTCCGAGCAAGGGATGATATATTAGGGATATTAAAGTGACAAATGAGTTATTATTTTAACAAATAAATGTATTAAAAGTTGGTGAAAATAATGTTTTTTACTCTCAACATGAAACGGCGTAAGGGTAGGCAAAGCGTGCGTCACCGCTACGCCGCGAAACCGTGTCACTACAAGTTCATCAGCACAACAGTGGTAGCTAGCTGTAGCTGTAGCCGTAGTGTGACTTCACCACATTAAAATATTCTCAAGTCAAGCACCATTAAAATATAGTTTCACGCAGTAAAATCATTCTCCGCGAATACCAAAATGTTGCTACACGGGTACGCACTAAACTAAACGTACTAAACCGAACTGACAATTTTTTTTTCTCTACATCGTGCAAAAATGTCAATAATACTATATACAGTTGTAGACTCAAAACAAAACTATTATCTTAAATAAAAATTCATAGGATTCATAGGATTTTCTCAATCAATCAAACAGCAGTTACCTAAAAAGTATAACACAACCGAATTAAGCTCTTTATCAATTCATTTAGAGATAATCGAGGAGGTGACGTTATCATTAGCAAATGCCCGGTTGAGGATCAAGTGAGCCAATGTGGGACATTATCTCACTCGCTCGGCCCGATAAAACCTCTCTGTAGCATTAACAAACCTCTTAGCTCATGCTTATTGAAAATATCGCCATAACAATTACAAAGCACATTCTTGTAGATTATACTTTCGATTTCAGATAAAAACTTGACAGTTTCATTAGGTTTGTGATGTATGTGATTATGATGTTTAATTGCAACAATTACATTACTTATTAATTAATTTAATTCATTTCAATTTATGAATTAGCTTGACAATTAACAAATTTATTAGACAATACATAAAGTTAAGTAATACTTTGAAGATAAACTTTGGATTTGCATTGTAGTATTCTTAAACTGAATAAATACATATGTTATAAAACATTTTATTTATATGTGATGTTTTTTATTTAATTGCCTTTATTAAAATGTCAGATACTTACGTTTTACCGGTTCTTTGCTCCTTCTCTTCGGGGAACCGTTGGTGTCCCTGAAACATATACATTTAGTTTTCAAACAGTCTAAACCTGATTTTAAAATTTTGCAGGATAAGATTGTTTAAAGAATTAATTGTTTCTAGTAGTTCCAAATTTTGGATACTAAATTACCTTATAAAAGATCAGGGATAGCCAACAAAGTTCCATTTAGTCTAATATTCTCTAAATTTTTAAATTCTCGGACAAAAAAATCCATTATCTGTATAGAAATAACCATTAGCTTCCGCAACACAAAGTTCACCGTTATTTAGGCTTATCAGTGATGCGTCCACGGAGTACGAACTCAGCACTAATGGGCGTCTCGTGTGCTCGATGACTAAGAAACATTTCATATTCCCTGATAACAACTTTGGGTGATCCCAAATATTATTGGTATAGTTAGTTAGTTATTGGTATAGTCTCAAATATTATTGGTATAGTTACTCTATACAATGTAACTATGTTTAATTTTATAATTTACGCTAACAACAATTGACGGTACAAAATAACTGCATTCTTTTATTGCAAGCCTGAAATCGTTCCACTAAACACGTTACAGTAAAGTATAGAATAATGGTAAAATAACATAACATACTATGTGTCTTCAAAATATTTGGATCTATGGTTTTTTATATCATTAAAACTAATAGAGTATTAATTCTTACGATAGTTAGTTAGTTGCCCTCTTTCTTCACTATAATACAATGGAGCATTATTTATGTAAAAATTGGGTAAATCATAACATAACCAAACTAAGATCACGGAAATAAATAATAAAATATTTACACAAAAATTCTTGTGAGCTTAGCCATTCAAAATTGCATACTACTGTTGGGAGTTTTCAACTAATAGACATAACTTTATTTTTTATTTTTAGCGATTGAATTTTATCAGAACTTTTCAACAAGTAGGTGACTTATTATAGTTTAGCGATTGCGTCTTGCACTTTGATTTAACCCTTTCACCGCTATGGGCCGATGTCATCAGCCCGAGTTGGTCTTCGCAACTTATTGTAGGGCTGATCACATCAGCCTGTGGCGGTAAAAGGGTTAAGAGGTCATAGAACATGGGTGGGCTTGGACCGCTGTCTCAAAAAGCGTTGTAGCCTAATTATATATATATAACGAAATACCTTTGGCACAAATACCTAAGTAAATGTATTTTGAAAAAAGCGCCGAAGAACGTAAAAGCTAAGATAAAAATGCGAAAAATATGCTACCCCCACCAGTTTGTTACGGAAAAAATTGGCTATAATCGATTGCCATAACAGATACGGTCCGGTACTTACTCTGTGCGGTCGGCGGCCAGAATGTGCGTACTCTGTGTGCTGGGGGCGGTGGAGGGCACAGCCAGGCGTTTACGGCTAGTTCCTGTACATTGTCATCCCATGTGTGGCCGGTCCCATTCCCACGTCCCGCCCAGCTACAATGTTCACGCTGGAGGCGATTTGTCACTATTTGTCAATATAAACAATCCACCGCACAAAACTCCCAATTTTATTAATCCAAAAATAAAGTTATTTTGATGCAGTATGTTTCAATATTTTTCAATTTTCGCATTAACATTATTCCATAGGATAGAAAAATTTGTATGGTTTAAAACATTAAGTACATTTTTAAAGGAATTTATGCATTTAAAAACTAAAACTAATGTATCTTAAAATATGAAGTTGGCCAACTCGAGTTTGACAGAAGTTCGTAACGACGTTGGTGTGACAATCCTGGCAACAATTCTGAGAAGAGAATGCAATAAACTCAGCAACAGCAACACCTTGGCCACATGACAAGGCTCGTGAACATTGGAAATCGCACTTGTTAATTTTGTTGAATGCGCGGGAACACGACTTTTAATTTTAACTTTAAGATACCAATAGCCATAGAAAACAAGGTGTAATGTATTTTTTACTCCAAAAGTGTTTAAAAAACCAAGCAGGTTTAAATTACTTTTTGACAACCTCATAGATTACTCACACATATTTAAATTACTAAATGTAAACAAACATATTTGTCTTTAGAGGCCACATCTTGAATAATGCCAATGAAACGTGTCGAGCTAAAACCGTGAAAGTAAATTAGAACGCTTTGACTGTTGGTACACTGGTTTCTCAAGGACAAGAGCATTGCCAGCTTTTGTATTACATAAACAAAACATTTTATGTCCTACAGCAAATAAATATCTATACTTATTTAATACGCTAAGGGTTTTTTTGTACTGAGAACTCCTCCTACAATTTTCAACCGATTTTCAAGTTTTTGGTGTCGTTGGATAGGGCTTGGTCTGTAGTTGTTTCCGCCAAAAACTGATGAAAATCGGACTGAAAATAAAGGCGCTATCCACCATTGAAATCTCAAAATTTCCCATTTAAATGACATTGGGATTGAATAAAGCATTTTAAACATGTGTTAATAATCAGCTGTAAATACGTGTTATTTTGGTGATTACATATACTCACAATATTGGATTGGTCGGATGTCATTGATTTAGAGCTAAAAGTAACATTTGTATTGTATTAAAATAAATTGCTCGATTTCGAGCAACACGTATACTAGTCAAAGTAAATGATCGTAGGGGCTAAAATTCATTTGCGTATTTTTGTGAAAAAATATTTTGAAACAGTTCAGGTATAAAAATCTTTAAGTACAGTAATAGTTTATAATAGGAATAATATAGTTAGCACTTGGTGAAAAATCCAAAGTTTAAGTTTTTTTTACAATATTAATACAATACAATATTGTCTGAGTCTAGCCTCAGAATGATAACCACATAACCACAACATAGTACAAATATCAGTCTTACAAGCTTGCTGTGAATGTACCTACGCAGCTACAATGTACAATGTAACTGCATGTTTATATACTGCGCAACAAGTATTTAAAATTCTAATAAATTCCGCCAACTCTTTTTAAATTTGGTTCAGAATGAGTTTTTAAAACCCAGCAGTTCGATAAACATATCGTAAAATATTTTTACATCTCGAATAATACACTATTGACACAGAATACACTCTGTAGGCGACAAGCGGAACTAACGTAACGCTGAGCGCTGCTGGCACCTAGCGGCGGAACACGGAACTACTGGCACCTACCGCGGGAGAAAATAAATACAGTAGCGAGAGGAAATCAACTACAGTAGCCTGCCTATACTGAACGTTATTTCTCAAAACAAAAAATGGTCATAAGCTGATTCAAACAGTTACTAATTATATTGGAAAATTTTATGAAAGGACAATTACAAATCGCGAATCGGTATAGGCCTACAATCTACTGTTCTGTGTTGCTCTCTTAGTACTGTTGTAATTATAGAATACTAGGCCTATGTTTTATATGACGAACGCGCATGAATGAGTACGATTTTGATTTAAAAGGCTTTAAAGATAAGTTATTATCAAGGCATAAATACACAGAGGGTGCCATGCCATGTGAAGTCTTCGATAACCGTCCTAAAATATAACTTCGCTGTTTGTGCAAACTAGACATTAACTCATATGATGCAAGGTTACATGCAAAAGTAACAAAATTTTATTTGGTTTTTAGCACAGAAAAAAATTAGATTATAATTTCAGTAGTTAATTGGATTATTAAACAAAGTCCTAAATTAGATTCAAAAAATTTAATGAAAAGAAGAAACATGAAAGCTATTTCCTAACTTCTCTCCCCAATCTTTTTTGCCATTCTAATCAGGAAAACAAATGTTACAGTGGGATACTGGTCCAACTGGTCCAAATCAACTGAGATTTTGGTTGAATTTCGATCTGTGGTGATCTCTCAAGTAATAGTAATTAAATTAAAACTAGTACACGTGTTGCTCGAAATCGAGCAATTTATTTTAATACAATACAAATGTTACTTTTCGCTCAAAAATCAATTACATCCAACCAATCCAGTATTGCGAATATCTTTAATCACCAAAACTACACGTATTTACAGCTGATTATTAACATGCTGTAAAAATTATTACTGATTATTATTAAATTATTGATTATTACTGATGTTTAAAATGCTTTATTCAATCAAATTGTTACCGTACTTAATTAAATGGGAAATTTTGAGATTTCAATGGTGGATAGCGCCTCTATTTTCAGTCCGATTCTCATCAGTTTTTGGCGGAAAGAACTACAAACCAAGCCCTATCCAACGATACCAAAAACTTGAAAATCGGTTAAAAATTGTAGGAGGAGTTCTCAACACAAAAAAACTTTTATCGTATTAAATAAGTATAGATATGTTGAAATACAGTAACAGTAACATATACAGTAACATATACCTACCTACGACCCGAGTTCATTAATCTTGTCACCCAACCATTAGATACAAACATTAAGCCACATTATTTGCCATAAAACATTTTCGCCACAATGCAATTGAATAAAATTACAATGGTAATAATGAGCATTCGGCTAAAAATAATTGAGCTTTGTATCTTTGTTAAAACTTTTTGAATCTAAATGCAGCGTTACGACCGAAAAGACAACTAAAATGTATTCTTTTATATTTTTTGTTGTATTTATGTCAGTGGCATTTTTATTTGCAAACAACATGGGCGAGCAGAGATTTCTGGCGACCATTTAACGTTCCTAATGATGGTACCCTATAGACAGCAAAATACTTGAAACGTGTACTACTAGTCCAGTATATAGGTTTCTGTTCCTGTACGATCAAATTATCTAACGTGAGATACAGTTGTGTTTAGAATAAATTCAATGTTTGGACAGCTCAGCAAAACATAACAAAAAGTAAATTTTTTACAACGTTTCGAAAACGTATAAAACAGTAATTCAAGTCCTTCTGCTGTTATTCTTATACAAAACTTAAACAAGCTTCAACGTGTATAAACAATTTTGAAAGCTTAGGTAGTTTGGGACAGCGTAAACATGTGCGTAAGATTTTTGCCGGCTACACAGCTAAGGTAGTGGGCAATAAATGTTAAACTTACTCCCGTTAAAGACCGCATAATTTATTCATTATTTGCCATTCGAGTTCGATAAAGTGTATTAAATTTATAAAATAAATTATAAATAATAATAAATTAAATTTACCACGCCTTATGCAATATCCATTCAGCGTAAGGTTTTTTAAAGCTTTAAACTATTTTGCATACATTTTTCCTTTCTGATTTTATAATATACCGGTACTTATCATAAAACATTTTTCTCAGAAACCACGTCTAATTTCTAAATAAAACTTTTATTTGTAGATATAAACAATGATATTTTGATTTCGACTAAGAGAGTTTTTACGTCTGAAGATCTTGCAAAAAGTAAATCTACCAGGGCCACTCTGCAATAAAACCACGACGCCATGAAATGTCCGAGCAAAGATAGCGCCAAGTGAATCCACCATTGGCACAATTTCACCCTGACGGTTTTCCAGATCGTTTACATCTCCGCTGACTTTACTCTTCTTTCTAGTATGTTGTAGCTGTTGTGGTTTTCGTTGTTGTTTTTGTTGTTGTGGTTGTGTTTGTTGTTGTGGTTGTTTTTGTTGTTGTTGGTGTTGTGGTAGTGGTGGTGGTGGTGGTGGTGGTGGTGGTTGTTGTTGTTGTTGGAGTAACAACTCCATGACAACATACCAACAACAACCACCAACCACCAACAACATAACCTGTAGGTTATGTTGTTGGTGGTTGTTGTCGGCTACTCACTGGTTGAGCCCGAGCCGCAGCGTGTCGCCCACAGTCCGCAGCAGCGCGTGGCTCTCCCCGTTGGTCAGACACCTCGTCGGCTGTCCGTTGATGCTGGTTATGATGTCACCCTCGCGGACCCCCTTCTGGGCCGCCTTGCTGCCGGGGTTCACCTGAAAAATACAAGAGTCTTATTAGACCAGCTGAATAGTTCAACAGAAATAACGCAGTTCACAGACAATAATCTCGGAAGATTTGGTTGCTGGAAGGTCTAATTTGTAACACAAAAATCAATACACCTCTTTAAGTACCTACTGGTGATAAAAAGACTTAGACTAATATCCAATAAAAATGCAAGAAATATCTTGAAAGGTAGAATTGTTAGTAACAAGTGTAAATAACTTTCAATATTATAACTTAATTTAAAACAAAATTACCGTTGGATAAACTTTATTGGCGTGGCTGCTCCGGAACTTTAACATATTATGGCGATAATGGGCTTCACCTTCACACTATCTTTGTCAAGGAAAATGTTCTGTGTACATAATATACAACAAGTAAATTAAGCTAAGAAATTAAGTAGAGATTCCACAAAAATAAAGCTTCACGAAACATTTATACTATCCGTTAAAAATTTTTAACTACCGCAACACAACAAACAGCAAAACGATGAACTTGAACATGAAGACCGAACGACAGTGGAAAGGAAACTAGCGATGTGAAGCAAGAGTCGGCTGGAAGGAATCATAAGTGGGACATATTGTCATGCAGGAAGGATAGCACGGGGGGCTGGGCCGTGCTGTGAGGAATGTGAGCAGAGCTCGGTCGATGACGTCACGGACACAAGGATGACCTCAGCAGGGCAATCAGAGAATGGAGACGCACATCTGTGATCTAGGGCTGCAAAGGATGATGTAAGGAGAGAATGGAACTGTCGCTTACACTGCTTGATTAGAATGAAGTTACAAGGCCAAAGAGGAACTCCGCGGTACAACTTTGCATTTTGAACCAAGTCTGCGTCTTAAATACTTTTAAGGTAACATTTCATTTAAAATTGCTTACTGGTCATGGTTTATTACTATCAATAAAAGAGGTAAAGCATGGAGGAAAATCTGCCGCAAATGAGAGGAAAATAGGTTGAGTTGGGGATGAATAGGGGGGTTGCGTTGCACTAATACGTATTGATTCCGGTTATACAGTGTGTTCAAAAACCCGTAATGGCTTATTAATTTTTAACCATTCTAGTTTAAGTAATGAAAAATAGTACATGAGCCAATATAACTTTTTCAGTAATTGGTACGGTTTTTACCTCTCCAGTGGAATGGCCAGTAGGGAACAAGAAGAAACTCTTAAATGGAACCTTTGGTAAATATGTACATCAAATTTAAGGTCTCTATTCATAAAGAGCAATTCCGCAAACCCGACCTTAAAAGGACAACTGTGTAAAAAATGGCAGGCGATCAAACTTTGCATTAAAATCATATTGACGAAAACAAGAAGTGTATAATAACTCCCGGTGCACTAGGTTTTTAGAGGTCGGGGTTGAGGCAACTTGTTCAGAATGCGAAGCTCTTTGTACTGTGTGATAGGCGTAGGCCAATGCAGTCTCCCTAATAACATCCAGTAGTGATATCATTGGGAAAAACTTCATTGGCCTACGTTAAATGATACATAATTTCAAGGGCTTTGCATTCTGAGCAATTTGCCACAAACTCGACCTCAAGAGGTCAATAATATCGGTAGTTATTGATTTTTTATGTTCAGTAATATGAATTCAATGCAAAGTTTGATCGTCGGCCATTTTTACTCTGCCATCCTTTCAAAGACGCGTTTACAGTTGGTTGCACGAGACGTGAGACTGCCCGCTAGAATTTGAGCTTCATATGGGCAGGTTGGCTCTATCTCGTGCAACATGGCGTGGATTAATCATTTTAATGGTATAAAGTAAAATCATTACTAAGGTCTTCATTTCAAATTCAGGCTGTTAAACTGCAAATGTATAGCACAAATCCTGGCGGGCTGTCTCACGTCTCGTGCAACCAACTGTACGGCATTATTCTCCAATTAAGACCTTGAGTATGATACACATTAACCTAACACACATTTAAGATTTTCTTCCTACTCCAAATGGGCCTGAAAGGTAAAATCGCTATAAATTACTGAATAAGTATATTTTAATTGCTTATATATTATAAATGTACAAGATTTCAATACTTAAACTAGATTGATTAAAACATTATTAAGCCATTACGGGACTTTTTTTAACACGCTGTAGACTGTAGACGATACAATAACGTGGTGTTAAAGGGTAAAAGTAAGTAAATACGTAAGCTTAGAAGAATATAAATATTTTCATAAAAGAAATCGAGATAAAGTATTTTTTAATACTAAACAACCGTCGCAAATTCCTGTCAAAACAAGGCCATAAAAACCAACGCGCAAAGTAAACAACAACAATTTAACACCCTTTTCTCCAACTATATAGTAGAACTTCTTTTTAATTAATAAGTGATTTGGAGGAATTTTAAAATACTAAACACAGTAAAAACTCGATAAAGCTACATTGATTCAGGAATGTTTCATTGACATGGGAGAACTATGTTGCGGGAGTGTGCAAAGTGGCTGTCCTGTTGTTATGAGGCATTCGTTACGGAGCAGAGCCGTCACGGTGTTACCTCATAACGGTCAGCTGATCAACAATGGCATGAATAATACAGCTGTCCATCCCATCTCATCGTGGAGAACCTTCCTTGTTGCTGTCCGGAGCATGCCAAGGTGACCAGGGAGCACAGGAGTGAGCCAGCGCTTATAACATTCCGACAAAATAACGTAATCTTTGACCTGCTATAGGCCTATTTCCAGTGCTTATTGGTTGTGTCAATTGTAATGTAAACTAGTAAAATATCGTAGAAAAATATAGAAGGCCTAAACATTTACTTATATATCACCTAATGTAATCACAGAGTAACGCAATATCAGTTTATTAAAAAAAAAATAGTTTCATAAAAAGTATTAGGCCTAATGACTCGTCCAAGAAGGTTGAATACACCGGAAATAACACTTGAAAAACTTTTTTATTGTAACACGTGTTACATTTCCACTTTGCCGTTTATTTGCCACTGTAACCTCGAATGTAAATACACACAGCGATAAAGAAATGGAGAGATAGCACGGGGAAACCAAAGATTAGGTAAAGTGTCGCATGACAGTTGAACCTTGGCAGTTGAAATTAACAGCTAACGAGGGCTGATAGGAGGTGCCACTAATAGTGGGAGCCGCAGTGGCAGTGGCAGTGGCAGTGGCAGTGTCAGTGGCAGTGGAAGTGACGTCGCTGCCATGAGGCTCGGCCTCGCACTGCGGTCCGTCTCCGTTGAGCCCATGCTGTTCTTGTACTACGTGGCTGCGTCCATCACCTCTTTCACCAGCTATAACCTGCTTCTAGAGAAGATCTGCAGCCCGGATCATCCATCGGAGGGCCAGCTGTGCGACGAAGAGGAGGCGCAGAAGACGCTGACTACGATAAACACGTGGAGGGAGACCATGGAACATGGCATCCCAGTGTTCTTCATACTCTTCGCTGGAGCCTGGAGCGACACCCATGGAAAACGAAGAAAGCCCTTGATGATTGTACCAATGATGGGAGAAATAATAACGTTGTTCCTCCTGACATCTAGTGTCTTCTTCTGGAGATGGTCACCTCAGCTGACAGCTCTTCTTCAAGCCACGTTTCGAGGCGTCACTGGAGGACGCGCTTGTTTTTCTTTCGGAGCGGTCACCTACATCTCTGACAACACTCTCCCGGCTCAAAGGACATTCCGGTTGGCAATCATCACAGCTTTAATCTTCATCGCGTCACCGATCGGCAACGCGGTTTCCGGTATTATGCGTGTCACTCTCGGATTTTACATTGTGCTCAATATGTGTCTCATCTTGAATTTACTCGCGTTACTTTCGGGACTGCTCCTCTTGAAGCAGTACAGTGACGAAGTGCCGGTGGAAAAGTCTTGCGGGTACACTGAAATGGTTAACACCTGGAAAACCGTTTGTAAAGAAAGGACAGGGTATAAACGAGCAACTCTTTTTCTCATGATGGTCGTTTCTCCAATCTTCGGGGGATGCTTGATCGGGGAGTACTCTGTCCTGTATTTATACGTGAGGTACAAGTTCCACTGGGGAGAAGTGGACTACGGGTTCTACTCGGCATTCAGGATGTCGGTGACATTCTTCGGCACGTTGCTGTCAGTGTGGCTGATGTCGCGGGTGCTCCGCTGGTCGGACGTGGTGATCGGTCTGCTCGCGTCCACCATGCAGTGTGTCGCTGCTGTGGGCAACGCCACAGCCCATCAACCTTGGCAGATGTTTCTGTACCCTTGCCTGGACTTCATGCACGGAGCTATATACACGGTCGGCCACTCCATTGTCTCCAAGGTAAACACCGAGTTCAATACCGTAATATAACCATTTTTTGTTTCTTTTATTGACTATAATTGAATTTTTTACTCTATGGAACATAGAGTATAAAATTCTATACGATCGACTTTAAATTTCACTTAGGTGAATTTTAGACCCCCAAAAGGCTTTTTTATTACTAATTTGATTTCAATTAAATTCTCAGGTTAGATTTTAAGTATTTTAAACTAGGTAATAAACTATAATCGAGCAATTATTTTCAAGTATTAAAAAAGCTTATTTTCCGGAATTTTTGACAGAACTTTAGTTGTTTAGGCTACATGATTTGACTAATGTAGTTGCTATGATCAGTTTATTCCCCCATCGCAGCTGAGTTGTCGCTGTGTATGCTGAAAACAATATAGCCTAACCTCTTCAGATTTGTTTACATCTGCTCGCCGTTATGTTACGTTTTTAAATAAAATTTAATTGATATTTTGACAAACCTATTTGTTAAGTTAAATAGATCAACACCGATGTATACTTGTCGAAGTTATAAATTATGCCAAAAGATAGGCATGTTGTGGAATGAATTGCTATCGAACGGAATTACCGTATGCGATTAACTAATTTATGGGATACATCTAATTTGGAAAAAGATTTAAATGGAACAAGTAATAATTAGAAAGTGTTGTGCCATTGTAGCCTATGTCTCAGGTAACAAAATATGCATTAAGTGTTAAGTAAGCGTAATTCTACAATACTTACATAACTTGATTTTTATTAATTTGCAATCATAGATTTTAAATTGTATTGTTTTTTTTCGCTCTACAATCTATTTAACCTTTAATATTATAAGCATAATTATTATTAAGTTACTTGCTTGTTTTGAGGTCTTAGCTAAAATCATTGTTTGTATGTATTTATTTATAGGCTAGGCCTAGGATGTACGCCAGTTGACTTCGGACAGTTAGATGACGTTCCACTCTTCACATTCGAGGAGATGGAAACCTCCGTTCTCTCCCTAAAGAGCAACAAGGCTCCTGACCCGGACGGATTCCCAGCGAGGCTTTAAAGAAAGTATTTTCAGTTAATGCTGACTTGTTGTTGAGAATGTACAACGCCTGTTTGGTAGAATGGGTGTTTCCGGCTCCCTGGAAAACCGCCAGACTTGTACTCATCAGCAAGGGCAAAGGTGATCCCGAGCTGCCGTCGTCCCACATGCCTTTTTGCATGTTGGACACGGCTGGGAAGCTGTCCGAGAAGCTGATCCGTTCCTGCCTGACGTCTGCTGTGGAAGCTGCCGGGTACTTATGCCCCCGTCAGTACGGCTTCAGAAAGGGACGGTCAACGATTGACGCTATCACCGAAGTCTAGAGAGCTGTGAAGAGAGCCGAGAGCCACAACCATTTCTCTCGCTGAGTAGTGCTTCTTGTTACGCTTATGTCAAGAATGCCTTTAACTCGGCGAGGTGGGTCGATATGCTGGATGCGCTTCACAACACCTTTCGCGTTCCTGCATATCTGTTGCGACTCATCTTGTTGCGGATTATGTCCGCTCTCGAAGCCTGATTTACGACACAAGGGACGGAACGTGGACGATGGAAGTCACTTCTGGTGCCGCGCAAGATTGAATACTCGGCCAGGATCTCTGGAACGTTGCTTATGACAGCCTCCTGAGGTCGGAGATGCCTGAGGAAACCACTTTGGTTGGGTACGCCGAGGATGTCGCACTCAATGTTGAGCTGACCCAACTAAAGTTGAACCGAGTCATGCGTGTGGTCAACACATGGATGTCTGATCACGGTCTCTCGCTTGCTCTACGTAAGACGGAGATTGTGATCCTTACGAAGAAGAGGATGGACACCGTCGTTCCGTTCCGAGTGGGAAGGGAGGTGGTCCAATCAACTCGTGCTGCTAAGTACTTTGGGATTATGGTGGACACCAAGTTAAGCTGGAGGGATCAGATATTCCGTACGGCGGACAAGGCCGCTAAGGTAGTCACATACCTTAGTAGGCTGATGGCCAATGTCGGGGTTCCACGATCCAGCAGAAGACATCTGTTGATGTCCGTGGTTCAGTCCGTGCTTTTTTATGGAGCAGAGGTGTGGGCAGACGCTCTCGATAAAGAGTAGTACAGGTTGCGACTCGCCCGGGTTCAACGTCGAGCGGCGCTCGGGGTGTGTTCCGCCTACCGGACAGTGTCCGAGCCTGCCGTCCTGGTGGTCGCCGGAGTTATCTTTGTCAAGCTCTTGGCAGGAGAGAGGAAGGCAATTTATCAGAGACAAGGCGAGATTAAAGGACACGGCAAGAACAGAAGAGCACTCCAGAACCTTCCAGCAGTGGCAACACAGCTGGGAGCATGACACCCGAGGACGATGGACTGCGCGACTTATCAAGCACGTCCAACCATGGTTGGAATGGCGGCCAATTCTTGACAATTCACGGCTATCTTGGTCGTGCCTGAACCGGATGGGCAAGACCGGTTCACCGGACTGCATTTATTGCTCGGGCGTTCCCGACGATGCGGAATACACATTCTTCCGCTGCCCGCGTTAGGAAGGGCCCCGCCTGAAGGCCACACAAATTTTTTGGTGTATTTTCGGTGGACTCGGTCTGCCAAAAGATCTTGGAGGATGAGGGCAACTGGGATTGTTTATCACAGTTCGTCCGGGGCATCCTCCTGGAAAAGAAACATGATCTGGACCGCGAAGTGGCCCAGATCCCTTGATCGAGTGGCTTGATAAGGAGTGAGCCCCTCGGGCATAAGCCAAATTTAGGCCTAGCCTGACGTAATGTGATAAACAACTCCAGGTTAGAAGAGTAGAGGCGAGGTTTTTTAGTAGGTAAACCCGTTTTTAGGGGAGACCGGGAGACCCACACTACAGGCTTGGCACCTGTGTGCGTAATGCATTTTTCTCACCTCTCCCTGAAAAAAAACCATAAAAAAGCGTCACCTAATAACTCAAAAAGTGAGTAAAAAATGCTTGTACGGGACGGACATCGGAGCGTATTCCTAGTATTATTGGTATGATGGGCTTGTTGGTAGAACTGTGCTATTTTGTTCATAGAGGTTCGGCTTTAATTGCTACGATATAGGTCGCTTTTGCAATCCTTCGTCCTTTTTCTTTGAGTATCTTTTTTTCATGTGAGCTTTACATCCCTTCAACTATTGCACTAGGCCTACTAATGGAAGTAGCAGAAATATCTAAACAATTGAATGTGATTCAATGACATCAGCCCATTCTCCATTTCATATCGGTGGGAATTTATTAGGATAGGATAAATTATGCTATAACCCTTTATTCACAGCCGATTATATAGGTGAAGCGGTGGAAACCGCCACTTCTAGTGGCCATCCCGTAAATAGAACCAAAATAGTGACTTCTTGAATGCAAGTCCAAGACCCCACACGTTGGGCTAGCATGATGCCCATATGAAAAATGCCATTTTGTACTGATTACAAGGAAATAATTTTCATTATTTTAAAACTTTTATTTCACAAAAAGATATTTACATTATATAGTATCATTGCATAACAAGAGGTAGTTTAAGTTAGTTACATTGGATAAATTAGTTTTGACTGGTTGGCACTAGTGCTGAACAAAACAAAAAAATCAGGGTCTGTTAATTTTAAACTCAGCTAATTTTCTTCACTTTTGTTACTGTTTCCCCACATGAAATACCCGCTCGTTGAAATAGTAAGTAACTAGTGGCTCATAGGGGCAAAAGCCCCTAATCATAAAATTAAAATGGCATGAACCATAGGGGATTCGTAGTTCTTCACTACGAAAGTTTTCATAAAATTTTAATTTAAATAATATTTTTACAATAGCGTTTGAACAGAAAAGACCATTCGCCCCCAAAGCACTCTTTACAATCCTGTTCTATTAGGCTACCCGTTTGTAAATGCTTCATTTTGTCTTTTGTTAAACGTATATCGATCTATGAAAAAAAATTTGAAAAAAATCATAATTCCTTTGAGCTATGACGGCTTTTTAATATAACATAAAAATGCAGCAATGAGAAAACACCTGACGAATGTTCAGTACCCATTTAAGAGTCAATAAAATTTCAATACTTTGTATCATACCCCTCTCATTGTCTTTTTTGTCCTTAAATTTAATGGATTTTTAGCACCTGTCAGATTTTTTATTATTTTTTAGTCACCAAATATAAACACAGCGCCTCAAAATAGATCATCTTCACATATTGTCAATATTCGTCCCTCCTAATAAAAAATCTTGACTTTGTGTAAACAAAGTAGACTTTTTTAAATCACTATACATGGAGAATCTTTAAAGTAGAATATATCAGAAAATAATCCTGATAATTTTTCTCATTTTTTTGTAATGTTTTTGACCTGCTAAATTTCCTCCTAGTATGCAGGACAAACGTCTCATCTATAATTTTGCAATATATGAAAATGACCAGAATATTAATGGGAAAATTCAGCTAACAGAATAAAACACTTTGTTGAATGATACAGTTTAAGTTTCAGTTAATTTATCATCTCCACTCAACATGATCATTTGACACTTTTCTTCTTAAAATAAAACCAAAACATGTTTTAATTTAATTAATGTCGGTGTTCCTCAAATCACAATTCATCGCCCATTGCGTCCCTGTCACGATCAGAATGTATTTTATGATTTGCATACACATTCAGTTTTTTTTACAATTTGAATTATCATAACAACAGTAAAATTAGCTGTCAATTTGTTATAGTTTGTAAGTTTGGTAATGCTCCGAGTAGAATTTTTAGTCGCTCAAAGCCACACAGCGCGTTATCATAGTATTACCACTCTAGGTATATTCTTGTCATTTGGTTATTAAAAATTATTCACTCAATACTATCATCTGGTCTCTTGTTTTAAAATTAAACTGTAACATATTATATGTTTTAAAACACACTGTTTTCGAAGCACACTCTTTCGAATCCCTATGCTATTCTTATGGAGGACGTTTTATGGGATTTTTCATTTCCTGTTAACATTATGGCTATGCCGATAATTTTCCCTTGTGTATGAGACCGATACCTTTAATTTGTGACCCCTCCCAACTTTCTGTAATTAGAATAACGCTCACAGTTTTGCTCAAGAAATTTCGCTAACCTAATTATAAATATAGATATAAATAGATTGATTCTCTTGGTGTGAATTATTTTATCATCTTCACAAAGTTATCATCTGACTCGTTTTAAAATTAAACCATAACACATGTTTTAATGTACACAAAACAGACGTTTTTCGAATCCCCATGCTATTCTTATGGAGGACGTTTTACGTGATTTCTCATTTTCTGTTAACATTATGGACACGCCGATAGTTTTCCCTCGTGTATGGGACCGAGACCTTTAATTTGAGACCCCTCCCATCTTTCTGGGATTTGTATATCGCTCACAATTTTGCTCAAGAAATTCGGCTTACAGAATTATATATATAGATAATAATTTCAATTGTCATAATATAATATATTGTCAACTTGTGAAACTGTAAAAAATTGATTTTTCTTGAATATGTTAATATTCCAAATAAATTATCATGCATTTATTGTTATTTAAATGTAAATAGGATGTAAAGTATTGATAGCTTTCCTGTTCATTTTTGCATTGAAAAGCACATGTGGAATTTTCATAATGAATTTTGTATAAATAAGTTTTCAATAAATTTTTTTATCAAAGAACTGTTTCACATAAATTTGTAAAAAAAAAAAAATATATTAAATGTAATTTACCTCATATTATTACTCTGGGAATTTGTTTTCCAGACGAGCTCCAGGTACGGGATAGAGTCCGATTATTGGGGAACAGTGTAGATAAAGTCATCTTAACCAAGTAAGAACATTCCATATATTTACTGATACAGTAATCATACATAAATTGTATTTTGAGTCTATAACATTTTAACTGGTCTGATCAAATAGTACTAAAATTAAATTACCACACTGGCACATGTAAATGAAATGAAATATCAAGGATGTAATTAATTTATTTTTTTGAATTTAATAAAAGATGTCGTCACTCAAATGTCAAGAGTTTCCTTGGAAATTACCATGTACGTCTTTGAGAGTGTGTTAGCGTATTACAACCGAAGGCTACGGTAATTGAAACAGTGTCCAACGGTTTGACTTAAAATTTTTAAATTAAATCCAGAGTACCACATTTCCCAATTGGTACCTACGGGAAGTGACAGGTACAAAAATGCCACCAATTTACTGCATCTAACTGTCTAGTTATTATCCCCGATAATTAATTGCTCAGCATAGACTTAGATCAAATCAACTGGAAGGAATCCATTATCGGATATATCACGGGCGAAAAACAATATTTTTAACAAGAAGAATCTAGATGAGCACTTTTAAGAGCTGAAACGTCTTTAGTGTATCTAGGTACTATACCAAATTCTTGATATTCTAAGTAACATCTAAGCACTGCCAATCAAGAGCAGACATGCAGAGGCCATTTTTCCTTTTTTTCAATGTTTCTTGCAATTCCTAAACCGCTTCTCCCCTGGCAGGTGGTGGAGTCGCACGAGCTGGGTCAGGTGCTGAGTGTGCTGAGCACCGTGGACTCGCTGATCCCCTTCGTCGTGTTCCCCTTGTACAACCAAACCTACAACCGCACCTTCCAGCTGTCTCCTGGAGCCTTCTTCTACCTCAGCGCCGCGCTGGCCTCCACCTCCTGGCTGCTGTTCCTCACCACCCTGCTACTGAGCCGCCGCGAGCGAACCAAGGTGCACGCCGTCGTCGGGTGACTGCTCCAGCTACTGACGACGTGGTGATCAACTGTGATAGCGTTTGTAATAAATGAACGAGGAACGTACCTTTGTGATAGACTGATCTTAGATATTTTTAATCTGATAATATTTAAAGTGTTTTTGTACTATTTTAATAAATTTTAGTTTTTAGACGTGTATATTTTACATTTTTCTTCGTTCTTCTTTCGTTATTTGTTCAAAAGTAGAGTTGATAACCTTACAGCTTTTGAACTTCAAATGGACTTTAAAATCTGAAGGGTAGGTTAATGGGGAGAGTGCTTCCTTCATAATGTACGCTTCTTCAATTCCCAACAAGGCCAGTTTGATAACTATTGTACGATTGATAATACGAGTAATAATACCAGGACTGTTATTTATCAAAACAAAGTTCTAGTATCGTATACAATCACAACAGATGAAAATTATTTGAATTTGGTGATACAATATTTGAATTTCAGTGCATGAAGTAACATGTTACGGCATTACTTTGAACTCAAGACACACCCAAGATTTTAAATTTACAAATAGTTTTACAAAGGGAGGTTCGAGTTATTTGGTCGTTTGATCATCAGTTCGAAGTTGTATTTTCAATCAAAAATTAATTATTGTGTCGCAGTCAATAGAAAATCTTTGAAAACTTTTAACACTAAATGTAAATAGAGAATCGAATTATTTAACTTAATTCGTATTTACCTCATTTAGTTTCAACATCTATCTATATATATAATACGTGATGCCCTTTTTTTGTTAACACTACTCCTCCCTTATTTCTGGACCAATTTTAACGTTTGAGGTGTCAAAAGAATGGTCTCAGTTCGTAGTTTTGCAATAAGGTTTTAGATTTTTGATATTTTAATTCTGAAGCCCACGGGAAGCCCTTAAAGTTTGTATTTTGTCCATAAGATTAACATGGGGAACAATTGTTATTGAATTGCAAACTAAAACAGCTGTTGATAGTAAAATAGACAAACACATGGTAAAAGCTAGAATGCTGAATAGAAGCAATTGAACTGATTCGGTATTGAAATATGAACACAATTTCATAATTTAATTCAAGGAGTGTCTATTGTGTGGGACAAAATTTATCTTTTACCTTTTTCTTAAAACGTAGTAGGTAGATTTTGCTTGAACTTTCAATTTCTGTGTATTTGGGCACAAAAATAGGTTTAGTAACTTAACCCCCAAAAAATCCATTCTCCTGATGCACAAAAACAAGTTTGGAAATTCAAATTTTTGACGTAGACTTAAGAGTTATCAGATTACTAACGACACAACAACGAAAGACAACAAAAATTAAAATAGAACTCTAAATGTTGGGTTTTCAAAATGCTGTGAACTAGGAAAAGGGATAGTTGGTTTTTTGGTGTAAATTTAATTCCCCTTTAAGCATAATGTTATTCTATAACAAATTCAGAATGCTAGAGGCATATTAAAACACCTGTTTAAAAGAAACAACATTAAAAAAATTTTTTACCTCCAGTATCGATGATAAGCTTATTGCAAAAATGGTTTGTATTTTTGCAATGGGAACCATTGTAAGGGGAAATTTAAACCAAAATATAAATGCAAAATCAAACCAAAATAGACACACACAAAATTTAGATTTTCTTAATTTTTGTGATTTATTTATTTAAATTCTGTAATGCCATGGAAAGATAAGTTAAAGAGGATTTTATTTTTTATAAATAGTAATAGTGTGGGCTCTTTCACTATGTCGACGACTACCTCAAACAGTACTAGAAGAACAGCCACAGTGGGTGCTGCATAGCTCATACAAAAACCGAGGAGTTGTAATGAAATAGTTATTTTACTTCTGTTGTCTATTATGTTTTATGTGAACTATCTAGATCAAACATCTGTGAACTTATTTATTGGAATTTTTAGGTAGAGGATTTAAGACAAATCGGCTTAAGAACCATCATGTAATCCTAGCTAATTTAAAGCTAAAAGAACAATCATCAAATCTCAATACTATCACATGGGAAGTTGGACAATTAGTAATGAAGATCGATTAATGAAATACCAAAATGGTGAAATCTGATATTCACGACAATTGAATTTTCATTCAAAGTAACTCGGTAAATTGCCATGGAACAAGGTTTCATCACCAAGTACCCTTGATAAATGCAGCGCATAGCGCTGCACGGGCCCCCTAGTCTATATATATAATACGTGATGCCCTTATTTTGTTAACACTACTCCTCCCTTATTTCTGGACCAATTTTAAAGTTTGAGGTGTCAAAAGAATGGCCTCAGTTCATAGTTTTGCAATAAGGTTTTAGATTTTTGATATTTTAATTCTGAAGCCCACGGGAAGCCTTCAAAGTTCAATTTTTGTCCATAAGATTAACATGGGGAACCATTTAATTAATTAATTGCTAAATAAAACAGCTGTTGATAGTTAAACAAACAAACACATTATGTTAAAAGCTAAAAAGAAGCAAATTGAACTGGTACTGAAAAATCAACACAATTTCCTACTGAGGAGTGTCTAATCTGAGGTTTTAACCTTTTCTCAAAATGTAGCAGGTACATTTTGCTTGAAAGTTTTATTTACACGTATTTGGGCACAAAAATAAGTTTTGTAACTTAACCCTATAAAAAACTCATTTTTGTTTACGAAAACAATTTTGGAAATTGAAAATTTTAAAAGGGGCTTGCCTTATTGGTTATCCGACTCGACTGGTATTGAAACAATAATGAAAGGTAACAAATAAATATTAAAATAGAACACTAAATTTGTGTGCATGGGTTTCCAAACTGCTGTAAACTACAAGGAAAAGGGATAGTTCGTTGTAAGTGTAATAACTATTTTGTTTACTATTATAGTATAAACATGTTTTATGCAGAACGATACACATATTAAAAAACCTGTGTAAAAGAGACAAGATTTAAAAGTTTTTTACCTCCAGTATATAAAACAAGCTTATTACAAAAATGGTTTTTATAAAGAGAATTTTTAACTAAAATAAAAATGCCACTAAAAACAAAATGGACCACAACAACAAAATGTAGATTCTCTTAATTTTTGTGATTTCTTTATTTAAATTTTGTAATGTCATGGAAAGTTAAGTTAAAGAGGATTTAGGCATAAATAGTAATGTGGACTCATTCACTATGTCATTGACTACCTCATACAGTAGTGCTACAAAAACAGCCGCAGTGAGTGCTGCATAACTCATACAGGACCGGGGAGTAATGAAATGTTGATTTTTTTCTGTTGTCATTTACGTTTTATGTTTGATGAACTATGTGGATCCAACATCTGTGAATTTATTCTAAATTTTATAGGAGGGTTTAGACAAAGGCGATAAGACATATTGGCAAAAGACATAATCTGAGCTAATTTAGACCTGAAAGAACAAGCATCACATCTCAACACTATCACATTGGGAAGTTGGAGAATTGGTAATGAAGATCGATCGATGAAACACCAATAATGTTCTATCTGATCTTCACTATAATGAAATTTTTTTCAAAGTAACTCTGTTCATTACCATGGAGCAAAGTTTGATCACCAGGTACCCTAATAAATTGCAGCGCATTGCGCTGCACAGGCCCCCTAGTTAACAATTATTAACCGAGTAGATGAAATACCGTACACAAAAAATACGTAATATATTGCCCAATTTTATGTAACCAATAACAATGCAAGAAACTCCACATAATCCCACTAAATCTGGGCAACTATTGAAAGATAATATCGAGAAACAATCAAGGAGAAAATGACAGGGAACCTGTTCGTACCAGGCGCCTGTGGAAGAGGCGGGGAGGTGTCGACAGCTGATTGTCTACTAATCAGCTGTGTCATTAGGAAGACTCGATTAATATTGGACATGTGAGGTTGGCAGCAGTGACGCAACAATGAAACTGATCGCGTGGTTTTGGCGGGAAAGATGAATGGATCTAATTAGTGGAAGCGCGGTAGGGTGGTGCCCAAATTATTGTTATGTCTCTCTATTTTACGAGTACGTGTAGCTACGCGCCGCGCCGTCAGCGTAGCCGCCGCGCCGTCAGCGTAGCCGCCGCGCCGTCAGCGTAGCCGCCGCGCCGCGGTAGCGCTGCTGGAGGAATAATGACTGATGGTCAGGCCCAGGGTTCAATTTCCTGCTAGGAATTTCATCAATCACTTCGGCCTTCAGGTGTTTCGCCGCGTCTCTTTACATTATAAATTATATACCTGCAATGGAACTATACAAATTAGAAAACAGACAGCGAGTTTTAAGGCTTATAGTTGTGTTTTATGAGGAAAAACTTACCTTAAGATTTTTAATTCACATTCACAGATACATACACATTTATTAAGCTGGAAAAAGAACTTTAAAAGATCAAGTATTTTATCTAAATTGTTGGTAAAATATTAGTAGTAGGCCTACGTATTTTTTTTCTTTTCGACCCATAGCAGTTTTTTTTCATCGAAAGGGAAAGGAGATCTTAACAGAAAATATTTTCGTTCTTTATATTAGCAACTAAAAAGTTTTCTTTTATACATTTTTTAGATATGTAGTTTAAGCAGCAGTAGCAGCAGCACGTTATATATGTTTAGGTAGCCATAAGTTAGGATTGTAAGCTTAACTTTCAAGCTGAATGTTTTGAACTGTGAAAATGGAAGGGCCTTCGTCTAATAGACGCTTCGTCTAATGTTACTTCGCTTAATAGACATGCATGTTTGCTAAATCTATGAAGAAACATTTTTATGTTAACTGATAATGGTATTACTGTATATGTATTAAGTTTGATACCTTAAAATTGGGCTTTGTAGTTTTACTTTTCAAAGTCTAAATACAAAACGTGGTAAGTCGGAATTATGTTATCCACAGAAATACAGAAATAATAATTGATTTTCTAATTGTTCAGTTTCAAATAAAACAAATTACCTACAATTTCCTTACCTAGGAGTTTGGTTTATAAATTTCGTGTCTAATCAAAGTATAATAATGCAGCATATCATGAAACCAATCCAAAACTCCCCAAAGTATTGTGGTCGGTAGTCAATGTATGAGGCCGGTATGCAGTGCGAGTGTAACTTAAATGTTCGATTCGGAAGTGATTTCGTTATCAATGTAATCAGGGTACCACCAGTGGTGTAGATTGCAGTGACGCACGCACGGAAATTATCACTCGCTAAACGTACAATTCAGCTATAAATCCTTTCATTAACGAAGGTATTTTAATTGTTTAATAAGTGGAAAGAGTGAAAACTGAAAACATATTATCTATTCTTTACTGTAATCAATGAAAAATTCATGGCAATGCTTTTAAATTATTAACTTATAGAAAGTATAGAAAATAGTACATGTAAACATTGTTTTCTTATACAAACTACTTTAGAGTTTTTTTTTTTTTTTTTTTTTTTTAATATAGTATAATTTACTTTTTTACATTAAAATATAATTAATTTGATTCAAACAGAGACATTTTATGTACTGTAAGAGCGGATGCCAATATAAGAACATTCCATTATTGACGACATGACGTGCAGAAAAGAAAAATCGCTGAAGGGCAAACCATTAGGATTAGCATTGAATCCGCCATAGACTAGCGGTGACAATGGTCGCGGTGCCAGAGCAGACCACCCGTAAATATACGGGCGTGAGGCGGCAACCTTGGGCGCGCTTATCTAGCTGCCGCTAATGTGACCGGGCTCACAGCTGCGTGGGCGGGAGGAACGGCTACTAGGAGAAATACCTATACGATGTAAGGTATATGTAGCCTACAATAACGATGGTAGGAAGAAAACCAAAATAAGAAAGTTTAAATGGTTTTTGTACTACCATAGATTAATTGGGTATACGTTAACAGTTTGGACAACGATAAAGAATTGCACCGAAAATCAAAATAGACAACACATTGAAGTAACTAGGTCTAGAATATTAGTTCAAAATTTGGAGAAAATTCTATCCGCGATGTCTAGACTCCACGGCATAAAGCAGTAGTCTAGCGTCAAACTCTGAAGGCGTATAGGCCCTAATTTAAAATCATTTTATGATAACAATTGAACTAAGAAATCAGCTACCAAATTAAGATATTATTATTACTATACCAGTAAATTGTTATAGTACCGACAGACATATTAGCCTACTATAAGGTAAGTATTTTTATTCACACGTTTATGGTGTATTTGCTATGGAAAACAAATGAAATTCTAAAACTTACAATACGTAGACACTTCATAAGCACTCATACATATACTAAATGGACCATTTGCTATGGATAATATATCCTTATTTTTAACACAAAACCCCAAAGGATACGCGAAAGTCTAGAATAGCTCAGCACTGGATCAGCACCACCAATAGCAGCAGCAGCAGGGGCACTACACACCAGCACTGCCACTGCCACTGACACCAGATGCTGAGGCCACTGACTCCGCCCCCGGCTCGCTGGTGATAACACTATCACCACCACCCCAGGGACACCATCTGGAACTGCCGTGGAATTTTACCATTTCCCAACTTATTGACATATGCAGTAAAACATTCACCTACGTAGATCGTTGAACTAGAAAGTTATTCTATTAGAAAATTTATTTGACGGTATGAAACACTACTAGATTTCTTGGTGGTACTGACTTAATTCGGAAAATATTTGGCATGTCGTATATTAACCGGAATACGAATTCAATACAATCTTGTGTAGGGAGAGTCAGGGATGAAAGTTTATCCAAGATCGAATTGACTTTTAAAATTCGAAGTTACAGAACTAATTTGGAAAAATAGTTGCTGATAAAATATTGTTAGGTTGTAATGAATGGCTTGGCAAATCAATAATGTAAACAAAAGTATTAGGATTACTGTTATTACTTGAAATATTCTGTGTTTTATTCCTTCTTTTTTGACACCATAAGCGCTAGTTCCTCCTAAAATGGGCACATAAACATGATAACATTGAATGGGATGAAAAATGAGTTTAAATCGCAATTATTATTTACTAATGAGAAGGGGATGAACGATTGAAAAATAAAATCACAACTCATAGTATCTATTATATTCAATGGGGAAAGAAATTTAGGTCTCAGAAAAGATGTTTAAAATCACAGATAGTTTTTCTGCGTCCTTGTTATATTGTGGACGCCATTGGCGTTCGGTCAATTGTTGTTCTCGAAAATACATGTTTTTTTCTATTTTCCCCATATCCGTTCTCAGATACACTTGTGAAATGTTGAAAATACATTAGTCTAGCTTACTGCACTACATATTTTTGCTTCGGCCTTAATGACATCAGTATTGCAAATTTTTCAAAAGCTTCCTTTGATGCTTACACAAAGACGAATCTGAACAAATTCATACAATACAAAACACCGATGTTGGAAAACAATTTTGTGGAATGTGGTGAAAACAAAAACACGGACCAAGGCCGACTGACGGAGCGTGGCGAGAGTCGAGGGGCGGGGGCCGAGGGGCGGACAGAGAGTACAGGGACAGAGCAGGGCCCGACACACGACAAAAACCCCCACTTACAATGTCCACTAAAAACCAGCCCATAAAATAAAGCGAGGAAATCCACAGTAAATCACCGGTGAAAAAACCGGCGCATGGAGTGACACTCTATGGGAACTAGCCGGCGGCGATGGAATGCCTGCGGCCGCGACCGAGGACTCGGGAGAACAGGATCATCTCCGGCGCGGCGTGGTCCCCAGAATCTCTCGGTGACGCAGACTCTCGTACAATGAGGGCAGAAAGATCTTTGGAGAAATAGAAATCGCGTTAACTGTGAGGAAAACTCCGGAGTTGAGAATTTGATCACTACTGCTATTTGATGGGTTTTTGATAAGGTAAAAGTTACCGTGGAGGTAGGTTTCACTGGTTTGGGCATTTTGAGGCTGTGTTAGTGTTAGGTCGTCCATAATAAAATAGTATGGGATTGACCGAGCATTGCTTTTCAATTTCGTTATACGTAGTATCATGCCAATGATTTTATTGAGTTTACACCAACAACCAACTATACTTTTTCGCAGTTAACAGTTGTTTCATAAAGAATGCCTCTAAAGTAGTGTTCTTTTATTTTTGTTTACCTTTCGGTGTTATTTCGTTAACCAAAATGGCAACCCATAAAACCAACGTTAATTACGATTTTTTAACTTCATTTGAAGTAAAAATAGATTTTTCCTCGGGTTGAGACGGTTTAAAACATTCGCAAAATGCACACACAAATGCAAAATTTAAGCAAAATCTACCTGCTAAGTATCGAAATCGTGGAAAATAGGCCTACAAAATGTTATCACCAATCTTCCAATTGAGTTTCCTCAGGGAATACATATTGTATCTCAGACCGTTCGAGGAAGTTTGTTGACAACACTGGTACCTGTAGAAATTTAACTAATTCCATGTTTTTATTTTTATTTGTTATTATTATTTAACTATGACTTTGCTCATGCTTTTTCAATAATTGAGTATCATTATTACAGAATAAGCCCTAAGATTTTTTATCCCTAGTTACTTTTCAGCCAAATTGTTTATTCTGTGTACTGTACTTATTTAATAACCTAAGGGTTTATTTGCAATGAGAACTCCTTCTACAATTAATTCTCAACCGACTTTCATTTTTCCTTTTTTTCGTGTCGTTGGATAGTTCTTGGTCTGTAGTTGTTTCCGCTAAAAAATGGTGATAATCGGACTTAAAATAAAATCGCTATCCATCATTAAAATTTGAAAATCGATCAGTATATTTAACATTAGGGTACGGTTGAACATTTTAGGCCTATCTGTTTATGTACAACTATAAATGATAAATTTTAGTTTATTGTGATTACTGATAGCCACAATATTGGATTGCTCGTGTAATTTTATCAATATCCAAACTAAATTGCTCGCCTCGGGCAACTGATACATTGGTTATTGAAACTAAATGAAAGGGGAATTCAGATGATCATAAACAATGGTGGCAAATAATTATCAACTAACTTGGTAGAAAAAAGTTTAAAATATTTATTATATTCTAGATAAATAAGTTATGGGAGTACGTAGTCAATTTAGCATATATGTACGTTTTAATATTTATGTACATTTTTATACAGTTATTGCAGTGGATTGCCAAATAAATAAGTAGGAAGCATGTCTAACTTCTACTATTTATAGTAATTTTTATTAATTTTAGCGTTGAATTGATATTCTGTCTCATACATTAATACATTATAGAAAATAAAGATATGTTTGGTTAAGTGTATAATGGCACATAATATACATTGGAGAATGGAATAATTAAGTTCACATTTTACATGTCCAAGAACCACAAAAAACCGAATTAATGGAAAATGGATGATTATAAACCTTTAATTACTGTTTATTTTCTTTATGTGTCGTGTCGATCATACACTCAATTAAAACTGATAATGTGTGCAGCAATCATTTAAAGGAAACAGGCAAAACACCAGGGGTAAGTGAGAGTTGGATAAGGTCAAGTTAATTATCCAGGGCTCTCAGGGGAAGCGCAAACGAGGGAAGTGACATTAGGTTAATCCATTGTTGTGATTATAAAGGACCTTCCATGTCTATGTGCAATATCCTCCATTGTGTTAGTATACAAATGATGGAACTGCGTACATTGTTATTCGAAATAAATGACTTTAGCACATTCACTATTTATTTGGGCCAGAATATATTTCGAGGTCAGCACCCCTGAAGTAAATTTTACTCCAATTTTATCCAACACTGATACGTAGTGCAGACTGCAGGATGTTAACTTCCGGGCGACACTGCGCATGTACTGTTACAACTAAGGATGTGTTGCGTCGACGTAGTAAAAAGGCACTGCTCAACTGGCATAACAAGCAGGTCTACAAGGAAACATGCATACTATGAATCTGAATGTTCTTACTATATCTGAGACTAGGGTCTATACTCAACATTTTATGTTACAAGTTGCAAAAAGAATACAAAGATCTGCACCGTCTAAATACAATATTAATTTTTACTTGCTTAACTGAGAGGCATCGAATAGTCCGTTCTGTTCGGTATCGACTCGTTGATCTTTTAATCGATTCATAATACAGTGAATTTTAATAATGTAGCCTGATTAGCCTATATTCAATCTTTTGCTCTGCAACAACCGCTGCTGTCTCTTTTAAGTTTTTTTTTTTTTTTTTTTTTATAGAGTTCAGTTATAAATAGGATGAAAATTTTTTAATGTACTTTGTATGTATTCACAATATATAAAAAAATCTTTGTTGTAAAAGTTAATAAATTTAATGAATATTATAACCTTAAAACAAGTCCATTTACACAATTCAAAATATTACTTAGATAACCTTAGGTTAATAAAATTCCCAGAATGTTTGTTTGAGACAACGTAATAATATTCCTTTGACGAATGGTATAGCCAATTTACAGTCCGCATCCGAGTATCTCTGTGTGCAGATACATTACACACCTGCTCACTGATTGAACAATGCTGCTATGAATAATATATCCGCAGCAATATTAATATTCACATCCCACGTGATTGACAATATATTATTCACAGTACACATTAAAATCAAACAAAACCTGGAGTTGTTGTTTTTCAAATTGTTTCGGTTATAATTAACTGATGTTGTTCTGAATTACCAGGTAAGGTAAACATGAGGAAACAATTGCTCTGGCAGATTGGTATGTCTTTATAGTGTTATAAACAGTAGCGTAATTTCAGATTTTTCATTGGGAAGGGACAAGATTTTTTATGAATAGGCCTATATTTTGATTGCAATGAGACCTCCCAACCCCTTAACATTGTGCTTTAACAATTGCAGGCCACGAAAAGAAACTTAATTTAAGTCATAACTATCATTTTGTAAAGATTTTTGCAGTAGGCCTAAATTTTTTATTTTATACAAATTTTTTATACTGAGCTATCGGGGGGGGGGGGGGGGGGCAACTGCCCCCACTTGCACTCCCAAATGACGCCTATGGTTATATACGTTTGATTTGAGTAACATGAATCTCAATTTAATTTATATGTTTAAAGTTTTTGGTTTAAATGGCAATCAAATTACAAATTAAAGGTGAAATAATGATGACGCAAAAAATTGAAAAATCCTTTTTATTACTAAGTCTCCCTAACATATCTTGTACAGTTTTGTGATAGTTTTAACCGTACCCTATAGTTGTTATTTTTATTGCGCTGGACGGATCTGCACTAAGGCAGAAACAATTTAAGAGTTGAGCCCAAAAAACTCCCAGAAAAATTATATTCGTGTGGAACAGAAGATTCCATTCCAAAGAAACAACTGAAGAAACCCATTCTAGCATTAACTTTGGAACAAAGAAATGTTTATGTGAACAGCATACGTGAAATCTCTTTAAACCTGAAACTTCCTTCCTACATGTTACATTTCGAAATCAGATTTTCATAGGTTAGCTTATAAACAAAATAGTCTAAGTAAGTGGTCGCCTCCCCGGCCACGGCCCCTCGCCTCCTCTAGAGCTCAGTCCTCTACCCTCGGTGGTCGGTGTCGCTCGGGGCGCCGCGCCGCTCTGGACCTCTACTTCTACTCCGCCGCTCTTCAGTTCCGCACGCCGGTCACGCTCAGTCATTTAAAATTATAATGGCGCCGCCCGCCATAACAATGCCATTTTGGCACTGCGACTTGACAGCGGCGAGACTCTCGGTGCAGCAGTCGCCGGGACGCTGGCAACAGATCATTGCCCGGTGGGTCTGGAGGGAGAAAGGGGACAATGTGGTAGGCAGTTATGTATATATCTTAGTGTATTAGTGAATGGGTAAAGATGTAAGCCAAGAGCACACAGGGAAAAGATATCTGGAAGGGAGGAGACAAGAGAACAACTTTCAGACCTAAAAGTCGCCGAAACATTTAATAAAGTATACCACCTTCTTAATCAGGAATCATACCACCAAAATCAGGAAAACAAAGTCAGGTGCCGCCTCCTAGGTCAGTAAAAAAGTGTTTTATTAAGGTCTCATAGAGGATAAATAGATGCAAAATACACAGATTTGGCAAATACTATACATCTCATGCACCTCCTAGTAAACTGTTGGTTGACGCTCCTTTATGCCACTTTAAACAATATTGTACAAAACTTCCATGATACATTTCCTGATGTTTCGAGAGTTTGCGAGATTCTGGATCGTTACAAGGTAATTTAAAACAACCAAATTCTCAAAATGTACTCACCCGCACGCCATTGATTCTGTCGACAGCAGCATTGCCTTGCAGTTTACGAATGCCGTTGACGGTAGTGTTGCTTCTTAAGTCTTTGATGTCGTTGATGGCGCTGTTGCCTTGAGAGCCATTGATGTATTTGACAGCTATCTTCTTCTCACAGAAGTCGGGAATTTCATTGATATCGGTTTTGCCATTGGTACAGTTTGCCGTAGTCTTATTTTGTACATTGTCTGTACCATTGACAACAATCTTGACTTCAGCGCTTCTGACGCCATTGATAGACGTCTTGCCTCTCAAGTCGTTGGTCGCAATGTTGCCTTGCAGGTCTGAAGTAACATTCACTGCAATATTGCTTGAAGATGATCCGTTGATCATCTTCTTTTGTCCTTTATTGATATCATTGACTTCTGTCTTGCCTTGATGATCACTTGTGCCATTGATGGCAGACTTTCCTATGTCATATTTGGCTCCATTGGCGACAGCATTGCCTTGAAGGTTGGAAGTCCCGTTGACTGCAGTTTTTCTTTGAGAATTGGAATTACAATTGACGACAGCCTTTCCTAGACCTTCCTTGACTCCATTGTCGGCAGTACCACTTTGACAGGTGGTAGTCCCATTGCTCGCAGCCTTGCCCCGCAGGTCGTCCACCAGCAGCTGACGGAACCTCCGCGCCGAGTAGTGGAGGTGCACGTGGGCCTCGGAGATGGTCAGAACCCGCACCATGGTGGAGCTATAGCACTAGCGTGACGAGCTGTAGCGACAGGGTGAGCTACAGCACTGGCGGGGCGAGCTGTAGCGACAGGGTGAGCTATAGCACTAGCAGGGCGAGCTGTAGCGACAGGGTGAGCTATAGCACTAGCGTGGCGAGCTGTAGCGACAGGGTGAGCTACAGCACTGGCGTGGTGAGCTGTAGCGACAGGGTGAGCTATAGCACTAGCGTGGCGAGCTGTAGCGACAGGGTGAGCTATAGCACTAGCGGGTGAGCTGTAGCGACAGGGTGAGCTATAGCACTAGCGGGGCGAGCTGTAGCGACAGGGTGAGCTATAGCACCCGATGGTATCACACGCGCGCACGATCGCCTCCCCCGCTCCGATCGCTCTAATGATACCGGTTATACAATACACTCGTGGTCGAGATCCCGCGATGCTGTCCGACGTCGTGACACGCTCAACTGTCCATTTCTCTTGCGTTTGCTACGTGAAAATGGAGCACAAATAGTTGTGTTTCTGAAAGTGTTTTTTTATTTTTTTATTTCTTGTTGGCGTAGGAAACGGTCATAAGGTAGAAACGTTTAGATTTTGTTACAGAGTAAACTAATACAGATAGGCTAAACAATACTACGGTAGAAAAACAAATTATTTGTAAAAAAAAACTCTTAATGCATGTGAAAATTTGTCATAAATTTTCAATAAATGCAATTATTTAATGCCATCTATGTGTTTTCATCCTTCATAACATTTCACTCACATGTAAACAAAAAACCTACTCATGTAGAAAACGAATTAATGTGAAATATTATAAACATTTACATGATTTTAAAACCGTAAGAATAGTTTTCATTACAGGTAAATGCGATGAAAAAATAAACATAGATCCATTGCAACCTTGAAGTATTCCAGCAAACAAAAACTTGTTGAAATTCCCTTTAAAACAAACTACACTCTGTATAAGAAACGCCACGGACGAAACATTTTGTAATTTTTATAACATGTAATCACAAAAACGATCACTAGCACAATGAGGGACGCACACATGGGCACGTGGACCGAGACTGGGCGACGGGAGGCGGCGAGGACCGGGGAGCGAGCACCGAGGATGGCGAGCGACTGACCACGGAGTCCTTGGAGGATCACCGTCCGCCGCCGCCGCCGCCGCCGCCATGGAGCGGTTCCCAAGCGAGGGTCCCTCATCTCATCTCCCGCGAGTAGGCCCTACGCTTTATTGTCGCGTAAAAGTCACCCTCGCGTTGATTGTGCACCACTCTTTTATAAAAGAGTGGCAGGTGACTTTTACGCATTGTTTAACATTCTTCTTGGACTATTGAAATGTTGGATAAAGGTTTTTTCTTATGTTTTGTTAGATAAGTTTTACCAAGACTATCTTCAAAGAACTTTTATTTGTATAGTCTATCTAAAATATTTACCTAAAGCAGTTGAGTAAGATTTGTTTTTAGCATAGGGTGTGTCTAACACACCGAAGCGTTATAATCTTTCATGTAAACAGACAAATGATCATAGCGAATGCACATCTTTTCAAGTGAAAATTGTACAATTCGAACATCAACACCTCGAAATCACTTAAAATTTTAATATTCCCATCGGTTCGCAATTAAAGTTAAGTCCAGTGTAAGATGCATGCAATGTTTAATTAAAGGTTTTCGATGACAAGATTTTTTTTTATATCTATTGATATTTGAATAAAAAAATTCCACCATTACAGATTACTTGAGTTTTTGGTGTTACAAAAATAAAGACACTGGTGTTACATGGTCCTAGGACTATGTCATATCGCGATGATTACCATAAAGCCATACTTTGTATCGGGAAGAGTGGCAAGTAAAAACAGAAATTAAGCTTACAGTTTCCAATTAAAAAAAAAGATTTACTTAGATCTACTCAGCTTTACACTTCTACAACCGCCATTTAAACATGCAACGCAAATATGTGTATTCTAATGACAGTATTATTTATTTACCAATGCGTTTTATGAAACATGAAATACAGGGTGTCCAGCTTCAACCTTTACAAACTTTTCCAGGTTATTGCCCACGTCAAAATAAGCAAAAAAGTTCCTATAAACATATGTCCTAAAATGCTTCGTTAACCCTCTAGCCGCCATTTTGTTTTTTACACTAAATAATTTTTATTTCCGTAACGGATCATTGTATTAAGTTAATATTTGGCATGAACCTTCACTATAACAATACCCATTTTCAGTAAAAAAATTATTTTTTTCCAATGTGTAATTTCAAAATGGCGGCCATTTTAAAATTTTAAACTCAAATATCTCAAAAACGGTAAATTTTATAAAAATGTTACTAGAGACAAAAAAGTTAAAAAATTAAATTATCTAAACAATGATACCAAGTTTGAAAGGATCCGACAACAAACAACGGAGTTATTGTGGTTTTCCTGCAGAAAAACACTGATTCTGCACGCCAATTTAGGTTATTTTAAGATAAAAATCTCAATAACTCCGTTATTTGTTGTCGGATCCTTACAAACTTGGTATAAATGTTTAAAAAATTTAATTTGTCAACTTTTTTGTCTCTAGTAACATTTTTATAAAATTTGCCGTTTTTGAGATATTTGAGTTTAAAATATTAAAATGGCCGCCATTTTGAAAATACACATTGGAAAAAAATATTTTTTTTACTGAAAATGGGTATTGTTATAGTGAAGGTTCATGCCAAATATTAACTTAATACAATGATCCGTTACGGAAATAAAAATTATTTAGTGTAAAAAACAAAATGGCGGCTAGCGGGTTAACGAAGGATTTTAGGACATATGTTTATAGGAACTTTTTTGCTTATTTTGACGTGGGCAATAACCTGTAAAAGTTTGTAAAGGTGGAAGCTGGACACCCTGTATTTTGAAAAACTAAATACTCATATAATATTTGGACAAAGTATGCCTGTAGGATCAACATTACACAAGTGTTGAACACATCGCCATTGTCGTGCTCCCGGCGCTCGCTGTAACAGCTGAGGTACGGTAACAGTTATGATGTTCTCGTCCACGAGTTGAACTGTAACTAATTGAGCGTTATATGGCAGCCAGGGCTGTACATCAACATCAACAGTATCGGCCGATGATGGCCAGTGCTCAGCGGCGCGGCACGCGCGGCCGACCGAGAGTTTCCTGGCCGCACCGCCGCCGCCGCCGCCGCGCCGACAAGAAACATTCTCACTCACAGGTCGCTGCGCTCAAGCTGGCTGTGATATAAATTACACACACCTATAGTAAATATTGAAATAATTACTGAAGGTCTATTAGTACTTGTAAACATCATTACTGGAAAGAAAACTGTTTACATTACTTAATTTAATTTTCAAATGCGCTGTGCGATGTTAAACGTTTTAATTTATTATGGCTGTATGTAATATTTAAATTTAAAACGAGAGCAATTTATGTGTTAGTCGATCACATCGATCAATCGGTTATGAGTGTGTGTTGTTTTGTGAACTGAGCTCAATGTACATCCTCCATTATCTGGAGCATCTTCGGTAAATTTTGTTCTGTGAACACTTATAGGCCCTAACCGATAGGTTTTGATACTTCCACTTGACTATTTGACCAATGCGGCTTGCTGAACTATACTCTACTAATACCTTTAATTTTATGTAGGCCTACACATCAACCTATGCTTATTGAAGCATCAGGTAGATTGTGACAGTAGGTTACTATCACCTGCAATAATGCGAGAACTTTGGTATTTTTTTCTGAATCAATGTTAAAGTTATTCTCAGAATTAATTGTCACCCTGTATGGTAGTCGATACCCACACTATCAACGATTCACAGGATTCTTAAGGACAACAATATCGAACTCTTAGTAATAGTTTAACACAGGTCAAACAAAGCTATGACTTTTACTCTGACTCCTATAACCTAATTAATTCCATGTGTGCTGAGCAGTTCGGAGCAGCTTGCTCTTCGCTCGAGTTTCATACACAGAGAATAACTAGAATAATAATTCAATAGAATTTTCATTACATGTTTTCTTCACTGTATAAAGTCGAATAAAAAGCAATTGTTTGTTTTATTTCCATACCTGTACGTAATTTCATTTCGTTCAATAATGAGATTTTATAATGTGTAAAATGTAAAAACATTTTCTACACTATAAAACCCGTTCTAAAGTCAATGATAAAACCAATCGGCTACGAAAGGACAGTGGGGGATAACGGGTACTAAGCAATTGATTGAAATGCAAATGATGCTTTCGTTATGGTATAGATAAGTTTATTTAACGTTATACACGGTATAAAAAAATCTGTTACACTGAACTCGATATTTTTTAACCTTAAATGTTAGTCGTACACTTTCTCTAAGCAAAAAAGTTTCGCTATCTTACACAGATAAAAGGAGCAATATTTTTTAAGAGCAGTAAGACTGCAGTAGTTAATAATCAAGTAGGCCAGATAAGGAAACACAGAGTCTAAGTTTAGTGGAGTAAAACTTTTCCAATAAAGTTCTGAACAAACTTCCTGTTCTTGAAAGTTAAGCCAGAACACTTAACCTCATGTCTTTTTCAAAACAGAATTTAGGTTGACGAACATGGGGTCTTTATAATAATGAACCATTGAAATGTACTTTTTAAGAATTAATTAAGAGTAGTCACAGTTGAACGAAAGTTCTATTGCAATTGAGATACGTTAAGATAATAGCAATGAGACTACAGTATTATTGTAATGAGCCCTTATATAACTGTTTACCATGTATTTAAAAATTTTTGCAATTTTTTGATAAACTAAATTTAAAAATTAGTTTAACCACAATTTTTAGATAAGCTTATACATTTTATTACCAAATTAGGCCTAACAAAATAAATGTGATCAGGTTACAATTCGATTTCACAGTTAAAATGAAAACCAGAAGCATCTGAACGTGGGTAAGAACTGAATACTGTTGGCTGACGGCGGCGAAAGTAAATGAGACAAGTTCACTAAATCCAGTTAGAGGAGGAAGAGTTCCATTACTTAACATCATCTCATTAGTTGCCCGACCTTGACTAGATTGACTAGACTGGAGAAACGCACGGGCACTTTGTAAATGTTCCTATCCTGTAGACAGGAACTGGGTAATGTTATAAGCACAAAAGCTCTTAAAATATTATTTGTATCAAATATAATTTGACTCAAACTAGGCCTATTTGATAGGATATTAGATTTTTCATCAATATGTAATTATTTATCTATATTCTTCTCTTAAAATAGGTACCATTAGGCCAGTGGAAACTTATATATGATGTACGCAAATTTTAAAATCTAAATCTTTTTATATAGTGCGTGAATATGGTAGAATATTATGAACAACCAACAGTAGATACATACCTTTTACAAGGACAGTTTTTTTTATAACAATAAATAACGAATAAATGTAAATACAATTTTCTTTGATCTTTAGGGTGTATTAGGCATAGCGCCCACACAATATGTAGGACCTACCAGCGGTTCTAAAACAGTTCTTCAATACCTGTCACACCTGAAGTAAAATAAAAGTAATTCTTACAAACGACCTTTTTGATTCGCTTCACTTTAAGAAATGATTGTTTCCGTGGTATAATTTAGTGAAATAATCAGTGAAATCGTGTTTTGAAAGTATGATGAAAGTTTTTAATTTCAAACATTCGTTAGGTTTTTGACAATGTATGAATAAAGTAGTAAATGGGTCGACATTACAACATAAAAAATTAAGCATGGATCCCATCGACACTCCCATTGTAACTAGTTTTCCAGAATTTCCCTGTGATCATAAAAGCCGTGTGTGACCATCGAATCTTCTACTGCAGAGCGTCAGTTTTCCTGACCGAGATCCGGCTCCCTGCAGCTCTCCTCGCTCCTCAGACTCACTCCCGTCCCGGTACTCCCGGGATGCTGACTCTCCTCTTCTCCGGATCGTCCGCCCACGCACGTGCGGTCCCTCCAAGGACACGTCAAGGTCGGGCGCATTCCCGCCGAAATCGAGCGCGCCTGATTACAGCTCACCCGCTAAACTGGCCATTACAATAGAGCACCTCACGAGCGTACGCTCATTACAATGGAACCTCACGACTGGACCCGACTGTACCGCTGTCACTGCAGCATCCTTTGTGCCCCGGCTGGGAGAGCAATGACACCGGCAAAAGTGGCCAATGCTAAAATAATAAATATTACGTTTAATAAGAGTGGAAATACGAGGTTAAACCAAATCGCCAATGATAAATAAACACTAAGTACTGTATTCCCCATAGAACCTACAATATTAATAGCTGTATTTAAGTTTTAGGAGGGGCTTTTTTACACTAAATCCATAGCAGGGAATGTGGTTTGTTTTAAAATTAAAAGAGGTGTTTGAATATAAGAATTTTATATAAAATACTGTATATATTCTACAGGACAACCAGAGTTTTCACATTTAGCTTTCTCGATTCTAGCTTTAAAGGGAAAGTGCTAAACCCATGAAAATGGATTTGTTTCAAAACTTTGATAATCTGACAGGGATAGGAACGCTGTGATCAATTAAAAAAAGTAAAAACTGAAAATGGATGTAAAAATCGCCGATCCCAACACAAACTCCATTTTTGTGCATTTAATAAAAAATCAACTATGTTTTAGAAAAACAATACGGGCGTTGGAAGAATAGATTGATTTGCCATATTGCCCTAGCGCTAGCGCAGATATGGAACTAGATGCGTAATCTCCTGGACAACCGACTCGTCAATGTGTAATGTGTCGGTAGCTGGTAACGGTCGGTTAATGCGGAGCGGTAACGCAATATTTGCGTGTACGCGGGCCGCTCAGCTGCGTGAGTGCGTGAGCTGGGATGAGGTTTTGAGAGAGACATAGAGGAATGCCGACTTGCGGTCCGGCCTCGACCGCACCGCAGCATCAGGATGTTGTGGTGATATTAAGAGATATATCACGGAAGTTATATGTTTTAGTTCCATCAAATTTCACAGGCGTAATCATAAAGCTTTTTGAAAGTAGTAATTTTGAGTTTTAGAAAACATAAAATAATAATCAAATTTACTGTCTCTACCGGAAAAGCGCCGTTCATCAGTAAACTATAAACTACAGGTAAAACAAGGAATCAGTAGGTACTTTTGGGTTGGGAAACGGACACTGCGCCAGCTCATCGTTATCGGTTGGGGTCATAAAAATGTCAAAATCCATCTCGCGGCGCCTACGCCAGTTGCCAGGTAGACCCGCGTTGGGGTTGGGGGAGTGAGAGGACGACGCTGGGAGAGGGGCCGGATGGCCCAGTGTAATGCGTTTCTCAGAAGTACCCCGTGCCCGTGACTAAACAATATAGGGGAAGTTGACACGGATATGAGTCACGGAACCCGGGGCTAAGGTTTTGTGAATATTAGAGATTTGCAAGGATATGGATCACTTCCTTTTCAGCTTTTATGCGGTTAGGTTAGGTTAGGTTAGATGCTCACAAGCTGAGAAAAAAGAGGAAAAGAAACATGCTTGCCTATCAATACATAAATCTCTCAGAGAGGCCACGACCCAATCCAGTTGCATATTTTACGGTACGGTGGGTGATTTAGTGCGTTGCCAAAAACATAATAAAATTTTTGAACATGAAACAATTGTTCATATACAAAAGGTTAGTTATGTGTTATTTTATTTTCATTTCAAAGTTTTTTTTTAATCCACCATTGAACTTTTAATAGGCCTAGACTCGTAATTGAAAACCAAGCTCCAAGCGGCAACGTGGAATCCCAAATACAGCTATTGTGCTCGACTGAGCAACGAAGCGTCGAAAATTCTTGGAACCAGATCTAGGCTGGGGGGTAGCGTTCTCCCGCCCCTCCTTCCCCTTCGACTCTCCGACCTCTCTCGAAAGCTGGCGCAGTGTCCGCACCACGAGGGTCCATAAACTTACCCCATAGAAATATAAACATGGAACGCTGGGTCAACGCTGGCAGAACGAGCGGGAGTCGGCAAGGCTTCCCCCACCACTACCCGGGGCTCGACGCGCCACTGCCCCATATATCCCTATGCGCGACGCTTGCCTTTTCGCTGTTTTTGTCCGTATTTATAGCTAATTTGTTATTAAAACTACTTATTGAGAATGCCTATGGTAAAATAGATATTATGTTGTTAAATAATTATTAATACCATGTGTTTTATGCTACTTTTTACCCTCTCAAATCTAAAGAATTTAACACAAACAAGAAATTAGAAACAGAACCTTCACATGGATGGAGCGGTTTTGATAGGTATTTGAATTAATTCATAATCAAACTACTTATTAAGAATCCTTATAACAGCAATACTTTAGGTAGCTAAATAATTATTAATGCAATTTGTTCCGTGATACTTTTTATTCTCATAAATTAAATTAAATATAGCCTAATTAGTAATTATTGAAGTACTAAAACTGACACTTTGCAACAGAAAAGTCTTACTTTGTTTTCGTCTTATTCACAACATTAGACCACCCACCAAGGGAACTCGCAATACTTTGCAGGACAATTTTAATTACGTTTCTCACCTCTGCAAAAAACATATTGAAAAGACACCTCATAATCATTAAATTATTGGGTATAGTGACATTCGGATACTAATTTTCATCACTACAAAAGAATTTTTTTACCAATCTTATTGCAGATTCTTGTTCTTAGGATTATATTTTACTCATGTATCGCCTTATTTTTTCTTTAAAAATTGTTTTTAATACGTTAAAACTTGATACAAATCGCTTATTTCAACATTATTAGCAAGCACCCTGCTTAGTAATTTAAATTAATATCGAAATTTTGAGACGATAGCGGAGTCGTCTCAGTATTAATTAATACTTTGTTAGTATTAATTAATTTTGCTTGTTATTACTGTTACTTCATGAAAATGGTTGTACCGTTGAAATAAATAAATAAATAAATAAATAAATAAAGTACAAAATTATATTACGAAAAGAATGACACCAAAATATTTTAAATCGGTTTACAACTGGGGCGACAAACACGGAGATTCTAAACCCTTGCATCCGCGCGCCGCAGATGGGTAGAGCGCACCCTTAACAATTTTTTCATACGGAATATTTTAACTAATTTACTGCTAAAACCTCACTTTACCACTATCTTAAATTTTTTTACAGAGGTGCTGACACCTAGATACTAAAATAAATGTGTTATGTTCAAGATTGGTTACTCCGAGAAACATAATTTATACGTGTTTAAGTTTGTTTGGCCTAAATTTTAATCATTTAATGTGATTATTCGCTTTCTTATTTAAGTTACCAGCATTTAAAATACCCGGCGTAAAAAGAATATAAGCTTACAATTTTGTAACTTTATAAATCGCTTATATTGTCCATTTTACGGATTTTACGAGTTTTAATTTTTGGATGACATTTCATAGGCTACGTTTCCTTTCAATATAACCATACAATAGTGTTCGAAAGTCTAGTTTAAAACCTAGTATGTCGAATGATTAACTGGCAACCAAATTTCAGTAGTTACAAGTAACTTTATAACTAGGTTTAATTGGATCAGAAGAAATTACACCTTTTAATTATTCGAGAAGCAATAACACAAAGACACCATCTGTAGGCCTACAACTACAATTCCTTTGTATTTGTATTCTTGATGGAAACGTGGCATACGATGGTAGGAGCTTGTTAAATTATTTTTAGATATCTTTGTATTTGGTACCTCAAATAAATAAGTTACTCATTAAAGATTTAATTTTCATAAAAAGCGATTTATTATAGCAAAGTTATATACTTCACAATGTGACACGGTGAATGTATATTGTTCATAAAATAACTGTTAAGATTAGTTTGATTGCGAAATACAGTGAAAACTATTGAAATTCACGAATCGGTTAACATTTAGTTAACCGATTCGTGAATTAAATATATAACTAAAAATATATTTACAGCCTCAGTTAATTCAATGTAGACTAGGAATAATATATTGAAACGTTCATTCAAAATGAATGTCCAATACGTAGTCGGGGACTGATCTGGGCGGCCCGACGGCGCGACCTCGCTGGGCTCATTAACTATGCGATTTCGAAAACACTAAGCATTTTATCATAATTTTCTTTACCAAGTATTACGAATCAACTCATTACCTACAACTTTCCCGCTTTAAGTTTGTTTCTGACCCAAAAATAAAAAAAGTTTACGCTTAGTAACTTTTCCAAGTTCACATTATTAGGTTTCGTTGTATTTTGTATTATTAAAATTGTAATTCTATACCAATCTTAAAGTAATTTACACCGTTGTAATCCTTAGTTCTTCCAGATTGCAAATATATAAGTTTAGTTGCATGTTAATAGAGGCTGTGAGCTGCAGGAGCGTGTTAATAAACGCGTGTACGCCAGCATGAATCGCCGATTTGCGTCTGTCCCCCGGGTAGTGGTGGGGGGACTCCGTGGAGCCGCCTGACTCCGGCCCGTTTTCCGCCACTCTTCGCTGCTTGACTCGGCGTTCCATGTTTATAGTTCTATGACTTACCCTCGTCAAAGTTTTTATAGAAGTTGGCGCACTGTCCTACAGCCTTTTGGGTTAAATATCCCACGAAAGATAATCATTTATAAAACTTACCAGAAACATAATGTTAAATAGAATAGATATAAAACATACACTTTTTGTTGTTTAAAACATTAAAACTACTGTATACCAATACTACTTAGCATATTTAATGATTCAAGCCAGCAATAACATGATGGTCAAAACTTCTAAAGAATTTTGCAAAACAACATCACATCAATTTCATCTTACAAACAAATATGTATTCTTTTTAGTAATAAGACTGCATAAAAAGCCATATTATTGTACTAAACGAGGATCTAGAAAACGCTTGTGATTGATATGAACAAATTACCTACACTGAAGAAGAAAACTTAAGCAAAACTTTTAATATGGAACGACTGGAACGAGATGTTCCACTTTTGGTAGACTTTAAAGCGACAAAAGAAGGGTGTTTCCGGGTTTGATATTAAGGATATTGCATTATACTCCGCCGTTCTGTTTGACGTTGGCCAATCAGACACGTAATATCCTGGAAATAGAATTGTAGCCCATCAAGATCGCAGACAAGATTGTAGGGGGGTCAGAGATTCTGTTAGGGCTGCAAATTTGGTGAGATAAAGAAGGGGTTCAAGACAAAGGTGCACAATTAAAAAATAATGTGCTACATCTACTTAACTATGTCATGATTATCGAAACTAGTAGATAAATAATTGTAAACTTTTACAATTAACATTATACAAGATGATGATGAACAGTTCCTTATTTAAAAGTAAATCCGTTTAATTGACATCAATGTATACCGCCGTTTTCCCACGCGATTGGTTTTCCCTTAGTTTAAAACTGCACATAAAAATAGAATAGCATTAAACAAACATATTAATAAAAATGTTCATTGATTACCAAGCAATTAAATTTACAACCAAGTGCAAAATTAGGTTTAGAAGGACGCCAGTTATTGTCAGAGTTTCCACTGTCAGAAGTGATCTTGCTCGAAACTTGGTTACTGTCAGTTTTACAAGCTAAATTCGTGTACAGCATCCGAGTAACCAATATTGTATTGTGTATTACTGTTTCTTAAGAGGAATTTCGCTAAAACATTTCTTACAACAATCTTGAACAAATTACAATCGCGTAGTTCTCTAGGACAGAAAGATTATTACCTACTTCTGTTTTGGGTGAGGGGATTTATAATTAATTGGTGTGTTTTGCTTGTCTAGGCAACCGCTAAAGTTATGCCTGTCTGTTTCACTGTTGCTGTTCCTCTAAATCTTTTCTACTAAATACATTTTTCAGAAGCTGAAGCTATCTCCAAACTTAACCATAACGTTAGAAATGAATTTGTTTATATGTTTCAGTGCAGTTTTTAAGACAACACAAGACAATAGTAGCCGTATCAGTAAACCATAGATAAAAACAGATATGCTTACACATTTAAAGCTACAAGCTTAACTCTAGAGCCAAACAATTCCTCCAAAATTGGATTATCAAACAGCACGACAAACCAAACACTAACAGACAAATTGCAAATCACTATCGATCTTTCAGAAATCTAATTTAAGCCAATTGGAGGAATCAATGCGGGATCGAACGTGGGAAAACATCAATGGATGCTCATTATCCAGGGAATAATGGACGGACCTGCGGCCGTGGGAACGGTCCAAACTGTCCACCTCGCCACGAGGAACACGCTGAACGCGGACCACGGACCACGGAACGCGGACCACGGACCACGGAACGCGGACCATGGACCACGGAACGCGGACCACGGACCACGGGCCTCGCTCGCAACCGGCGTGGCGTGAGTTCTGGGGGGTTCATTATAAGGAAAAATATACAATAAAAATGTAAGAAAAGTGTGTAACGTAAGTTTGTAAAATACTAGCTATACCTAAACCACAGCATGAGAAATAATGCCACGATAGAGATGCAAGATTCTAGACTAAATGTAGAATGTGCCATAGTGGGTAAAATTATTTTAGACAAGATCGTTTTAAAACGATTGGCTTTTTGTGATCCTTTTTGTGAAAGGCTTAGGAAAGCCCTCACCATCCAGTCTCTCACGTGTTATACCGACGTCAGAGATAAAGTACTGAGCCAAACCCATATTAAATCTCGCAGGTCAAAGTTTGTAAGATAAAAGATTTGTATTGAAACGAATAATGCATAAAAACGATTTCCGCAAACGGTAATAAGCTCACTTTTAAATAACTGTAGGGAATGCATAAGTATTAATTAAGAAAGATTTCATTGAATGCTAAGATTTAGCACATGCAGGACCTACGTACAAAGGTTTGTAAGGAAGGGGTTGTACAGTATTAAAATTAGAACCCGATGAAGAATCAACCTGATCAAGGAATAAATTCATGACAAGATTTAATAAATAAAACAAGAGACATAGTGTTATCGATTTCCAATATTAGGTGACAAGCGGAATTTATGAACATTAAATTGTTTGGATTCCCTTCGCAACCCGATAACACAATTAGCCTAGACAGTACCGTATTTAATTACATCACCGACTATTTTAGAGTAAAATAACTTATTACGATAAAAATAATTATTTAGAAGCTATAACAAAAATGCAAACTGAAAAAAAACGTTTGAAGACATTTCACACAGAAACTGGTTTAAGTAGGCCTAAATAATAAAAATGTACAATTAAAACATATTCTGGATACCGTATAAAGGTTTACGACTGCGGAGTTGGATGTAACAGAATGTTACTTGAACATAAGTTCAACATACCGTAATGTTATCGTGCTAATTTAATTTCCTTCAAAGATTTTACTGTAGATTATAACTAGCTGGATGAAAGTACGGTGGTAAAATGAAAATGACAATATTAAAACTACGCAGTTGTTCCGAAATCCAATAATTAATCAATTAAATGACCCTTTCTTCTCAGTGAAACCAATAACACAGTACTGAATTTCTATTTCATGCCCACTTGCTCCTCATATTCACCTTGCATAGGATTTTTTAGTATGTATCTAACGCCAGTGGCATTTTTTAACGGGAAACGGTGCAAATCAAGGTCTTGTTACTCTCTGACATCGACCAGTTGTTAGATAGCATCATTAATTAATACTGGCTGGGTAGCTGAGTGGTTATAATGTTCGCCTCTGAATCCAAAGGTTGCCGGTTCGTTCCTAAGAAAAGTTAGTAGCTTTTTAAAGGTTATAGATTCCGGACTCAGTTGCCATTTGTCATTAGGCTATTAATTAATGATGTTTTCTAACAACTGTTCGATGTTAGATAGTAACAAGACTGGGGTTTGGACCGTTCCCCGTCAAAACGTTAAAAAAATGCCACCGGTGTAGATACACACCAACCGGCAACCTTTGGATTCAAAGGCGAACATTATAACCACACAGTTACCCAGCCAGATAAATTTTTACACATTTTGTTTTTTACACTTAAGAATTTTTATTCAAATTCAATGATAACGGGAATTCATATATAATGGTCCCAGACCGGGATGTTAGAAAATTATAAGTTGAGTGAGCCTAGTCACCTACGTAACTTACATGATAAGAACCTGCAAAAAATGCTATTGTTATATTTGGTAACCAGACTATTAAGTTTACACCAACAACTATTATTTCTCACAGCTAACAGCTATTTAAAAGATTACTTAAAAGTAGTCCCCTTCTATTTTTGTTCACATTTCGTTCTTATTTATTCGTTACATAAATGGCAACACATAATGCCAATGTTAAAAATTGTATTTTTTTATAGTACCTAACTTTAGACAAAATTAGTTTTTTTTGGTTAAGGCTATTTCTACACTTATTTAGGGGCCAAAACATTCTTAAAGGCAAATTTTAAGCACAATCTACCAGCTAGATTTCGAGATCGTGGAAAATACATCGCCACAAACACTCCTCGTATGAGTATAGAATTACAATCGTTTCGGTACCATTTTCATTCTATCGGGACACTGGATCAAAATATCAGTACAGAAACGATTTCCTCGATAAAGTTGACAAATAGAGTTTAACGTTTTCAACTGGAATTAATCTATACTTATTTAATACGCTAAGGGTTTTTGTGTGTAGAGGACTCCTCCTACAATTTGCAACCGATTTTCAAGTTTTTGGTGTCGTCGGATAAAGCTTGGTCTGTATAGTTGTCTCCGCCAAAAACTGACGAGAATTGCACTGAAAATAAAGGTCCTATCCACCGTTGAAATCTCAAAATTTTCCATTAAAATAACATTGGGATTAAATAAAACATTTTAAACATATATTAATGTTCAGCTGTGAAAACTTATAGTTTTTTGTGATTACAGATATTCACAATATAGGATTGGTCAGATGTCATTGATTTAGAACTAAACGTAACATCTGTATTGTATCAAAATAAATTACTCAATTTCGAGCAACACATATACTCTGTAATAATAAACTAGTATAGGCCTACGTGTTGCTCGAAATCGAGGAATTTATTTTGATACGATACAAATGTCACTTTTAGTTCTAGTGACATCCGACCAATCAAGTATTGCGAATATCTGTAATTACAAAAAACTACACGTATTTACAGGTGAACTGATGTTTAAAATGCTTTGTTCAATCCCAATGTTATTACAATGGGATTTTTTTGGGATTTCAATGGTGAATAGCGCATTTATTTTCAGTCTGATTCTTATCAGTTTTTTGCGGAAACAACTACAGACCAAGCAATATCCAACGACACCAAAAAATTGAAAATCGTTTGAAAATTATGGGAGGAGTTCTCTGCACAAAAAAAACTTGTAGCTTATTAAATAGGTATAGATAACACTGTATTATTTTTCCTTTAAATGAAAAGAATAGTACATTACAATTTATACGTTTTTAGGTTTAGCCATAGGCTAAATAGGTTTTTAGCCATAGTAAACCAAATCCTTCTTGAGCATTTGCTCTTCTACTGTATGTAAACAAATACTTCGTGTGTTTACAATCAGCTGATTGAAACGTTGTAAAATAAATTCATTGCAAGGGGTTGGAAAATTAGACTTTCGTAATATAAGGAAGTAAGATAACGTTAACCCTAGATCTGGCGCACTATAAATTCCTGTGGTGGCAGAGATGTTTTGTGCACTCGGTACTTGTAACGTATCTTTTGCCGTAGCACATTTATTTATGAATATAAGTACACACATATGTATATATTCTGTTTCAGCAATAAATTTAAAATATAATGATGTAAAAAGTTTTTTCTTTCAGCAATAAGTTTGGGCACAGCAGTAAAAAGTTTACAAAATTTCGGTTTTTGCAAATTACAAATTTTGAATGCCACCCACAATAATGCAAAGGAAAAAAAATTCGTACACATTTGATTCAAATGTAAAAGTTGTGGCAAATTCATTTTCCTACGTGAAATGCTCATAAAAATAAAAAAGTTATAACATTATTTCCGAAGAGTGTTTTTTTCCTGAAAAATGTAACTTTTTTTCGGCCATATATAAAAAATAAGAATTTTATCTGAAGTAAGTAAATATAATAATTTCTGAAAGAAAATAAAAAGTTCTTTCAAGAAATATACAATTTTATACCTTTTAGTTATAAAATCACTGAGTTAATTGGTGTCAGAATGTGAAACTTCAAATTTTTTCTTACCTTTCAGTCTAATTCAGTCTGATCGATGCGAGATAGACAAAAACTTACAAAAGGCAAGTTGTAGTTCATGAAATTTCTGTTGCTATGATACCACTCCTGTTTCCGTCCAAGAATTCTTTGATTTTCTATCAGCCAATGAAAATACAGCTGTTTTTGCCAAGTGCGCAGTTTTCGTCTCCCGCCAGAACACAAATTCAAATCAAAGGTTTTTTAGATACTGTTTTTGGCTAAATAATAATCGCTGGATAATGTTTTATATATGAAAATAATTTCTGTGAATTTCTTCTTTCCAATGGTATAAGTTTCATTGCGATTTAAGAGAGTTTACCGGTCGCAAAATTAGGTTGAAACACGTCATGTCGTTTATGTCCCTTTTGGGACGCTGCCAGCTCTCACTTCAATTTTTGAAGTCCCAAAAGGGACGAATGCCAGATCTAGGGTTAAATTAAATAATACCTACCAATATAAAAAAGTTTAGCTTTTATTTGGTACAAACTGCTTGTAAAGTGGTCTAGTGAAAGCCTCAGACGAACTGTCCATAGGATTGAAAAGATTTACTTTTTCCCCCATGGTAAAAATTTCCCCAAGAAAAAATTTATTTTTATTTTTGACCGATGTAACGTAAATGTGTTTGAAATACAAATTAAACCTGCTAATATGAAACCGAAAACGTGTGTTTTCGTACAACTCCCAAAGTAAATCGGCCCACTAGAAGTCACAGACAAACTGTCCAAAGGTGTTTCCCTACCATACTGTAACATGTATACATATTAACATGTATACATATATATGCCTATGGCTAAATGCTAATGAGGTCGAAGGTCGAGACTAGGTCAAGTCAACGACTTCCAACCTTGCAGATAAAATACTGAACGTATCTTCCGTCTTGCTGTGTTTGTATTAACTTAACATGTGAATAAATTTATTGACGAACTTATAATTTGAGCTTTGTTATTTGGTAGACGAGAACTTATTTCTTTACTCCTCTATCATTGAACTATGGCTTATTATTTGCAGAAGAATTTGATAAGGAAAGATGTTATACAGGACAATGTTTGATTAAAACAACAATCAAAAAGGAAAAACTTTTGAAATACAATAAATTTTATAAAAAAGACAGTAACATGTGGGAACGGTGTCCAGTGCTGCAACCTGGTGGAGGCGGCGGCAACTAGCGGCGACACGGCGAACCTTGGAAGGCGGAGATTCCACAAGTACATTTCAAATAAACAGGATTTAATTTACTAGCCCAGTCAATGGAGGTCAAAAACGGGCCAACGTCAGAACAAATTTGTAACAGTCTGAAACCTATACCATTCGATAGTACCACCTAAGGGGTCAAAACCCCAAAAGTCCCCAAAAATCACCTGGTGGCATTTCGCACATCCCCCTTTAAAGCCTCCTGGACCCCTTATTGCACGATTTACAAAAACGCTTGTAGAATCGTTATCAAAAAGACTTAACTCCTAAATCTTTTCTGTTGTATTCCTTATTAAATTGTCTACAGAAAGTGCTACTATACATTTTTAGCTAAGGTTGCTCATTAGTCAGTTATTTGCAGTCGAACTCAAATTTTATTAAAATTTTAAAGTATGCTTATTATTTTGTTTTTTTTAGGTCTAAGATGAAAATACGAAATAATTCGTAAACTTTCTTGGCACAAAAGTTATAGATAATTTATTAACAAGTAAATTTATATATATAATATGGTATCAACGATCACGAAAATCTTGCAACGGCCGTTCAAAGCAAGAGCGGTGCCGGTTGCGGGCCGGCGCTGGGGTCGCGCCGGCCGCCACGAGTCAACGGATATTTCGCTCATCGTGCACCATGTACATGTGAATGAACTTTGACAGTGACATTGAAAATAGTTTATCTTATAGAAACACGTATTATGAATATTTCTACCTTCATTCGGCCCACGTTTTGTGGCATTGCGTGTAAAAAAAGAAATTCATAGTTTTTTATTTCTAAATTTTTAAACTTATATTATAGTTTAGGCACTTAAAATATTTTTTGCGCGTTAAATTTAAAAACATTTGGGTGCTATTTAAAAAATTAGTTGTTTTGGAAATTGAGGTTTTAGCAATTTCTTAGTCTATATATAGAATAGCTTAAGCCTACACAGTACTATTCATTGTTTGAAATAAGCCCGGAACGATGTTAAATTTTAATTTCTAAGTCTCTAGAAAACACTATTTTTGCAAATGTTTATCCAGACATATCGTATATAATAAAATAGTGCATTTAAGCGTCTAGAGAGAAAACTACTAAATGGATAGTGGTCATTGGTTGTTCGCCATTTAAGCTAACTTAAAAATTCAACATACAAAATTGTTTGTTTTTTAAGCTCTTTTAGATGGTTTAAGTAAACTGGTTGGATTTTATAAATTAAAGTAAAAATAACTAAAACCCCATTTTTAAACCCCATAAAACCTTGTTCCCATGGCCCGATTATTCTGGTTTGCAAACTCATTCAATTAGATGCCGCATTAATAAAAACTATTAGGGCCTATTTTATACTTAAATAAATAAGTAACTGAGAAATATAATGCCATTAAACACATTATATTTCCTTGTAAATATTGGTAACTAGATAACCACAAAGTTCTTTCATAATGAAACAAAAATATCTTTGTAAATTCGCTGAGTACGCAGGTCTGTTGCGAATGGGGGTGTTGTCTTATGCCGAGCAATCATTGGTCTAAGAACCTGTAACATAAAGTGACTCTTGTATCATGATGAACTCGACTATGTAACACTGTTCTATTTGGTTTAAACAAACCAAAACTCAATACTCCTCCAATGCTCCTATGAAATGCCCTTAATGCTCTATGATGTTACTTGAAATTCCATTAATGGTGCTCATTGCAAGGTCGTAGATAACATTTTAAATAACAAAAATAAAGGTTTAAATACCTGTCATACCGTACAGTGATCCAAATTTGTAGAACTATTCTACATCTGTTTCGAAGACCAAGGCTTCATCTTCAGGCTAACACAAAACGTAAAATGTTTAACTAGCCTGAAGATGAAGTTTTACGTTTTGTGTTAGCCTGAAGATGAAGCCTTGGTCTTCGAAACATTTGTAGCATAGTTCTACAAAATTTGGATCACTGGACGGTACGACAGGTATTTAAACCTTTATTGTTGTTTTACTTGAGTGATCCGGAAAAATGAAGATGATTTTAAATAAAAATAAATTACAAATCTGTAGGCCCTCAAGCACGTTCCCACGTGGCACGTCCTTCTGTCCCGTCCCCTCGCAGACGGATGACGCCCCGTGCACGTCGCACGTCCCGGACCTCCTATGCCTACGTGCTACGTGACCACGACCGGCGGCCGTCCATGGTCAGTGTGTTACATTCCTAACTGTCCGGTCCATTGTTGTCGTAAACCTCTTCATTTGTCCGCTCCATGACCGACGGACTGCCACAATTATTCAACATCCATCTCGGTCACGAGAGATGCTCCCACCGGTCATTGTGGACTTGACTTCACAGCAGAGCTTAGACGAGACCTGTAACTCATGTGAAACGAAATATTTTGTAAAGAAAAAGGCAAGAATAGAACGGAAAAGTACTTTTTAAGGTGCTTTACCGCGGAATTTTTCAGCCAAATATAACTTTTCAGCCCAAGAGAGAAAATGTAGTTTAACCATGAAGTGAACTGTTGAAATAGCTCTCGATGAGCGCAAAGACTTTGTTATGCACAAACATAAGTTTTCTAAAACTTAATTATAGAGTTGTAAAGCTCCTGTCGAGTTAAACAGATGCAGGCGATGCTTCTCACCCTTACAACAGTTAGTTTTTTCTCTTTAATCATCAATCGCATTTGAGAATTTAATCATCAAGGGATCTTCGCTCTCTAATTTCATAAAACTGGAAGTAATGCCCAATAATTAAGTCTTAGGAAAACAGTTTATTATTTGAAGAAGAAGCTTTTTGCATCCCAATAATTAAATTAACTGTTATTTTACAGCTCTTGACTGCAATTAGGAGCTGTATTTAAACCATAAAATGCAAACTAATGCACCTCGTAACTCTGTTATTTTTGTTCGTGTTTTTACCGTTTATTAATTTGTAAAAAATATTCGGCTATTTGGCTTTAAATTAAGATATAAAGAATGCCTGCCTTCTTCGTCATTTTTCATGCACATAATAGGCCTATACTCAAATGTATCCTTTTATTTATAAGAATTCACTCCCCAGAGTAATCTGCAGTGGAAAAGCGGAAACGTAGCTGATACATCATAAATCTAAGAAAAGAGCTGTTATCCAGTTTGTAATTTGTGACAACAAACTAAACGTATATGATAAACGCTAAGTAGTAGATTTAAACAACCGCCAACCCCTACTAAAACATGTTTTGTGTTCCAACAATGTTTGTGTTTCCCTGAGATAATGGATGATTCTAAGCGGTCACTTTATGTATCCAGCCCGTTTCAAATGCCTGAATATTTCGTGCAGGAAAACAGCTAGTCCAAATTTTGTGTACTTAAACCTATAAAAGGTGTATTTTTATTTTCTAGGGTTATGGGACTGATAGGAGTAAAATGAGCCCTAGAACGACTGAACTTTTTCCATGAATGCTTTGAGGTATTAATTTGATAGGCTAGGTAAAAATATCCATTTTTCCAATATTTACACATTCCCAGCTCGTTTAACAAAATTATTAATATTGCACCTTATTTGCACTTATTTGAAGTACCATTCACAATACTTAATAACTTTACTGTATTCAATATAATTCAAGTGTATTTTAAACAAATGTTCTGCTAAAGTAAAATCCCACAAAATATTACAGTACCAAAGTCATCAACTAGAATAATGACGGAATATGAAAAACGGGCTATAACGGCATGTGATTGAAAAGTACAACAGCTGTGTTGTATTAGATATCATAAACAAAAACACTAAGTGTTGAGGGGTTGCCAAGTCCTAAAAAAATATGATATCAAAATATGATCCAAGTCAATGACTTTGATTTTAGAATAGCTACTCGACAAATTGATTCGATCTTTTAATGCTTGGTAAACATTCTGTAAAACATTATTGTTTTATTTAGAAACCGTACTTGGCCAGCAGATGTATGGTATTTTATTTTATTTTTTTTATTGAACTGTACTATTGAGAACTTCTTCATTCATCGTAATATATCCCCATTAGTATACATAGGCCTAACTTTACTAATACATCTGCTGGCCAAGTACGGTTTCGAAATAAAACAATATTGTTTTACGGAATGTTTACCAAGCATTAAAAGATCGAATCAATTTGTCGAGTAGCTATTCTAAAATCAAAGTCATTGACTTGGATCATATTTTGATATCATATTTTTTTAGGACTTGGCAACCCCTCAACACTTAGTGTTTTTGTTTATGATATCATTATTTTTTATCATATTTGGCCATTTCGGTTTTTAAAGCAAAATCTTGAAGTATGAAAACAGATTTAATTAAAAGCTTTAAAGTTAAACGGAACACTATGTTTGTATTCGTTTGTCTGGAATTTACAGAGGAACACTGCTGTCGTTTATAGGGTAGTTTTTTTTAGCTATTTAGCTGCATTAAGAGATTAAAATACTAATTTATGGGTCCATGCTGAATACCCCTGATTCTTAAGGAAAGTGACAGGAGGTATTAATTTGAAGGTGTCTTTAATCTTGGTCACCCCCTTCAAATTCATCTTTACTATCGAGATATAAATCAAAGATTGTTAAATGCATAAGTTTGTGTCGTGTTAATGTACCAAATTTTATTGCTTCATCTGCAGTGTTAAGAAAATGTACGGTACTTTTACTCCCTGAATAACTGCAAGTGTAATTTTCGGACTACATAGAACTATCTTTGAGTAAAGACAACCTAAGATTAACTGATTTCTACTACAGGTCTGCTCCATAGCCGTTTTGTGTTCTGTATGTGAAACGTTAAAAAGGAATTTAAGCTATAAATATTTAATATTGCACATCTGATTAAAAGAATGGATGAAGCAATATTGCTACGGATACGATTTTTATCGTATCAGTGCCAAAATAGTAATCTGTTTTAAGGATTGGACCATGTTTAATATAAACATCAGTCAATCTCCAAACATTCAATTAAATTAGAATTATAGCATATTGGGATTTTTAAAATTAATTACTCCTTGCAGCAACGTCTGTACATTGAAATTTATGAAACGACAACATTTTCTAGTTCAAAAATTTCCCTAGCAAAAATTTTCAGGGAGTACAATAAGAACGCTTACCATGCGTTTTCTGAATACTAGCATTAAAGCTTAGTACATCAACACTGCCCAAAAATAGCATTTTATGAGGTATCAGTTTTCTGTCATAAGGGGGCCGGCCTACCGCGATTTTTTCCTGCCCAATAAATGAGTTGGTCAAAACCAAACATTCCAAGCGAAATAGTACATAGCTCGATGAGAAATTACGCCTTTTAATTTGATGAAGAATTGGCAAATATAACATAACTAGCTGTTGCCCGTCACGGCTTCGCCCGTGATTGAATTTATTTGATAGGTAATACAATCGTTATAGGTAGGAAATCTACTTCCTTGAGAATGACATTGGAACAATGAAGTAGTGTGAGTGGAGCTCTGAAGGAATTTCGCAAAACCTGTTCTTAGAGAGAAAAGGTTTCTTAAATAGAAAAGGCCCTAACCTATGAGCAAATAGGAACGACCATATCAAATTTCAACCCCGTAGGCTCTACAGTCATATTGAAGACATGTGGGTCGGAGCCCTTAAGAACATTAAACAGTACTTTTGCAAAACTGTTTCTTAGTGAACACCTATTAGCAAACCGGAACCTTTACGTTAAATTTCAACCCGTAAAATCTATAGTAGATTTAAGAATTTGTGGGGAGGAGCCCTAAAAAAAATTTGCAAAATTGTTTCTTATTAATCACCTATGAACAAAAAGGAACGTCCATGTCAAATTTAAAACACGTTGGCCTTTGATTAATTTTGAAGTCAGGTGAGGTGGAGCCCTAAAGAACTACAAAAACTATATTTACAAAACCATTTCGTAGTGAGCACCTGTGAGCAAAACGGAACATCCACGTTAAATTTATACCCCCTAGAATCCATGGTAATCTTGAGGTTGTATGGGGTGGAGCCCTAAACGAAATTTTTCAAAATTATTTCTTAGTAAGTAACTATGAGCAAAGAGGAACGTCCGATTCAAATTTAAACCCCGGAGGCCCAACAGTAATTTTGAAGTCCTGTGGGGCGGAGCCCTAAAGAACTTGGAAAACTGTATTTGAAAAACTGTTTCTTAGTGAGCGAGCACCCGTGAGCAAAGAGAAACGTCCATGTTAAATATCGACCCCGGAGGCCCAAAAGTAATTTTGAAGTCCTGTGGGGCGGAGCCCTAAAGAACTTGGAAAACTGTATTTGAAAAACTGTTTCTTAGTGAGCGAGCACCCGTGAGCAAAGAGAAACGTCCATGTTAAATATCGACCCCGGAGGCCCAAAAGTAATTTTGAAGTCCTGTGGGGCGGAGCCCTAAAGAACTTCGAAAACTATGTTTGCAAAACCGTTTTCTTAGCACCCATGAGCAAAGAGAAACGTCCATGTCAAATAACGACCCCGGAAGCCCTAAAGTAATTTAAAGTCCTGTAGGGCGGAGTCCTAAAGAACTTTGAAAACTGTATTTGAAAACCGTTTTTTAGTGAGCACCCATGAGCAAAGAGAAACGTCCATGTCAAATATCGACCCCGGAGGCCCTAAAGTAATTCTGAAGTCCTGTGGGGCGGAGCCCTAAAAGGGATGTTTAAAGCACTTTTTTGAGCACCTAAGAAAAAAGATCACTCCAAATTTCAACCGTGCAGGTTTCCTAATTCGTATTTAAAATTGGCCATGCGGATAGCGTTATATTAAAATTTCGAAGGCCTGTGGGGTGGAGCCCTGAAGGAATTTTGTTAAATCATTTCTTAGTGAGCACCTAAGAGGCAAGACGAACCTGTGTTTAATGTTTCAAGTAAATACGTTTGGTAGTAAAAACATTTTCTCATCATAATTTCATGATGAGTCAGTCAGTAATCACTCCCCGTCAGGTTTAGCTTGGTCGCTAAGCTCACTCGCCGCAACTATCCTCTAGTTTCTTATTACCAATCTCCCCTCAATAATTTGAATCAGAACAGCTGTTTACAAAATTAATATTCCTTAATGTAATCATATGTTCCAATACAAAAATGTTGCTTCCATAAGAATAACATGGTAACTTTGAAGACGTGTGGGGCGGAGCCCTGAAGGAATTTTCAAAAACCGTTTCTTAGTGGATGCCTACACCCTAAAAGGAACGTCCATACAAAATTTCAAGGTTCTAGGTCTAGTAGTTTAGGCTGTGCGTTGATACGTGAGTGAGTGGTATTTGACAAATATATAGTAGATTCCTTTTTTGACACATCAATCTTGAAGATCGGTTCAGTTGTCACTGAGAAGTTAACATAGCAACTAATGCACGTACGTATAGGTGGGGGAGGATAATTACTGTATTCTTATTTGGCACCGTATAGTTACTTCTTCATTGGTTTGGATCAATATTTTATGTCTTCATGTATTTTTTTTTTTATGCATTCCACAGTTTTCAAAATTTACAAAGACAAATTTCTCTTAAAACGGGGTTTTGAAGATAAAGTCTTCCTAGTTGGTTTAGTTTTGTGTGTTTTTATTGAGTTTGCTGTTAATTTTCGAGTTTTAACTTAACCAAAGAAAAATTACACTGTTGTAACAACAAAGTTACAACAGTGAGAATAATAACAGTTCTCCAGTTCTAAAGATAACAATATTTTATTTTTTAATACAGCTATACAGATAATTCAAATGAATTTATTTATTGGCTTGGAAGGTCAACACAATTTTAAGTAAAACAATTTTCTGTATAACACAATCTATAAGTGCCAGCTGATCAAATCAATGAATATGATAGCAGATGTTTTGGCTTGGTTTATACAACGAATTAAAATTATTATAATGTCAAATGTTTGCTTTGTTGACCTTTTAAATTTACGAAATGTAAACAAAATGATTGAAGGAATCTCATATTTGTTTTATTTTGTGATATTTAAAGTGAATGAACTCGATCTTTGTACACAAAGGTTTGTACTACGTACAAATACGAAGATTCCTACAAAGTTTCGTGTGATTCCCATCAGTGATAAAGGCTGTAGCTTTGCTTAAAAATTTAAATAGTTTGTTGTGCGTAGGAAACCACATTTCTGACATTTTTTAGGCTACTTTTGAACGCATATATTTTACTTAATTGAGGGTTTTTAAAGTAAGCTTGGTGATTTTTGGTGTTCATTGACCCAGTTAAACGGATAGAAAACGAAAAATAGGTTAATTGCGTCCTTTTTGTGCTCTTTTAAGAAGTGAAAATTGGCCGTATTCTCCTTCGTGTCTATATAGGCACGCGTCGTCTGTTTAGGTGGGACTTGGCGACGTGACACGACCGTGCCACTGGATTAGCGAATTTCCCTATAGGGAATACGCTATTACGGTAGTAGCCATGGTAAGACCTAAGCCCGGGACCATGTTACTTTTTCATTTTGAGGTCCCCAGAAGCCAAAAACACCGTTCGTTCATTTTCATATATATGTATATATATATATATATATATATATATATATATATATATATATATATATATATATATATATATATATATATATATATATATATATATATATATGTGTGTGTGTGTGTGTGTGTGTGTGTGTGTGTGTGTGTGTGTGTGTGTGTGTGTGTCCCCGTGGTACTGATAACTTTTGAAGGGGACCTCCGATTTTGATGAAATTTGGTATGAAGGTGTAAGACTAGATCTATTTTCAAGAGTTCGCGAACCAGCATGATCGGGTTATGGGAACAGGGTTTTATGGGGTTTCAAAGGGGTCAAAAATGGGTTTTTTGCATTTTTAAAGCATAATTTTCAAAATTCAACAATTTTAACTGAAACCATTTAAAAGAGCTTTAAAAAACAAACAATGTAGTATTTTGAATTTTTAACTTAGCTTAACAGGTTACGGAGAAAAGCCAAAAATAGGTTTTCCATGTTAATCTTATGGGAAATCAACAAAACCCTGTATCTCACTTATTTATTGGAATAACTTGATAAAATTTGGTATATACATTCACTTGGTAAGGTTCAACTGATATTTGCTTACAACACCCATATGGCGGCAAACCTACGTACTCACCCCTATGGGGTTTATGGGGAAAATGAAAAGAACACCATAACTTGATAATATTTGGTATGTACATTCACTAGGTAGGATTTAACTGATATTTGCTTACAACACCCATATGGCGGCAAACCTACATACTCAACCCCATGGGGTTTATGGGGAAAATTAAAAAGTGCCGAATATTGATACAGTTTGACATTTACCTAACTTAACTATTACATCTAACATTTTCTAACAACATCCCAAGGCAGCAAACCTACATTCCCATTCCTATGGTGTTTATGGGGCAAATACAATATCTCAAGATCGTTTGGAAATTCGCTAAGTACGCAGGTCTGCTGCGACGGGGGTTTTTCATAAATTGCACTAATAATTGCTGATTGGCACAAAAAGGTCTGGTGTTTTACTTCGGTAAAAGTTAACTTCTTTTTTACGAATAATTGTTAACCGTGCATGTGTGTCCCGTAGACGATACTGTATTACAGTCAATTATCAGTTGCTGCTGTGGAGACTGACACTGTAGTGCAGTACGGCAACACAATGCACAATAGGCGCCAATCGCATAACTGTATCTCGCCGTGTCACGGATGGAAGGTATTGTCCCGCCTGCGCCTCCCCGGCCGGGCCTCGGTGTCACATGATATAGTCTACTGTAACAACTTCAAACTTGTTCCAAGTCCGAATATTGGATATTGCTTACTTCATTGCAAATAAAATTTTGTTGATCTGTGACCGTGCTAATTCTCTTAGGAGAAACTTGGAAACGTTTATTGTAAATAATAGTCTACGAATATTAACATAATTAAACTGCCGTTAAATTGTAAAGTATAAACCTATGACGTATAAATTATCAATCTTATATCTCAAATATGTTAATTTTAAGAAACGATTAGATATTTTTAAAGAAGCAGTTTGAAGTGTCATTAAAATAGTGCTTTATTAATTAAAATTTTACTTGCAATACTGATATAAGTAATGACCCTTATTAATAATGGATACAAATAGCCATGCCTTCTTTTGGGTTTATATCAAATCAATAAATAATTTATTATTTCCTTATTGTGTGTAATAATGTATCCGTAATGCCATTATTTTTACACAACTGTAAATAAATAGGCCTACTATTTTCATGCACATCCAGCAACTTACTTATAACCATAGATTAAGCATAGGACTCCTCGAGAGGAGTATGCTTAATTAATTAAGTACTCCTTGAGGAGTATGCTTAATCTATGTTATAACGTAATTACAACTTAATAAATTAAACGAAATATGCGTTTCTGAGTTATGAAAAAATTCCACAGGCGTTAAAATACACAAACCGCTGATTAATGTAGCTACTGTGTGTATTGAGTGTCCGCAACAAAGGTATTGTTCGTGGAACTCCAATACAATTTAATCATCAGTCACATAAATTTAAAACTGAAAACAACAAACAAAAAATGCGTATCTTTTTCAGTATTTGAAGTTAAAAATAATTATTTTTATTTTAGTAAATAAATTGAATTAAGATGTATTGCCTATGAACAAATATTTGTAATAACCAGTTTTATAAAAGGTGCAGCTACAATGCGCGCAGCTGCAATTAAATTAACCTAAAATACCCACATCCATCGACTGTGGGCATATCGGATTTTTTCTATGAGAATAACATTAATCAAATTCCAACAGTAATTAATTCAGAGTTTGTTTTATCATATTAATCGGTAGATCAGTCAGTATTGGCAAACATAATTCCCAAAGTTTGGAAATGAGTATAGGGTAAAATACAGTAAACAATAATAAAATGTAAACATTGAACATAAAACGATATACAGAAATCACGTATTTTCTCGGGCGCCCTACAAGCCATCGACGCAAACTCGTCGCTTCATTGCATGGAATCTGTATCACACGGTTTGCAGGAGCTTGCGGAGTTCGTTACTTTGTAACACCTAAAAAGTTATTTAGGCTTGTCTCAGGCATTGATATTACGCGTTTATGCAAAAAATAAATTTAATTACATCTTTCAATTTAATTTTCAAACTAAACCAAAGCAAACTTTAAGTTTGGGGTTAAAGTGAAATGAAGTAAGTAAATAAACAAATATGGTAATTATAATTTAAAACAAAGAATTTTAGTGCAGCAAAAAAAAAAGATTCCTAATGTAAAAGATTAATGTGTAAGAGATGTAGATTAAGAACAATACGTTTATATAGTACTATATTGTGTAAAAACAGTACTAAAATAAAGTATTGTATTGTGTAAAAACAGTACTAAAAACAGTGTTCAATTGTGTAAATTGAAACAGCTACTATGTATTTAAGAAGGTTTATACGGATCAAAACATGTCAAATGTCAATACAGTATTCCTATACATTGTCCACTACATCAATGAATTTGGAATTAAATAGTTTTAACAGTCTCATTATTATTTAATGGTCTATTGATCCGTTAAATACAGTAGCTAAAATACATCTCTAACTTGGGGTTATAATTATCACATTTTCCGTGGATGTTTCGTGATCATTTAGTAAGCCTTCGCTAACTGAATAATACTTAATCATTTCGCGATGACCTTAGGGTTCGTTGTTGGATAAGATAAGGAAATTAATTAAGGGTAATGTTGAATAATTGAAAACTTTTGGCTTATTTTCAAATGTATTTTATGAATCTTTATGTTTTTATATAGACATGAATTATGGGCATTTCTACAATTACCTTCAAGTAGCTATGATGTGTCAATGGTTACAAAAAAGACTATTCGGATTAAGTAAATGAAAAGGTTAGCACTGTTCTTGAGACAGCTTTATTTAGACATTAAATGTGTCGATAAATCTTTTAGCTAAAGGTAGGGCCTACTACGGTTAAAGTAGCTAGTGGCTGAGGTTAAATATCTATTAAAGAAAACTACGAGCACTCACAGGTGAAAGTAAATAGTGATTAAACTGCCAGATTATGAACGCCATTTAAAAAATATTGAAAGTTGGCAAGAGAAGAAATAGTAGCGCTGGCGCCGATAGATTTGGCATCGGTCTTGGCTCTAGCTCTCTCTTGTTACATGTAGCCTTACTGTTTGAGGTGTCACTTACATAGAAAGAAATTAGAAATCGTCCAAAATGCTTATGTTAGGGAGAGAGCCCAAAATTTATAATTTGAAATACCAGTGTTCGTTGGGCATTTAGAAAACTGTCCGATATTAATTTAAAATATATGGATGGAAATAAACCATTGATTAAATATAGATAGCTTACATGGTTAAAATAAAAATAATTGTAATCTGCTTGTCAAAGAAAGGAAGATTAATAAAAATATAAGTACTAAACTATTGAGAAAATTATCAATTTAAAGTCATTTAGGTTAAATTATAATGCCCCAGAATAAACAATTGCCGTTGTTACATTCCAGCCCTGGAGTGAAAAAGCTATGGGGATACAAATTATGAAAATAAATTGTATTATGTCCTAGGTTTTTTGGCTGAATATAAAAGTATCCTTAAGGGTTGCTTAAGCGAGTAAATTTGGAACAGTTTCCATTACGAATTAGCACAAGTTTACATTAATAGATGCATTAAAGTGTCGTTGGTTAAATGTTTAAATATTTACATGCAATAAAATGTAATACATGTTAAGTTTCACGATTATCCAGTGAATAATCAACGAACAAAAACAGCAACGAAGGAAATTGCATGAAATGTATAATTATGAAAATCTAAAATGTCTACAGGGCATAATTGATAGAGTCGTGCACTTAAATGTTATTTACATAGAAAATGCATGATTTACATTACATTATTTACATAGATTTGTAGGGACTGCATAGAAAATTTTTAAGGATGTTAAATGTAACATTCGATCAAACATGTAAACAATATCTGATACAGCATTTCCAAACATTTGTGTAATACGATAGAAATATTATATATTTTTAAAAAAAGAATTTACAATGGATGAATGAAAAGTGTTTTTTGGAATTATTACTACTGTGTTTCAATAAAACTTTTTTTTAGAACGATTAATTTTTTTTTTGTTAATGATACTAACGATTTAATGGGAATATGGCAAAGTGATGCAGGCATAACTATAGTCCATACAAGACTGTAACGTAACTCAAAATCAACTACTGAGTATCGTTTAGAAAATCTACTACCGTAGTTCCACAGGGAAATCACCGACGCCAAGAAACCGGAACAAGAAAAAAAATCCACAACAATTCTCCAAAGCTCGCTGCGGCAATCTCGAGGGTAAATTGAAATTGGATAAAATTCAGCTTAGTGAAACAAACATTATTTGCGATGCGGAGATCTTACTTTTTATTTGTTTTTTATAAACTGCTCGAAATTGGAATAATATATAAATCATCAATTCTTAAAATACTAAATCAAAATGATGATTATTGAAAATAATAAACATATTTTATTGTTTTAATTTATGGTAAGTCCTTTCTGCAATATTTAGGCCTCCATTGTTTTATGACCCCCTTATACAGTACATGCGGTAATGGGTAAAAGATTTTTGAAATATTTTGAAGTGTAAACGGATATATTTACTATGGAAGACCATGATTAAATACTGTACATATTTTAAATTTAAGATTTTTAATAGCAAAATTTGGATAGTTAAAAAGAACATTGAGCAAATTGTGTTGATTCTAGATTATAATATGAAATGTGTAAAAAAACAAAAAAAGAAACTAAAAATGTTAATTTTTTAGTTTTCACAGGGTTTTGACCTAATCTTTACATATTAACCCTATAAGAGATGAAAATTTCGAAAAGCAGAAGCCAAAGATAAAAAATATAAGTAATTTAGGCTTAAATGTTTTTTTTTCATTTTAAGAGAAAAATCGATAAAAAATGTAGACGCTCGAGTAAAAACTATATTAATACGACAGCTAAAAGTTATATCTTGTATTTCAACGTTTGACACTTAATTTTGTAAAAATTGGTATATCCCCGTTCAAACCGATCATACCGTATAGTGATAACCATCAATAACGATTCAGCTCCTCATTCAGCATTGTCCCTATAATGATCGGTCACTTTGCCACTAAATGTTCCCATTCCGTATTGTCTCAGCTAATCAACCACGGTCATTCTCTTATAACCACGCCACTATTTCACAATCAGCCCCACTAACGACCATTATGACACCATTGCCGCTCTTTTCATTACGCTCAATTAATTGTCCAAGTAGACCGATAATTAAACAATTTTGACGACCATTAATCAACGAGAGATTGTTACGTGTTTATTAGGCAAACCATCTGCTTTTAATTGTGTGATACCAATTTTATTGTTGATTTTTTTTAATGTGTTGTATATGAGTAGTATTTACCAGAACTGCATTAGGTCGCAACCATGGCAGAAATAATTAACTTTACTTTCAACCAAAAAGTTACCTGAAAATGTTTCTGATGATATCTGATGAACAAAAATTCCATAATGAACAATAGTTTTGAAAATTGTATACTTATCAGACACGTTTATTTTACGAGATAAAATTTTAGTTTGGTCATAGGTATTTTGTTTCTCAATTATGACTCATCAATGTGGAGTGCTTACTGGCAAAGAATTTCACAATCTAAGAAACAGCAGTTTTGTTGAGGAATGCAAAATGGCTTGCAACTGCTGATCTGAGTAAACGACTGAAATAGCGATTACAACCCGGTAAATTTGGCACAGTTTTGTAGGTAGCTTTCAGACCTGGTCATGGAGACTACAATCTAATTTACCTTTTCATTAAAACACTCTTTCGAGACATGATTAGTAGTGTTTAATTATGCAAACTCTACATAACCACAATGCAACAAATTGATATCACTGAACAACAGTTAACAACTTTATGTGTCGTTAATTGTTTATTTTTAAAATAAATTGTAAGTAATTAATTAATTGTAATTTAATTTTTTTCATCTGATATGTTAGTTTTTAATATAGGCCCTGCCTTGTGTATTGCATTGAATTGAGTTCTTGATGTCAAGGCTACAAGGCCTGTGGTATTTCATGAAATCAATTGCAGAGACCAAGGGATACCAATACTAAGGAATAGTATTCCTTGGTCGCTGGTCAATTGCAATTTGTTTTTAATTCCTCCCTTACTAATAAAAAGTTTTCCTACTGAAATGTTCTAAAGTTCTATAAAGAGTACCGGGTTGAGCGGGCCTTACTCGTTGGTTTTTAGTTCAATTTTTGTACAGTATCGTGGTAATTAGGTTATTAAGTTTACACCAAAACCAACTGTACCTTTTCACAGTTTACACTTTTTTCATAAATGCTTAAAAGTAGTGTTCTTTCATTTTTTTAAAGAACACCTAAATGAGTTACCTAAATGGCCCATACTCATAAAACCAATGTTAAAAATTAAAAATTTTGAACTTAGATTTAAGAGGGCGTTGGAGTGCCTCCATGTTGGATTTATTTCCCATAAGAGCAATGCTAAACGTGTTCCCGGCATTTGTCATATAATTTCTTTATTTTTTGTCCGATTGGTTCAGAATAAATAGCGTTTGAATCACAGTTAAATCCCCCGTTCCTTTTGCGAGATCGATTATATGAAAATAATTTGTAAAATTCTGTAGAAAATGTTTTAAAAGTAGTAAAAAACTTGTTTGTTATTTCAAGTTAGTAAAAAAACAATAATTTTTACAAAAAAATCCTCTCGAAAACCAAATCCGCCTTGAAATCCGCCTTTATTTAGAGCAATAAACCATTATTTTCTGATTATAAATAAAAGAGTTATTTGACATCCCGTTTAACATTGCTCTTATGGGGGAAAGGCGGAATTTGGATTGACTCCAACGCCCTCTTAAACAAAAATCGATTTGTCCGGGGATTGAGACTGTTTCTAAATTACTTTTTGGTCCAAAACACTCATGCTAAATTTAAGCAAAATATACTCTCTAGAATCCGATATCGTGGTAAATACATCGCTACAGACAACCTCGTATTATAGTACAGTATTTCGTGAACGGTCAACAGTAAAAAGGCATGAGTTCACAGCTAAATCGGCACTGGACGTCGCGACGCTAAAATTAGAGTTTGTCTGACCGCTCCCCCCCCACAATCTTGGCCGTCGCGGCGCGACGCTGTGTGTACGTACTGACAAAGGTTTACTCTCCAAACAAGTGGATTACCACGCCACCAGCGATAATGAACGGTAATATAAATGGGATATAGATATAAAAGGGTAAAAAACTTCAATTGCACTTCCACAGTATATTTTTAACATAGGCCCTACCTTGCGTGACAACCTACGACAAATTCATCAGTTGAACAATCTCCGGAGATGAAAGAGTGGAAGAGAACTTAAAATTATTACAGAACGGGATCTGAAATAATGCCACAAGAACCGATAAGTTTTACAGGACAAAATTCTAATAGCATCAATTGCTTTGAGGATCAATCATCTACCATCACTGACTTTCCCCGATGACCTTCTTCCTTCTTTAGATTAGTATTTACTTTCCTACCAATTAGGCTATTGCATGCAAGTAGTTACGTGAATCCTTGAAAGTTAAACAGTTTCCAAACTATATTATAAAGTTGTTACCTCTATAGTTTTAGTTATTTAGTTAAAATAAGGAGCAAATGTAATTTTCCGAAACGGACTGTCCTGTGTTATTACAACTTATAGCTTAAACTCGATTAAAATACGAAAAACTGCTCAGGCCACACTCGCAAATCTTTGCCCAAAGACAAACAAACGTTCTGATTACGCCGTAATTGATTGACTCCACAGTGGCAGTGACCTGTTCTTTATCGGACTTAATTGATCGACAGCCCAGTGGAGGTGATGGATGGACGGATGACTGATCGAACGAATAACATCACCACGAGCCTTCAGCCACAGCGCCACCCCGTCAATCACTTATGACTGACCTCGCCATCAATCCAGCACCGGCCATCAGCCATCAGCCATCAGCTCCCCGACATGTGATAGGCTACGGCCATATGCGATGGAGCCTAAAAACGCCTCTCGTTTCAATGCCACGTTGGCTTTCTCCATGTGGTATCTACCTGATTAATCTGTTAATACATACGTAGTCAAAATTGAAAATAGGGCTTCTTTCATTGTGACAAGTTGACAGACAGCGCCAGTGAGTGAATTTTATTTAGAGTGTTCACATCTATTGTTCACAACAGAAACAACTTGATGGTAGTGAAACAACAATTTTTGGTGTTGAAGTTAAAAGCTGTTAGACAGTTTTTAAACTGAGATTTTAGCCAATTACGAGCAAATGTATGAGATAGCCTACTTACACATATAAAATTTACCACAAAACAAAATTTTATTTTAAACGGTTGTGACAAATATAAAAGAGATATAAATGCAAATAGTAAACATGAAGGAAGAAACCATGTTAAATTGCATGAAATAATAATCATAATCAAAACTATAAACACATATCACGCTACTACAAATCATATAAGGAAGATAACAGGAAAAATTAGAGAATTTTAATTGTTTAAAAACTGTTACAGTTTGTAAACAAACAGCGCTTACAATCCTGTATGTAAAAGGATGGAGCATAGTGTTACTGTATCGGCAGCGGCGATCAGGCGGCTTTGATCTCTCCGGTACAAACAGAGCTACGTAAACACAACACGCGGCCAACCACGGAGCTCCCTGTGGGGTCACGTGGGCCCCGGGCTATCACGTGACCACATGATCACGTGACCACTGTCTCTACAACTACCACGGCTTGTTATATTTTGATAAAAGATTGTTTAACTTGAATAATCGTAATCGGGACATTTTGGATATATGCTATAGTGTATCTTGGATAATTCGAACCTCAAGAAAGCCAGTGATAACGTTCTGACTATCCAAAAGTTTGAAATAATCTAAACTCTTTATATTTACTGTGCTAGACACCGACAGGGACGCTAACTGAAGCCAATTTCAAACCTGAAAATGCGAATTTGCCAAATTTAAAATATATAGTTCCACTTCTAATGTAAAATGGTACAATTTTTTTCATTATGAATAGAAAATTGACACAATTAAAATAGTTACAAATTAAATATGTTACGATTTCGTAATGATCATTAAGTGTAATGTTCTGCCTTATGTAACACTAATAAAGTCGTACAAAAAGTTTGAAATGGCGTAACTATTATAGATAAATTTCTGTAGAAACATTAATTGAAAACAATAATCTGTACCCCTCCATTATCTATCTCCTAATGCGTTAGGATTACGGGTGCACATCAAATTGTAAAGTAGTCTTAAAATTATGTCTAGAATCAAAAAATACAATAAAAAGAGGGGGTTCGTATTTGAAATTAATGACTTCCGGACTAGGCTACTTCTGGTACATCATGTAGTAAATTATCATCAGTGGATAGAACGCAACCGGTTTATATAATAGCACAATTTGTTTTTGTGAAAGATCAATTGTGTAGATTTTAAAAGGGGTGTACGGGTAGTCTGTGACACCCGGTAGGTATATTGATTGTAGGTGAAATCTGCATATGAGATAAGCATGATTCATTTCCTCATTTTTTTCTCAGCTTGTGTTCATCGTACGTTAAATCTGTGCATACCATTAAAAAATTATTGCCCTGTGGATGAGCAGAATCCCATCATAATTCACAACGCTCTAAAGGCTTGCAAAGTTTCATCCAATATTAATTTTATTCAAGGGGGGATTGAATCGAATCATTAGACGATTAGACATTAACAAATGCTAGAAAATCTCGAGAAACACATGTTTCAGTTGTGTCCAGATAAACTGAAATTTTTATCGAGTTTCGTCCAAGAGGTGATAACTAGTTAGTATAAGTGTAAACAATTGATTATTGAGTAAAGAATAAATAAACACAGCTTAAAGTCTATAAACAATTCAAAATCAGTCTAGAGTAACAGTACAAATAACTGACTTTGCATTTTTAGAGAGCACATCATTAACGACAGTCTATTACTATAATTCAGTCTTCGTAATTAGCCGTAATCTCATGCCGAGACTGCAAGAAACAATTCCTTAACCTGAGAAAGACCGTTCAATTGGAACCGGCACGAAACGTCAATTAACACGAGCACGAGACGTTTCTCCAAATGATAGCGGTCTCTCGGACACTTGAGAGAACTTGTAGGTCGTGTCGTGTCGGCGATGCATTTGAGGACATTTCAATTGTAGCAGTACTGCACTTCGAGCGCGTGGCATGAAAAAGCAGAATTGAGGGAGAACACATAGAGGGGAGAGGGACAGCTTTGAGAATACAAAGACTGCGTTCATTGAAAACTGGGAGCGCTTTTTATCAAACGGCGCTCAAGTGATGAAATAAGCTCTGGTATTCTATCGTTGCAGTGCTGACGAATCACTACTATTTTACAAAATAGTGCGAAGACATACTTAGTCTATCGTTTATAGGCCTAAGTAGTTTTCTTAACTAGTAATATTGTCTGTTATGAGCAAGCTATACTGCCTCATGACTGAATGGTCTCTATGAGTGAATCAAATGAATATACGCACTTTGGGAAATTAATAGTTTTAAACATATTTCCACTATGATACTCAATTTTTGTTAGGAAGATGACTTTTTTTACTTTTACTTGCAAGTGATCAACTTAAAATAGTGTTTTCGTATACACGGATTTGTGCTGAATAGTGAAACTATTATTTTGGTATTCAAGATCATTTGCCACTCCCCCACTACTAATAAATACGTACCCTACCGGCCTCTCCCATTTGCATAATGACGTTTTAACTACTTTGAAATGAAAACTAGGTAGTATTTACAATTAAAAATCTTAATAAATAAATAGGTCTAACATTTTACAAAGAATAACTATGCTATGAGTATAACGTAGGCCTACAAAGCACCAATGTTGACAAACAACTCATAAATAAAGTAAAGAAAACAAACTTAACTTTAAGGTGAAGAAAGTTTGGTTTGAGTTGGTCGCCATTCAGATGGTAATGTCCGCAGCGCTAGGGCCGCATCGAGGGCCGCAATATTTCAACAAATTACTGTTGCGATGTCGCGTTAGCGAAATTGATGGCACCACTGGTAAATGATAGGCCACAGGCGCTGCTTCGAAATGGGAAAAACTGTTCACCTACAATCTGTCATGTTACTTAATTATAAACAATATTTTTTTATCATTAAATATGAATAACGAACAAAAAGATACCTGCTAAATATAATAGTATCATAGCAATATTCTGTTTTTTATTTGTTTTGTTATGTAAATAAAAAAATATATGTTCCATGTACTCGAATTTAGTGATATAGTAGCTGATTAAATCTATAAATATTAAAAAAATCTAACTAAGCACATTTCTCGTTATAAACAACATCGGTTGTCTGAAAAGCTAAGCACGCGCTAAATAAATTCTTGATTAGTAGGCCTATTACTCGTGTTGTTGCTATAACAGTGATTACAAAAAAGAAAAGAAAAACGTCATCCAACACTGTTCCATATATTTGTAGAGTTAACATAAAAATGGTTAATGACATTGTAAAATACATACAGTTAGTGTCTAACATGATGTACTGGACAATAATGTTTAGACAAATGTTTTCTCAAAGATTTAAAGCAGACAGTAAAACATCAAATATTGATGTTCAACAGTTTTGTACTGAGTTATAATATTTACTTGGATCAATTGTTTCCATGGCCGGTATAATGGAAGTATCGATTTCGCGCGCGTTCATCGTTAGTTGGTGCCCCGTTGCCACCATACAGGGTTAGGCAAAAGTCTGGATACCCCCAGTTAACTTTTTAACGCGTTGCAGTAGGAAAACCAAACTCGGCACATGTTTACAACATCAAAAACTGCACTTTTTCATCAACTACACAACTTTGCCCCTGCCCCCAAAATGGGGTATTTTGGGGGCAGCCCCAAATTTTCAAATGTAAACCCCTATCGAGTGACCCCTCATTTTAAACGGTTTATCAAGAGAAATTGAATGGCACAAATCGGATGTCGATATCTCATCTCTAACCAAAATGGCAGCCATTTTAAAATTCGAGAAGGGTAAATTGACTTTACATTGGCTGCCATTTTGGTTAGAGATGAGATATCGACATCCGATTTGTGCCATTCAATTTCTCTTGATAAACCGTTTAAAATGAGGGGTCACTCGATAGGGGTTTACATTTGGAAATTTGGGGCTGCCCCCAAAATACCCCATTTTGGGGGCAGGGGCAAAGTTGTGTAGTTGATGAAAAAGTGCAGTTTTTGATGTTGTAAACATGTGCCGAGTTTGGTTTTCCTACTGCAACGTGTTAAAAAATTAATTGGGGGTGTCCATACTTATACTTGCTTGCCCATGTCAAATTTTGAAATGGCTGCCATTTTGGTTAGGGGTGAGATATCGACCTCCGGTTTGCGCCATTTAATTTCTCTTGATAAACCGTTTAAAATGAGGGGTCACTCGATAGGGGTTTACATTTGAAAATTTGGGGCTGCCCCCAAAATACCCCATTTTGGGGGCAGGGGCAAAATTGTGTAGTTGATGAAAAAGTGCCGTTTTTGATTTTGTAAACATGTGCCGAGTTTGGTTTTCCTACTGCAACGCGTTAAAAAGTTAACTGGGGGTATCCAGACTTTTGCCTAACCCTGTATAGGTGGAAGACGTTGCAAGGTTTCTGTTGGCCGTTTGGTTTCAGTTTACATCGGTCACGCAAACAACGAAACAACAAGTAAGTGATAACGGGAAAATGGCATTATGGGTAAATGTTCAAGTACAGACGCAGTGCCGCTTTAATATTTTATTTGTTGCTCCGTTGAGAAGTAATTGACATTGGTTAGTTTAATGAAATAGTTTTCATTGATCCTTTATTTCCCCTTTCTATAAAGGGGTGGTTTGTACGCCTAAAGTCTTGAATCAAGTATTTTTAATCAATAAATACAAAGGACTCAAAATTTAATTTCATACACTTTGTGCTGTTGTACTTTGAGTCAATAAAAATACTGTCAAGACAATAACCCTCTCTGAGGGTAAATTTTCATTTTTAAGGTGTTACTCCTACGTATTTCTTTTGAGCATATTACAATAGCCGATAATAGTTAAGTTTATTCGGGAACCCCCTGAAAGTTTAAATCCAAACAAAAGATGTAAATTTTATTAAGTTTTAAACAAAACATTGGATTTTTAACACAAGAAACGATGATTACTAAAGCGGAATAAAAATTAGCTTAAGTGTAACAAGTTTATGATGTTTGTGAATATATAAAACTATGGATTGAGTTAATTTTCATGGCTTTGCATATAACAAAAACAATATAAGGAAATTTAAATTCTAAGGCAAGGTAAAACAATGCATAGGCTAATATTTTAAATCACACGACAACCTATAGTAGAGTCCTGCAAAAACGGACTTCGGTAACTCGGAATTCTGAGTAACTCGCAAAGCCTGCGAGAGGAGTAAAAAGCACAGGATTTCAAGGTGCTAAGCGCCTTGGCATCGGCCCGAGCACGATGTAGGCCTAGTGTTGTTAAGTTTCTTTTAACAGATTACGTTTAAGTTTTTTTATTATATGAAATGCAATTCATATTTTTTATAGGAATAATGTAAGCTATTCATATTTTTTCTTATGTTTACTTCCTTTTCCTATAACCTGGTACAGTATTCTCACAAACCCAGACACTGTTAGGTCACATAAATCTGGGTTTGCGGGACTCTAATTTACTGATGGCGTTTACTGGCCTTCTATTCGAGGGTACCAAATGTTATAGCTGTTTATTTCGTTACACACCGTCCAATTACTTAACCCTAGGGAGCAACAGGGCAGATCGATAGGGACTCGGACTCACCCTAGATATCCTGAGGGCGTGGCCGACATCCGCGCCGCCGTTCATACGGAACCCCCACGGGGAGCCGCCGTCCAGCAGCACTTCCCTGGCGGTCATGGCGTCACGCTCGCCGGCTCATCCTCTCCCTGCACAACAAACCCCATAGACATGTAAACAAAGTCGCATACGGAACCCCCACGGGGAGCCGCCGTCCAGCAGCACTTCCCTGGCGGTCATGGCGTCACGCTCGCCGGCTCATCCTCTCCCTGCACAACAAACCCCATAGACATGTAAACAAAGTCGCATACGGAACCCCCACGGGGAGCCGCCGTCCAGCAGCACTTCCCTGGTGGTCATGGCGTCACGCTCGCCGGCTCATCCTCTCCCTGCACAACAAACCCCATAGACATGTAAACAAAGTCGCATACGGAACCCCCACGGGGAGCCGCCGTCCAGCAGCACTTCCCTGGCGGTCATGGCGTCACGCTCGCCGGCTCATCCTGTCCCTGCACAACAAACCCCATAGACATGTAAACAAAGTCGCATACGGAACCCCCACGGGGAGCCGCCGTCCAGCAGCACTTCCCTGGCGGTCATGGCGTCACGCTCGCCGGCTCATCCTCTCCCTGCACAACAAACCCCATAGACATGTAAACAAAGTCGCATACGGAACCCCCACGGGGAGCCGCCGTCCAGCAGCACTTCCCTGGCGGTCATGGCGTCACGCTCGCCGGCTCATCCTCTCCCTGCACAACAAACCCCATAGACATGTAAACAAAGTCGAATCATGGCCCTTGATGCAAGGTAGGACATAACATTCATTAAACACAACAGTCAGTAATTACGTAAAAGCCAAGCACAAAGAGCCTCCTATTTAAACTTTTTTTGCCTTCTCCCCAGAAGAAATAGAAAATAGACTATACTAACGAAAAATAACCTCGATGCTTTTTCTTACAGATTTTCATACCGTTATCAACTTTCCAGAGTATACAACAAAAAGTCTAATGGTAAACTACTCTATGGGTGTAAAAAACTTAAAATGACATTACACAAATCATATAATTTTTAAAGGAATTACGGATTTTTTTCTTAAATCAATACATGTAATCCCAGAGACCAGCAAGTATCTCCCTTAAATATATATTGCAGACAGCTAAGTTCATATAGGACATAGGTTATCATTTAGAGTTAAAATAAAACTTCTACACTAATCCAACAAATGAGGTCTATTCTGATAGGCTAGTTAACCCATAACTAAGCTAGGAAGGTATCCTTGTAGGCTTCTAGAGTAGAGCAATAAAGGGAGGGTC